>OX465281.1:12174962-12852414 GCA_949987705.1 Thereva unica | reverse complement strand
ATTATTTCAGGAGCAGACGATTGGAATACCGCAAGGTAGACCATGTGAAACTGAACTCTTTTCTTCTTATTATTTTTTTTACACACGGTAGTTGCCAAACCGGAGGGAGGCACTGCTGCTGCTGGCTGCCACCATCAGTGAGACAGGCGCTGGAGATAACTAAGGTGGCCACAGGTATTCCAGAAAAAGAAGGTGTTGTGGATGTAATTAAGTTAATGTGTTTTATGCAAATGGATTCCCGAAAAGAGTAAAAAATTAGATACATGAGAATGGGTTAATTTTATACGTTGCGGAGCGCAGTTAAGATAAAAGGTTATGAGCCCCTTAGGTACCCAACACACGAGCTCTGCGGTCTTGTTTATTGCCCTCGTTACACTCTTGGTGCGGGGTAAATAATGGTGCAACTAATATCCACAAAAGGATACTGAAATTTGTTCTGCTAAATTAATATCGTATACAGAGTGAAATTTATGTCCATTTTAAACCTGTAAAGTTTTGGTCACGCCAAAGGGTTTTCGTCTATGAACGGCGGGCGGCGGACCGATGGGGAGGAGGTGACCCTTTGTTAATGAAGTACTTGCCTTATTTATGGGCAATGGATATAAGTTTATGAACTGGAATACAAATATCTGGAGGGATTTGATTCTTTTAATTTAGTTGGTAGAGGGTTTAGAATTTCGTTGTAATTTTGGAAATATTTTCATGTAGATGCTTTTCGAATAATTACATTTCTGTTCCGCCCTTAGATATGGAACAATTCATGAGATGTGGATTACCTCGAACTCCCAATCTGGCCCAGAATCGCACAAGAACATCAAATGATCTTTAGTCTAATAATTAACATGGGCGAGGACGCATGCATCCTTGCAGCAAAGTTTTAAGAGCTTATAACGAAAATTCAAGAAGAGCAAGCTTTTGTGTAGGTACATGTTTCCAGTAGTGCCCAACAAAGCTTTAATTTCTTATTTTTGTGGATACAAGCCTTCACTAACTCATATTGAAAGTGGACACAAAAAAGTCCCCACTTGTTTTATCTGTACGCCCTTGTTTGCTCGAAAGGGCTTTTGCGTTCTGGATGCATACGTCCTCATCTCGGCTGTTTCAAATGATATTTTTATGTAAAAAAAAAAATCTTGAAAATCACCCCGTTGTAAATTGGACTGCTTAATAAATGAAGATTTGGGATGATTGTGCTGTGACTTGGAATATAATGGTTATTTCATTGCTGGTATTAGTTTCACTACATTTCGTTTTATATTTCGCACCATTTTGAACGTGGAACCTATTAGGGCTTCGGATATGAAATGATTGAAACGCACGCGCAGCACGTTCCAAATAGTTGGCTGCTGGGACATCCTGAGTTTATGGCCGTCTGCGTGACAGGTAATATGGCCGCTTAAAAGGTAATAATCATTCCAAAAAAAATTTGAGGTGTTCAGAGTGATTTTTGAGTGCTGATAAATGGAAGGTGTATCAATTTCAGTGTTGCGCCAGCGTTCCACAGCGTTCGTTATGATAACAAAATTTTGTCTCCCCTGCCTTGAAATTACTATTGGTGTACTCAAAAATCACTTTGAATATCTGGAAAATCTGGAGGAGTCGGGTGGGTGTTGGAGAAGAAATGGTGGTGAACCTTGCGTTTGAGCTCGTGGGTGTTGTTAAAGTTCAGGAATGTTTATTGTGGTAGGTTGCTCCACAGTGGTGTTGTTCTTGTTAGAAACAAATTTTTAAAAGGACTGTACGCTAAGATGAGGGCTGTAAACTGTGAGAATGAGCCGAGCGGATAAGTCTTATATTGCAAGAGAAATGTTGCAGTGGAGGCATAAGGTTACTTATTTCAATGGAACAGTAAAATTTTGAAAGAGCTGCTACATTCATGCAGTTGCTTAATGGCTCAATGGAAGAGCAAATCAGGTTATCACCAAGAAATTTGTGAGGGTGGTTTTGCACCTTGTCCAGCCAAGCTAAGGAGGTTTTTGGGGCCCCGGCCCAGATATGTAGGACTTGTAGATTGGAGCTCTGGATAACGGCTGAAGGAGAAATTTTCACTTTTTAAGGAATCCCAGGCACTGTGATCCTTGTTTAGCAATTTGGAATATGTGGCTATTCCAGCGCAGATCTTCGGCTAATGTTATATCTAGGATATTTATATCTAGGATATTTAGAGAAAGGTGTAACGAACCACGTTCGTTACTAAGAACCCTCTCTTAGAAAAATTCTAAAGTAACCCGTTTCAACTCTAGAAGGCATTTCCTAACAAAGCTTTAGGAAAAATAAATATTTAGTCAGCAGGCTGGGTGATTCTCCTTTGAAAGCTCACTTCCAAAGCGTTAAAGCTTCCTACGCCGACGAGCTTTCCGGCTATAAAATAAACGGCTTCACCAGGCTAAAATTCAGTCTTTAATCAGGCTCGTTCCGGAGAGGTCACCTTCGGAATTTTTAGATTTTGTGCCTGTGATGGGTGCGTGCATGCTTGTTTCGGGAGTGTGCATACCTTTATGGGATGGGATGCTTTGTCCCGGTTATTCGAGTCGGCAAGAAGTTCGTCGATTACATTTGACCATAGCATATGCGATAGCACGCCTTTCCAACCTTTTGCAGCCATTATAGTAAAATTCACCATTCATCTACCTAAGAATCGACGTGATTCATTTCGTGTAGGGGTACAAAGACCTTTTCGGCTGCGGCTTCGTTGATCGCTCCGAAGGTAACGATTCCATTTCTCAAAATAAAAACATGATGGAACAATCTGAACCATCCACTTTGAATTGCTACATTGAACTTTAAGGCTCGCTCCGCGAAATAGGGGCGATATTACAACAATTTGCAGATTACTTTTCTTGGACTTTAGTACTTGGACCCTGTCACCTTTGATCTACCTACACTAGTAGGTACTGGTGCAAAAAGGTGTCATAGATTTTGCAAGTACAAAGAATACCGTAGTATCGATCCTCAGGTAAAGCTAGTGCTTACACTAATATCTTTTACAACTTTAGTTACAAATCGATCGAGATCAGAAATTTTCGATCCCATATACGAAGGACCGAGAAAAATCAAAATTTCAAATGTTTTGATTTAAGAAGATATAGATTATAGAATCTCATATTTTTAAGGCAATTTCAAATGCATTTCAATCCTTGAACTCTAACCCAGTTTGGATGATACACATTCCACGAAAAAGCCAATTTAAATCTTTTATGCTAAAAGAAATACATTGAAAGAAATGATATTAAAATGCAACCACTGTTAAGTTTTTTTTTTTTAATACCATCCACATGTTGAACTTTTAAGCCAAAAATAGAATTTCCATTTTCAATTTTTTCCGCATCGAGGAAGTGAAAAACCTAAAAAAAAAAACGCTGGAAGAGGAATTGGAGCATAGCCAGAGCAAAGTTTCCTTATGATCTTCTAACGTACTTGAACATAATCAAAAACCTGAGTATTTTCTGAATACAATTTCCAACCACTTGTTTCAAGACGGAAACCTCAGCGCTTTAAGTTTTATCCTTCAAAAAAAATAAAAAAAAGAGAAGGAAAACATTGAATAGAAAAGAAAAACTGAAAGTTTCGCAAGTAGAAAGAAAACGCAAACCACAAAACCCGGAGCACAAACACCAGGACAATGAGGAGCAGAAAATAGAGTCCTTAGTGCATGTTATCGTCCCATCATAATCTATTCTTTAGTAAGAATTTTCCTTGCGGATCCTTCCCACTTGAATCCAGTCTAGCTGCGGCCGTTCCACCCTATTCAGTTATTTTCGTCTTTGGCACAAAATAAGTTCCTTTACTTGTTGAAGGATAACAAGCTCAAGGATAACAAGCACAAGAAACAGGGAATCAGGACGAAAAGCGAGGAGGGTTATTCTACTCGAAGGAAGAATAGGTTGACAGGAGAGTGCACACGAAGAGGAGACGATCTGGATGCGAGGAGAGAAGCTGGAGAACATTTTCTGGTAATGCCCATAATCAGATGGGAAAGTTCAAAAGCGGAATGCCTAGATAAATGATATATATCGGGGAGAATATAATTATATTTTATTCGGTAAAAATTCCCTTTGATATCTGATATCCTTGGCAATTATCCTTCGAATAAAAGGAGCAAAAGAATCGATGACGGAATTTTTGTCGCACGGTAAAGGAGTCGCTTAGGTGCCGCCGCGCGCTCTTCAAGTGCTTTGTAATCTGAGGCTGCTGCTTTCAAGTGACGATATCCTACGGTGCGCGCTTCTTAAATCCACGAATCCCTTGAATCAAAATGATATCTGCTTACCCCATTCTTTTGGGAGACATTATCGCGAATAAGGGGAAAAAAACCCAAGTAAGGCAAAAAATATTGTCATCCTTTGTCAAAGGGTTGCTTTGTTCTTGGAGTAGTTTGTCTTTCTTTGGGACGTTAAACCAGAAATTTATGGTTTTGCTTTTCAAAAGATTTTCACCGTCGATTAGAGATTCAATGAGCTCTCAAACATCTGCCGTGATTGTGTGCCGGGCTACTGTCGTCATTCCTGTTGGAGGTGTGCCTCATGTGATATACCTGGCACGATAGTGCTACTCTCTGGCAATTGTCATGATCTCTGATTGCCTCTATTGATACAATACAGGAAGTCTAGGTGCATTTGGTTCATCCGAGAACTTCATCCGGTTGTAGGTGTAACCGAGGTTCATGTTTCGATTTAGACATTTTTTTCCTGTGTGCAATCTTAATCGTTTCTATTGAATGTGCCATGGATGGATTACGTGCACCTGAAATTAGCAGGAAAGGTTTCGCTGCAAGTTAAAAAAAAACATTTCTGATTTGTGAGCGTTTTTTTATTGGTTGAATATTGCATTATGTAACTTTCGTTTTGTCATCAAACAACTCTATTATAGAATAGAAAATTCCGTGACATTTGGGTTTGTTGAGGTTGGTTAGATGCCCTTTTCTGAAATGTATTCATCTACGTTATTCGAAATAATAATTATAACCTAAGGATAGTATTTTTAAAAGATTTAATAAACGATTAAACAATTTAAGTGGTCACACTAGGTTGACATTACATCAAATAAACAAAAAGTTTATGAAGCATGTAGAAAATAACCAGTACGGACAAAATATATTCACTAATAGAGTTTGACACTCAGCTCTGTTAGCTAAACTCCAAGCTATTGATATTGCCTCAGCTCTAAAGAATTGTATCGAGTTTTTATTTTCCTAAAATTCAGGGAAAGTAATACTGAATCACTGGATTCAGTCATCATCACACTTTTCTTAGAACGGTACCCTGCGTTAATAATACGCAGTTGATACGTGGGGAGAAGTTTATCTATCTCGTTATCTCGGGCGGTCGTCACAAATTTTGTACTGTGGTCAATAAAAAAATGGGACGTGTAAAAAAATGAATTAATTGAAAAGCGAATGTTGCTTGTTCAAATCTCATTTATTTCCCGACTTTCATACATATATCTACTTACAAGTGGTTTGCCTTACGGATCTGGCCACCTTAAATCTACTACACATGTGAGGAAGAAAAACCCGCGCTTGTACCATGACGTGCTTCCCGCAAAAGTTCGACTGTTGTTTTGTTTTTATTTTTTTGTGGTTTCCCTCTATTAGGCTAAATGAACCGTTGAGAATCATAGTGGCGTAAGTCAAAAATTTTCAAAAATTGAGTTACAACTAAATTATACTATTTACGCATCACCCTGTTCAGCCCCATATTAAAAGTAGTTATAAGTTACCGTTAGAACCCCAGACGCAGCGTGTGGCGGCAGCGAAAAATCGGTCGCAAAATTTGTCCCACACAGAAAACGAAGTTAATATGTATAAAGCTTGTAAAAGGGTTGTTTTGACTGAAAAAAAGTGGCATAAAAGAATTACATATTCGTATCTCTAGACGGGATTTTTTTTTTGAAGAACAACGCGGAGTTTCATTTTACTCCGAATTAATAAAACATGACTTACGCCACTATGACTGTCAACGGCTCAAATGTATGTAGACTGAAAAAATAGCATGGTTCGTAAAATGAATAAATGTTCACTTTATGTAACGAATTTTAACGATTAACAGAAAACTCTATCCTATACGGTTTCATGGTGACACCTAGAGCTACTGTGCCTGGCGCTTTCTCTCTAGGCCAAACCTAAATGAAAAGTAAAAGTAGCTTCCACTTACTTAAGCAGACGCAGGGGCGGATGGGCAACATCTTAGCGGCCCGGGAAATAATATTTGTCGGCCCTTTTTTTAATTTCCGGGTATGGCTAAAGTATACATTTACAGGGTGTTACGACGTTTTTCACTTAGAATTTGTAAATTTTTTAAATAATCATTAAAGCGCCAGAAAAATACACCTCGATCTAGCAATACGCAGCCGTGGGCCGTGGCTGATTAAATGAAAATAAGTGATTTGACAGGAGGAGCTAAATGAAGCTTTTGTCAAGATTTTTAGCGTTTTTAAGAGCTTTGTACTCTAGCATGCGCCAAATGTCACGGAGATTGAAAACATCTATACCACAAAATAAACAAAACATAAAAGTTTGAGAGTTATTTATGTGCAGTCGGAAGGAGTTATATAAAAACTCCATTTTTTGCTGCTTAGTTATATAGGCAAATAATAGAGTAAATACAGAAAAAAATGTACAAAAATCCATCAAAAATTTGTTAAGAAAATGAAAAGCTCATTTCGATTCTTTATTTTCGGTAAGTAAATGTTTATGAAGATAGGTTGGTAGATCACTGAGACCAACGGTGGGCAACCCCCCCCCGGCCTGCCGACAGTTTCTCTCCGGCCCGCGAAAGTTTTTATCCAGCCTGCGAGAACTTTGGAAGAAATTATAACTAAATTTTAATTGTTTTAAATTGCCTAGTTTAAATTGAACATAAAACGCACTTAGCAGCACGTACATATGTTCATAATTTAGTACTAATATTGAACTGGCATCCATTGCGTCTTTTGACATTGGGCCTGATTGCTATTTGACATTTTCTTCACTCATTTCTCCTGAAACTGACAAAAAAATTGGTTCTCTTTTGGAATCTTAAAAGTCCTTGCCATTTCCACTATCGTCGGTCTTCCTCCTTCGTGCCCTCGTTTTGCTCACGCGCACTGACATATAATAATGGACTGCTCATCTGAAATTATTCCATACAAATCGATGGCACCCAAAAGTATAGTTTTCTCACTCATCCATAGACCCCCAAACTAACAGAAGCACTCAGAAGTAAAATCAGACCTGATTTTATATTTTCCCTTTCGCAATAGTGATGTTTATATCTTTTGCTCTTTTCCCCATAGACCCCCGGACTTTGACATACAGAATGTCAGTTGCTAAAACAGGCGTTAAGAACTTAAATCAGATACACATAAAATTTGGAAATTAATGAAAAAAAGGCATTTTAAAAGGTGAAAAAGTGAAAATAGTGTTTATTAATTTTTTTAAACAAAATATTTGTGTTGTTTTAATGTTTTAAGTACGTATTTAAAAAAATGTAAATTTCAAAAGTGATTCCGGTGTTTACATGGAGTGAAAAAAGGTTTATAGTCTATAGAACAAATTGGTGCCATGAAAAATTCCTCATGAGCAGTCCATTCTACCTGGTATATGTCAGTGCTCACGCGAGTATGTCGCTCTAAACCTCTTCGTAGTCAATTTAATTCTCAAGCTCACTTCCACGGCGCGTGATATTAGAAACAGACGCGGACGGAGCACCATGGGACGAGTGCCTTTTGTAGAAGCGCTGGTATATCTGTAGCGAAGCGTAGGGCGGGGCGATCGTCCGTATAAAAACAGACGAGCATGAACAATAGAGTGAACGAACGAGCTTATTTTTAATTTCTTCCTTAATTTCTTAATTCTAAATAATACCAGTAAGGCCGCAGCTGCAACGATACGTTTCCTTTCACTTGGCCATTTTGTCATGACTTCGAATCTCAAGACGCACACAGGCCGGATACACACACACTGTTGTAAAAAGCCTGGGCGGTGCGTGGCTATC
Organism: Thereva unica; assembly: GCA_949987705.1. Lineage (NCBI taxonomy): Eukaryota > Metazoa > Arthropoda > Insecta > Diptera > Therevidae > Thereva > Thereva unica. Next base: position 12,844,441 of record OX465281.1, on the reverse strand, counting down.
CAAACTATACAGTTTTTATAACGTTTTTGAGTTTAGGACCCAGTGATGGATAGTGTAATTTACCACATTAAAGATCTGTCACTTCAAATGCAGATTAAAAAATTACAGGTCATAACAAGATGCCAATTAACTATTACGGCCCGCGGAAAAAACGTAAAGTTTATTTTTGCCCATGTTATAAAAGGATTGCCAACCCTTGACTTAGACGTACTTTCAGCCACCGGCCCTGGGGGCCTCTGAACAGATCAGCCCACCGGGAAATTTCCCGGTTCGTCTTATGGCCCATCCGCCCCTGAGCAGACGTAACTTCCACTTATTTCCATTTTTGTCATTCCCATACATTCATTATGCAATGGTACCTAACTTCACTTCACTTCAAATTTAGGTTTGGCCTTCTGATGGTCCTGCAGGATCTTCACGGTCCTGAGTCCTGATGGGTGAAATAGTTGACGTGGGGTTCCGATTCTTTCCTTGGTTTTTGGTTTCCCCTTTATCCCTGCAATCTCTACTAGCGCGACTATCACTATTACAGTAACGTACTTGATATCCTGAGGAGTTTTTTCTTTTATTCTTTCCTTACAGATGAATGTACATAGTTCCTCCATGTAAACTTTGATTCCTAACAATGATTATGGCTAGGAGCAACCTCTTCCTACAGAAGGACGCTTAGTCCGTAATACGGCCAGTCTTCTTACTGTTGACAGATTAATCTTCAATATGAGCAGTCTTCTGATGAAAATGGTTAAGATGGGGGAATTAGTTTTCGGACCCTAACTCCGAATTCCCAAGAGGGCTTTCCAAGGCACCTCCGAAAGAAATGGCCTTACTTGAGGGGCCCTCCGTGCCACCTTGATACAAAAAGGCGGAATGGGTATGCAGCCACCGCAACCGCCAATTGAAAGCAAAAAAATAGTGATCCAAGCCGATGTTCGCACCTCAGTACATTTGTGTCATCAGGCATGAAAAGTGACGGCGATCTATCAACAAGTGGTAGTCGATGTGACTTCGTTAGGGCATGCATTGATGACTTTAAAGATATCTTTAAAAGCAACCCTGGTACTCCCAACAACCAAGGCTTTAGTTGCAGCCATTTCAATAGCTTGTTCTCTATTACTATTATTTTTGGAGTTACATAATCTGTTGATGTCAACGTCCTGCTTATGTGTGACCTCCCACCTCATTTAAGTGTTCAGATCTCCCAGAATAAATTATTACAAGAATTTATTTATACAAAGCTTGAGCGTTCATTTAGTAATCTGTCTCACCATTTGAACTTACAAAGCTTCAAATACCACCAAATCAATTTAAGCAGCTTAAGATATAGTCAACAACAAACAGGTCAAGTGGCGAGTAAAATACACGCGTGAAGTAGATAAGGTGATATTTACTACCCACCGAGAGATCACAGGTAAATATTTAATTAACAAATTAATTGGTCGCTTATATTGAGTCAACTATATTTACCCAAGACTATGATATGGCGGAGTATTAATAATCATATCACAAATGTAGGTTAAAACCATAAGCAGAGATCTGAAGTTTGCTTAATTTGATAGGATTGTAAACAATTTCAATAGGATTATGATGGAGTGAAAAACAAATATTTTAAGATTTTAAAATTAAATAAGGATTAGTATTGAATGACAAAAGGACAATTTTAAATGAAAACGTTTCAAAAATGTCTAGGTTGATTTCGATAAGATTGAGAAAACTTAGAACCATATGTATACTTATGTTTCCTGTAGGACTTCCGCCTTCCATATCCCTTTTTTACATCATCAAATCTGAAGTCTACATCCATTATTCATTAATTACCTTAACAACCCTTTTCGGATGTTCACAATAAATGATGATAAAAAAAAATGTACATTCCGTTCTGACTTCCTGTAAGAAAACACCCCAAAACCGTCCAGATGAGAGCTGCTTGTTAACAAGACCTAAATTTATCCGGTTTTATAGCTGCAAGATGCTGTGATAAACTTAAAGATACACAAAACATGGCTACTTACTATCTACTTACTACATGGGCAACGCCTCCTCATTACTATCCACTCTAATTCCCATCACTCATGCATTCATTGAACTCCTCCAAAAAGTGAAATTGGGCGAATGCATCCAGGCGTGCTTAGTGCAGCTCATTAGGTCTGTGGTGCATCTGTTGAGTTCCACGATTGGGATACTTCACGAAATTGCCCTTTAAAAAAAAACCTTTAGTATACGAAAGTATCGGGTTCAAGTGGCTTGTTTGTCCCGAGGAGGACCAAAATTACCGCAATCTCCCGAGGATGTCGTACGGATTAAAACACGTGGAGCAGCTGCGGTTCGAGCGAGAGAAGGCCGAACAGGAGCACGCTGCTCCTAATAATCGCATTATCCTGAAAAGGCAACAAATCGTGTTGGAACTGATGCCGAAGGGATTATGGCTCGCAATGCCCTTATTTGCCCTATAGTGCAGATATAGGCATTATTCGTGTGGCTGTTATGAGGGAACTGGATGGAGCCTGGGGTATGGGGGCTTCTTGATAACGATCTGGGAGCGCTCCTTTAGCCTCGAAAACATGTTCATCGGTGCGGGCACAAAAAGTTGGACTGTGCAAAACCGAAGTCCATCACCGAAGATAATCAATAAAAATTGCTTCTTATCTCGACTGTTTTTCGCGACATAGTGTGAGTCTTTAGCCAGCAGCCAGACAGACAGTGCCTTCTTCATATGGGCTCTAAGATGCAGCATTTACTTTTATTGTGGGTAATGTGCAGCTCCTTGGTGCATACCGATTTGCCTTTTTTCGTTGTTGTTGTTGTTGTTGTTATTCAGCAATGCTGCTCACCTTTGTCGTCGCTGGTTCGGCTGGTTGCCTGGGAGGCCTTCAATTGCCCCAGCTCCCGGGGCCTGATGGGTCTCCTCGAGAATCGCAGCACAGTTCTGCTGGTTTTCTTGTGTTGAATGCGCAGCCGAAGACGGCCATGAATCCCTTTCTGGAATCTTTAAGATGCTGGTTGTGCACTGTCTCAAAGGTCTTCGGTTTTTATCCTCTTTTGTTGATGCAATTCTTTCTGTTTTGTTCATGTTTTGCGAGAGAGCACTGGGAGCCACACAGCAGCCAACACACTACTGGGGCAGGCGAAGCGAATACAGTTTGGAGAGAAGCTGTTCATTAATGACAGATTAAAATTTATTACACTAATTAAAATAATTCTTAATTAATAAGATCAAAGATTGTGCAGGTCGCGTCCTTAATTGCTGACACTAAAATAAAAATAATGATCGTCGAGAATCGGAGCCAGGCGACTACAATAATTATTGTCAGGATAACTACTGTGGCATAGAATGGATTCCGTTGTGAAATCTTCTATTTTCGATATCGAATCTTTATATCTATAACAGTTTTATGGTCTAGCGAGAGATTAAAGTGAAAATATCAGTGAAAAGCGATTAATTCTTACTTTTTTCTAACAAAGCCTGGAAAAGATTTATTTTGATGTAAAATATGGCAAACAGATGGCACTGTAAAAAAATAAGCAAAGTCAATCCTACAACTGTTGGTATGGCAGCACATATAACTCCCGCCTAACAACTAGGCCATATGTCATCGGCTTAAGCCTCGATTTGTCGCACTAACTGCACAATTAGTCAGTAGTAGTCGCGTCTCTGTCCCGAATTTCATCATAATACGGCTCGTTCCCAGATGAAAGGCCGAAATGGCACATAGCCCAATACAAACGGAATTTATGGGACACGTTTCGAATAATTCTTTCAACGGAAGTCCCATTCGAGTCTTTTCGGTGGAGTTGTAATAAATAAAGCCACCCGACTTTGATCTTTGCTCCCAATCTCTGATGATGGACCAAAATAAACTTGATGTGCATCTCTCTAGCGGAATGAGAAAGGGTTAGTCGACTGCTGTTTATCCAGTTGCTTTGATTGAATTGAAAGATTTCTGGCAAGTAACCGATTATGTGATGAAATGTTTACGTGCCGAGCAGAGGATGTAGATTTAAGCGAAAGTCATGACAAATTTAGTGATATGGACAGCGATTTGTACAATTGTATTGTTTATGGTTTGTAAAGGGCTTTAAGGTAGATTAATTAAAGTTATGAGGATCTTGTAACTCTGGCTGGACCACTTAGAGAGCCAAAATTAGTTTACATGTCTTATAAGAGTCTTTCATTGGTTCAAAATAACATTTACAGAATTGACATTTATTGCTTGTTACTATTTGTAATATTGGTGACCACTCTCAAAACACAAAATACAAGTTTCTGCTGTTTGTTTTGATCTTGTCAATAGCCAGATCTCTCGACTATTCTATTTAAGGTTTTGGACTGTAAAATATACTTTGACTAAGTAGACTCCAACCTTTTTCTGTTTTGGTATGGACTCGAGTTAGCAGAGTTTTTAGACCAAAAATGGGAGTTCTGAATTGATTTTGCTATGTGGCAAGCTACTTTATCTTACATGAAGGTATAGAACTAACATATTTTGGAATTGTTAAGTAGGACCTCGGATACTACACATTTCTGCTAATCCTGCCGCACAGCTCTTTCAGCGAAAATAATAAGACCAGGAGTTTTATTGCTTACGAAACTCCAAATCATAACCCCTGGCGGATGTATTCAATTCTTTTAGCAACAAAATCCTTTCTACATTGGAGGTTTTCTTGGCAAACTCTAGTTGACTCTTTCATTAGAGTTATTCCTAGATATTTGGCCTCCTCTGGAATGTCGATTGTTCTCCGAATCAGGCGGTACCCAGTCGGTATCAGTCAGTTTAAGCAAAAGATCAGCCTCCTCGGTAAGCTAGGGGCTAGGACGCCCGACTGCCATTCCACAGGTCCGTGGTTCGATTTTACTTCATGGCACTTCGTTTTTCCGTTTCACCCACCGAGATAGCTTTCCTTCTTTTGTTTCTTTTCTCTTTACAAACGAAATTTCTTACTGTTTGTCCTGCGATGGACAGTGATAAGCAGGATAAGAAGCGAGAAAACAATCTCCCGTACAATCAAGTCAGAGTTCTATCGCGGGAGTATGGAATGGGAGGGTTGAAATAAAACCGCGTTAGTTCATATTTTAACATCTTTTGGACTAGAGCTTGAGGTCAATAATAGAACTGTCGACAGTACAAATGGACCTACTTCTGAGCTTTAGTCAGTATACAATAGACATTTTGTTGGGTTTATGCACCTCATCTTGGCACCAAGCATAAGCCTTGGCTTATTTTGTAGGTGACTAGATATTGTTCAGTGATCGTTAACTTTTTATGGTGACCAGACAGAGCCGGCGCTTTGTTTTTTTTGCGCCCGGTGCAGTATGCCATATTGCGCCCCATCCACTGATTCTCGCTACACGGGATCTTTTGATTCTCATTTCGTTTGTTTACCTCTTTTAACAATTAACGAAACCTGAAGTCCCAATAAACAGCTGTACACAATACAGAACCATCAGAATAACTTTTTCCTTTGGGTGAGTTGATATGACGCTTTTTAAAGAATTTTCAAAAGCGCTCCAGAGCAGTAAACATTTTTCCTTCACTCGGTGGATTTTGCCCCTCAATTTTAAGTTCTGATTCACGAAGACGAATGTCTGTTTCTTCACTTTTTGGGTAAAAACTTACAAGGACAGAAATTTTATAAAAATCTGGAAGTTAAAATCTCGGGTAAGTTCCTGCACAAGAGGAAGTAGAATTTCCCCACTTTTTCTTACATGACAAAGTACAGGGACAGAAATTCGTGAATTTCTGGCGCCCGACAATAAAGGTACGGGATGCCATTAGACTATATCGGGAGACTGACTCATACAATCGGAGGCCATGTCAAGGCAGACATCATTGCACTTCCACCCGAGATGACCGCTTTATTGCCAGAAAAGTGTTGAAAGATCGCTTTTCCACTGCTACTGAAGCTCGTACACGTCTGTTTAAGGTCAGAAATGTTAGTGCAAGTGAAAGTACGATAAGAAGAAGACTGACAGAAAGAAATTTAATGGCTTTTCGTCCGTAGAGCTAGACTTGGTTATGCGCAACATTATTGTGGTTGGACTATGGAGCAGTGGAAGGACCTATACTGTTTTCAGAATATCCTTAAGAAGTCCAGATGGGAGTCAGCGCGTCTACAGACGTAAAAATGACAGGTGTTTTTCCATGCGCTGTAACCGAAACAGTAGGTTATCAAGGTGGATCAATAATGATTTGGGGAGGTATCTCTTATGAGACCCGTAGCAATCTTGTTATTTGCTCCATTTATTGGATAATACACGTTCCCACGTCGCTGGATCTGTCACACAATACCTTAATGAGGTCGATATTCATACTTTGTCATGCCCTTTGCGTACTCCTGAACTTAATCCAATCGAACACATTTGGGACAACCTTAAAAGCCGGGTTCGGCAAGAGTACCAGCACTTACTACCTTAGGAGAGCTTAAGACCGCTGACGGATATTTAGGACGTCATGGGGCCCGAGGTGGTAGCACCCATTATTAAATTTGAAGTCAATGACAACAAAATTCCATTTTCTTTAAACAATCAGTCAACAAAAGGCTCGAAAAAATCGATTACGTGGAATAAAATGTTAATAAATCATTTTTTAGTCCATACCATCCATCAAGTTTAGGTAAAATTTAACGGTTTCCGGACAAACTAAAAGAATTTTTGTTTAAAATCGGAAATTCTAAAATTGCGCCCCTGACCAGTTGCGCCCGGTGCGAGTGCACCATTTGCACCTATTAAAGCGCCGCCCCTGTGACCAGATATGTATTTGTCGTGTCTGTGTACACTAAAGCCGAGAGAGTTACACTAACGCCAAGAGAGAGCATATTTTTTCCTGTGATCGGTTAATACTATAACTGATTTCTCCTGTGATTCCCATCTCCTAAAGATGTGGGTAATAATCTTTGAAATCTTACTCTCCGCTTTAATAAAAAAATAAATGTGTACGAACTACCTAATTGCAAGTTCCTGGTAATCGATAAGTATCTTATGTTTTTAGGTAAATTACCAGAAACTCTAATATCATAGCAAATACATATATGGATACTGTGATATATGGTCCCTGTTATCGGGTGCACAGTGCCGTTTTCATAAAAATAAGAACTGTGAAACCTGCTTGTTGATGGTGACCATCGATCTTCGTACCGCTATTAGTATAGCTGTGGGGTTTCTAAAGCAAATACATCATCTATGAAGGCCTCGGGTCTTGGAATGGAAATGAGCTTTTGGAAACTTCGGTGTCCTTTGGATGAGCTTTCGTTTTTCAAATTGTGGTCTTTGGTGAGCTTTCACGCTGGTAGTCTTGGAAAAGAAAATCCGATTTCCAGAAAAGAAAATCCGAGGGCATTTGACCTGGGTTCTATTATTGATGAGGAATATCTGTTTTAGTTTTAATGGTAGCATAGCTTTAGGGAGGTTAATTTTGCGTTTGATTGCCAAAACTAGAAGTCCAACAAAAAAACTATTATTCTCTTTTTGATAGCATTCTATGAAAAAACGTTTCGTGACTTTGGAAGCTAAGATATCTTCAATGGGATAAATTTTAAGGCTTTGTCGTGAATGGATATATGATTGCAAGAAGGATTGAAGAAGCTCCACTAGCATCATTTAGAGACCCGCGTGATTCTAAAAACAAGACTATATTTATCAGTCGAAATCTTACAAAAGCATGATATATTGTTATATTAAAAAAAAAACAACCTTTATCCTAATTTTTTCTACAATAATTTTAAAATTCCTTTTTCATTTCTGTAACTCAAAGACGATTGATAACATGTTGCTTAGCTCATTTACAATTACATTCACCTATTCTTAAATGAAATTGCATTAGGTACCTTCAAATTTCCAAGGCATTTGTACCCAATTACCCAGACAAAAGAAACATATGTCCAGGTCTTAGCTTTAAGAGATTACCTTAAACATCTTAAGCCGCAGCCGCAATAATTTTAATGCCATCGAACCTAAAAAGATTCCATAGATTCCATTCAAATTTTTTGATCGCTTCCCATATACTCATTGAAATCTGCGGCATCCTCCACATGTCTTTTGTCAAATCTGAAGGCCTGGTGACGATTTTTAAAGATGGAACAGAATGAGACCAGAATTCAATATTCCTCTGTGGGTTCTTATTATTCAACAACCAAGTCTGGCATCCAGAGTAAAAGTATCCCCGCCGACTTAAATATAGACCTGGAATCTGTCCTACCTAGGCCTCTGCCAGTCCTGTTGAATATGGGCCCAGCACAAAAGCAGGCGATGTGTGTAGAACCGGATCTTATGTTTGAGCGCATAAAAAAATGTCACATAATTGGGGATTAAGGATATTCAATACTTCTTTAAGACGAAAAAATTAACAACAGCAAAAACACGACCAACGAACTAACGACGGATAGGAGGAAAAAATACGAGAGGTGAGACGACGAAAACTAGGTTACACAATGACGGTAAGATGCTTGTCGGAAATGTGTCGGGATTGTGCTCATATGACACGTCTCCGGCCGTATCAGAACTTGCTTTTCGGGGACCCAGGGTTTGTTAAAGGAAGGGAAATCATGGACATGTTGATTTTGAAATTAAATATTTTACAGGAAACTTATTTTCCTGAAATATAGTTATTGAAGTCCTTTTTTTGGTGTGATTGCTTGGCCGTGCAGAAAGTGATCGACCGTTGAGGAAGGAAAGAGCAGGTTAAGAGAGTGGTTTGAAGGGATAGAGGAAGTTTCATAATTCATATTCAATCCATATCTATTACAATTTATGGTTGCTATAAAACGTTTTACAACATGTCCCTTATTTATATTAAGGAAGTTTTGGAGTTACTTTGTTAAGTTATAGTGTAGTTATAGTCGGGGTTCCTGTGTGCTTGTATTTAAGTCAATTTTTTTTAATAAATAGTCTTGCAAATTGATTTTAGTTCACATCTTTGTTTATACGGGTGCGCCATATAGACCTACGGTATTTCAATATTGAATAACTCTGACATTTTTTAGCCGAAAAATGTGCACTATTCTGAAACGTCATTGGGTGCCATTTTAGCTAAGTGTCAATACACACTGACTGATCAAGCCACCGTAGGAATGTAGCAGCTCTTGCAAAATATTATTGTTTTCACCACAACGACTGCTCCACTGAAATAAGTAACCTCAGGCCTCCACAGCAACATTTCTCCCGAAAAACAAGATTGGACCCTTGGCACAGACGCGGTAGAGTTATTCAATACGTTTGATCTAACGGACGACGAACGCAAATCTTATAGTGCGGTAATTAAAGCGTTTGATTCATTTTGCAGACCGAAAAGCAACGAAAGCTATGCCAGTTATATGTTCCATTCGAGAATCCAAAATACCGGCGAGCCGTTTGATGCCTTTTTAATGGACATCAAAAAATTAGTTCGTGGCTGTAATTTCGGTAACCAAGAATCGAGAATGATCAGAGATCGCATTATCTTTGGAGTAAATGACAAAGGTGTGCAAAAACGGCTTCTGGAAACGGAAGATTTAGATGAGGCAAAAGCAATAAAAATAGCACGAGCAGCAGAGGCATCAAGACAACAAGCGTCACATATTAACAGTCAACATTCCGGGAACGAGAGAACAATACATTCGGTGAACAATAGCGGCAACTCATCATGGAGAAATAGAAATATTAGTGTAGGTAAAATTGATAGGTTACCTAGAGGTAATGTAAAGAATAATACACGTAATTTTTTTAGACATGATTTTAATAAAGGTTATAATTGTAGGAATGAAGAAAATAGAGTAAAAATTGAAAGGAAAAATTGCTTGTACTGTGGCCAGATTCATACTAGGGGAAGATGTCCCGCATGGAAGAAAGTGTGCGGAAAATGTGGGAAGCGGAATCATTTTGCGTTGGTTTGTCAACAAGGACAAGAGAGAAAGGTAGGAGAAATTACAGAGAATTTTAATAATTTGGTGATAGATTCGGTCGTAACCGCGATTAATGAACAGAATACAATTCGAGCTTGGTATAAAGTGATAAAAATTAGAAATAAAGATGTAAAATTTAAATTAGATTCAGGGTCGGACGCGAACGTTTTGTCATTGGCAGTGTTTAACCAAATTGAGGGCGCGAAATTAGATGAAACAGATTCAATGATTACGGTATATGGGGGAGGCAAATTGAAGCCAGTAGGATCAGCGATATTAGAGTGTAGCGTTAATGATAAAGTACACAAGCTAAAATTTACCATAGTTGATGGAGATGAAACTCCAATTTTAGGGTTGCAGTCGTGTGTACACCTCAAACTAGTGAAAAGAGTAGACAATATTAATGAAACAAAAGAAAATTTATTAGAAAGATATTCTGAAGTATTTGTAGGATTAGGCAAATTTAAGGACGAGTATAAAATTAAGCTAAAAAATGAAGTAAAACCGGTAATCAGACCAGTGCGGAGAGTACCCCTTGCCTTGGTAGAACCTCTTAGAAGGGAGCTATCCACACTTATTGAAAAGGAAATAATCGAGGAAGTTCGGGAGCCCGCAGAGTGGGTGTCAAATCTAGTGATTGTGGAAAAAAAGAATAAAACGTTACGTTTATGCCTAGACCCAAAATACCTTAATGAAGCTATTTTGGATGAACCGTTTCCAATTCCCACATTTGACGAAATATCTACAAAATTTGCGAATAAAAAGTTTTTCACTGTATTAGACCTAAAAGAAGGTTATTGGCAGGTGGCATTAGACGGCGAATCATCCAAGCTTTGCACATTTTCTACGCCCTTCGGGTTATTTCGATTTAAACGGTTACCATTTGGGATTAAGTGTGCCCCAGAGGTCTTCCAAAAACTAAACGAACAGAATTTCTCTGATATTGATGGCGTAACCGTGTATATTGATGACCTTTTAATTGCAGGAACTAGTGTAACAGAACATGATGAGATTTTAGAAAGAGTAATGCAACGGGTAATGGAACGAAATATCAAATTAAACAAGGACAAAATACAGTTTCGAAAAGAAAAAATAAATTATTTGGGGCATGTAATTTCGGGTGAGGGTATTACTTACGATCCTGAATATAAAAAAGCTATAGATGACCTAAAACCTCCGTCTAATAAGAAAGAAGTACAGGTGTTGCTCGGGATGGTCAATTATATCAGAAAATTTGTTCCTCATTTGGCAGAACTATCATATCCGATCAGGGAATTACTGAAGAAAGAGGTATCTTTTAAGTGGCTTCCAGTACACGACGTATGTTTGAGAAACATCAAAAGTGCAATTACAAATGCGCCCTTTCTGAAACCGCTAGACGTAACAAAAGACATTACTATACAAGCAGACGCATCACAATTTGGGTTGGGCGCCTGTCTTATGCAAGACGATCGACCAGTGTACTTTGCATCGAGAGCATTAACCCCAGCAGAGTGCAACTATGCACAAATAGAAAAAGAGTTATTGGCAATTATATTTGCCTGCAATAGGTTTCACCAATTGATTTATGGGCGCCGCGTAACCGTACTAACAGATCACAAGCCGTTATTAGGGATAGATTCAAAAGAGGTAGGGAAAGTGATTTCGTCAAGATTACAAAGAATGAAACTTCGATTACTGAAGTATAGATTAAAATTTTGCTACACTCCGGGAAAAATGATGCTTATTGCAGATTTATTATCACGCAACTGCACGGTCGTGAAAGATTTGAAGCCTGAAATAGAGGACATTAATGAAGTAGTGCACACAATTAATGTTAGTGAAGAGAAAAAAGAAAAGTTTAAAACTGAAACAGCAAACGACCCAGCGCTAAAGGAAATTTTACGTGTTGTCAAATCCGGGTGGCCAAAGAGTAAAAGTCAACTTAAAGAAGAGATAAAGTTTTATTGGAAGCATAGGCATGAAATTTCGGTAGAAGACGGCTTAGTTTTTTTCAATGAAAAGATAATAGTTCCTGTGGCATTGAGACAAGAAACCCTAGGAAACCTACATTCGTCCCATTTCGGCATTGAAAAAACAAAATTGAGAGCTAGAAGCTTAGTGTATTGGCCAGGGATAAACAATGATATTGAGGAAACAATAGCAAAGTGTAACGTATGCCAAAGGCATAGAAAGGCTAATATAAAAGAGCCGTTAATCTCTCATGAGATTGCCCCGATTCCGTACCAGAAGATTGGAATGGATGTGTTTGAATTTCACGGTAGGCCGTATTTGGCAGTAGCAGATTACTTTTCAAAATACTTTGATATTATATCATTGAGGAACAAGACAGCCATTGAAATAATTTCGAAAATCAAGAACTTGTTTGCGAGTCACGGGATCCCGCGAGAAATTGTTGCCGACAACAACCCGTTTAACTCGTACTTATTTAAGCAGTTCACAAGAGAGAATGATATTAAGGTAGTTACTTCTAGCCCGTACTACCCTCAATCTAATGGCTTGGCAGAGAGATTTGTTCAGACATCGAAGGCAATACTAACGAAAGCCCACGAAACTAAACAAGAAGTCTGGAAAATATTATTAGAGTATAGGAATACACCTGTGAAGAACAGTATGTTATCCCCTGCGGAAATTATGTTTGGAAGAAAAACAAGAAGCTTCATTCCCGCAAAGCTGTCGTTATTTAATAAGGATTATCATAAAAAGTTCATGGAAGTCCTAGATAAGAACAATAGAAGAAACAAACAAGTGTATGACAAGCATACTAAAGAGAAACCTGCTTTTCAGGAGGGGGAGAAGGTTTGGTACAGAAATAGAAACACGGGAACATGGGAATCAGCAATAATCATTAAAAAAGATACTGCTCCGCGGTCCTATTGGATAAAGGTTGCCAATGACAAAGTGCTTCGGCGAAACTCAAGCGTGTTAAGACATCTATAGAAATATATTGTAGCTAATAAAGTAGTTTCTCGTACGTTAGTAAATGCTTCCATCTGCACACAAACAAAACTAGAAGTCCTTGCAGGGCATCTCCTCGATGAAGTGGCCACAAGTTAGAATAAGAGTAATAGTAAGAACTAATAATGTATTTGTTTAAAAAAGTTGAATAGATTAGCATAGCAAAGAAAGATAAAGCATGTAACGTGAAGTAGCATTAGTTGAAGGAGCAAGTAAACTTGAAATTGTAATGAAAAAATTGACTAGCTTAGTATATAGAATTAAGTCAGCTTTTTGAAGTATCGTTGAATAATAGATAAACTGAACTAAAAGGGGTAGGTGTAGTAAATGGAAGTAACTGGATCAAGCACAGTTACTGAGGATGCTGGTGGTGCACATCATGAATACCGGCAGTTGCCAGCCATCACGGAACGTGTGCAGTCCTAAGTCTAGAATTAAGCTAAAGGAATGTTAACTATATAAGTAGCGGAAATAAACTATTATTAACTAATTAATAAAGGCGTTAATTACTACAATAATAATATGTATAAGATAAAAAAAGATTACATAAATAGGAAGTTTTACATAGATCAACATCCAACCACCAAAATTGAAAACATCGTTTGCGGAGCAGAGAGTAGGCGAGGACAATGGGGCGGGCAGATTTGCTAAACCTTTGAATTCTTTTACGGAGTTTTTGAATCAACTTTTGAGCAGATGTGTGGTTGTTTTTTTGGATTTTGTCTCCCTTTTGCTAGGAAAAGAAAAGAAAGAAAATGGCAGAAGGAATAATTAATATTAAAAACAACAACAACAAGGTAAAGCATTCTAACGTATAGTTTGTTGGAAAAGGTGGCTCTTGTGAAAACCTCATCGAATTTCAAAAGAGAATTGACGATTACAGCCAATTTTTGTTGGTTGGCCCGTTCCAAACCGTGCAAATTCGACCAAATTAGTGTATCGAACATCACTTTTTGCCTGAGCTTTCATGCAGTTTCACATATTGAGCTCAGGAAAAATAAAGCCTGAATTCGCCCAACAGAACTTGAAATTGGGATTGAAAATTGCTCAAAAGAGAATAATCAACTGGAATAATGGAATATCACTCCAGTGATCTTTTTGCATTTCTAACTTGGGGCAAAAAAGCAACAACAATTTCAACCATGAACTGAACATGCCAGTCGGCGAAGCCATTTATGCAGATTGAATTGAACTTTATTGAACTGAGACCGTTGAAGCCGGGGTTTTAAAGGAGCAAACAAAAAAGAGCAATTCAAGAGGATTTCTCGCCACAAGGAGTTTTGCTCTCCTCATTTCGTTCATTTACCTCTTTTAACAATTCTTTAAACAGAATTTAAAAGTGCAGCAACAGCGCCCTCATGTTTATATCAATCACGGTAAACAGCAATACACAATTCAGAGCCATCAGAACAGTTTTACCTTTGTGCGAGTGGATATGGTGCTTTTTAAAGGATTTTCAAAAAGTGCTCCAAATAAATGAGAGATTTTTCTTTTACTTGGAAGATTTTTTCCCGATTTCTCGAATCGCGAAGCTAAAATATCTGGAAACTTCCTGCACGAGGAGCGAAATTTACCCGTTTTTTCTTGCATGAGAAAGTAAAGGGACAAAAATTGGATAAATTTGTGTAATTTCTTGCACCCGTGAGAATTCTTTTCAATTTTATATTATTTCCCCAAATTTTTAATTTTTGAAATTGCGCCCCGAAAAATTGCGCCCGGTGCAAGTGCACCATTCGCACCTATGAAAGCGCCGCCACTGGATGTAGGACATACCTCCACCGTTTTCAGCACAATGACTCCCTATCCCCAGTATATCTTGGATAATGCAGAGGACATCTTCGTTTATTGCGTGAGGTACGGTGAATATAGTGCGGAAGCAGAGGCAATGTACGAAATTGGGGGTTATCGTATTTTAAAAGCAGCCACAAGTCACAACGCAATCACAACTGTGTGATGAGTCCCAACTCAATACACATACTAAAGGAAAAGTAACGTAGAGTGAAGTAACATAACTTCTGTTTTTTGAATTTTTGCCGTTTTTTATAAAAAAAAATGGTGAACAATCCCATTTTGGGGAGGATAGAAAAAGGCTGCGCAGCTCTCGAAAAATTAGTGCGCTGCCACACATCTGCCGTAGAGGGAGCATTGACTATATAGCTTGAGTTTTGAGAAAGTTAGATAATTATTTTTAAGAACTTTCTCCTGAGAAATTTTCACTATATTTTGAATTCCTTATGCAAAAGATAATTAGACAGAAGCTGGAATATTAACAAACTATGAATTAAAATCACAGCCAAGAGTTTATTTTCCAAGAATTTCGCGTATCTACCCTGGCATAATTCATACTTTCTTGTAACGTACCGTGAGAATTGCCTGCCCTTGCACCTACCCATACCTAATAATTACAAAAGGTAGCTGATAGCGTAATTTAATATCAATTGTCATGTAATTCGGTTGGTTTTAACAAGCACTAAAAAATCACTCTGCTACATGAATATTAATTAAAGCGATGAGCTCCAGTTCCATCATAACAAGGCAAAATACCAGGTTGTAGCCGCTTATTACAAAACCGATGACCAAAGTGGATAAAGGACAGAATCGCTCGAAGGTGCACTTGAGCACGAACTCCGGATAGATCATCAAGGGCATCCAAATACTCGAGCAATTACTGAATTGGACATCACCTTGTTAGGGACGTTAATCACCTCACGCCATGCAAGCCAATGCTACAATTTACATTTGCAAGCCTAATGAAAGCAATTATCTCATTTACCTTTAACAAGGCTCGCACAGCTCAGTGACTATTCACCATTCGCCCAAATAAGGGTGTAAGAATACAAAAAAAAAACACGGCGAACTGCGAACAAAATTGGCCAGCATTTGCCCACGGAACACCTCAAAGCTGGCACCGAAGCCTCACCGGAGAGCAGCAGAATCCGCGCAGTTCGCACACAGTTTTGACTCCGACGAAATTGCCACAATCAGATCAGATCAAATCTTCAGACTCAGCCCCAGAAAGTGCGGCTTCGTGCCCGACTCCCTAACAAGGCGGTGATATAAGTAGACGAACGCGGCTGCAAAAAAGTGCTCTGCGAAAACAAGGCAGAAAAAAAAGAGCATCAAACTACCTTGGGAAAGGTGTAATTTTAATTTAACTCGTTCAAAATATGATGCAGGATCGCCGAGCGGTCCGGGCACTGCAGGGCAAGGTAGGGGACCTATGTTGCGAGGAAGGCCAAGCTCTCAACTGCAGTTCTCGGCCGGATGATGTGTGGTGCAGGGAACGAACCTGATATCAGCCCCAATTCAGGGTGTCGGGCGAAGGTGTTAGTGACTTGTGCCGGAGTAAGCAATCATCATGTACCAAGAGCGTTCCTTCCTCCGCCGCCACGACCGATGACTCCGGTAATTGCCAGTTCTGAGGCGCTCCGACTTCCTTTACCTGCCATACCTGACTGACTGACTTGGGTAATGATTGCCCAGGATGGTAATTCGTTATTTTCATTGTAATGATTACAGCCGGAATGCAGTTCGCCTCGCGGGATAGCGCGCATCGTGGTGCATTTGATGAGAATGGCGATCTCTCTCTTTCTGTTTTGTAGTACTTAAGATAATTTGCAGGTTATCTTATATCATAGATTCTTTACAGTTTTGATCTAATCAAATTCTAAGTCGTTTTATCTAAGATTGAGAGGGTTTATCGCTGTTATTATTCTATGCCAAACAAGTGGCTGATGGTTTTAATAGTTTCAAAGAGGATAGCAGCAAATGTCGACAATGCCTTGTTAGTTGGAAGTAAGTCTTTTTAAAAATGGGTAGTTCCTTGACGTGATATAACAGCATCTTTAAATCCCAAGTACCTATAGAGTGTGCATAAATGCTCATCTATAAACAAAAAGGCGAGATTTAAATCAAAACTAGATTCTCTCTTGTACAAGTCGAGTGAATGTATTTAAAAATTATATTTCCTTTCGTTACGTAAAAAAGAAAATAGTGCTGTCGAAAATGGACTACGACAAAATATTGTTTCAAGAGCATTTAAAAAATATTTGCACATCAAAGAACACAGGCCAAAGTTCGACTATGGATTATGGAAACTACCAACCACTACTGGACCAAGTGCACGAAATGACAATTATTTTGAAAATCATTCTTCGATAATCTTAAATTAACGATTATATTTCAATACCTATTACATTAGTTCATGAGTCATTGTTTGGAAGGCAAGTTTCATCAATTTGGTGTAGGCAGTGATTTACTAAAGTCAGACGTTAAGTCCGTACTATTGGAAATATGCAAATTGCACAAAACAGTATTGATGAAAATTTCGAAACGTCTTGAAAAGGAGGATTTAACCCTATGGAAGTGGCTATGATTTTGCAAAACTTTTTTGTTCTGTTGCTTCATGCTTAAATTCAAATGGACAGCCTTTTCCTAGGAATTTCTCCGATTAAAACTGCGAGACTCTATACAATACTTGAAGAGAGAACTGTAAGCTACAATTGTGTCTATGAGAAAATCCCATGAATGTCATTTCTTAGAAAATATGTAGAGAAGTCGATAATATCTGCTTATGGAACAGTTGATAAAGCTCTACTATCAGCCCTATTCTGCTTAGATGATAATTGAGCCAACAGTCGCCCGTCAGAAACTCTGTTATTATTTTTAGCGTCCACTCTTGAAATTTAAAAGTTTGCCCACCTTAGCTTTATCTCTTGCAGTCTGTCTGGAGCTAGAAAATCTTGTAGACGCACGAATTAAACTTAAAACTTTCTCTGTCAATATCTTGAGGCGCTTAGTCGAGGTACCGTTCCTCATCATTCAAGCTCAACATTAGTACAGATAATTTTCCGGCAAATTCGAAGCTGCTGGAACCTTTCTCCAACCGTTTTACCGTTTGATACCAATATGCAATAGATTGCCTCAGAGTTGGTAAGAAAGCTATGCCTGCACTTCGCCTAATTTCAATTCGAAAATTTGTCTGATGCAAAAAAGTAAGAATGCCTCTCCAGTACCAATTTACAATTAAACTCGCCTTATTTTAAATTGAATTTGGAAGTTGAAGTAAAAAAGACCTCGAATCATTTATTTCGATGCATGCTCATATACCAGTAGGATATTATAGGACCGGGGCATTTCAAAATATTGAGGCCTCAGTACAATTTACCATCGTGTAAGGGACAAATGTACTGCCTCGTGTAAGTCTCGCACAACTCTAGTCAATTACTTGAGAACCCGGAAATCAGGACTCATTAATAGTTCTATGGTATCCCTGCTGTTATCTGTCTTGTTATTATTAGTCTTGTCTTAGCACATTCTGTGTTACCTCATGGATGCTGGAAGCTTGTCTATTTCTTCGCAGAACGGTATTCATGACCTTCATTTGGATCTTCTCAAATCTTTGGTATAATTCGTAAGGGATTTTTTTATACAGGTCCTAGCTGCATGAGACATTAGCCCTATTAAATAATTTTATAACTTCTCTCCTTTGCCTGCAGATATCATTGTTCTACCACCGATAACTTCGGTTGGAACTTCGTGGCTTCGCAGGACAGTTACTTTGGCAGATTCTCATGATCGTTTCCTGCATATTGGTAGAGACAAGGTCAAGATCGGTCTCAGTGATGGGGTTGTTAGACGAAGAGCTCAAAATGCTTCAAAGGATATTGTAGAAGCTCTGAAATTAGTTCTTATAGATCTATGATTGGACATTGATGGCTCACTTGAGACATGACAGTTCAATATTCTGAAATTAACGTCTGTGCTGGGAAGAGACAAACCAATCAAGTCTCCGGACAACTGAGCAGTAGGCCGAAACTAAGGCAAGCCTGAATATTCCAACGTCTCCGGGCAGCGCTACCTCCGTCGCCCACAGATCTTTGGATACGAGCAGAGCTCTAGGGAAGTCATGCTCGCTGGAATAGATCCTTCCCTTTATTTTCCAGTTGTATTCCTCTGTAAATCGAATGAAGGATTTTCCTCCCAAGTCTTCAATCTCCCCACTTCCTAATCTTATTGCTTTTATATTACAGGTGTCTGTCGTTATGTTTTGTCTGCTACTTCTTTGATTTGTCTGCGACCTTTTTATGCCTATATACATACTTCGTTTTTTCTCGTTCATTTATCGAAAATTCTATTTGTTACAGCAAAACAGAAATGTATTAGTAAGATCGGTTCCTCTTGTCGCTGTCCTGATTCGTTTCTTGAATTGCAGGGACGTATTCTCATTTGAATTCCACACTCCTCCGTCATAACTTTAAGGAACTATAGCAAAATTTCGTACTTAGCTGCTTTTCCTGAGGATTCATCTAGGAATATTTTGAAACCTGATCTTTGTTAGTATAGATTTCTATAAACACATTCTGCGACTACTTAGTATACAATTGTTGCTCTGAAACACAAGTTTTATTATCCAATTATGTTAACCCTCATTTGCCATTTATTTATGCTGGAAATAAAAGTGCCTCTTATTTGGTGATTACCAGACTTCTTAGTAAACACAAACTGGATTCTGCTGCGGTAGATCTTTCGAATGTAATTTACATATCATTGCCAAGAGTTCTTATATAAGTTCCTAATAACATTTGTGCCTTGTCCCCATGTTGGCCATAAGGCAATAAGCCTCGCAGCAAACCACTCTTTCGCCCACATTGATTGGACCACACAAATTTCAAAGTATCTATGGGTCTACATATATGCATATGTCTAGCACGAGTAAATATACACATATAAAAATTTGTATTTTTCTAACACTTTCTAGCCTGTCTAGTCTGGCACTAAGCGCTAAGGTCACGGAGTGCGCCCCTATTACAGCAACTCCTTCGACTAATTAATCTTACTTCTCCTTGGTCAATCAACAGATTGTACAAACGTTACGTCAATTTGTATGTTGCATTGTACGAAAAGGTAAGGAATGATGTTGGAAAAAAAAACAACGAAACTTGTTTACAACCTGTTGGGTTGTTGGCCGCCGGACGATTGCGTTGGCCGGAGAGGTGAAGGCGAGTTTTTAATTGAGTTTCCCGTGGAATTCTTGAATATCACAGAAATCCGCCGAAAGGAACTTCACGAGATATATCTAGAGAGAGAGACTGACTCCAAACGGAGGCCCCGCGTGTGGAACCGCTACAATTTCGTTACAATGCAGACCCAATATATACGTTATTAGGATGATGGACCAGGTACATTAAGGCATTTAGTAGCCGGGCTTTTTTTCCGCTGCAGTTCAGTGGCCACAACTGTGCAGAGTCATTTCAGTCGCAGCATGATATCACCCATGATATGTACCCACCGAGAGAGAATTCTTTCACCATATCTGGATGGTTGTCGGTTGGTCCGGGGATTCTGCAAGACCACATGGCTAAAAAGTTAAATTAACAGAAGCTGCGGAACGTGGTTATACAAAGTGGACACAATTTAAAATCTATTCGTGTTATTAATTTTATGGCTTATAATTTTAATGCTCCGAGCCCGAACGTTCATTTAATGGTAGCCGGCTTTTGTTTAATATCCTTAAGTGAGGCAATCTTTATCACTTTTCCCTATTAATCAATGAGAATCGTTCCGGGGGTAAATCGATAGCAATTTTATTGATATTAGTCTATATTACTCACGGGTCAAACGGGCCGCTAAACATATATATTGTGATCACATATTCATAATAAACTGTAGTTGCA
This sequence comes from Thereva unica, assembly GCA_949987705.1. Classification (NCBI taxonomy): domain Eukaryota; kingdom Metazoa; phylum Arthropoda; class Insecta; order Diptera; family Therevidae; genus Thereva; species Thereva unica. Next base: position 12,823,937 of record OX465281.1, on the reverse strand, counting down.
CAAGCCAAGTGGAAATTAATTGTAGGAAGGATTTAAAACATGAAAAGTAATATAGAGCACAGGTGGTCATCGAACAATCTTACAATGTAAGAATTCGTATAAGAAAACCATCTTATTTAATGGGAAAAGGGTTGTACGATGAGAAGTTTACTTTACAATTATATGAAACCCTTTAGTAATTTCTTAGAAAACCCTTTAGTAATTTCTTTCTTTTTAGGAGAGAAAAAGCTTAATAAAGGTAAGATTTCGAATTTGTATTTCAATCCTGGTTCAGTTAAGTGGTCATCCTTTACTGGTAAAGTATCTGGTGCACAGGTTGCAGTATTGCTCGACTATGTAGAATTCTTGTTAAAGAAAGCGGTAGAATTCTTCTATTCTATCCTTATGTTAATCCAATTCACATTTGATTATTCGTTGTGAAATTCTCCCTAAAACTATCCTTCCACCAAAACTACTATGCAAACTTTATCAAGTATTAGAACCCAGACCAAATCCTCCCACCGGATCCCGCATAAATGAAATTCCCTTATTATTATTATTATTATTGAAAACTAATTCTTATTATTACATTTCATCGAATCCAAGCCTACCAGCACGAAAGCTCTCCCGGCATGAAAGCTCATCCGAGACACCGCAAAGTCTAACCAAATTCTCCAGCGCGAAAGCTTATCCAAGACACAGTGGATTTCTCAAAAGCTCACACCCCAGATTAAAACCACATCCGAGGCCACAGCCCATTACCTAAATGGTTCTGCACCGGTGTAGCTTTACTGCCTTTCTGGACTTTTTATTAATGAAGTATTAAGCGGCATTTAACCTAAAACGTCACACCATCTCTCATTCAACAGATTATCCAATGACATTACTTTGCACTACTTTTGCTTCTTCGTTGATCCAATACAAGAACGCTCTGATGGTCGACATACTTATAGTAAACTCAATTAACCAAGATAATGAACATTATCACATTATAGATGGGGGCTGCAAAAATTGACCCGAATTCAGTGCTTGCAGGAAATAAGGAAATGCGATGGAATGAGCACATATTCCAAATCGCTAAATAAGTATCAAAGGGCCTGGAATTTTTTAGCAGGTTCACGTTCCTGCTTCGGCCAACGGTCCGTGCTGTAATATACCAATCCTGCATTCGGACATCCTACAACTTCCTTAATTGCGTTTTGTCTTCGAAAAACACCTTGACGTGGTTAGAAAAAGTGCAAAAAGGGCCCTTTTAATTTATCGATGACAACGACATGGTAGTCCCGGCAAAACTTCCTATACCGAAAAAAATATTTCGTGCCTCCACGGCAATCGTATCCACTCAACACCATATTAGCCAGCTCAGTTTATTCTCTCTGTCTCCCGAGTAAAAGTAATTTAGTTGGTTCTTTTTTTTTTTTAAATAATATACGGGCCGCAACTAGCACGCAATAGAGCACAAATGCGCCTGCCACACGAGAATGAACGCTTTCAGTACAAGCATGAAAATGTAAAATTTTACTCGGGTGGGCATGACCCTGTTACGGATGACTGCATTCGAAATCGAATGTTCCAAAGGCGATTGCCGTTTTACCAAACGGTCCCCCAACTAAGTACTAACAACGTCCAATGCTGCTTGACCTCGGCGAACTATTGACACTCTTTATGGTAATTGCTTCGTTTGGAATACTCCGTGATCCTCACCGATCCTCTGTTAATGTTTTCCCTAGGACGTGAAGATGGATGGTTCTGCTCCTAGTTCTAGACCCCGATCGGAGGCAAGCTGAGAGGTGGTGAGGGTATGATACAGCTTTTTGTTTTGGAGCCATTGAATTCGGGATGAATCTTGAAGCACGAGTCGAACATTTTTTTGATATAAGTCCAAGCGTTATGTTTCATTATCGGTCCTCGCTCCAGCAATGCAACGCAGAGGCAAGCACCACCAAAACGTATTTAACGCATTAAGTTTCATCCTAAACATATAAAGACCACAGAAAACAAGCCAAAGGAATTTTCTCAGAATGGAAGCAAACATCAAGATAATTTAGCAAAGTCCAAAGATAAAAATCTCCGTAATTCATTTCCTCTTTCGAGTTTCTACGATAAGATGTAAAATTCTCATGCAATTGCACCAAACTTGGTCTTGTTTTACATAAAATCCATCTCGATGTCCGTGTCAAAGATCAGGCAAAAAGGGACAAAGACATGATCCTCACGCACAGACTTTAACTAAATGTTCACGTCCTCTTTTCGAAGTCACTGAACGCGCACTAAACTCGAAATTGAATGGAACGGTAAGTCACGCCCTTTAACATCTAATAATGTTCGCAGCTTTTTTGCAGTATGTTAGCTGCGCGGATATAATTTCCCATTCATGGAGCACAAAGCCAACGAGCGAAATAACTCAGAAACGAGCATAGCTGGCTAAAAAACGTGCAACCGATAGTCCCGGCAAGATATGGATGCGGAAGATTTGAGGTAGGCTCAGGTAGCACAGGTATATACGGCGAGATACGAAAATAACTGCGTGCGAACACCGCCGCAGTGTTAAAGTGTAACGCCGCATGTTTCGTATCTAGTTCAGTTGTCAGTGCGACATTTCTTGGCGATTATGCAAGGTATGTAAAACACAGAACTGCGCGGAAAAACGTCAGCATAGGTAACCTGCACCGTCCGGAGACACACAGTTGCACAACGAAACGTGTGAAATTTTTTCAAAAGAAAACCTGCGCCAACGACTTGTGGGTTCAGATGGAGAGGCACCTTGCCCAACAAAGGACCACTATGTTCCATATATACTGTGTACTGTGGGGATGTATCTGCCGATCCCGAAACATATGCAGAACTGACACCTTGCTGGCCAGATAAAAAGGTGCCGACTTCAGAATGTGGACGTGCAGCCAACCGAGATCGGTATTAGATTCGTAGCTAGAATCTCCTCAGAGAACACAAGACAACAAGCAACGAATTCAGAGAATACAATCAGAGGCGATGGTAATTTTCTTCAGGTGGAACCTGTTCCAGCAGGGCCATGCCAACTGCCCAGAGACCGGTGCTGCGGCGCGGTGATACCTATTCAGCAGGCTTTTACGGTAATCATCAGCATATTAAGCCGCCGGCAGAAAAGGGGAGATAGAGGTGCAATCAGGTGTGAAATATTTCTTTAACCTTCTGCGGTGTTAAACTACGCGAAAAATTAGATCTCGCAAAATTGATGCAGTTACGCCATAGACACATCATCCCCATGCCCGGAGGAGATCCAGATTGTCATATACACGGCGGAGTCATGCATGACGTGGTGATTGACATTGATTACACTCCTGATGCCTTTTTCGCAAGGCGAGGCTAGAGACTCGGAGAAAGACAATCGACAAAACGGAATTTGGCCGGTGCTCATTTAACGGTGCTGCGCTTTATGTAAGGTGATTGAAACAACCTGATAAGGTGTATTCAAAGGCATTGTCTTCCAGACAGGAAATGAAAATCTGATGTTAGATTAGAGTTCTATTGAGACATGCTGTTATACGCTCGTACGTTGCTCGTACTCTCTGTGTGAGCGCGCCCGTGTATTGAGTTGTTTAAAGTTCCAATGAAAAATGCACTTCGAGTATGCAAATTGCAATCGGGTATTGTTTCCTTATTTCGTAGTTGGGATCTTTTAATGAAGTCGATGATGCAGAATGGGGGGAAATATGTATTGATGATTGTGAATTGATTTGAATTACAGAAATACGAGTATGGTAATGCCGCCAAGTTTTCATGTAATCAAAACTTATTGCAATTTATCTGCAAAATGATTCTATCGTAGGAAATGAGAAAGTTTGTCTCTTTTTTTTTTCTTTAGATATTTCAAGTTTTGTGTCTGAGAAATCAGAGAAGTATGTTGGGCCATCTAACAGATAATTCACCTCATATTGGTTGCTTTTGTACTAGTCGATGTTGGAAAGATTAGCCGTCGACGCGAGTCGCCATTGTCCAAAAATAATAGAGGGCAATTTTCAATGGTTGGGCTGTCGCATAGGGCAGTCGACAAACGAACGCAAGAGCGTGCATATTCCTAGAAATATTCTTGCGATTGGACATTGTGTAAGTCAACACCAGAGGCGAAAACGTGAGTGATTTAGTGACGAAGGGCCTGCAGAGGTGGGTGAGCAATGTGTAAACGCACAGCGACCACCAAGCCACCATCTTCGATGTGGGTCAAGGTATAGGCATGAAAAACCTAGGTGCGAAACGGCTAGAGTATGGGGAAACTCGATGCAAAGGTGTTCAAGGAAGTATTCCTGCATGACGAGAGGTCGGCAGAAGGTGCGAGGGAATGGACAGAACAACTCGAAAACTCAGTGAAACAGACATGCGACGCATCCATGCCGCGGCGTCATTAACCAAACTTCTGGTGGAACGCAGAGATCAGAAGGGCTGAAGGGTCTTGCCTGAAAGTGAGAAGGAAAACCCAGAGAAATCGGAACCATCTGACAAGCTGCTGCTTAAAAGGATTTATAGAGCTTCAAAAGGAAGCGAGAAAAGGCTGAACAAGGCCATCGCTAGAAGTAAATTAGAGCATTTCACAGACTGTGCAGATTGGAACCCATGGGTGGAGCATTTAAAATCGTCATGTCAGCAGTCAATGGCAAACGCTCTTTGCCAATATTTTCCCCGCGCTGCTTCTGTCATGGCTGGCATACCAAACAAACCGGCTAAGCTAGCAGCTACGACAGCGCCAAACAGGTTAGCTAGAGTCTTTACAGCGATCTCCTTCCAGAGCTATGGAAACATCAGAAAGCCGAACAAGCCTTTAGAGGACCTTTCGTCCTGCAGACCGATATGTCTCCTTAGTTGGCGTTGTAGAAAGTGATCGGAGTGATCGGTATACATATTAATATGGGCTGCAGGATTTTACTTGTATTAATTATACTCTGTTAAAAAAATATCTATACTTGCATCTAAGAATGCAATTTCAAATCTCAGCCTAAGCACTATCAGAGCCCACCGTGTACATCCAAGACATACCCAAGATTGGATCAAATTCCCTCACCCAAGACATTACAGAGAATTTCAAACTAGCTTCACACAGGTGGCGCAACCCTCCAGCCCAAGACACAATCCGTAAAATCTTCCGAAGACACAAACTGCAAAAGCTTCAGCCCAAGACAAAAACTAAAAGCTCGATTGCGCAATATTGTGAAATATGTGGCTCCGTACCCCTATAGCACTACTATTCGCCCACGGTTGTATCAAGTGAATCAACCCTATTATAGTCTGTTAGACCTATTCCAAATATCGATTTCCAGAATATCTAATCTGTCTATATAGTAATTCTATAGTTTTACAGATCTTACATACCCGAGTTCTTTTTACTAAACCGGGTTCGAGAGAAAAGTCATTTAAAGAATTGTTGGCTCGTTATATGAAGCAAGACTCTTCTATCATCAAATCAAGGTGTGTTTAAGCATCTAGCTCGTATGTATGAAGTGGAACCTGTGGTAAGTTTAATGGAATATAAAAAAGTAGGTATACCAAACCCCTACTGAAAGGATGGCGTAGAAAAAACGTGCAGAGCTTAGGGGGAAAACCAGACAAATGGAACCAGCTCCTGCTTAACCAAATCCTGGCTGTAGAATGAATTAAATTTTTTAGCACTAATAAGTACAATTAATACCTTAGCCTACAGAAGGATTTTAAGCAAATACAACTTGTCATTACTAGGTAATCAATGGCGGTTGCTAGTAAAACCCATTTTTTAGATATTTCTGAAAGGAACAATATATCATTGTTCTTATTACAACATTTAGAAATCAATTTAAATCAACAAAAGATAAACAAAATACATTTTCCAACAGGTTGCCATCCTCCTCCCTTTAGATGAACTTCCGTGAACAAATTGTAAATTGTTTCAAAAGAAAGAGAACTACGGAAGTAATTAAAAGTGCATCACACTCGCAAGCCCCTCCACTTACTACGCAGCGCAGAACACTGCAGAACAGCATAAGAACAATAGTTGACTATTTCAGTAGGTATAGTCCCCCTGCAGCATATCACGTGGATGATATGCACAATCGCACCTAAATTGCCATTCTTTTGTCCTTTGTTAGATTCGTTCGCCTTAGTTCGTGTGTGAAAACTAATCTAAACCTGCCCTCATTAGAAATGCAACACCTGCAGTCGAAAGCCTGGTAATATACAAAAAAAAAAGGGAAAGAAAGGAAAAACCCCTTGACTATAGGAAAGGAGGGAGGAAAAGCTTTCGCTGCTGGTATAAAGGCGTCAGTAACAATAACTAAAGTTGGCCTTTTCAACTAGCATCCAATGCCCCTCCACCCAGCTCTTCCGTTTTGTACACAAAAGTGAAGGATAAGCTCTATTCTCTCCTATTCAAAACCAGGCACGCTTCACTCTGCAGGATTCAGACACTTTTTAGCCATTTTCATTATTTTCTAGAACGTTTTCCACACTCTCCCCATTCCAGGATGTGGGGCTCTGTACCATGGCTTGTATTCTCTTTAGCATGGCGAAAGGAAGCGTTCGCCTCATCCTTGCTAAAATGTCCTTAATAATACGCTCGATGAACATTCAGGCTAACATGCATATGCGGAACTCTTTAATACGAGATGAAGATGCTCCCATCTTTGACTACTTTTTTTCCTTCATGGAGGACAGAGGAGGGAGATGGGTGGGGGTGCTGCTCCCCAGGATGTTTTTGCATTTTAAATACCCCAGGAGTAAGCTTGATGCAAATTGTTATAGGTAAACAGGAGCAAACTGGGAATTTAATGCGCTTCTGAAGAGGGACCCGTAAGACTATTTTCAAGGAATTTTAAATAATTTTATAAATTTTTTATTTTTTATTTAAAACTAATGGGAAATAGAGAAAGAATGCTGATGAGAGAGAGAGAGCATAAAGGAAAATGCAGGGTGGTTATTTGTAAGTCTAGTGATGCAGAATGGAAATTGGGGATTACTTATAATGAATATTTGCACAGGGATGCAAAAGCGGAGTTTTCTGCTATTCAGGGTTTAATTTTCAACAAAAATGATATTCTAATTAGTGACATACAATACCGTAACGGGTCGTTTTATGCCCAGATCAATATTAAAAACTTTTCTCTTAACTAAAGTAAATAGATTTGTTAACCAACCAACACTTAAGTTTGACAACTAAATTCTAACCACTTCCAAACCAAAGCTGCTTGTCCTTCGTATCGAACGAGAGCCGGTCCATTATCGACATGACGACAATTTCACGTTTTATTTGCTCTACAAAATTTCTGAAAGCTCCAGTAATACTCTCTCGGGAGCATATTTGACATCGCTGAAAATAAGCTCCCCTGAGTAGCGCTCCTAATTTTTCCCACTGGGAAGCTTCGGGATGAGCACAAGCTTTTGACACTACCCATTGTTCAGGAAATGCTCCTTCACTAAGGAGTTTGCTATATTGCAATTTTTATTTCTGGTCTAGCGGCTAGAGTACTTGGGTCAAGGGGCACGGTTCGATTCCGACCCGGAATGGATATTTTTTTTTTTTGTTTCCAACATAAAACTTCCCTTCACTACGAGAATCAAGAAATAAAATTTATGGTATTTTGAGCCTCATCGCCCCGTGAAGACACCCTGACTAAGATATATATATATATATATATATATATATATATATATATATATATATATATATATATATATATATATATATATATATATATATAATGCAATTCCAAGGTGTAAACAATCATGTTGAAGGGATGAATGATACCGTGAGTGTCGACTGCGACGGACAGCGGATACCAGCAAACCTTCGGTTTATATTATGTAGCCTTCACAGGGTAATGCAAATTTCTTCCATGGGCGACCGATCTTTCTCTTTCTTTAGATACCTTACAAAAACTAATGAAGATATAGCACTTCTCAACGCTCCAACCATTTCTGGAGTTTCCATAGTTTCCTAACAGGTCGATCTACATGCCCGGTTGGGAATTTTTGAACCCATGCAGCTGGGTGCCGATTATGGCCCCAGCGAAAGGGAATTTTCTGGATCTCTCTTCAATGAAAGCAGTCTGAGCCCGCAAATCGTCGGGAAACATGTTGAGATCACTCCTTTATAGGAACAACATCTCTTTAGAGGCGAACCTGCGGAAACGCGGACATCTTCTCTTCATCGAAAAGACGACCCGAAAAAGCGACCCCTTAAAAAAACTCATACCTCGAGCTTCCTTTTATGTATCCAGCTTTGTGTAAATGGTTCAAAAAAGTCTTGTGGTCAATGAATAGCTCCGTACCAATTTCCACATGGCCCTAAACTTTGTCAAGAATTTCGTCAAGCTTTTCAGTGATTGGACTAATATGTAGCATATTCTTGACTTAATTCGCTGATTCGTGACTTTTTTGCAATTGACGCCATCTATCGAGAAAACGTTAACTTTTCCCCAGACCTAATAGTACAAATAGCAGAAGAGCAAAAGAGTTTTTGTTTTGTCCGGGAAAGAACTGTCTTTTCATTTGTCAATAATAGTCACTACTAAGCCACATCTTTCCACGGTTGGCAGCAAAAGAAATTTCTGAATATGTACTCCTCCATGCATAACTCGGACCATGTCATCTCACCTAGCTTAAAGTGGTTCTTATTCCAAGACCTGCAATCAATTAGCATGAAATGTAAAATTCCTCTCAAGTGTACTGTTCAAGGACGACCTTAAAACAATAAAAAAGACGACCCTAAAACAATAAAAAATAATAATTTAAACATTTAATAATACTACAGATAATAATAAATAAAATAAAACATAACTTACAAACCAAACAACACCTTATAAAAACAAACAACACTGACAGTTCATAGTCAGTGATACCAACGTACAAATTAAATTGAAAATACTCAACATAGAATAAGAGAAACGTAGAATTATTACCCCACCGAAAACGAAGGCATTGCCAGGCACTCTCTCCCAGAAATATCTAGAATTATGTATTTTAATTGAAAAGGGAGGAGAAAGTAAAACCGTTGAGGTCAAAGACCTCAGTGCCTTCGTCTAGGATATATAAAGGAAATCATGCATAGGTTTAGCTCTCTTGGTTTCATATCACAGTTAGTGCAAGTATATTTGGAAAAAATTGTAAAAGTTGTTAGCGCAAAAATGTTAAATTAGTGCATGTATATTTGGAGAAAAATTTAAAAGTTGTTAGCACGAAAATGTTAAAGTTGTTAAAAGCGGAGTTATTATAAAAAAGGAATTGTAAAAAATTATAAAATTTGAATAAATGAAAGTGAATTATATTTTGAAAATACATAGTTTGGGAATTCAAATAAAAGTTTATATTTTGTGTAAAATAAACTCAGTTACTTTGGATAAATAAAATTTTATACTTTAATTCAGTGACTTTTAATAAACAATATTTGTGAAGTATGCAAAAAGAAAAAGGGATATCGGTACATTTTTTGGTCCTTCGAGCCGGATCCCTTAAAAACTAGTTAGTAACATCGTTTGATTATTTTATAAAAAGTGAACTGTGAGCGTCTAACGGGCGTTAAAAAGTTAAACTATCTTCGTCTAACGGGCGCTGAAAAATTGTTTAATAATAAGTGAACTGTGTGCGTCTAACGGGCGTTAAAAAACTAAACTATATTCGTCTAACGGGCGTTGAAAAATAGTTTAATACTAAGTGAATTGTGTGCGTCTAACGGGCGTTAAAAAAAAACTAAATTATATTCGTCTAACGGGCGTTAAATTTTTACTCTATTCGTCTAACGGACGTTTGAAAATTAAATTCTATTCGTTTAACGGGCGTTAAAATAGAAACTCTATTCGTCTAACGGACTTTAAAACCTATTGTATGATCGTCTAACGGACATTCATGCCTAATAAAGTTTTGTGAACAGTTAAAATATAACAGTGGAACTTCAAGAAAAAAGGACATACAGCTATTAACGGCACAGGAAGCAACGGACAATGATGAAGTGGTAGCCATCCTTACAATAAAAATTGAAATAGCAGAATCAGCTGGTGAGTCCGTTCCATTTTATTATATCTATATTTTACTAAAACTCTAAATATACATATTTAAAATTAAACAAAGGTGAATTGTGACGGTATAAACTGCATAAACTCAACGCCTTTATATTCAAAATTTACAATACGTGCCTAAATTGAACTGCTCCGCGAATTAACAATTGACTAATCAATATATGTGTATATTTTATTGGTGAACTAAAACTAAAATTTAAAATAACGAATTAATTCAATAAACGTTTGAAGTGTAATAAAATATATGAACTATAAATCGATAAAGGTGCTTTTCATTCACTTTCATTAAGATTCCATACTAAATTCGGTCGCTTAATAAACTGAGAATTAGTGTTATAGTGATATTGTTTTACGTTTTGAACATTAAAGCAAAGTTCGCGAAATTCAATTAAGAAGTTATTAAACATGGCGCTTCCTCTAAATTCCCAAACGAAACAATATGTTGAGGCACAGCTCCAGTTATCCGCTATGCTAGACAAATATATTAGGAATGAAAAAAAGGACCCTAAGCTAAGAAAAACTGCAACGTATTACAAGAATAAAGTAGTAATAGTTGCAGAGCTTTGGGAAAAGTTCAAAATTAATCATGACTTCATTACAATGAACCCGTCTGAAACCCCAAGTGATGAAGAAGCCAAATATTTAGAGGAAGATGTGTATTTAAATTTTGTAGAAACTTATCTTGAGTTTGTTTCTCGGTTAGAGGACATGTATAGCAATTTAGGTACTCCGTCGAATCCGTCAACACAGGCAAGCGTCCCGTCGCCTAGTATGAATGCAACCAGTTCAAATCATTGCGATAATCTCGTGAAATTACCTCGTATAACACTACCAACGTTTTCAGGTGATTATACGACGTGGACGTCATTTAAAGACTTGTTTGTATCCTTAATAGACAGCAAGCACTCACTAGCAAATTCCCAGAAGCTCCATTATCTGCGATCGAGTCTTACGGGCGAAGCAGAAAGATTAGTGAAAGGATTTGCTATTACTGATGCAAATTACTCGGTGGTTTGGAAAATGTTAAGGGATAGATACGAAAATACTCAAGCTCTAGTCAATGCACACTTCAACAAACTAGTTAATCAAAATCCTGCCAGCGAAACATCGGACTCAATTAAAAATCTCCTTGATTCTACAATGGAAACGGTTCAGGCTCTCGAAAATTTAGGTATCCCCGATTTATGGAAAGCAATTGTTGTATACATGACTGTGCAAAGGATCCCAAATCGCTCAAGACAATTGTGGGAACAAGAAAATAGTGATAGCAACACCCTTCCATCATATGATGCATTAAAAGCATTTTTAGAATCGCGTTTTAGAACATTGGAAGCAATCGACAGTAGTCCAAAATTCTCGAAACCACAAAATCAATACGGAACAAAACAACAATCATTTATAAAGCATTCATTCTTGGTAGAGCAAGGTATTACGTGTCCAGTGTGTGCTGAAAAGCACCATATCCGAAAATGTCCATCCTTTTTTAAAATGCCAGTCTCCAATAAGCAAGAAATCATAAAACGAAACGCATTATGTTTAAACTGCTTAAATTCTGGTCATATGGTGTCTCATTGCCCCAGTAAATTCTCATGTCTTAAGTGTAAAAGGCGGCATCATACATTACTACATCTATATGGTACAACGGGGACAACTAACAATCTGTCCAATAGCAAGGCGCAAACCTTCCACTCAACTACACACGCTACAGAAATTGGTAATGTAGATCCGCCCTCCAACGAGACTATACAACCAACGATCAATAGTCTACATCCAACAATCAATAGTCTACATGTGTCCACCCAAGAGGAAATTTTATTACCAACAGCACTCGTCACAATTGAATCACCAAATGGAGATCAGCATGTCATCCGGGCCCTCGTGGATCAAGGCTCTCAATCCACATTCATGACCGAACATGCTGTACAAATACTAAAGCTACGTAAGAAACAAGTGCATGCTTCCATATTTAGTGTATCTGGAAGTGTCCTATCACAATCAAAGGTAAATTTTAAAATACTCAACCCCCATGGTGGCATCATGCAAGTCGATGCCTTTGTTTTAAAAACTATTGCGAAATTATTACCTACGAAGCCCGTGCCACTAAATTGGAACCATATATCTGGACTAAAACTAGCAGACCCCGCATTTAACATCCCTGGAAGAATCGACGTGCTACTAGGAGCTGATGTTTATCCAAGCTTAATTTGTGAAGGCCTTATCAAAGGTCCTACTGGAGAATCAGTGGCCCAAAATACAATATTTGGTTGGATTCTATCCGGAAAAGCAAACTTAAAGACAAGGGAAAGCATTAGTGTGAACACATTCACCACACTAGTAACTTCGGAAGGTGAAAGTCTCAGTCATCTTCTCCAACAATTCTGGGATATTGAAGAAATGCCTCGTAAGAAGGTTCTAACAAAGGATGAAGAAAGATGTGAACAATGGTATACCAATACACATACTAGACTGGAAGATGGACGATATTCTGTAAGATTACCATTTCTTAGCAATTCTCATAAGGAGTCGTTAGGACAATCAAGAGCGGCAGCGTTTGCAAGCTTATTCAGTCTGGAAAAACGATTGCTCCAAGACGATTATTTGCGACAGGAATATCAACAGTGCATCAATGAGTACCTGCACCTAGGACATATGTATTTAGCAAAGGATAGTGAAATTGATAACCAGAGGGAGAAAAATGGCAAACTGTACTACAGCAGTTACTATTTGCCTCATCACGCAGTTATGAAAGAGAGTACCACTACCAAAGTTCGAGTTGTTTTTGACGCCTCTAGAAAAAGCACATCAGGGCTGTCATTAAACAATATATTGAGTACTGGGCCAAGTATACAAAATGAGATGATAGGAGTATTATTACGATGGAGAACCTACAAATTTGCATATATATCAGATATAGAAAAAATGTATCGACAGATAAATGTGCAAAACGAGGATACATCATATCAAAGAATTTTATGGAGAAATAATTCAAGTGAACCGATAAAAGAATATTGTTTAAGTACAGTGACTTTTGGAGTAACGTGTGCACCTTACTTAGCTATACGCACACTTAATCAATTAGCTCATGATGAAAATGAAACCCATCCTATTGCAGCCCAATCTGTGTTAAATGATTTTTATGTAGATGATCTTCTCTCGGGAGCAGATGAAATTGAAGAAGCCATCCTAAAACAAAAGGAAACCCGACAATTGCTTGCCAAAGGTGGTTTTAAACTAAGAAAATGGGTAGCGAATAACAGCAGCATCTTAGTGGACATACCAGAAGAAGATAAGGAAATCCATACTTCGATAAATATAAATTCAGATAACATGGTGAAATCATTAGGATTAGTGTGGTATCCTCATAAGGATAATTTCGGATATAAAATAAAACTTAAACAGGAAGAAAATGTTAAATCCAAACGAAATCTATTGTCTGAAATCGCCAAGTTATTTGATCCGCTAGGATGGATATCCCCTATTATAATTCGAGCAAAAATTTTAATGCAATCAATTTGGCTACATGGATTCGATTGGGACCACCCATTACCGGATAGCATTAAAACACAGTGGATGTCATTTAAGGCAGAAATTTCTACGCTGGAGGAAATAAGAATACCCAGATGGGTAGGTATGCATAAAAGTGTCAAAACATGTCAATTACACTGTTTTAGTGATGCATCACAGAAGGCTTACGCCGCAGTATCTTACTTACGTGTTATGTATGATGATGGAACTATTCAAACAAAACTCTTGATGTCCAAAAGCAAAGTCGCACCTGTAAAGCCAGTATCTATTCCACGTCTAGAGTTATGCGGCGCTGTTTTAGCATCGAAATTAGCAAAAGGGCTAAAGGAAATACTACAAATACATACCTGCCAGTTAGTAATGTGGACCGACTCCTCCATAGTATTGGCATGGTTAAGAAAACATCCTGCCACCTGGACTACATTCGTTGCAAACAGAACAAGTGATATCCTAAGTAACATCGGAAATGCACCATGGTATCACGTTTCCACCATTGACAACCCAGCAGATATTGCTTCGCGGGGATCCACGACCAGTGACATTGCTAGTTCTTCACTCTGGTGGCATGGACCAGGCTGGCTACAAAATCCTGAAACCACGTGGCCCAGTCAAATAGTAACCAATGATACAAATCTAGAAATGCGAAAAACTATTCAAACATTTTGTATTCACAATTCGAACAATGGACTCGAACCATCACCATTAACTACAATCCTTGAAAAATCCTCATCCTTTAACCGTTTAATAAATATTACAGCATATATATTCCGATTCTGTAAAAGACTAAGAGGTGACAAATCCCAACCAGAATGGATTACAACGACTGAACGTACCAACGCATTATATTTTTGGATTAGATTTACACAAAACATAGAATATTCTACTGAAACACATGAATTAAAGGAGAAGGGAGTCATCAATGGTAAAAGTAGCATTCTTAGTTTAAATCCTTTCTTAGATGACCATAACCTGCTGAGAGTAAAAGGCCGGCTTCACAATGCTAATCTGTCTTATGATGAACGTCATCCAATTATAATGCCAAAGAATAGCAAACTAACGACTTTGCTAATTAATCACTATCACGAGTATACAGCTCATGGAGGGACACAATTAATGCTAAATATCTTACGAAAGAAGTATTGGATCGTCAACGCTCGAAAGTTAATTAAGGAACTTACACACAAATGCATCACGTGCTATAAACATAAGGCTCAAACCGCCACACAGCTCATGGGAAATCTGCCAACACCTAGAGTAAATCTTACTAGACCATTTACTAATACTGGAGTGGACTATTGTGGCCCTATTCAAATTAAAACAAACAGACTTAGGAATGCAAAAATTGTAAAAGGATATTTGGCCATATTTATCTGTCTTGCGGTAAAGGCAAGTCATTTAGAAGTTGTAAGCGACCTAACCACGCATGCCTTCCTGGCAGCATTTAAACGATTTATATCGCGTAGAGGAAGATGTGCCCACGTATATTCCGACTGTGGCACCAATTTTATTGGAGCTAGTGCTGTACTGCAAGATATCAAAAAATGGGAAAAGGAGCTAGCTATACATTGCGCTAAGGAAGACATCGTTTGGCATTTTAATCCACCATCATCGCCGCACTTTGGGGGCCTCTGGGAGGCAGGTGTCAAATCAACAAAATATCATCTGCGAAGAATACTCGGAAACACCAACTTAACGTTTGAAGAACTCACCACCGTGGTAACCCAAATCGAATCATGTCTGAACTCCAGACCACTTTGTGCACTAACTGCAGATCCGTCAGATTTGAATGCCTTGACACCAGGACACTTTTTAATAGGAGATGCCTTATTAGCCCCACCGCAAATAGACCTTTTGCACATCAACTCTAACCGTCTCGATCGGTGGCAATTATGTCAGCAACTATCTCAACAATTTTGGAAACGATGGACTAATGAATATTTATGCCGGCTACAACAACGACCAAAATGGATACAGCAAACACATAACATCACCAAAGGAATGATGATTTTAGTAAAAGATGACAACCTACCATCCTTTAAGTGGCCATTAGGACGCGTTATAGATGTACATCCGGGAAAAGACAACTTAGTACGTGTAGTAACGGTGCAAGTAAAGGACGCAATAGTTAAACGCCCTATCACGAAAATCGCGATCTTACCAATACAGGACAATGAACATTTATAATAAAAATAGTGTATCGTGGACAAAAAAAAAAAAAAAATAATTTGAATTACATATATCAAAGATTATAGTGAACTATATCAAAGTGAAAGTTTTAATCAAATAATGGTAAAAGACAGTAGACTTACGACGTAAAAATGTTAACTAAAATAGTGCGCGAAAAAAAAAAAAACAATTATACAACATAAACATTGAATAAACTAATAAAAATAAAAAAAAAAAAAAAAAAACTAATTTAGCTAGTATTAGTTACCTGAATAAATTACATATACCATAAATACTGCTGGAATCTCATCTATTTACAGATATGACCAGATATAGACACTCTAGCCTGTTTTAAAGAAATCCCACCAGCCCAGGATACACGAATATAACAGCAACGCGGCACTAGGTCAATAGGCCATCCGACCTACCTCAACATGGCATGTTTCATCATTGGACTGGAGTACAACACCGTCCCCGGGGGAGAATGTTCAAGGACGACCTTAAAACAATAAAAAAGACGACCCTAAAACAATAAAAAATAATAATTTAAACATTTAATAATACTACAGATAATAATAAATAAAATAAAACATAACTTACAAACCAAACAACACCTTATAAAAACAAACAACACTGACAGTTCATAGTCAGTGATACCAACGTACAAATTAAATTGAAAATACTCAACATAGAATAAGAGAAACGTAGAATTATTACCCCACCGAAAACGAAGGCATTGCCAGGCACTCTCTCCCAGAAATATCTAGAATTATGTATTTTAATTGAAAAGGGAGGAGAAAGTAAAACCGTTGAGGTCAAAGACCTCAGTGCCTTCGTCTAGGATATATAAAGGAAATCATGCATAGGTTTAGCTCTCTTGGTTTCATATCACAGTTAGTGCAAGTATATTTGGAAAAAATTGTAAAAGTTGTTAGCGCAAAAATGTTAAATTAGTGCATGTATATTTGGAGAAAAATTTAAAAGTTGTTAGCACGAAAATGTTAAAGTTGTTAAAAGCGGAGTTATTATAAAAAAGGAATTGTAAAAAATTATAAAATTTGAATAAATGAAAGTGAATTATATTTTGAAAATACATAGTTTGGGAATTCAAATAAAAGTTTATATTTTGTGTAAAATAAACTCAGTTACTTTGGATAAATAAAATTTTATACTTTAATTCAGTGACTTTTAATAAACAATATTTGTGAAGTATGCAAAAAGAAAAAGGGATATCGGTACATGTACAAACAATGCAAGAATCGAGGAACACAGCAATTAACTTTGACCCAATTTCGCGTCACAATATGAGCAGCGAATCGCAGAAATGATTCCTCATTTCCCAGGCCCTCAATTTGTTTCCGCTTAGCACACCTAAGAGGATGATCTTTCCGTTTTCGACGCGAACCACTGCCAAGTCGAGAACCAGAATCTTAAGTAGTCATCCTCCGCATCTTCGCTATTGGCATCTGTAAATTAGAAGCCGCAGATAAGCCGGCGATAAGATCTCTGCGAGTCATGATTGCGCCTCTAACTACCGCGCACGTTGGCAGTTTATAATTTGTCCGGGGCGAGGGGAGGGGTTAATTAAGATTTGGTTAATTTGAGGCCCGACACTCGCTCGTTAGAGGATCTCGTTAGCTTCCAGCATATCCATCCATCGATGCCGATGTCTGATTTAATAAGATCGTAATTACATGTACCGCTTCGGTTGTCCGCCGAATACGCTTACGTCTAAATCTGGCCCCTGGTGCATAGTATACCCAGTTGCGCAAGTGCGGTGCATGTGCATCTCGTGTTCTGACAGGCGCATCAAGACCTGCCATCGGAGGCCGGCCACCGCACATGCGTCATGACGATCATGATCAATCGGTAATGCAGTCAGATGTGCTCGCATCGCTGCGTCATTTGGTCTGACAGATTTCACGCATGCGCACACATTGACGTTGGTCGCCGTTGTGATAAATGAGATGCGGAATGCGCTGGGGTATGGCCGTGCCAAGACAGCAGCTCCGATCCGTTTTACTGATGCGCAATTAGTTCGCTGGGGAGTGCTCAGAAGATGTTCCCTAATGTGACATGATCAGCTCAAGATCAATCGGGAGGCTGCGACTGCGCGATCCTCGTCTTTGCTGCTGGAGGAGACAAAAAAAATTCCGGGACGCACACCTTTCAGAAATATTCACGTCTGGGCATCCCTAATGGGACCTCATAGGAAGACGATTTTTCCTCCATGTCAAAAAGTTATTTTTATTGCCTTGAGAAAAACTCTCTCTAAACTTTTTCGGGGAGTTGCTTCCATTATTAATTATATTCTGTTGTCTCAGCCCTTCTTTATGAGACATTAGTGTAATTATTGCATGCTTTATAGATTTTTATGTCCCTTTGGAGCTGCGGTGGGGCACAGGCCCCAATGCAAGGAAAGTGTTGAGGTTGTCAAGCAGAGAAATGCTAGTGCCGGCCTAGAATGACTGAAATGGATTTCTTAACCGAATAATTTTTGATTGTCTTGAATATTTATGGCGGGTGCAGTGACAAGGAATCTTTCAAATTTGTCCCAAAGCGTTGTAAAAGTTATTTATAGTAATGAGGATTGTGTAAGTCGGAGGCTCTTTCGGTAGTTTCGTCTTGCAATAGATTAGGGCGAAAAATATATGGTAGCTGTTTGTAAAACTAATGTTAATGCTGAATTTTATGTTTTTTGATGAAATGGTAATAATTTACACTGAATGCAGAAAGATGGATAAAAGATTGTTATCGAAAAAGTCACACATGCTAAGTTTGGTGGTGTTTTTTGTTCTTTGGGGAATAGGTACAAACAATGGACAGCGGAAGGTACTGACATTGTCATTTATATAGATTAACAAGATTAGAACCCCGAACTTTAACTTATATTTAAAAAAACACATACACACACGCAGTTTAAGTACAATTCGATACACAGTACTTTCTCCTGAAAAAACCTACAAGGTATAAAGATGGGTTCTTCTGCAAGTGCTTCTTCTACTATCCCTTTCCTGTATTTGTTTTTGGTGTTCTTAGATAAAAATTTACAATGTTATTTTAAATATCCTCAATTCTTCACCTTACAAAACCGTCCTTCATAATCAGTAACACAAATAGTGTTGAATGCTTCAAAATGCACACTTTTGTTACACTAGATACCCATACGACCCCTCAGCTAGAACACAAGCAGCGTTTTAAAAATCATTCAAATTCAAGTCACACAAATCCCTTATCATTTAGGTTCTCAGCATCCTCATCTTATCTAAAAAGTAATGGACAGCAGTTAACCAAGCCCCCGGGGACTCGTCCAGTGACTATTGCCTCTGTCCAGAAATAATTGTCCTCAACAAAAGCAATATCGAGCCACACTGCATGCCCACAGGCGACAGTAGGGAAACTACACTATGCAACAAGCGGCAACTAGCCATCAGCAAAGGCCAGTATCCTGCTAAAAGGACTTTTCCATAGCAAAAATTATTGTCATGGTCACTTACATCCTTTTGTGGAATCAAGTCTCGTATTGTCCGGCGTGCTTGCACCTGGACTTGGGAGGAGGCTATGCTGTGGCTACAACTGCCACAGTCTCGCTGGAATAAATTTCGTCGAGAGTCTTTTGTTGCTGAAACGATTTTGGTTAACCCGCGGTGAATTACTCTTTGGTCCTTTTTATTTATTTCTGGTCCATTTGTGCGACACAGGGCTGTTTGCAGCTTCTTTGAAGGAGCATCCTGTCGCTTCGCACATTAATCACTGATTTTGTACGGAAGCTGTGACATGTTTTGACAAAAATTTCTGCTTTTCAAAAGGCTCCGTGGACTGTACGGCAACCAACAGAAGGAGTAGTCTGGTCACAACATGATGAAACTTCGCATTTTTTTCGAAAGGAATGCCACACACGCAGGATCTTGGTTGCATCTGGTTTAGAAGGACAAGAATCTTTCGAAATTTGTGGTTGCATTTTTTTTTTGTGGTGAACAAGTTTTTGATAACGAATTGTGCTCGGGATACCTGAATCGATTGAATTTAACCATTGGAAGGAAAACGAAAGGGATCACACTTCTACTGTAATTTTGGGATAAAGTCCAGTACCACTTAGGGGGGGGGATGTCCGTTATTGTTTTAAATAATTTATCCTGAACAATGAATTTGTCCTTAAAAAATAGATTGAATTCAACATGGAAATATCAAAGCGTTCCATGTAAAAAGCTGATTCTATGACAATCTTGCTTTTCACGATTGTTTCTTATAGATTAATTGAAAGTAGGATATACGCCAGAAACTGAAGTGCTTGTTTTACAATTTGGACTATGTGAATATAGACTGTATTGAGAGCGGATAAATAGTGTGAATAAGAAAAGATTTTGAGAAACTAGTTTGGTCGACCCTGCATCATTAGCGTGTTTTAGATCTCATGCCCTAAGTGTCTCAGCGTGCTTTTCCTGCTTTTATCGCTATGCTCTATAATTTTTCTAATCTTTATAAACTCCCAAATAAATCCACTCAATCCAATGCAAAGCAATCACATACACAAACATCATACTCATTCTTGATGGGAGCCTTATGAAGCAATATTTACTAACCACAAGCCTTTGGTTACCGCAATGACCGCCAAGCATGGAAAGGTCCAAGACAAACACAACACCTTAATACATATGTAGATATAATCCAGGACAGGGACAGAAATCGAAAATAAGTTTTCATTGTTGCTATCCCTCATTCAAGTGCTTTCCACTTATTCACGACAAACGCGAGGATCCAAAATACCCCCTCCCCGTCAAATAACATACAATATAGAAAAATAACATATGCTATACCAGGCATGCACGATTCTGTTGCAGATATGAATGCATCGAGTGTCGTTACACCAAGCGGTCCCCCAACTAAGTATTAAGAACGTCCAGTGCTGCTTGATCTGCGTGATCCAACGGGAACAAGTATGCCAATGGCACCCTTTATGTGCCTGTTTTGGGCGCCATCCAGGGATTTTGATGCTGTCTTGGGACTCAGTCTGAGAACGGGCGAATCTGAATCAAACCTATAAAAGCTCGCTGATATTAGAAAATGCAGATACATATATTGTATATATTATAAAGAAGTTCCAATTTGCGCTTCCAGTTTGCGTTTGAGATGTAGAAGGGCCTTAAGCGTACCTAAACTATCCTTAATTGAGACAGAAAAATATCTGATTGAGATAAATTTGCCGATAGCTTGAATTCGACCTTAAATGCTCGATTCCACACTCTAATAATTAATGATATGAGTAAAATTACTCGGTCAAAAGTATCGGGTACTGATATGAATAGAATCGAAAGCCAAATACTCATATGAGTAAAGTATCGAGTGCCGACTCCGCATCCCTTGTAGCAACACCTCCGCCTCTAGACCTGCAAAGAAACACATATATAATAAATAAAAACATTAACCAGTCGAAACAACGACTGTAGGTGGGATATGTCCACTTTCTTCCTACGAAAACATTGGATAACGTGGAAACATATCATGGTCAGGCGCCTTACTGCGGAAACGGACTCAAACAACTCGACTTTGGGACAGTCTTCCGCAATTCCTCTTCAGGAATTCAACATCGAAGCGGGAAAACGTAAAGTTCATAGCCATATCTTTGATAACCGGCAGACTACTCTTAGATTTCCTTATTCTCTTATTTTCGTAAAACCGATCTATTTGCTCTACACGACGGATAGGTGGTACAAAACCTGCATCTATTTTCAGTTTAGCTTGTCACATCAAAATCTATGGTAGGAAAATCTTAGGCAAACAGACCCAACTATAACGTTTCCCGAAACTAACTAACTAAGAGCATTGGGTGCATTTTGATGTACACCAAAGTTTGGGGTGAACTCTTGTTGAGATGATCTTCTTATAGAGCAGCTGCTTGGAGTCTTGCTTCAATAGTATTTACAGACTATGCAATCCACAATTGTAGCGTTTATTTCTTGTTCTATGCGGTTGTCGGCTGATATTCCTACTATAAAAGGTGAATGACTGTATTATTTTCCTGCCTTGATTATGAAACCAATGTAAGATAGTGTCGATTTGCTTCATTCATTTACAGCCTCAGTTTATCAGTTCAGTTTGGATGATCTGATCTTATATATTCTCCGGTGCTTTACCAACGATCTCTATACCGTCAGCATATCTGTATTTTAAGTGGATTCGTTTAGAATTGCAAGTGAAAGAGGAGGCAGGCTCCTCAACCTCTGACGGAGTTAATCAAACTTATTGATGTCTGCATAGACACCTGCAGTTGACTAATCGTTTTGGTCATAACCAACCTACATAATCGTGATAGTTTATTTGAGATGCCAAATTATCTTGTGGACCTTCACTCTGACTGATGTAGACTCCAGTTTGACACCGGCTAGTTCGGGATAAAAATACGATCAGCTGTTGTTCTATTTCAGATGAAGGCTTATTGAAACTGACCTCTAATATTTTTATTATATCGTGATACCCTAACACAAAACATAGTCTATGCTAAATTTAGCAATAGTTAATCGTTGGCTTTAAAAATGAAATATTGCTCAGCTTAGTTTGATAAAGCATATAATATCACAGTAGGTATGACTGTATAAAAATGAGTTCATTATTTTCGATAATTACATTCCTAAAAAAAATGTTTCATTAGTATACGAATGCGTAATTAAAAATCCAATCCCAAGTGAATGATTTTAACAACTTCCAAGAATCGGTGAATTAACAATTAAACTAACTTCAGTACACTCTAAGCTACTCACCTTTTCTGCATACTAATGATTACATAAGAAGTTCTTTTTTCCTACCAAAAAATAAAAGAAACTGGTTTCCTAGGAAAACACCGTGCAACAGCTACCAAAAGTTCAATGTTAACCCATGACATCACAACCGTAAAATATTTCCTTCTTCTTAATCGAGATGTATCCAAATCCCCCCAAATCGCATATAATACACACCGAACAGAGGAGCAGAGACCCATCACCGAAACTCCCTGCTGTTTTCTAATTTGTTTTTCTTGATTAATTGAAGTTCGTTTTTTTCGCGCCTTCGGAGGTTCTTTTCATTCGCTAAAATTGACTTTCATTCAGATTATTTCATCCTAAACAAAACGTCAACAAAGCATCTACAAATTACTATCGATGACCCCAAAGTGACTAGCCTCATCCATTAATCATCATAGAAGCTAGGAAGTATCTTCGCAAGACTAAAGATCCGCCGAGAACAGACTGGAGAGACACACCGAGGCGCATACGAGTCAACCTCTATGAATACAAAATGGACTGCTGGACAAAAGGTGGAAAAGGAATCTTTCAAGAATTGAACAAAAGGCATGAAAAAAAAACAGAATCTTTTTTCTAGAGATGTTTTCACACCCACTTGACCTTACAGCTTTGGGATTTAGAAGCTAAGAAACAGCGCTAGACCATGTTCGGCAGGAACTTGAGAGAGTGTATCTTGGATCTAGAAAGAAAAGCTTCGGATCTTTTTTTTGGAGGATTTCTTCAAAGTCTTTTCAACTGCGTGTGGCAAAGAACTTGGAGTCTTGGATTTCACCTGCATGCGCAATCCCTGCCGCGAGTATGAAGCAACAACTCACCTGGGCGCACCTGGTTCTTCATGATCAATCGTCAATGATGGACGTTGATGAGCAATTTGTTCATCGCTTTAGCCACTCAATTCCCAATTAGTCAAATAGTAAATTGCTCAACTTCGAATGTCAAATTTTGAGCAAGAAATAAATCGTTCTAGAGCGACCTCCACAGCTCCACCATCCCCAGCATATGCATCTGACTGCACTATATCTGCATCGGAGATGCACACCAAAACTCTAGGCGCTCGGATTGCTTTTAATTAGTGTAACCCTTTCACGAGAGTTCATTCTGGGCTCGGGGATCATTAATTTTTTCCATTCTTCAAATTGATTCGAAATTAAAATAAAGTCAAAAGCATTTTTCATTCTGGATGGCGGCGAGCTGGACGTGGTCCTGCCAGTGCGCCGGGGGTTGCGACTGTGTTTGTTTTTGTTCCACTTCTAATTATGCTCCCGGAATCATAGAGCTGTTGCCCGTCATTCCAGATAAATCGTCCCACTTTGTTTGCTTGGTAAAGCGGAGTTCATTAATGGAATCAGTGGGGGCGGTTTTTGAGCAAATTATACTGAAGTTGCAGCGTGGCTGGGTGAATGGGATTAATGGGGAAGTTAAGTTAAGTTTAACAAAAGTAACTGAGTTCAGAAAGGAGCTTAGTGGAAATGAGTGTGTATTGTTCGAATTTGAGAAAAAAAAATTGGATGAGGTGCTCTTAATTATTTCCTTATTTGTCGCTCACTCAAGAAAATGTCTGCAGTTGATAACGAAAAAAATAATTTAATTCATAGTTGACCCACACTTTATAAAACTAAGTTCCGGAAATTCAAGAACCACTTAAGCTTCCACCGAAAACCGAGGCATTACTCTGCGACGAAGCAGTCTCAAGCTAACCCCGAAGGTTGTTTCTCTGGCTATGTCTATTGAAGATTTCGACTTTGCAAAATAGAGGCCCATTACAAACATTGTTTTGTTCTGATTTTTGTCCCAGTGGGATTTATATTTTTGATGGCGAGTGCCGTTTTAATAAGTGGTCCCCCAACCGAGTACTTATTACGCCCAATGTTGCTTGACCTCCGCAATTGAACGATAACCGGTATATTGACATAGCTAATTGAAAACTTTCACGGTTACTAGCATTATTGTCTGATGAAGCAAGGCTATAACAAAAAACTGAAGCTTTGTATAAGTAAAACTAAAGCTTAAGGGTATATTTTTCAGAATGCTTAGGGCAGAAGATGGGATTGCCCCATTTCATTTGTATTGAGGTTTGCCTCATAAGGCCCTTCTAATAAACTGATAGGGCATATTTCACTTTAGCTCGCGGATTTATGTGGTGCTCATGAAGATGTCGGGGTTTGTCGCCGTCGCTTTGCATACAACGAATTCTTTCGTCGGTAGTTTCGCCGTGGCCAACGAAATTGGTTACGCCGTCGCCCTTAGCATGTTTACAGCATCATAGAGGCATCTCCTATGAGCACCACCCGTTGTCGTCCGCGAGGCGTGGCCAAAATACAATATGATCCACAGAAGCGGGCCAGGATGGATCTCTGCGGAACTCCAGATGTTGTTCTGCATACCGTGGGCCAGTTTGTCAGACTACGCACCTGCGCTCAACACGAACCGCCGCCGGAACGGTCTGCATACAAGCTTGGGAGCAGGAGGGGCGCTTTCATAGGTACAAATAGTGCACTTGCACCGGGCGCAATTGGACAAGGGCCCAATTCCAGAAATTAAGGTTTTTAAAATTCCGATGACTTAATTTTCATCTAAGAAAGGAATCCATTTTTATTACCCCAATAAAGCTTACACAAAGGCAAAAATTATTCCGATGCCTCTGTATTGGAAAGGGAGTTCTTCCCTCGATCAAAAGGGTTCATCAGTGAGCTACTAGAGTCAAACTGGACAAGCAGTACCAAGAGTCTTGAACAAGCATCCTAAATGCTTGCTGGGGAAAAGTTACCGGTGATACAAAACCGAGGAGTTTTTGGAGAAGAGGGTTAAGATCTGGACCAGGCGAGATAGGTTGCAGGAACCAGGTCGAGCTCCCAACAGAAGGAGGTACCGGCTTGGGAGTGGAAAGAAGACTAGGACGACACGGGTCATCTCTGGCGAGTCAGATTAGTAGCGCGCATTGTTGCGTTCTTTTGTAATAGAGTAGGAGGATTTTCTGTTGGGGGGGCTCTGATTTCCTCATGAGTACTCCGTAACTGACTGGATGGGGACGCCGAGTTCAGGTAAGTGGTGATTTACGACGCTAGGTGGTATTCCAGGGTCATCCCACGCCTCGTCCCTCCCGACGAGCTGCCCTTCTCAGGAGGCTCGGGGTACCGCATTGAAAACTCATGGTTTGGCGTATGGTTTCAAATTTTCGTGAGTGAGGGTCTAGGGTTGGCCGTTCGGGCACCCAAAACGAGGCCCCATTACACACAATGTATAATATTCACTGCGATCAAAAACTAAGGAGCTTTTGGGCGCTATATGATATACTGCGCCGGGCGCAAAAAACCCAAGCGCCGGCCCTGCTTGGGAGGCTGCAGGCAGTAATTTCTTTTTTCTTAGATCATTTTTGCCTGGTTTAGCGGCAAGGCTGCAATTTGTTGGCACGCTGCTAATATTTGTAAATCCTTTAATGGACATTTTCACTGATGGGTGATCGTTTTCACTGATCACCCTTGAAAGCATTCTTAACACCACTATGACTAAGCTACTACCTTAACCCCAATTCTAAGCGCCACTTCAAAGCCTCCGTATTGCAGTGATATCGCTCACCCTTAAACTTGTCCGAACTGTACTTGAGGGGTGTTTTTCGTTACGGCCAAGTGAATTTTTGGAAGACGGGCGTTCAAACTTCAAACTAGATAGTTGATATAGCATTACAGAAAATGATGGAGAGTACTTTTTGGATTAAGATTAGTTTTATGTGTCTTAATTTTTACCATTTACAAATTCAGTTTAAATAACAACTTTCCCATTAATTAATTAATTGAAAATATACATTTATAGAAAGTGCAAAATATTCTAGTCGTGAGTACTCACTATAGTGACGAAGTTCCACTTTCGCTACAATGCACTGTTTGTAATCCAATAACACTGAACACTATTGTCTGGTTAGTGAATAGCCGTAGCTGTGTCCTCACCCTCAGCCCCTTTCAAATCTCGTTTTTTCCACCACTTTCAATTTCATTCCAATTGTTCATCACCTAAAAATGATTGACTTCCTAAAGTAGATATCGCTTCCGCAATAAAAACCCAAAGTCCCCCTCAGGACTACATAAATGCACTTCACGCAAAATAGACCATTATTAAATCGCAATTTCACGATTGCAAAGGTACTAACAATCGATGACGTTTCATTGTCACTGCGCTGCGCTGTCGCCTGTTCGATATATTTAGACCCGTGTCCTCAATCCCCGGGCAGAGAGATATTCATTTCAGGAGGAAATCCATAGACTTGACTATTGTTGGTGGCAAGTCAAATTGTAACGACATCGGGAACGGCATGCACCTATATATCGACTGCGAACATCATGAATAATTGATGACAAGGCAACAATATGACTTTCACCGGGCGACGGCGTCGTCGTGGTCCTGATGCTGCTGCTGCTTTGGTATTTCGTCGATTTTGCATTTAATCTAAGTACTTTGGAGCGCTTGTACAGTACAACTCCTGACCGGGTTTAAATGGCAGCCACTGTCGATTCTATTGTTGTTTGATACAAATAAATTCTCGATGGTCGGGAGTACCTTTCACTAGAAAATTCTATTTGCAAGTCAGAGAATTCTTTTATTAATTATGTATGCCAATAGTAGCACAGCTCGTGCAGAAAGTTGAAAGTAATTTTGCTGAATTATCAAGTAGAACTAGGTCTGAATAATATTTGGGTTACAGCGAATAGAGGTGTTCCGATCGTGCCAACTAGACCGAAAAAGACTTACTGTTGCCACCTTTTAAATCTTAACAATGTTGTGTATTTTTATAGTACAAACATCACCCCTCACTGGATGGTAGTGAAACATCTATTTAATATTCTGATGGCTTACCCCATTGTACAAAACATCCCCACAATACCAACCCTTACCAAAATACCAAAAAAAAAATCACTTATCCTTCATCAGATTCCATTTTAATAACTTCTATTGAAAAACTCATTCCGCAAAAACCCACATCCTCTCCAGACATTCGTTTTTGTTGTTGTTGCTGTACTTTATCCTTTTTTCGTTACTTTGTATCTTGTGAAAATCCCTTTATGCACTTTCGAAAATTCAGCTCTCAACTTTGAACTAAGCGAAAAAATATTGCGTTTCCCCCACACGAACGCGCCTGCAAGAGAGTCTCCCTCTAAATCTGTTTGTTCAGCCGCCGTCTGACGAGAAAAGGAGCATCTTTTGGTGCTTTCTGAAGAAAGGATTAAAGTAATACATCAAGAAAAATACCGAAACACGCCTGAAAGGCTGCTGGTGTTATTTTAAAGGCTTATCCCCCATTAGGACCTAAGAAGCTTCTCCAAAGGTGTTGTTCATTTTTATCTCCTGCCAATTTCCAATATCTGAACTGCAAACGAACAGCCGAAGCTGAGAGAGAGATGGGCAGGACGATATAGTATACTATGCTTCCATTCCGTTCAGTCACGGGACAACGAAATTGTTCCTTAAAGTTACAGACTACAAGGATCCTAAATTCGCAAGATTGAAGGAAAACTTCTTGAAAGGACTCAAATGTTTATTTTTATATCAAAAAGGGATTAAGGCTTGCGGTGTTTTGCCATTCTACAGATTTTATCCGAACAGTCTCTGGGGACCGATGCTCATTCGTGCGTATCCTTTTTTGACATATTTTCTCAATTAACCGGAGAAACGCTACAAGGAATGAACAAACAGGCAAATGTGTCACTCATAATCCTAAAATTTCATAGTCCATAGTCCTTGAACGGGGTTTTACCTTTTGTGATTCGTCGTTAAAGGAACAAAAGTACTTAGAAATGTCATGTGAAGGCTTTCGGAAGTTCATTTTTCGAATCAGTCAACGGAGGAGAAATGCCAAGTTAAAAAGGATATGCTCCTTATGCCATTCTGGGGGTAACTAGGTATACTGAAACAAGAAAGGATGGCGAGCAAGGGATGAGCTTTGCAGCAAGATAAATTGTTTACACAGGATGACTCTCGTATGGTCTACTTATCCTTTTAGATATAGTCGGGACCGAGAGGATGTATCTATTCCCACAATGGTCAATGGAGCGATTAATAGTGTTCTCAAATATTTGGTGTGAGTTTCAATGCTGGATTGAATTACGGAAAAGGGAGAAATGTTTGGATTTTTGTTAGTTTTAGTCGAAGATGTTGTTTTCGTTGTTCTTGTCTATGAATGGCGTTTTAATTGGGGCGTCACATTCTTAAGTAAAGATTATCTAGTAAGTGTGTTGTCTGTTGGATTGTTTGAAAGGGAGCACTGTGTGTGTAGTTGAGTAGGTATTTCACCATATAAATAATGAAAGGGAGCTGAAGTGCTGATAGTTTTGTTTAAGGGTCCAATGGTATCCAGGGCCATTGGTCGCAAAAACTAATAAAAATCCTCTGGAATAGCATGACTGGTATCGGACTCAACTCTCAACTTCTTCTTCTTCTTCTTTGATTCGTTAGCTGGCGGTCTGAGAGGGACATCCTCGCAACGTAAACGCTGCTGTCGGTGCCGCTAAGCCTTGAGCTACATTCACGATTCCTTTCCATTCTTGAAGGTTTTTGTCGACGACTCGAGCCTCGATAAGTGATAAACTTTGATTCTTTAAGTAGCCCTCGATATTCTTTAGCCACGTTTTCTTCGGTGTTGATCGCTGAATTCTCTAGTCTGCCGGAAGGTTTCGCCAGAAAAGTTTACGTGGCAAACGGTTATCATCCATTCGGCAAATAGGTCCACACCATCGTAGGCGACGTTCTACGATCTTTCTGTTAATCGCAATCTTTGCCTTAATGTCTCGTTTCGAAGGCGATTGCGGAGTAAGACCCCGAGAATCTACTTCAAACATCGCATTTGGAAGACCTCGAGCTTGTTGACGTCCGACTTTAGCAATGTCCACGTTTCTGATCCATAAAGAAGAATCTTAAGAACCGACGCGACGTTCTGTAAAGGCTTATTTTCGTTTGATAGTATCATTTGTTCGTTTCCATATGCACCACTTGAGCGAGGCCAATGTTGCTGTTGCCTGACCGATACTGCTGTGATCGTCGGCCGTCGTTGGTACTTTCTTTTCCTCAACCAATGATCCCAAATATTTGAACATCGTAACCGGTTCGATTTTGGTTCCATCGAGATAAATACTGCCTCTCGATCTGTCCGTTGTTAGCACTTTGATCTTATCGAAATATCGAGTAAGATGTGTCCGTTGCATCAGCGTCCTTCTCGGCGAAGACGGCGCTTTCGCGGGCGAACGTCAAGTCGCTTACGAACTTGTCGTCATATCGAACTTCACGTTGTCCATCAAATGCTTCACGAATAATCGCGTCGATCACAACGTTGAGGAGAAGTTGCCAAACGACGCGACGTCTCCCTGTCGAACACCCGTTTGAATTGGGGACTCCTCTGATAAGTTGCTTCGAATACGAAGCCTAAGCGCTGGATTTTCTGGAACAGCCTTCGGTACTTGTGCCTCGAAGACGCTTCTTCCAAGTCGGCCGGATCGTTATTCCAGTACGCTTCTCGTCCCGATTTCATTTTCAGTCGAACTTCTTTGTTCAATCTTCGGCATTGCTCGTTTCATTCATTTCCGCTGTTCGACGAGGTCCAGACAGCTGTCTGAGATCCATGGCTGAGTCCGCTTACGGCTAGTTTGCGAGTGCCGCGAATTTGTTGGATAATGGCATTTTAAATTTTCTCTCGCGATGGCCAGGACCCGTAGTCACGCTGAATTTTTCTTGGCTGGTGGTGACGCCTTTTTCTTCGCTCTTTGTCATCGCATCTGTAATTGCGCTCAAACAAGATAAAGGTCCAATCCGCAATTGACCCACGCATTGCACGTACGTTTTTGGGCCTCGATCGATAACCGCCGTATCGTTGCCGGAAGGATTTCGCCAGGTGAGTTGGTGTTTGAGTGGATGGCGAAAGATGCTGTTGCCAACGATCAAATTGTTTGACGCTGCCTATGAAAGGAGGCGTAAACCACTGCCGTTAATTTCTCCATGTCCGAATTCGTTCCTTTTCCACCGTTTCGATCTGCTCCTGAATGTGATCGTAAAATTCTGACCGACTTTTCCTCCGTTTCAGAGGGCGAGGATAATCTAACTGACCCATCGCTTAACATCCTCGGCGTGACTTTATCCAATGATCTACAAGGGATAAATAATATATTCCAAGTCGCCAAACCAACGTGTCAATGCCACGGCTTCCTTAAGAGATGCAAGTTTCATTCAGCTACCTTGGCTACAATCTACAAGTAAAATTCTCATATTTCATGGTAGTTGGTGTTTAAGCATTTTAAACATTCCACCTATTGTGGTTAGGATAATCCTAGATTTTCCGTTAAAGGTAATCCTCGATGATGTTTACGGCCTTTAAGATCGATCTGTATATCCGTTTGGAACGACCCAAGGATGTTTCTTAATTTTCTTAAACTCCTCAAGACTTAACCCATTAACGGACACTTTTTTTAGCATGCCGCTTGAAATAACACACTTTTTTGATATGTTAATATATTTATAGATTTTCGGTATTTGAGGATTTTTTTTTATATTTAATGTGTTCGGGATGTTATTGGATCTATTTAATGTAGATTAGGGCCTAAAATATTGTGACGGCTATTCCCGTCATTTGCGCAGCGTTTTTTTCAAATATAATTTTTATCCCATGACGGCAACAGCCGTCAATTGTTTTTGAGGAGGTAAACTTATGACGGCTATAGCCGCAATTTCCGCCAATGCGTTAAACTATATTTCCATAACTAGAAAATAAAAACAGCAACAAAACCAAAAGTTTGTTTTTATAATCACAAATTACCAATCTTAATTGGCATGGCCCACAAAAGCTTAAATATGGCTCATTGTTGGGATATTATCTTCCAAATTATACGAAGAGGCCATCATTATTGTCCTTCCCATGTAGTTTTGAAATTAAATAAACAACATCAGTGGCATGTGGCATGATGAAGCCTCTCTTAATATTCATTAA
The DNA here is from genome assembly GCA_949987705.1 of Thereva unica. Lineage (NCBI taxonomy): Eukaryota > Metazoa > Arthropoda > Insecta > Diptera > Therevidae > Thereva > Thereva unica. The sequence goes on along the minus strand of OX465281.1, from coordinate 12,792,513 downwards.
TCCCCTATTAGCACAGCACTAAATGAATATGCAGCAAAGAGCGATACACGGATTAAAGCGGCATGATTATAGCAGCGTGATTCCTTTAGCCATATTTCACGCGAAATTGCCTCGATCTGAAATAATTATGAGCTTCTACATATTTATTAGGTCGTCGTCAGTCGTTAGCTCACTCAAACATCATATCGCGACCGAAACATCCGCCCACCATACTACTCCATAATGACCGCGCGATAGTAATTAACAAAAATCCCAGCAGAGGAGCACCCAGGCAGAGAATATAATCTCCGAAAGATGTCGTTAATTGATTTTTATGGCCAACGGCCAGAGCGGGGACTTCCCCCTTGCGCGGACCCATCAGCAGCGCTGATCGCCTTAGATTCCGTTCAGAAATCATTTGTCTTTTCCGCATCTCGCAGCCAGACAAATTTGAAGTCTCGGATTTTGCCGAACGGTTGATGGCTGGGCGCAACTTGAGACTTTGGCCGGACTTGTGCCCATCCGTTTGATGGACGCTGATTGACCTCCGGGTAGACTAGCGTCACTAAGCGGAACCACCCAGCGGGAGCAAACCTCATTAAGCGTTTGAAAAATCGTTAACTTCACGCCTGTTAAGATTGAAACTGCACGTGCCATCTACCAGCGAATGGCCGAGACCTTGAGCAGGTCTTGCTGGGACCCGGTCCTTGCCTGCAGCCGCCTGTGATAGGTAAAACTTATGACCTGCGATAACACTTTTGGCCTGGACAAGAGCAGCGTGTGCTTCCCAAAATGACACTCTTGTGTTGGCATTGTGTCCGAGATTTGTTGCTTTATGACAGCGATAATCGTAAATCAAAAGTGAAGCGTTTACCAACTCCGGAAATTTGTTGCCGGAATGACAGAGGCCCAAGTACCTACGAGGAAATGCTCTTCCCATGAAAATTTCGCTGACAGAAACATTTTGCGATCTGGAACGAATCCCACCTTTACAGCATGCGTCGGGATGATGTCCGGATTAGTTACACCTCGTGTGCACTATTCCAGCAGGGGTCGCCTCCTATACCCAAATTCGTACCTTGGCGTAATTTAACCATTTTTTCGCACCATGGGCGGACGTCAACCTCTAACAAGGCACTCCTCCTCGGCCTGTCGCACTTTTCCATTGTTTCCTCGATGGCGTCATAAACTTGTTGTAAACCTTAAACGCTTTAACGCATGTGAGAAAACGGACAAAAGCGGTAACTGAAAGGAGGAAGTCTGATTTTCCATTAACGCACCAAGGTTTTCCAGGCAATTTCCATTGAAAGGCATTTGTTATGGGAGTTCGTTAATACCCGAGCCAGGCTACGTGCTTTTATTATCTCCGGAGCTGTTTGTTTTCCAATAGAATGGACGTTGAAATTAAGTTTATTGCTGCTTTTGTCTATGGGAGATCGGTGAGATACTTTAAAGGTCTCCGGCCATTTCTGGCCGTTTTGAGTGTTTCTGTAATGTTGCCGAGATGTGGGCTTTTATGACCTTGTGACACAACAATACTCAACGGAAGTTATGATGACTTAATTCGGTATTTGTGAAACTGCCAATTATTGTAGGAAACACTCACAAGATGCTGACTACAATTTGTTATGAAATTTGTCCGTGAAAGAGTTTTGTGGTTTCGTAATAGTGGCATTTTTGTCGTTAATAAAATGTTAATTAAATTGCTGATGCCGATAACATATTATATGGTCTTTAACAAGATTAAATCTAACATCTTTATAGCATGGAAAGTGAACCGGATAGTGTATCACCATCACAATTTGGTTTGAGTCACTCACTAGGCTTTAGTTTATACTAGTGATGAGCAAAAATGGTCTTGTTCCTGCAGTCTTGTCTTGTTCTTGCACATTTAGCAAGAACGAGAACTAGAACAAGTCTTAGTTATGCTTGCAAGAACAAGACTAACTGTGGAAGAACAAGACCCAGAGGAAGACTTTAGCAAGATTCTTGCAAACGACAAGGTGCAATATCGTGCCATCAAACACATTGGTTATGGCACCTTTCGCGCCTCTGTATATCCTTTAAGGCACCGTAGGAATGTACAGCCCACTCTATACTTTACTGCTATTACCATAGCGACTGTTCCACTGAAATTTAGAACTTCCTGCCTACGAGTATACAGAAAATTTTTTTCGCAACGCAACAGTAGTCTGCTCGGCCCACCACCCACATGCCCTACAGCCCAACCCCCTCAGGCACAATACGATCTAGAAGTTCGTTGATGAATAGAACAACTCGACTGTACGAATTATCTCCCACAGTCAGTATTTCCGAACTCGCACAACATCTTAGAGCTCAAACGTAAGATGCATCGACATTTCTTAGAACACCCCCGGACCCCCTCTAACCTTTCCTATTCGCCACTATTCTTCAAACTAAGCTTACTACATGGCCTTTACGACATGACTTGCTGGTAGAACAAAGCTTGATGTCTTCATATAAAAAAAGGGTAAAGGTCATAGGGTAATTGTAACATAGCATCTTAATTTTCCATTGGGGAATAGAGGTACATAGGTATATAGCGTAAACCTCTGCTTGAAAACAATAGCTTGGGTGCCCAAGATTAACGATCGCCCCAAGTCTAGTCACAACCACTTGCCATTGTCTGGAGCCATCCTTGTACCATACCTAGTGTAGTCAACCCTGTGTTAACCCGATGGAGTGGTACCAAAATAACTGGAGTCTCCCCTTGCTTCGCCGGTTAGATACCATCGACGTAACCTTGGGTGAGAAAGTTATGGACACCGAGTAGCCGTTTTCATTTGCTTCGGTGCCTTCCTTCCTTCTACCTCTGAAAATACGTAAGTAACTATAAATTTGCGGGTTTTGAATATAAGAATGATCCAGTTACAAAAGATGCCGCCTAGATTACTACTTTCAGAGTCCTGATTATGGTTTCAAGGGATGTTTTGTCGAAGGCTCCCTAAATATCGAAGAAGGTTGCAAGCGCAATTCCTTTTTTAAGCACAGTTCTTTCTAATGTGAGGAATCTGTTGTGAAGGGACGTTCAGTGTACTTCCCCTTCTGGCTAAAGTATTTAGTCGAGCTGTAACCAGAACGCTTTGTTTGAGTATCAATGTAATATTTCTGTTAATCAACCCAGTTGGGTTTCAACCAAGTGTGAAGGGCACCATGACTATTTTGCAGAGTAGGTAAGGGAATGATTAGGTTGCAGGCGTCATGCAATAGAACGCAACAGACATTGTTAACTCCATGAGGGGATTCTAAGGTTTGAACGAACCAATCGCCTTGCTTAATAGTTTCATTTGACGACGAGTCATTTGCTTTTCTCCAGGTAGATTTTGTTGCGCCACTAAGTTTAACTAACAGCTTACTGGCTTTTTTGCATGAATAGTGAAGAACGGGAGAGTCTAGTAAGGCTCTTTATATATATATATATATCCTACATTTTCTGACGCACCTTTTACCACTGTTTTGTGGTATTTTGAAAGTCTCGAATGTTGTAATCACATTATTAAAGGTGGCTAGTGAGCTTCTGTATCCAGGGCCGGCGCGTGTTTGTTTTGCGCCCGGTAAAGTAAGCAAATTTGCGCTAGCTAAACATTTAATAAAAAGATTCTTTCATCTGGATCGCAAGGACGGGAAATACACATGGCCGCAAATACAAATTCCTGAAAAGGAACTAAATTTCGTAAATCTATCAAAAATCCTTTTGTGCTAGCCTTAAAATCTCTGAGCACTGCTGAGCTTCCTCAGATATTTATTTTTGCAACGTAGAATCTACTGTTTTCTTCACCCTGAAAGTTAATTCAATTTCTTTCCGACATTTAAAATTTTCCATATTGGTAAAACTTTGCCACCTTTTTTTACTAGTCTTCCCATATGACTCCAATCAGTGTATCCCGAACAGCAAAGTGAACTACTTTCCTTTAATTTCGAAAAAGATTACAAAAAAAAAAGATGGAGTTTTTTTAAATTTAATAAACCAACCAAAATCTATTAACTAATTTACCACTGTTATTTACCATTACTCTAATATGTACCTCGGATCTATCGTAGGCAGGGAAATATTTTGAGTATTTACCTAACTTTCTTCAACTACATCAGACTACTTTCTATTAAAATTATCTAAAAACTTACGTTTTTTCAAAACTTACACCTTGATGATTTAAGTTTACCCCAGTACAGTTCATTTACATCTTTTACGAAAGTTAGAATAAAATTTAAAAGTGCTCCAACAGCGCCCTGCAATTTATGTATATCAATGAGGCAAGTTACACGGCATAACATTTCTTCCATCAACACTTCCAATAATTCCAATAAACCGGTTTTATAGGCAAGGGGTCGCGGGGAAGTTTGTTACTTGTGCACCCCAAAAAATTCTCGACTGCACAGAGCAACACACTAACACAATCATAATTTCATTCTCGGGGCCTACGAAAATGACTTAGCTTAACTGACAGTTTGTACACAGCTACATAGACAATAGAATTGTTACACGAAAAAATGCAGAACAGTCAGTTTATCGTGTAATTCGTATAACACGCACAAACCGGTTTGTTACAGCAGAAAGTGTTATGCCGTGTAACTCACCTCAATCACAGTAAACAACAATACACAACACAGAGGCATCGCAACAATTTTTTTCTTTGTGTGAGTTGACATGGGACATGGTGCATTTTACAAAACTCTCAAAAAGTGCTCCAGCGTTGTGAAAATGAAATTATTTTGTGTTTCGTCTCGCTCATTCTACTGTTCAATTCTGTATTTACATCTCATGTGAAAATTTGAGAGTCACAGTTGAATGAGATATTTTTCTCTCACTTGGTGGATTTTTCTTCTGAAATTTTTACTTTTGCCTCTCTTGCTTCACTTTTTGGGTGGAATCATTGAATTGAGAAGAAATTGTAACGGTCGGAATTATTAGTTATTTGGGTGGGGAAATTTAGTTGGGAAATCACCTTGTAGGCAATGGAAAAATTTAAAAAGAGGTAGGCGAGAGAAAAAAAATAATTGAGTTAGTCAGGGAAAAAAGAAAATTTGGGAGTTCAGTTAGTGTGAGGCAGCTCGTAGAGTTTTTTTGGAATGATTTGCTAATATTTTTGCAATCAGTCAGGAGATTCAGTTTTTTTTCAATCGGTTTTTTTTGCAATTGGCTTTTTTGCATGACGGAGTAAATAGTGGCGGCTACCGTGTTCGCTCCCAACCTGGTGGTAATCAAGAAGCTACCAAGAAGTCTTCCCAAAAAACCAACCAGAAGGGGTCAAGAAACCAGCGACAAGGAATCCTGCTTCTCTTTTCCTGGCGATTTGCAGCGTGCAGACGAAAAAGGCTTTCATCGTATGTGTAGCAAGGCGGTCATTGCTCATCTAGCAGCAAATTTCGAAGGAGAATATTTGGGTGGTGCTATTCTGGTGTACCTTGGATTCCACGTCTGTTGGTCAACCTGAGATCATCGGCGTTTCTCAAGAGAGTACAAGAATTTCGTCACATTAACACGGAAGTGATTGGCTGCCGTGTTGATTCACATTTTTGGTCAATTGGCTTGGTGTAGGAAAAGAAGAAGAGGCACATGCATTGCGGCTTCATTTCACTAGTGGTCACCGAGGTGTTTTACGGCAGTTTACTATTAATGAATTGCCTGGTGGCAGATTTGGTCATGAAGCGTTGCGCCTGGTGAACACTTTTCAAGTACGGATGATGGCGGAATTCAAGTTACATAGTCACAGGTAAGTGGTGAACCAGCCTCGGTAAGCCCCGGCCACACACCCCACGACCCCTCCGGCGAGCTAGACAACTCCGTGTGGCCGGCGTAGGAGTTCCGGATTTTCTTTTTATTTCTTATGTATGGTGTTGGCTCCTTGGCCATGCTCTTCCGGGCTTTTGGCTAAGGGGGTAACACCTCGCATAAGTGGCGCCCACTATTTAGATCGCGCCATTATGCTGTTACAAAATTATATGAAAATCTCGAAGCAAAAATTTCGTGTAACTTCCTGAACGAGGGGAGTCAATTTTCCCCGGTTTTTCTCGTGTGAGATAGTATTGAGAAAGAATTTTCGTAACTTCTTGAGAATTTGTGTAAGTTCATGTATTGCATTTTTTTCCCAATTATTTAATTTTATTTTAAATCTTCTGAATTAGCGCCCTCGTTCAATGGCGCCCGGTGCGAGTGCTCCATTCGCACCTATGAAAGCGCCGCCCCTGTCTGTATCTCTACTAATTGCTACTTTTCTTGAAGAACTTTTTTGTTGGGGTTCTTACCTTGGAGAATATGCTATTATACCATTATTGTTGTATGCTACAATAACTCTCCTTGTGAAAAAGTCTGTTGATAGGTCGTGGGTGCAGAGCAAATGTCATTGAGTTCATTGAGCCTTAATCCTAGTGCCTTATTCTTCACGACACGATGGAGGACAGTTTAGAAACCCTTCAATGTTTGGGGGACAAAAGGGATCTTCAAAAAGTAGCCTGGTTCAGTATGCATCAGTATCTCACGCTCTTACTGAATTGAATCCACTTAAATAAATCGTAGATGCCGAAGTCGATCAATTATGTAAGAGATATCTAGCGAGTAGAAAAAATTGTAAAACTTTTGATTACTTTTTTTCCTAAATTATATAAAAATAGTTATTACCTCACATCAAAAATAATTTACTCGCTCTATGAAACACGAAAGAGCAGTAATATTGCATAGTTTACTGCTATTGTTCATGCACTTAAACGACATGAAATTTGCATGTGTTTATTATCCTTTAAAAAGCGGTCATTATTCCACTATCCACAATAATATCAAAATCTCCTTCTCCATAGAATATAATAGCATTTAACGACAGTGAACAATTTCCTAAAACAATACGAAAAATTAAAAAAATATTCAGAAAACTCATGACTTTTATGATTAAAGGATATTTTGCGTTTCATAATTGATTTCACTCATAAATTATTGTTTGCATGCAGCAGGAATAAATGAGCCTTCAAACAAAAAAAAAAACAACAAGGAAAATACAGGACGAAAAAACGCGGAGGAAACGAAAAAAATACCAGAGTTACGTCAGAGGAAAAATTCCAGTCCGCTGGGAGTTTTTCCTATTTTCCGAAGCATACAATTATCAAGGGAGACGAATCATGGCAAGTCAGAATTTAGCAGCACGCGAAGAAACGGTTCAACGCCCCAATACATCACTGTGACTGACAAGCTCGCTAAAAGGGACGAATAATTAAAATATTTCCTCAAAACGGGCCGCAAACAGCAGCGAGGGAATACAACCTGCATTAAGCAGCCAGCGAAAAGGATCAGGCACTGTGCTCCTGCGATGAATTGTTTACTAAAAATGAAGGAAGTTGTTCCTTAAATTGCGTTTTTTTCTGAACTCGCTCTCCTTCGCTTCCAGTTGTTTCGGGGTAAACTTTCCACAAGTAGACAACAGGCAAGAAGGAAACTTTCGGATCGAAGTTGCTTCCTGGTTCTTGCACGAATGTTTATCCTTCTTAAGTGGTTTCATTCTCGGCGCTCCAACACTGGGCCAAGAACACAGGGGGCACACTTCACAGATTTGTTTACTTCCTTGACAATGATGCATTGGGAATTTCGTACGAAGAGTGCTGGGGAATAAAAAAACATTACGAAACAAAAAGTTGGAGACGTTAATGCGACGGGAATAATGTGACTTATCGAGTTTCAGCCGAGATTAAACTTCCCCGATACACCAGCGGCGATGGTGCAAAACATTGCAATTTCGGCAATTGATGTATGGCAATTAGGTGCTCCGATTCTATTAGTTAAATTGAAATTCGTTTACTTTGGCAAATGTTGGGAAAAGATATGGCATTATACGGATCGTTTATGGCAAATATGGAATGGCACAGAATAAATTGGAAAGACGTTTTTGAATGCATTTCACGATTAAACGAAAACTTATGCAGCGGCTTAACCGACCTCAGTTCAATAATGATCAGTTCACTTAACATAAGTGACTTCACCGGCTAAAGTCCAGTTCATATTCAGTTCGTGCTTGAAATTGTTGTGGCTTTTTCGTCATAAGTTAGAAATTCAAAAGCTCAATGAAATGATATTCCATTATTCCAGCTGATTACTTTCTTTTGAGCGACCGACTACAGTTCGAGTCCAATTGGGCAAATTGAGGTTTGTTTTTCCTTCAGTTGAATATGTGGAAATTGTATGCAAACTGAGGTTATTTTAAAGTTCAGTTCACCAATTTGCTCGAACTTGCGCAGATCGGCTGGTGCAGCCGGGGTATTACAGAATTTCATGTGATAGCGAACTTCTAAATTAGGTTATTGAAGTCCGATATTAGTTCCAAAGCATTGCCATGTAAAAAAAAAATACAATTCGTCTCAACTAATTCAATTTCAAAGGAAATATGAGTAGTACAAATGCAAAAACGCCGTATTGTAATAGATGGCACCAGCAACAAAACGTCGATACAGAAACGTCTAATGATAACCTAAGCATCTGTCGACAATTCCCGATCATAATATTTGTGAAATATAAAAAAAAAGTGTCTGAGGTACATCGAATAGTTGTACAAAGGTATAGTCAAGGTTCTATTGGTGAAGTAACGTGTCGCGAAGAGTTTCAACGCTATAAAAGTGGTGATTTCTACATGGAAGATAAGGAGCGTCGTGGACCGTTGGAAAAGTGTGAGGTCGCAGAGTTGGAGGATTAAAATTCATGTCAAACACAACAGAAACTTGCAGATTAATTGGAAGTGGCTTAAGTCACTTTCCAACGTTTTAAAGTCCAATTAAAAAGTTGAGCGCCTTACGGGTTTAAGACGGAAGAAGTTAAAGGTCATTTTTTATGTTCAAACAGCTGCTCAAACCAGCGCCGGCCCTAGGGTAGAGCGAGTGGAGCGGTCGCTCTAGGCGCCATGTGGTAGGGGCGCTAAAATGAATACGAAAAATAATTTCGAGCAAAAAATAAAATTAAATGGTTTGTAGCTAGCCAAGTCTATGTACTCAATCAGCCCTGACTCCAACACCGATCGAACATGGCCTTAGGCCACATCCTGCTCGAGATCCATGGAGCAGACTGAATACGGCGGATCTAAACTCGATAAAAAACCGCAATCCTAATGTGTAAACAATCGTGCTGAGGTTATGAATGGTACTGCGCGAATGTACCACTAACGATGGACTGCGGATACCAGACGAACTTCGGTTTGAATTAGCCTTCCAATGGTGATACGGAGCTCTGCCATCGGCAACCGTCCTTTCTTGCCCAGCTTGTGGTATCAATATAAAATTATCTTAAAAAAAACTTTTGAAGATGGAACACTTCTTAACGCTCCAAACATTTCTGGGGCTCCCACAGCTCCCAAAAGAACGACCTACTAGGCCAGTTAGATATTTTTGGATCCATGCTTCAAGGTGTCAAATGTGGTCCCAGTGAAGGAAAGTTTTCGGGATTCTACTTTAGGGAGGGCAGTCTGAGCCCGTAAACCCAAGGATGAAGTACGTTGAGATCACTCCTTCATTGGGAGATCTCCTGCGGAAGTAAGGGCACCTAATCGGAGAGGCGACTCGAAAAAACGACCGCTTTCAGAAGACGGGGTGACGCAGCCCGAAAACGTTTTAAGCGATATCTGGAAGCTGGCTATTATCGTGTAGAGGCTGATAGGGTCTGCGTCTGGTCTTGGGTACTTTGCGGCAGCAACAGATGACCGCACTGGCATTATGTTGAAAAGATTGGGGTCGGGTCCAAAAGAAGAGCCTAAGGGTGTAGCAGTGGAGAATACTCCACAAAGTGCACCGCATAAAATTCACAGAGATGGAGTCAGGATGGTGAACACTGCAATTTTGGCTGATGGAGAATGGAGAAACCTCTTTTAACGAGAAGGTGACTCTCTCCACCATCTCAACCTTACTAGCTGGGGCAAGCCCTAATGCCTAACCATGCAATACAAACAACCAAATAGCCTCCAAAGAAGGTGCTGATGGCGAAACGTGGGAAGCAACTCTGACATACTTCCTCTATTGCCGCCACAGGCGGAACTGTAACCCTAAAACCACCATCGAAATCCTTATGGGGCCCCCAGCCCATAAAGGCTTGCAAAAGGGGAGATACAAATCCTGTAATGAAATGGCAGGCCGGCAGTACTCGAAAAAAGATTTATTTAGGCTGGAAATACAATTTATGTGAAGTGAAAGCGTCGAAGAAAGAGCGCCCAAAGACAATCTCGCTCCACCCTCAACAAGGGCTAGGGCTGGCTCCAACGACAAAGAAAGTAGGACTTTGTTTTGCTCGTTTTGCGACTAGTGAAGAAAATGTATCAGTTTCTATAATTCAAAGCGAAAATTTTATGGGGCGTGCCGGCATGCATCAACATGGCACAGGCTGTGTACATATTTGTTGGAACCAGCCCGGCGTGGTACTACTGTGTTAAAGTGAAATCGTAACAGGATCCTACTGCCGAACGCAACTAATACGTTTGAGTAGAGCATTGAAGGAAAACGGCCACGGAAAAGACAAAGTGATTTTGAATAACGACAACGCCCGGCATCAAGTTGCTAATGTCGTTAAAACTTACCTGGTATCTTCGAATTGGGACGTTCCACCCCACCCGCTGTATTTGATAGACATCGCCCCTTCCGACTACCACCTGTTCCGATCAATCACCCATGGCCTGACTGAGTAACACTTCATTTTTCGCCGTTCATTTTTCATTTTCACAAGCCGAATAACCTGTTAAAAATAAAAATTCGAAAAATTTCCTGCCAAGTGTGGCTACTTGTCCTAATGTTTATAAGACGGCATACTCAAAGTCCAGTACAACTGAAATTAAGACCCAATTCAAAAACCTTAAACTAATCATCCTCAACTCTACCGTAAGTACTGGCTTAGACAGACAAAATAGACATCATTGGAACTAGATCAAGACCTGACAGGTCTGACCTGTAATGAAACAAAACAAAGTTCAAGTTGATCTTACATTTTTTCAACAACCAAGGTAGAGGAAAATGAATTTGGAATAACACTTCTCCTTCACCTATGCGTAGTCACTAACAGCAGCGACAGAAAACAAGGTAATGCATTACTTGTACAATCGTTGAAAGCCTATTATTGTCTGCCAAAGCTCTTGAAATAAAAATATCTTATAGCATCTAAACTGCTGCCAAATAAGATGATGATATCTGACCTCTGTAAAACCTTTCTAGACCATTTCAATATCTTATCGAAATATTTTCCAATTTAGATATTTACTCGTTTGAATGTTTAACATCCAGTTCTGTTTTAAAATCTTGTCGATATTCAACTTCTAAGAATTTTAACAAAGTAAAAGAATTCAGAAGTATTTCGACCCGCCACAGTGGAGTTCTCCCATGAGTACATTTCTTGTTTGATTTTATACACTAAAGAAAAAAATTGCTTTCCTTTTAAGAAAACGTCAAGAAAATCCAAGCCTTTCTCAAAAACATCCTTAAAGGGTAAGAAAAAAGAGAAAACTAAAGACTTTCTTTCTTACCACTTTCTAGCAATAAATAAAAACCAATCGAATCATGATAAATGCTGAAATAATTCAACCTTAATACACAAAAGATCGTAATCCATTCGGTAGAAAAATTCCCCAAAGGCTCAGCAGCACGGTAACAATAATGGAAACACCTCGCATGATTAATGCGTCTCCGTGGGCCTTAATTCCAGACATATCAAATGTTACTCGGCTATTCTGTTCGTTTCTCTCAATAAAAGGAACCTTTTAGGGATTATTAAAGCCCCAACGTTTCAGAACACCGATCAATTTATTTTGACAAGTGTCACAACTGACACAGTATTTTTCCCAATCTCGAAGTCGGAACACAAACAGCCAAACCTTGAAAAAAGAAACCAGAATTTTTATCTTGAATCACCGAAAATTTTGATAGGTCCACGACGACGACGGTATCTTAAATAGTGCAACTTTTGTTAAGGGTCACCAAAACCGTCAAAGCATAATGCTGTAATCCTTGAGGTCCTTGCACTAATCTCATACTTTATTCGTTTCGGCCGATGGGAGATGGGATTGTCAGGAAGTTTCTCGTTTTTCATTATCATAAACCAATCTTTTTCCTTTGAAACCTGCGTTACAAGTCTAGACAACAAGTATGTGATAAGGGTTTAAGGTCGGTGGTTAAGCAGGACAAGAGAGGGATGCCAGAGAGAGAAGAAAAAATGCCCGGCTACAGCTGTTTTGGCCTCCATGGCCATTGTGCGAAGCCGCTTTTGAGAGTAGCCTAGAGAAAAACATTCATGACCTCTTTGAATCGAGGGCATTTCTCGCGTGCTCCTAGCACAGACAAAGACGCTTCTTCATCCTTTTCATTTATGTCCTTTTGTAGCGAGTGCAAATTTGCTGAAACCCTAGATTGAAAGCTCAAGATAGGCAGCCCCGGCATCCCAACAAATCCTGCTGATGCCGTAAATTCCGCCAGAGGCTAAAAGTACACACAAAAGTTGTATATATACATAATAAGGTAGTGTGAGTTTGGTTTTGATAAGGGTTTTTAGTTCAAGGACTTACCACAAAGGATCTTCATGCATACAATGCAAGGACATTAAGAATTTAAAGAAATTTTTTTGATTACAAAATCCCGATAAGATTCTCTCATTTTACGACAAACACGATTGCAATCTGGCTCCATTTTGGATTTTTTGTTTGTACACAAGGAAGGTAGTATCTACACACAGTAGGTAGAGTGTGCATCCTTGAGGATATTCATGGATAAAATGTGGTATAGAGACTTTGAATTGCATGTTACTCCTTTCTTTGGCCAACCACTGAGCTGTGGTCACATCTGTCGTAATGATTGCGAAACCAATTTTCTACAGTTGATGGGAAATTGCAATTTGCTCCAACAGTGAACATTGCAGCTCTTGAGGGACACAAACCGGACCAAATGAACCGGAGTGAATTTAATAGCCTTGTGCTATTTCAGCTATTTGAATTCAATTTTATTAAACGGAAAGTGAATTTTCTTGGATAAAAGTTGAATGCTTAAGCCGTTCAAATCAGGATAAATATTGGGTAATTTTTGTTTATATTGAAGTTGAGAATTGAGGATTATATTTAATGGAACATAATCCATGCAGCCTAAATAGGGTTTCTTGTATGTTTCCCCCTTTATTTGGAATATACCACTTAGTATCATCTTTTTACTCTGACTACAGTCTTCGTATAGACAAAGCCACTAATAATTTATCCAAACACATGCCTTAAAATATATGTATGTATGTATACAACTGCTTAAGGACAACATTGCTACTAGGAACAAGTACTTTGAGGCTAAGAACATAAGTCGGAATGAAAATGCTGTTTTTTCACTGTTTATATGTTATAGATATAAATATTCATAAGAAAGTGCACAAATTTAGGGTGTATATAATAAACGGGGTAAAATGGTAGTAACCGCCTCATGGACCCTTGGTGATGCCAGTACACCAAAGAGATAAGTACTGAGAAACGCCATGTGCTAATACGATATAAGATCTATCGACATGCTGAGGATTCCCCTGAATGCTCTTGCATATATAATAGTCGCCAGGCCTGCCATATAACCTTACAGGGCCTAAAGCTATAAAATGATTGGGGTGCTTTTAACTCTCTCAGGCACAGATTTTTGTTGGCGATGATAGAAATGTAAGTTTCATTTTAATCAGATGAAGTTTACCATACTTGAACGACATCAAGGCCTAGTAAGGCAAAAAGGTGACTCCTAAGCTTCACATTATCATAAAAGCCCCTATTCACCAAATTTGTGGATACTTAAAAAGGGCGGTTTCGGACTGATGACAACAGTACCCAAGCTCTTCTACTCTTCTTCTCTAGATGGAACTGTAACAAATTGAGTAGAGTCTCTAGGGCTGCTGTCGGAGACTATCTTTGCGAATAGTCCAGGTGATAAAAAAACGGACTATTCTTTGAATCTTGTTAACTTTCCAGTTTCTAGGGAAATCGAAGTTAGCATTTAAGCAAATATTTGGGAAAAAGTATGTGTGTGTGCGTATGTATGAGGTCTTTTTTTCCTTCTTCTTCTTCTTCTTTGATCCGTTAGCTGGCGGTCCGAGGTCTTTTTTTCCTACACGATATCACGCGAACCACAAATGATATTGTCTTCGTTGATATTTTTCAGTACTATCAGGGGCGGCGCTTTCATAGGTGCGAATGGTGCACTTACACCGGGCGCAGTTTGTCAGGGGCGCAAAAAAAAATTAAAACTTTGCACAAAAAAAATTGAAAAGACTTCTCACGGGTTCAAGAAATTAAACAAGTTTGCCCAATTTATGTCCCTGTACTTTCTCATGCACGATAAAACGGGGAAATTTCACTTCTCCTCGTGCAGGAAGTTTCCAAAGATCCAAGTGAGATAAATATCTCTCATTTATTTGGAGCACCTTTTGAAAATTCTGTAAAAAGTACCATACTCACTCACACAAAGCAAATTTTTTTCCGATGGCTCTGAATTGTTTATTGGTCAACACCAAGATTGATATAAATTTTAGGGCACTGTTGCTGCACTTTTAAATTTTGTTTCTAGAATTGTTAAAAGACGTAAATAAACGAAATGAGAAGAGAAAAAATCCTTGTGGCGAGACCTTGCCTTTAATTGCCTTTTTTCACCGGCCTCAGTTCAATAAAGTTCAATCCAATTTGTATAAGTGGCTTCACTGGCTGGCATGTTCAGTTTATGCTTGAAACTGTTGTTGCCTTCTCGTCAGATGTTAGAAATACAAAAACTCACTGGAATAATATTTCATGGTTCCAGTTGATTACTCTCTTTTTAGCAAACTTTTACTTTCAATCTCAATTTCATGTTCTGTTGGGCGAACTCAGGCTTTATTTTTGTCTGAATTCAATATGTGAAACTGTATAGGAACTCAGGGAAAAATTGAAGCTCAGTACATCAATTTGCTCGAATTAGCGCAGTTCGGTAGGTGAAACCCATAAAAATTGACTGTTATCGTCCATTCCCTTCTGAAATTCGATGAAGAGCCAACTCGGGTATCACAAGAGCCAACTTTTCCAACAAACTATACGTTAGAATTGATTCAAAAATTCCGGCATTCAGAGGTTCAAAAAATCTGCCGCCCCATCGTTTCGCTTACTCTCTTCTCCGCAAACGACATTTTCAGCAGATTTTTGTTGGTTGGATTTTGACCTATGTGCACCTTCCTACCTATGTAATATTTTTTTTATGTTATACACATTATTATGGTTCAATCTTAAATGTTGTGCAAACTATGAAAACTATTTCTCCTATTCAGCGAAGAGATGGTGCCTTTTCCACTGTCCTTCAAAAATGAACAGCATATGGGCCGCAATGTGGCATAGTGCACCGGGCGCAAAAACCCCAAGTGCCGGCTCTGAGTACTATCATGGTCTTTTATGCAAACGGACATCTGGCAAACGGGATAAAACCACCATAATTAAATTTCAAGACTCTATAAAAATAAAATAAAGCGAACTGATTTATTAAAATTAATTGCGAATGATTTATCAGTGGAAAAAGTCAATAGGAGGTCATGACAAAGAGACACACCGAAAATCTTCCGGAATGGCTGCGAAAGACATTAAAGCAAATTCAGGAAATGAAGATAAAAATGGCACTAGTGTTGGTAACACGATTATAAAATGAGTTTGTACTAGGGACCTTTCTTTTCTTTTGAGCCAGTACAATGTCATACTTCATAATAAGGCGAGGTGCCATTGTAATGCCAAAAATTAGCAACCTAGAGAAAGAGCCAATGAGGCATTTTTCACGAGCCTGATTCTAATATAGATTAAACTGCCTCAGAGTAAGGTTTAGAGAATAAGAAACGCTTGTCTCCATGATATATATATTTATATTTTACATTAGGGACCTATACACTTTAATATTGATATTTGAAATCATTTTGTTATTTGGGACAACTTGGGACAAGTTTAATATTTGAATTGTAACACAATCATAAAACTAATAAACAAATTCACCGCACATTGACAATCTTTGTTTGAACGCCTTGTTTATACGTATAAAATCTGGTAATGTAAGGGCTCTAATGCCGGGTTTCCACCAAACAGACAGTTTTAAAAAACTGTTTTGTTTTTAAAATTTTGTTTTGTTTTGCTTTACCCACTCGAGATGGGACAGTGTTTTGTTTGTAAAAACACTATTCTCCGACAAAAATGTTTTTAAAATTGTTCGATTTTTACAAAACATTGACATTTTTGTTGGCAAAAACAGTTTTTGTTTCTGTTTCTTGTTTTGTCTGTTTGGTGGAAACCCGGCATAAGAAAACAAACATCGCGCTTTTCGCTTGCAAAAAATCCAAGAAAATCCATGGCAAGAAATGGGGCTTCTCCCCTCACATTGCAAAAAATCCAAGAAAATCCATGGCAAGAAATGGGGCTTCTCCCCTCACATTGTGCGATGGATCTACAAAGCGATCGTCCGCCCAATTCTCCTCTACGGGGTTTTAGTATGGTGGCCAACTCTGAGTAAATCCACCGTGCTAAACAAATTACAGAGAGTACAAAGATGTGCGAAGTTATGCATAACAGGAGCACTTCGCTCCACACCTACAGAGGCCTTAAATGTTATGTTATACCTCCCTCCTTTAAATCTAAGAATAAAAGAATCCGGTTTCTGGACTGGAATCAGGGGAGGGCACACGAAGGTGCTGAACTCAGTTACTATCCCCACAAAAACCGACTTCTGCATTCCCGAAATTACCTTCACGACGAACTACGGAGTCCACATCCCTTCACGTCGTGAATGAATAAATAGACCACACAGGTTGCAGGGTGCCGTAAACGTTTTTACTGATGGCTCTAAGCTCGAGGGTCGAGTGGGAGAAGGGGTATACTCCCCAGAACTTGGGATTGAAGTCTCCTTCCGACTTCCCGATCACTGCAGTGTATATCAAGCGGAGGTTCTAGCCATACAAGAAGCTGTTTTGCAAATCAACCAGCAAGGCGATAGGAACCGGACTGTCTACATCTTCTCAGATAGTCAGGCAGCTCTGAAAGCCCTGCGCTCCTGCACAAACAGCTCTAGAACTACCTCTAAATGTCACAAATCTCTTAACGAGATGGCTCAGCAGTTCAGGACCCTCCTCGTATGGGTGCCCGGTCACCGAAATATAGAGGGAAATTGTAAAGCTGACGAACTGGCTAGGAGAGGCACGACCGCTACTCTCCTCCCAGAAAAGGAAAGAGTTGGTATGCCTTGGGCCACCTTTAAACTCCGATGCAAACAACAGACAATAACACAAGCGAAGAAGCATTGGAGGGATCTTAATAAATGCACTTTGGCCAAATTAACCTGGCCCTCCTCTGATCTCAGGCGAACCACGTTATTACTGAGCCAGGACCGGATCTCGCCTCAGTACAATTTGCCATGGTTTCAAGGACAAATGTACTGCCTCATGTAGGTCCGACTCAACTGACACTGACGCTAAACGAAAAGAGATTTCAATAACTGGCTTCTGAAGTGAGAGATCAGGAAGAAAATACCTGTCGAAATTGTGGCAAATAAATAATCTATTTTTCATATAGAAAAATCAACATTTTTTTTCGTAATAACTTCAGATTTTCTCATTAAATTGCCAAGCACCAGATCAGTTAATTCTTGCATTTCCAGTCTACTTGTGAATGCTACCAGAACTGTTTTGTTGGGATTGACATTAAGACCTGCATTAGTGAGCAATCCTGACACCAATTTTTTTGTTTGATGTTCTTCTGGTTCACAGAAGCAGATTTCTTCTACTGCAATGTGGTTAACACACAAGATAAATACTTCGTATCTCCTCTTTCTCCAATCTCGCAAAGAAAAGGAAAGACGAAGTGTTTATCGGCTTAAAGGATTAAGCCTAGGTGAACTCAGGACGTTTTTGTTGGAGTATGAATGCAATACTGAGGTTACTCAACCCTATTGGTACAAACCAAATGCGAAGGAAACCAGACCTCCTACAGCAGAACAAGATAGATACCGTCAGGTCCGGGTTATTTCTAAGGTTTGAACGACCGAATCATCTACCTGACTATCTTTACTAGCTAGGTATAACTTTACCTCAGGATCTGCAATGGACCAAGGAAGCAAACATTCAATTGCCTAGGTTTTCTAAACAGATTTAA
This sequence comes from Thereva unica, assembly GCA_949987705.1. NCBI lineage: Eukaryota > Metazoa > Arthropoda > Insecta > Diptera > Therevidae > Thereva > Thereva unica. The sequence goes on along the minus strand of OX465281.1, from coordinate 12,774,418 downwards.
GTACTTCTTCAGCCAGCAGGTTGGACTACAATCTAGAAGTCCTGCATTCGTCCCTGCCTTTGGTAAAACTTACCCAAAAACCAGTTCAGTGTGGCTTAACAAAATTGTCTCTGAAGTGGTCTTACAAGCCTAATGTGACATTAGAAGAAAACAGATGATCAAATTGCTCAATTAAGTAATCTCAATTTCATCATAGTTAATATCTTCAGAGTAAATTCCATAAAAAAAACCCAAGTAAATCACATCAAAAAACTAAACTCTATCATTGATCCCATGTGACCTCTTGTACCATTCTTCTCAGCAATATAACAAAAAACCACCACTGGAAATCTATTTTCTCAGCATTATTTCAGAATTCACGACTTTCTTAGATTTTTTTGCCAGAACATAAAAACCATCGCGAGAACAAGCACTAAATATCATAAGAAACCCTTCCGCACCACTTCTGCTGCAGCAGCACTACAGCAGCAGCACCAGCAGCAGCAGTGAAGATAGGGCCGAAAAGTAGTTTCTCGTCTTACTTGGAAGAGACATGAAGGAACCAAAAAGAGTGGCTTTGCGGTAATCACGACCTGAGCTGGAAATACCAGTCACAACAAGGAGAAGGACAACGTTTTACACAGCCAACAACAACAACAAAAAATATTATTAACAAAGCCCGACAATATGTCACATAAATTTCAGGCCTGGCAGACAGATTCTCGGTACGTGAAGTTGTTGCTTTTGTTGTTGTTGTTGTTGGTTGTTACCCTTGTTGAGGTCGTCTTTGAAGCTCGAAGGGCTTCCTTTTTACCAAAAAGACAACCGAGCGCAAGCAGAAGGAAGAGGCGAACAGCAAGGCTGAACACGATGACTTGGAAGACGTTTTCCTTAAAGAAATTGTGGATGGAAGGAGCCACAGTACGTCCGTACACACACACACAGCAGAGATGCTCTCGTAGCAGGCTAAGAAATCATCTCAACGAGCTTGAGTGAATCCATCCGCAGCCCAGAGGGGCCCAGGACAGTGGGTACCCGGTCTCTATGGAGGAGCACTCATGAAGCTGCGGCGGAACACATGCTGAAGCCCAGACGAAAACATTAAATCAAAGCCCATCAACAGCCCCGGCCTGCGAAGCAGCTCCAACTTTAGACATGTGAATCCTATCCGCTCTCCACGACTAGGGCCAGTGGGGCCCGGCCGCGCGGTGGAGCCCCGGGACGAAGGGCGGCCGGGCTCATAATTTGTCATATTACTATCGCACTATTATTACATTCGCGTTCGCTGATTATGTTAAGTGCTGAAATGTAATTTAGTGCCGGGCTCCGCCGCTCGGCGGGATGCACGCTTTGTAGCTGGAGGTTGCCGCCGTCCCGGCTCAATGAGATTTGCATGTTGGAAGCTAATTGCGATCTAGTGAGTGGCGGTATGTGAGCGCGGCGCAGCAACGGAGAAGCCAATGTGACGGCATACAATTTGCACTGCGGCAATTCAGCTCCACTATCATCCTAATAAAGACGCTCTAATTTTGATGCATCGCTCGAAATGTTCATTGGCTTATAAATGTGCCTCGATATAATCGATGAGTAGACATAATGCAATTAGCACATTTTCAATCACTGATTAGACTTTTACTGTTCGGGATTATTTCGGAATTTCCGGCTTATAACTTCAAATCCACAAATTAATCATGAGTTTCTAATAGAGGCATCCAGAGAGTGTCGATTAATCCGTGATGTGTAATCGCCAAACAGTCCGAATCATACGTATTCAATCCGGAGCCACACAAATGCAATGTACAGACTAAATCAGGGAGTTAACAAAGGATTTACCTCTGGAAGCGTTGTTTGATTTCAGTTTGAAATATTACATCTGATTTGCAATGCAAACTATAGGCACGGACATACCAATATGATTTTTGAGTAAGACAGGAGCTTAAGACACCTACTGGATCATGATTGAGTGCAAATACCAAATAAATGAATAGGAATTATCAGATCCTATGAAATTCATTGTTAATCTGCTTTCCAATAACGTTTCTACAAAAATTTCACATTTATGAAAAGTTGCTTTTCTATTTCATAGTAGAAACAGTGATGAGAAACAGAATTTTTTGTGATTCTCTAAGGCCCCAGAAGGTCCAGTGAATGTACAGAACTTGGTACGTCTAGCTCTCAGGTACTGCTAAGTGATGTGATGGACAGCGTTGAACATATCTGTAATGTCATAAAGTTAAGAAGTCCGCAGAAGAGAATATTCACAGATGTCTCCAAAACATCAGACGACATGGGGACAGGGTAAGTTAGGAGACCACCAAAAGTTCACTATTCTCACGCTGGTACCCTCCTGTGGAGGTACTGGAGATCTCGTAGACATGCCTGAAATATGAACTTTGCATGCCAGACAATGATTCTTGTGTAAGGATGTGATGTGAAGCCATGCAGAGCTGAGTTAGACAGACTCGGTAGGAAGAAGTAGAAAGAAAAACACTAGTTCACAGATGCTATATCGACAGTCATGCAGCGGGCTATTGGAGTTAAGTTATGAAAAACGTAAGAGCGATCTCCAGACTAGAGGAATCGTGCACTAAAAGGATTCCTAAACTCCACCGGATGGCTTTAAACATTCACCACAATTTGTTAAATAACCACCTAACCTTAGGTACATAAGTTTGTGGCTAACAATGTCAGGCAAATATACAGCGCCGTACGTGAGTATATCGCTGCCTACGTGCCGGGGTATGTGGTCTCCTTTAAGGTACCATCATATAAAGAAAAGGAAAATGTTTAGAATTGGGACTCCAGACCAAAATCACTCCAAAATAATTTTAAGTATTCAGAGTGATTTTTGAGTGCTGACAAATTGAATATTTATCCTCCTCCGCCCGCCTCCAAGTTGAAATTGAAAATTGAGAGCTCCATTTCGTAACATCCCCCGTTTCGCTAAGAAAAATATGTTTTCTTCGCCTTGAACTTACTATTGGAGAACTCAAAAATCACTCTGAATACCTCCAAACAATTTTGAAGCGTTTGGTCGGGAGCCCCTATTCTTAACAATTAAAGATGTTCATATTGTAATCCGAAACACAATTAAACGCTTAAAACCTTGCAATACAAAACAATTATTGACTACAAAATACCCCTCTTGTCACAATGGGAAAAAATTGCAAAAATCAATTCCGACGCCTCATCACAAGAGTGGTTAGTTCGGTCCTATCTTATGCTGCGCCATTGTGGGCAGGTGCATTGGAAAGACGAGCAATAGGAGAAAAATGAACTCTGCGTATCAGTTAAGCGCCCTATGGTCATTCTGTGCAGAAATGATTGCCCTTGATATTTTTCTATTGGAGAGTAAGAGGTTGTACGACCCGTAATATGGAGGCCAAAGAAGTGCGACGAACACTGGCGCGCACTCAATTTATCACAGCATGACAGGAGAGGTGGGACCAGACTATTAAGGGCCGATGGATTCACAGACTCATAGTAAATGGTTTGTTATAAAGGGAGCATGAGGAAGTGAGTTACTACCTCACTCAGTAAAGGGCATGCACGTTATAGGGCGTACCTTTCCCGCTTAAAGTTACACGATTCACCGTCCTTCCCAAAATCCCGCGGACGCAGAGCATGTTCTCTTTAATTTCCCGAGCAGTCGAGTTGTAGCGGGATGTACGGGACACACGAGAAACACAGAAAACACGGGAAACGTAAGATTATATATTCTAACTCATCGCTAACTTGACACTCGGGGAGTTAAATGAGAGTATAATGCGAGATCTTTCCACCTGTAAATAGTAGCGGGTATCAGTTGGTATTAAATATAAGAGGGCCTAGTTGACTGCTCTGAGGAACATCAGAACCCGAGTGAAAATAGCCTCAGACGCATATGTAGATACATAAACAAAAAATCGTAATCTTCTCATTCTCTTTATATTCAAGGACGAACCTCACTATACGTTAAATTGGCGCAATTTAACTACTCAAACAAGGAGTCATTTGAGAGGAAAGGGTGCCTTCGCTCCTCAACAAAAAACAAAACTTACTTAATTCTTTTTTGACTCAAATTTGCCGTCGTATGCCCGTGCTTACAGCTCAGCTCTTGGCCATTTAAATCTGTTGGTCTGTTGATTAAAAACCCTACGTCCATCATAAGCTCCTTAAAAAGTTAACGGCCAGTGTTCGCCCGTTGTAAAATAAATTTTTATTTTTACTCGGGAAGTTACTTCGATCCCAGTTGAAAGAATTCTTTCAAATCGGATATCCTATATTTATCTAAGAAGATATATTACCATTTTTCCATTCTAGGACAGGACGTACATATACATAATGTCGGATCCAATGGATTTACTGACATCAAACTCTTGTCAAAATACATCCACATCCCAAGTAATTTTCGACATATCAATGCAATCCAAATGACTCAAAACTTATTCCTGTTTAAATATATCTCGAAACATACAAATGAACTTAAACAAGATTTTTCGTCCGGCCCTGATCGAGTCCCTCCAGCTGTTCTAAAATCCTGTGCAGAGGCCCTACTGTCTCCTCTACTAAGTTTATTTCAAAAATCCCTAAATAAAGGGCGCTTCCCAACCTTATAGAAGAACTCTTTTATAATACCTGCCCATAAAAAAGGCTGTAAGAACGAAATATCTAATTACAGGCCAATTGCGAAGTTATCTCTTCGAATCTATTATTAATTCTGCTATCACCCCTATCTGCAAGAGACTTATCTCAACAAATCAACATGGATTTCTTGCAGCTCGTTCCACTACTACTAATTTACTAGAGTTCTCTTCACACACAATTCGAGGCTTTGTCACTGGTTGCTAAACTGACTGTGTTTATACAGACTTCAGTAAAGATTTCGACAAGCGCTTTCACTCTATTATAGTTCTTAAATTAACGAAATTAGGCTTTCCGCACTTGCTTGTGGTATGGTTCCAGTCGTACCTAGCCTACAGAACGTACCAGGTTCTACTCCGCGGAGTCAAATCTAAAAACATCGAAGCGTCCTCTGGTGTCCCGCCAGGCTGTCATCTTGGCCCTCTTCTTTTTATTCTATCAATTGACGATATTGTTACCCTGCTAAGGCACTGTAAATTCCTTATTTATGCTGATGACGTCAAACTGTATCTCCACATAAGGAGTATAGAGGATTGTAAACTTCTGCAAGTAAATCTAAACACCTTCTATTCTTGGTGTTCCAACAACAACCTGGTCCTTAATATTAGTAAATGTGAGATCATGACTCTTAATAGGAAACGTGTTGTTATAATTTAGGACTATACTTTTTTCGACAACAAGGTCTCCCGCGCTAACTCTGTAATCGATCTAGGGGTTAGGTTAGAAAGTAAGTTGGATTTCTCCACCCACATCAATTATACCTCCTCCAAGGGCAATTGCAGTCCTGGGATTTATAAAAAGATGGTCAAAGCAATTCAACAACCCTCTCATAACTACTTGTATGTATCCTTGGCTAGGCCTTTGCTTGAATACGCCTCCTACGTATGGTCTCCTTACTACTCCTCCCATGTTGGTAGAATCGTATCGGTTCAAAGGAAGTTCGTCCGGTTTGCACTCAGTCACCTCCCGTGGGATGACCAACTTATTCTTCCGCCTTATGAGAGCAGACTTAAATTACTCAACTTAAGCTCTCTCCATAAGCGTCGGGAGGCAAGGGAGAATTTGAGGCGGACAGAGATGCTAGTAAGTCGTAGCTTTAGCATTTACCTTTTCACTTTTATGTATTGTATTTCGAAGTTTATTTTAAAAAAAATCAGAAATTTCTTTCAAAACTTAAACACAAATATGAAAAACTATGAGAACTTTAATTTTTTTAAAGAAAAAACATGATCCCACATGAATTTGAAATACGTCACTACAACGACTTTCAAAATTTTTATACTAAGCCTGAAGACATCACCAATGACATCTTCCCAAAAACCGCGTCATTTAATCAAATTTTTTTTCCACCTCCTACAATAATCTGCAACAATAAATCACAAAAGTTCCCTCATTGCCATAAGCTCACGCAGAGAAAGCATTGCAGATTACAAATCCGATGTCCACATTGCACAATATTTTCTATTTCTCTACGGGGGAAAACAGCACAGTAAACATGCGGCCATTGCACAACGCAAAGGAGCCGCGATTTATCTTGTGGCCAGCATACACACCGCTTTACGTAACGCCATCGTTACCGCTGAAAATTAATTGTGTGCTCCGCTTAAAGGTTCATTAGGCCGCTTCGAGTCATCGTGATCTTCCCAATCGATTATTGTCCGGCCGCCTGCATCGCATCGAAACCGGATGAAAGCGAATCGGAAAGTATTTTCTAAGCCGCCGCTGATACAATTTCCATACCGCTCGGCGGTACTTATTAATTTCAGATTTTATTTCGGCAACTTTCGCTTCTTTATCCAAACAGCGAGAAACCGATATTCCCATCCGTCAAATTCGCATCGACAAATTGAGACCTGTCGAACTGAGGTGCACTCACCTGGTGTGCGCTGCGTTGCAGAAGATTCACCACGGCTGTAGGCTGATTTGTAGGCGATTTCTCAGATCCATCTTTCGGCTGGGGAGGACGTTGCCAGCTGTAGCCACAATTTAATCAAGCTCCTAATTAATTTCTATTATTGCGATGCGCTGGTGTGGGTGAATCAATGGACTTCCAAGTTGGGCGAACTTTCAAAAACATTTTGATTGATTGCGCCTTCGACGATGAGCCTTTGTTCGGGCGGCATTCGATGTCAGTTGCTGTTGCACCGAAGCTCCACCGTCAGGGATAAGTTCAGAGGGCAGCTTAATGAAACCATTGAGGGGAGCCCGAATCGGCGGCGGAGCCTCGTCGCCGGCAATCCGTATGCGAACCACCAGCGAATTGCTTTTGGGGGGAACGCTCGAAATCGGTTGCGATGATTTATCAAAATTTGTGCCAAAGATCAATCAGTTGTTTCCATAGCCCCATTCACGGGATGCTGCTCCTGATATGAATCAAGCCGCGGTATGGATCTGATAAAAGGGCCTATGAATAGCAGAAAAAGTTTAATGATTTTTCGCGAAGGGTACTTAGGAAGCGTATTAATATCGGGGTTATTGGAGTTCAAGTTTATGTTTTCTTTGGACCTCTAATGATGGGAAAATATTGAACTAGGTTAATGGTATAAGTAGATGGCACTAATTGTTATAGTAGTTGTCAAGATGTGGTTTGTAATCGTGAAAGTTTTTTTTTTTATTGGGAAGTTTGTAGGAAAGTTGTTGGAATGACATACGTGACATATTCTAAATAACTATAAATGGGGCATGTTCCTAATAATTTCACGCAAAAAATATAGAGTAGGATAATGGTAAGAGAAATACATCATCTGAAATTGTCACTTTGAGGATTTGGTTACGAGTTCCAAAGTGCTTCTCCAGAGGAGGAATTGCCGAATGTGGATGAACTGGTGGAGGGTTCGGGTTTGGATCACGGCTCTCATTGGGCATCGGAAAATGCTTGAGATCGTTCAGATCAACGTCCAAGACTCCAAAATAGCCACAAGCTTAATACAAGAGCTCTGGATACGAGGTCAGAGCATAAAAGGGCTATCCGACAGGAAATAAGACACCTTTTATCATCGCTCAGATCAAGGCAAGACAAGATCCAGTATTTTGGTTAAAGGAAGATTAAAGCCTTCCTCTGCCCGAACTTCAGTTCAACGGACCTAACGTTAGTTAGATTGGAATTTGGAGGGAAAATGTATTTCGTTAGCCTCAGCCTATATGGGCAAAAACGCGGAAAAAGGCATATGCGTGTCCGGAGCCGATGACCGTTTTAGAGTCGGAAATGAGTACCCAAAATTAAAATACTTTCTGTGGATACCGACCTAGGCAACATTTTTCCACAAAAAAACGGCCATCCAGCCAGCCATAAAGCCCGGCAGGCCCCAGAAACTGTGCAAAATGTCCCCTCCGTGGCATGTCCCAACTACAAAAATCCAGATTAATTGCGCATATTAAATGGACCAACTTGTGCGATTCGGGATAGGACGTTCACGAATAGTTTTTGGAGCCTAAAACTTTGATTTTTTTCTCTTTTATCGCAAACCGGAACGCCAGAATACAGAACTTACACGTATTCGAATTTTGTCCGAAATTTTCCGTTAAAATTGCAAACCGCAGTGCCGCAAGAGCCTGCATGCGTTCGAATGTTCTGTTGTGGCTCCCTCTGCTTGGGGGATGTTTCATGAACCTGCAACAATTCAAACCCGTTCGGCGCGTTCGATTTGAATCCCTAACTGTAAAATTCGCTTGCTCTAAAATTCAAAGTGCAAACGCATATTCAAACAAGTCCCCACAGTGGCAGTCGCGGTTTCAACTTCAAACCGAAAAAAGAACGCGTCAGAAGTGGAAAGTTCAAGTTGTTCTAAGAAGCTGTGGTCACCGGTAAGCGGAAATTCACTCAGGATTCTTCCTGAACTCAGAAAATGTAACCCCTTCAATAAAGTAAAAGCGACTTTTAACAGGTTTGTCTCACTTGCCTTGACAGTATGTTAAGCCGGCTCTGCAAGAAGCGGTGAACGTTCTTGCGAATGTTGACTTTCAACAACCGACAACAGCCCGAACGTGTCCAAATACCAACGTTGGGCGCTTGACATTGGACACTCGTATTTCGTACATCGGCAACACGATGCGTCCTACTATCAAGCGTCCAACTTTGAAGGCTGTTCATAGCATCGTGTAGAGCCGGCTCTCATCGCACTGAATTTTTCTCCTCTCGAACATATTCTGTATAATAGAGACGCATGCCTTTTCTCGCCCGTATCTCTATGGGTATTCCACTATCACCGCGTCGTTGGTTATGGTCCTGTATGCGCAGCACGCGCGATGAACGCTTAAGCTGGAGACAGATACACGGGTACGGCCATTTATAATAAAAGTTCTTAGATTCAAATGAAAACTGATATCGGAACGCACGCAACGCAAAAGTTGGTCTACTTTCATTCATTTCTTCATTGCCGCATTCACCATAGTCTCAAATACCTAAACACAGGCACACATAACACAGACACATGCACTCGTCGCTTAGATTATTTGGTTATTTGTAAAAGACTAGGCGAAACCCACGCACGCAGCTGTCTGTCAGCGAAAATTCGCCACATATACCGCAGGAACCGTACGCACGCATGTATCTGTTACCAACTTTAGTCTTATGCGGCCCTCCGTTTTCCGCTGTTAGTCTTCTTTCTTGTTGCTGCCTGCCTATATTGACACTTCGTAAAGCTAGAACTAAGCTAGCCACCCTAGCCAACAAGAGGCGACGGATAGGTTTGGGCCCACACGTTGGACACCATTCTCGGAAATGCTGCAAAAATAGCAGCATACCCTCCAAGTGTGTTTTAAAATTAAGGCTCTGGTCGATCATCTTTAAGTACTTTAAGGCGAGCTGTGAATGAATGATCTTTTCCCATACCTTGATTCTTAAGGATACTTCTTTTCACAGGATCAGCGTAGTTACAGCTTTGAGCTCAGCAAACGGCAGACCAGTGCTTTCAAACAACGCTTAAATACCTCAGATAGCATCGTTCGCTCAATACCCTATTTCATCGAGGCGTAGCCTCAACACAGCATGATACATTGTGATTCACCGGAGAGGTCCTAGGATACCACATATTGTTCCACTCACCGTTGGGCCATCTTCCAATTCACAATGAAGTGACTTACCTTTTGGCCATTTTGGAAAAGGCTGTTACCAAATAACAGTTTCGGAGGAGGGGGTCTGTTTGCCTGACTACCCACCGGGGGCCCAACACGATCCGCCGACCCTGATCGTAGGGAGCGACGACAATGCGAATCATACGCTTTGGGGAAGCAACATAGAAAATTGGAGGGTATCAGATCAAGTGCCCTTCTCGGACCACCGATGGATTTCAGGGCAAACCTGCAGGTTGAAGCTCTTCAAGTGCACAGAAACTCAAAAAGGACTGACTGGAAGAAGCTCGGTCAAGTCCCTAAGACCTAAACTCGCTATAGAGTGCCCACATGAAAGTATAGATCTTATAGAGGAAATAGAAGATAAGGCTATACCTTCGAAAACGATATCCATTCGGCGCATAAGATATCCTACCTAATAAAGGCTAAGACACGCATATCCGTATCAAATGACGGCCGCGTGTCAGCAACACACGGAGAGAAAGTAAACAAATACATTTTTACCAGTAAGTCCCTAACTTTCCGTGTCTGCGCTGCGTCAAATTACTTGAGTTTTGTTTTTACACTGACACGGTGCGGATGCGGTGCGAAAGCAGTGCGAATATGTGTGTCCAGGCCTTCACATCATCATCATTGTGCTCCTTTAATCCCTCATGGGACATAGGGCGGAAACAGGTGCCCTCCAGCGGACTCTGTTTTGCGCGACAGCTCTCAGCTCCGACCAGGATCTCCCAGTTGTTGCGGCTTCTGCTAGTAGGGTTCTCCTCCACGATGATCTAGGTCTTCCGACTCGACGGGATCCTTGCGGATTCAGGCCTTTCCCAGTAGTGGAATGAAGATCTCTCGAAACTGAGGCAATTAACAAGAGAGATCTTCAATAGCTGTTACAAACAGGACCTTTGACCGCATTACAAGGACTGCCTAAAATTGTACAAGGAAGCCATTGCCTCAGCCAAGAAAGATACCTGGCAGAGGTATTGCCAACCTATAGAGATTCTAGGAGACTCCGCCAGATTATGCAAAATCCTGTCCAAAGAACACTCCAGTCTGTCCCTTAAAAACGGAACTTCGCTGGTCTTTGCATATGTATTACTTTATATTTTTGTGTCATCAAATTCACAGGCAGGAGTCAGCGTTGGTAGAAATTCTCAACTTAAACCCCAGTTTTATACCCTGCTCTACTTACTATTCGAATGAGCATAATATTTTACCAAGAAAGATATTTTTGAATCTTATAAAAAAACTTTCTATTCATACACACAATTTTAATATTTAATATTTCAATTATTAAAGCAACATGTCCCAAGGAAGCAAGATTTATCCATTTTAAAAAAAAATTCCAACCCCTCATATGCATGCATCGAAGTCTTGTCGAGCTCCTTCCTGCATCTCTCAAGCCTAAGCTTAACAAACACCTGAACAATATTCAAACAAACAATTCATAAGGATGCCTAAGACTGTGAGGAACTAGACCAAGTCGAACGAGGGAATCATACACTCCGCACATAATTTCATGCATGGTCCACAAAAAGAACCAGGTTAAATATTTTCCAAGAAGGTGAAAACGTGAGACAAGGCATAACCAGCCGAAGAAAACGCCACGGGATAGAGCAGCAGGAAAACAAGGAAAGGAGCAAATATTTGCTCCTGAAAAGCAATTTTCAAGTCGTTTGGCTCGGCAAATACCAAATATTTGTCCACTCGAAATGCATTTTTACGAACCGGGAGACTCTCTTCTTATATGGTCGGACCATGCCGGCCGCCCAATTCTCTAGATGCTAACCGGTGCAGCAGTGCTCTTCTGGTACAAATTTAATAGAGTGCATATGGATGAAAATATGCATGCACCTGGTGCTCTGGTGCTCTGATGCTCCAAGGTTGCGAACGAGATGAGTTCTTGGCAAACAACACCCGAAAACTTTCGGGTGTCTTCTATGTTATTAATCAAAATTTCTGTCGAGTTGTTTATCATCCTCCCGAGTGCAAATGCAGACCCAGCCGGCCCTGTCACTTGAAATTAGATATCAAAACTTTCCCGGGCCAGATTTTACCAGAGGTGGAGATGCTTGCTTGTTACCTGGAGAGAAAAAAAAGGTGAGGAAAAAGAATGTCGAAAATCACATCGGTTTTGCGTAGGTGATTAAAAGTGTCGCCGGGCATGTCGTATAGTCAGTCTCTCTCATCCAGGGCGGGGCTGGCGGTGTTCTGTTTCTGGTATTCTGGCCAAAATTTATATCCATCCCGGCCCGAAACAACTGCACTGGGATGAACTTTGTCACGGCTTTTCTATGACCTAGTCTTGTTCGGCTGCTGCTAGTGCTAGTAGTAGCTGCCCACGCGCTATCTCTCCAGAAAGCTATTTTCGAATTCATTAGTCGCGCTGATTTCCTCGGCCACGGTGTCTACAATTTCTTTCTGTGTTTGGTATCTTTCTCTCTCGAGCACACTCCCGAAGACACATTCTATATAGTAACACTTTTAAACTGTCCACCATTTCACCATTTCACCATTTCCATGACTGTTAAATTTATTGAAGAACAAAATATTCAAAGTTGAAGAACGAACGAGGAAAAAATTTTATTCCCTCGGGAATAGGAGACCGTGACATGAACATGTGTAAAATATGTCAGCTGTGATCGGATTTTTTAGTTAATTAATTTATAGATAAAATTTTTAGATTTATTTGCATTCTTCGTTACAGATTTTACGAGGTGCCCGGGCCGAAATTGGAGCTGCATTGGAGCTATGGGAAAGCACGGTGACACATTTCTAAATTATCGTCGGCTCAAATTGGAATGACATTTGTTCCCCTTTTTCCTTAATGAGAATTTTCTCAGGTTACAGTTTTTGCTAAGATTCTTCTTTCGGAGTTTGTTCTTTATTGGGAGATTGCATTTGGGTGAAGGTAATAAATCTGTATTAGAATACGACGATTTTTTTTATATAAGGTAAAAGAGAGATATTGTAAATCATTTGGGATTAATCGAGAAAGAGGTGAGGCATTGCTAACCGGTATTTGCTGGTGATACAACTTAACATTTGTTCACAATATTTTAACTCAGTTCACAACTAACTGATAATTCTTATTTATATGAACCATATTTTTCCTTCGATATCGACGTATTCCCACAAAGTAATATACTTCATGTCAAAGTTTGCAACCTACCAGCCTACCAGAAATATACGTACACTGAATAAGGAATTATCCTCTCATTTGAAATCTGTGCGTACAAAATATTGCTTTAATTTTTTTCTTTAAGATGGCAACACTGAACTAAGTTACCATGTGACATTGAAGCCCCATCTGGTCACCCAGTGTATATTCACATTAGTTATTTATAACAATCACACTTTCACACTCTGCAATTTTTACAATGAAATAGAATACAGCGTGTTAAATTGTGTTGTGTTAAATTTCGTTTGCTGAATCAGTGAAAATGTTGCAGAAGGCCTACAGTAAATCGTGTAAGTCAAAAACATCTCATCATTGAAAGACTAACTAAACCCTAGTTTAGAAATTATTCAGGAAATCAACGTTCTACGAGGAATTTGCTTTGTGGGCTTTCAGCAATTGGTCCACATAATCGATTGGCCTACTGAACACCCAATTCGCTATAGTAAGATAGAAAATTTATAAAACCAATTTTCTGTTAGAAATAGTAAGCGACCAAATAGACTACATCCACGAAGTAGTGAAGAAGATAGTATACGTGATGACCGTAAAGAATGGATTCGGCCCTGTTTTCAACAACTAGGTTTGTCGTATGGAACAATTTGCCGCATTTTACGTAAGGATCTTGGTTTAACTCGTGCAGGAACTGTCAGCGAATATATCCCAAGATTTGGCAGACCACTTGAAAATACAACAGATCAAGGGTCGCAATTTGAATCGAAATTATTCAATGAAGTCAGAAAACTTCTTGGTACACACAGAATAAGAACAACCGTCTACCATCCGCAAGCAAATGGAATGGTTGAACGATTCCATAGGCAACTAAAAGTCGGTCTTAATGGCAAGGGACAGCACTGCTCATTGGAGTGCTGATTTGCCCTTTGTCTTATTTGGTATTCGCTCGGCCATTAAAACCGATTTGCAACGCTCACCAGCAGAGCTTGTCTATGGACAGAATCTGAGGCTCCCCAATTCAATTTTTAGCACAACGGATGAGAACCCGCTAGAGCACTCAAAATTTCTAACTCGGCTTCGTATGCACATGAAAGGACTGTCGGCAACATAGCCCCGACAGACCACACCGAAGGATGTGTACTTGCCGAACGCCTTAGAGAACGCTGCTTACGTTTTCATACGTACCGTTCTTGTTCGGCGGCCTCTCAATCCACCATATGAAGGGATATTTAAAGTAATCAAAAGATTATGAAATCATTTTGTCGTCAAGCTGCTCTTTGAGTCTGAACGAGATGGTGTAACAGCAACTTTGAGCTTGGTACACTTCAGGTAACGCTACTCTGCAAGAGGAGTATGTAGAGGCATCGTCCTACTACTTCCGATCTTACTTAGCCAAGGAAACTAGTCAGGAGGTCGTAGTCAAGGATAATGTAAGAAATAGTCTAAAAACCAATAGCCAGTGAACGGCAGATAGTACATATTTCAACAAACCTCAAGTTTTGTCCAGCCAATCTCTCATACCTACTGTACATGAGATTGGGACTAACTAAGTCCGGTCGTGGTAGGTGCAGAGAAATAACAATAGCAGACAATTATAGCGATTGTGACTTCTCGGCAGACACTTTTGAAATTTCAAAACCATGAGTGAGATGCTGGACACAGCTGAGAGCTGTAACACAAAACAGAGTCCGCTGGAGGGAAATATTCCGCCAAATGTCCTACCAGGGTTCAAATCAGGTGATACATTTTCGAATATTTTTTTCTTTAAAGCAAGAAAAGTTAGGAGGGTTTTATCTTTTTTCGATTGTAAAGCCTACCAAACGTACATGGAGTCTTTTATCGTAGCTTTAACATACATAGATCATAGTCTTGTTTTTGCAAAATTCCTTTAAATCCCAATCACATTACACCAGCATACTAGTTAGCTGATAGAGTTCGAGCTATACAGAGTAGGATTGTTCCATACGAAAATTTCTGGAACGACGATACCTCCACTAACAAGGAGACAAAGCAGTACTCAATCGGTTTCAATATGGGTCCTGTTTGAGATATAGACTCGGTGGCGATATTGTACACCTTCGATTGCCAGTTTAAGGCCCCAATTGAGGAATTTGAAGGGGGTAACCTGCAAATAGTGTAATGGTGTTCTCTCGGAAGTGTTCTCTAACCTCATTTTTTAAGGGAGGGTTGCCGGGAGGTCTCGAGTTGTCCATGGTCGTGTGAGAACAAACACTTTCTTACAAAATAACATTTCTTTATTTATTCCAAATATTTCTTATGCACTAACAATTTAGGTCTCTTAAATCTAAGTAACAGGATACATGTTTACAGGTTTCTTATAGTTATATCAAAGTAATTAACTACGGTTTGTCTCTAGATACATGCTTCTTACTGGTGTTTATTGCTAAGCAGCTATCTACTCATTACTTATTCTACAGGTACGTAAGCTGGGGTCAGTGGTCTAGCAGGATGGGTGGGTGTGTGTGTGTGTATATGTGTATGTTTGGTATGCGGTCGGTCTTGTATCTGCCCAGTGGGAAAAAGGAGTGCTCCAAGAGCCATCTTGGAGCGCTCCAAAAGGAGCATAGAGTGCTCCCGTTGCCATACCCGTTCTATATTCTTTTTAACATTGCATGTCATTGCGAGGGAGCATACGTTTTTAAGCTCCCAAAAAGGCGTTGTTGGAGCATTATAAAAAAGCTTTTTAAAAAAGGAATATTCATGGGCGCCTGTGGGTATGTGATCCGGTATCGAAAAGCTTTTATTTTGTTTATCTATTGCAATTGCCTTTTTCTTTCCAAGCCGTGAGTGGCTTTACCAAAGCAGTCCCCCAACTAAACTCTATCAACTTCCAAAGCTGCTTGCCCTCCGTATCGAACGAGAGCCGGGCTATTGAGTTTGCTAATGTCACATTTTATGGGCAAGAAGATAATTGCCCGTTTTCTTTTTTTATATAAAATTTATGAAAGCTCCAAGAAAGCTCCTTTGAGAGTGCTCCAAGTACACTCCCCTGTGCATCGCTCCCAATTTTTCCCACTGGGTGGTCATACTGCGACCCTGGTATAGGAAATGCTGCCGGGAACAATGTCGGATCATACACCACGACATTGGTCCAGGAAACATTCCTCAGGTATTCGGTAGTCGGTCGGTATGTGCCGGATCGTACACCACGACACGGTCTAGGACCGGAGAAGGCGACCTCTCCGGAACGAGACTAATTAAAGACTGAATTTTAGCCAGGTGAAGCCGTTTATTTTATAGCCAGAAAGCTCGTCGGCGTAGGAAGCTTTAACGCTTTGAAGTGAGCTTTCAAAGAAGAATCACCCAGCCTGCTGAGTAAATATTTATTTTTCCTAAAGCTTTGTTAGGAAATGCCTTCTAGAGTTGAAACGGGTTACTTTAGTATTTTTCTAAGAGAGGGTTCTTAGTAACGAACGTCGTTCGTTACAATAGGACCGAAACTGCGGTACATACATACATAGAAGTAATGCCCATAACATGATACAGTGTGGGAGACCCAACCAGCCCTTGCAAGATGAAGTACACCAAAACTTCCAGAACATAGTGGTGCGAAACTGGAGGAAATCCGCTCAGATTCAAGACCGATGGAGAGAATAGTTGCGACAGGCCCGGACCAAACTGTTAAAGAAAAAGAAGATTCTCCTTCAAACCAGTGTCCGAATGCCTGAGGTAAAAGACAACCGTAACTTTCTATAATATCGAACAGTCAAGGAGCCATCAGTTCATGGTGTGAATTTGCTCAATTCTTTTACAGTGAAAACCAAGCTTAAAAAAATATATGTCGATCTCCTTACCGCTCTCGCGTTCACTAACAGAGTTATCCTGAAGTGGATACCAGGGCCTGGGCGATTGAATGGAATTGATCAGCAAGATTTCCCAGCCAAAAAAGGCCCTGGCTTCCAAAAGGACCACCTTTCTGTGCGATATCCAGTGGTCACATGAAAGCTATTCTTCAAATGTAGGGAGAAAAGGGCTTTTCTGATTACTGGGCACATGTACCTGGCATAAGGCAAGCAAAAAAAATCATTTCGTTTTCTCGATCAAAATCTGGGAAACTTCTCCTGAACTCGAATCTTAAAAGTCATGCTCACGTTAGATATCACCTAAAGAACATGGACAAAATTGATACAGACATATTCAGGTACTGTCAGGTACGAGAAGACACCGCAGAACAAGCCCTCTGCAATTGTGTTGCTCTTTGGAGACCTTTGTTTTGCCACAGGTGGAATTAACCTGTTATGAATTATGGGACAGTAAGCCTTCACCTGATCAGAAGTCTAAGTCGAGGTTTTGAATAAAAAAAAAACGCTTGATACGCGAAAGATCTCTCAGATATGAAGCACACAAATTGCTGTACTTCCCAAAAACAAACGATCAAGCAAATAATGCCACGACGCCCAGTTGCAACATGTTGCAAATACTTGAAGACCAGTCATTTAGGTGTATTTATTTTACAATCCCTCTGATTTGTGCCAATGCTTTCAAACAGTATTCTGCATCTATTTTTGAATGTTTTGGTTGATAGCTTCTATTCATCTATTCAAACAAATATAGGCCAAACTTTCTGTGTCACTAGGAATGAATATGTAGATCAATAAGCCTTACCTTCAAAATGTACACTTTCAAACTCTTCATAGCCATATTCAACAACATTTTCGATCATCTCAGCAATACCTACTCCCAAAAACGAAAATACAAAAGGAACTTTAAAACATTCATGAATTCGTTCCAGTTCAAAGCATCACAGACCTAATTGCAGATATCTCCAAATCTGACTTTAGCAATTTGTATCTTCATGTAAAGCTATTCTTATTTGAATAAAAATTTCCTTTCAAACTTTAAAGACGCGCGGCAGAGATGAGCTCTAGAGGCTGCCCGTAATGTCGCTAAGGGAAAAAAGAATGTACACTGTGTATATATGTGGAAATCTGTTATACTTGAGTCCATAAATAATGACCAGTTGCAGAAATTGTACGAAATGAACTCCGGGTTAGGAGCAAAAATCGTACAAGGCCGAAGCTGGAACAAAAAGCGCACATTGCCCGTCAAAATGTATGCACATACGTATGAAGAGGACGTTTTGCATTTCCTTTAGAGAATTGCTTTAGTATGCAAATCTGGTTGACCTTTTTGCTGCCAGACCATGGAATGCATCCTCAGATTCGGGCTTCGGATTTCAGAGCTCTGAAAAACACAAAACAACCAGAAAAAAAACCGAAAAAATATAAATAAAGACAAAACTCAAAAGTCCTACAAAGCTGCAGACCAAGTGGAAATCCAATTTAAATATTTTAAAAGTCTCCTTTCCAGGCTATGATTTTGTCGGTTGTTAATTGTCGGGCCACCAGACGAAAGCACTGCAGCGGTGGTACTGCCGGCCCGAGACTTCTGCGAGAAATGGAAGAAATCTCACAATGGAAATTGTAAATTTCTGTAACTTTTCCAATTTTCAATTACAAGCACCCAATTACTGCGCCAGTGAAGTGCATTTTCGTAACGTTGTTGCTGTTATTGGACCAGGAACGACTTCTGTTTTTGTCCATTGAACCCATTGCCGAGTCCGGTGCCATCCCATCCCATGCCCAAGAATAGTCGTCTAGTCGTTTGCATCTTACTTGACGAGCCTGCCAGGTAATTAGATTTATGTCACTTCGCATGGAGGATTCCGGAGTGCTGTGTGTCTGCGCTGGAGCACCCTTAAAACTAGTTTTTCTACTACATATACACTTACAATTCCCTCGGCATCCAGAAGTGTCTGAATCAGTTTTCGAACGAAATGAAACGAAATGAAAACACCAAGAATCTCTGCTCTGCGTATGACATGATTAATTTACATGATCTCAGGAAGTGATCATTGGCTTCATATATGTGCATCGAGATCAGTTGAAGGCGCATTCGTTATAATTAGACCACATACTAGCTCCGTTGGAGGGATCGAGAACAAGTTGTCCGTGCTCATAGTCATATGTTCTTTGACGATTTATTATGAAAATCCGATGATAAAAAAGTAAAAAAAACCCAGAAACTGGCCCTGCTGTCTGCCTGAATGAGTTACCATGTCTTCGGCATGGACACATGCTTCTTGTCGAACCATAGGTAAGAAATCAGAGCAGTTTTCTTGGGCTATGGTGCGGTCATGTTGTTTTCTGGTGGCCACAGCCAGGGTGGATATTTTCTGTTTGAAATATGTCGAGAGGATCACGGCTATCCAATTAAAGGCTGAAAGTAATTTACGAAGGCCATCTTCAGTTGTTTATATTAAAACCTAACAAGTAGTCAACGGTTTGGCGGGTGTAACATTGGTTCTGTTTTACTTTACTTTACTTCTGGACACGGAGAGTTATGATTCAGGAGCGGTATTCATCTTTGTGAAACCAGTTTTTGTTTGGTTTTATTCATATTCGCGATTTTGTTCAAGAAATTTTTTTATACTCCTTTTTAGCTTGTTACTTGTTTATATCCCCAGCCTTTGCGCTTGCGCAAGTTAGTATATCTAGGAGGTCGTCGAATCTAAATCCCCAATAATGTTTGCCGGTGTCTCTCAGGGGTCAACTCTATCACCGGGCCTTTTTGTAATCTTTATTAACACATTTCGAAGCTTCGTCAAAGATGGTACTTTGCCTTATAATGTAAGTCAAATACATACCAGACTTTGTTTTCGCGATCATGAACTCATATCCGCGTCAATCAATAGCGACATTGAACTCATTCTTTATTGTAACTGTAACTGGTTCATCATTCCATCCAGTGGACGGTTTGGACAACGGCTTAATTTATATATTAACTTTCTAGGCATACTATTGCGCTCCGGAGCCCATAGGGTTAACACAGGATCAGCGATGGAATGGCCACACATTCCAAATCGCTAAACGAGCTTCGCAGTGCATGGATTTTTTTAAAAGATGACCTCCTCCAGCTATCAACTCGGGCTGTAATCTAAAAATCCTACATTCGAGCTCATATTAAATACAACTCATTTATTTAATCCGGGCACCAACGATTTCTCGATGCTGGTCCTTCCCAGCTCTTACTAACGGCAGAATATCCATTATTATTTCAGACCGCAGAAATTCAAAGTAGAGATTAGTTAAAGAGCGTTTTAGCCAAGTTGTCATCCTTGCCGTTCCAGGTGGATCGTGTCAATACCTGTGTATCCTCATAACTAGCTCTCAACTCAACTGGATGAAAGGCTAAAAACTTCTACGCCTGTAAAAAGACTTTTGGTAAAAGATGGGGTCTTAAGCCAAAGATGGTCCTGTGGATGTAGACAGTACGGCGTACGTAGTACGGTAGTACGTAATACGGTGGCCAGCGCTGAGCAGAGCCCATAAGGTCATAAACTTGGGAAGAATCCAGGGAACGGACACAATAGAGGCAACAGGGGCCATGAGGAGTACGAAAGCTTTAGACTTTCTCTTGCACCTACTGAAACAAAGCCAAAGCCTCGGAGACCGAGATGGTCGGAGTCAAAAACGCTATATTTGACGTGCTAGCCAGGCAAAAGTAGAGAGCACTGGGGAACTGCACCATCTCTAGGGCGACTTGGCAGTCTTTTAACAAAAAAAAAACAATGGGCCTCTTGAACGGAACTCCACGAGATATTACCAGACTCACGGCCATTATTACGGGACCAGTTGAGCATGCAGTTCAAAGTCTGTTTCCGTAGCGGCGGGAGACGTACGAAAGAGAAACACTTGTTCACTTGCTATGCAAGTGCCTGGCTTTAGCTCGTGCCAGGCAGCGTACACTAAGCAGTTGCGTTTTGGAGGACTTAAAAGAGATCTCCAGTCTGCAGATTATATCATTGTTAAGCTTCCTAAATTCCACAGGATGGCTTTTGGCATCCCTCACACCAGTCCAACAATCGAGAAGATGCACGAGTTGTGGCAACTTGCCCGTCTTGTCTTGCAGGCTCTGAAAATCGAAAACCCTAATCTGTGTAATCATAGTGAAGACAATAGAATCTATTTTACTGAATGTGTTATGATGAGACCGCCATTCCAACACACAGAGACAATTCCGCATGTTGTTTACAGTAGGGATCGTAAGCTCGACGGCTTTCAAAAATTTTATACCATCAGCATATTCAATGGAGCACACACCCAATTCCTCCAGCCTCTTAAGCAAAGACTCCGGAATGATAGAGTAGTGATAAAGTGACTTTCTATCAATGTTGAGATTTTTGCGGTAACTTCCAGGATGCAGAACCTGATATTGCGGCCGAACAAACCCTTGACGAACGAACTCTGAGGAAACATATCGAGCACTCTCACTCAATGATGAATCAAGATCAGGGTAGGGTTAGGAAACTTCACCACTGCCCCCATATTCTCCTGATATTGTAGAAACTACTAGGGTAGCCTTTTTCAGATTACTGCAAAACTTCATTGATGGAAATGAGTACGCATAACGTTGAAGGTATACCTACTGGAAGACTTTCTCACTTCCAAAAGCGAAGACTTCTTCTCTAGGGGATTGATTGTATCTGAATGCTGACAAGCCATTTTGACTAATTCCCCGACTTCAACGGCCTCAGTTCAATAAAGTTCAATTCAATCCGCATAAGGGCTTCACCAGCTACCATGTTCAGTTCGTGCTTGAAATTGTTGTTGCTTTTTCGCCAGAAGTTAGCAAAAGCCCACTGCAATGATATTCCATTATTCCAGTTTATTAATTCTCTTTTGAACAAGCTTTTACGTTCAATCTCAATTTTATGTTCTGTTGGGAAAACTCTGGCTTTATTTTTCCTGAGTTCAATATGAGAAAATGTATGGCAAATCAGGCAAAAATTGAAGTTAAGAACACAAATTTTCTAAAGCGCATGTTCGGCTGGTGAAGCCGGGTTCGTCAGAATTTTCACTTACCCGTAATACATAGGTTTGAAAAGGAAGCTTCAAAAGAATCGTATGGTATCTGCAAAATACAAGATTTTGGTCAAGTTTACGATGTAAAATACCGCTTCAATTTAATTACTAGATAAACCAATAAAAAATAGCACAATTTTAGCCATAAAAGCAGCTTCCTAATGCATCACGTTTTATATAAACCTCTCCCACCCTCCAACATATTCCATCAAGTTCTCCTGCACGTGTGTAGGCTTCATCTAAAAATACAACTTTATTTTGATTCCCAAGAATAACCTCACCGGAGACATTGAAACCGATTGAAATTCCTGACTTTTTCGGGATGAAAGAAAAAAATTGCTCAAATAAAATGTAATTTTTCTGTGGGCCACGTTTTCTGTATTATAATATCACGAGAAAAAAAATCTATTTTTAAATTAAGGATAATAGGAAGTAATTTACCTTGCATGAAATGGCCATAAACCACAACCTAACAACAGCCCGAAATGATGAAAGAAATTGCCCACAGTTAAGACTTAATATATTCCGACCAATGGGATGTGGTCTTTGGACCAAGTTCTAGGATAACCTTAATATAGAAAGTATATTTATCTTATCTTGAACGTGGTTTCGCAGCAACAGAATTTCACCTTTGCATTAGTACGAAAATAAAATATCATCATCAAAGCACGTGTGTGTCCCTTGTATACGGCGGGCGCGTCTTAATTCGGTCGTGCATCCTGGAACCTTCAATTAAAGCGTCTTGATTTCAAAGTGAAATTCCTCACAGTACATTAAGATCGGGCGAAAAATTCCCACGAAGTAATTTATTAGCATCAAAGCGATCCTTGTAGTCAGAAAATGAACTCAAGCTTTTTCGCCATATTTTTCATGTGAAATGATGATGCTCGATGTTACATGAAATCCTTGCATGAAAAATTTTTGTGTCGCTGACAGACAGACAGATGGGAGGAGGCGACACGTTCGATTCCGAAATACATGAAATAATTAGAGAAAATATCAAAGAGTTGCGCCAAATTGTGTTCAACAAATTTCACGACATTTTCATTTTGCTTTTCCTTATTTTTGCGTGTGTGTATGTGTGTGTGTAGGAATTTTTGCGAAAATCCGAATGCTTGTATGAGCGTGCTATGCTGGTGGCCTTTCAAGTCTCTGATCCGACATTATTTCCTTAAGGATTGCGAAGCCTTACAGATGGCGGATCCTCTTTGATGTTGTGACATGCATGTTATTACCACTCTCTAGGATTAAAGCTAGTCGAAGAATTTCGCTGTTCAAAGCGCGCGTTTGACGGAATGCCAGAACGAAATGAAGAAACAAATTTTCCACTTTTCCACATATTAATTTTCCTTTTAAAACGTTCTCCGCGGTCGTCCAATTCATCGAGCACCATGTCATCTCTTCTAGCCACTTTAGTCTCTTTTTCTGGGGGGAGTCCAGAAGATCGATTTTATTGTGTTGTTGTTGTATTTGTCTCTGTCGTTGGTGGAGCATCGCTAAAACGAAAATCCGACTAAGTGGCTAATAATCATAATCAGCCCGGTGTCTTTGTATGGGAGAACACAGCGAGTAAAAATAGATGAGATATTTCCGTTCCATATGGGGAGACCACGACCGAAAACATATCGCCCAGCTCCAATCCCAAACTGGAAAGAGATTTAATTCTCCATCGTCGGCTTAGTGATATTTGCCTTCAGATTCATCTACGTACGCTTTAATGGTGCGAGACCGGCAGAGAGATGGCTTAACGAGGCATCTTAATTTGTGACCATCTTCTTTCTGGGCTGTGGTACTGCCCGGCCTCTTCTTGATGCCTTCCAGATATGAGTATATGCTCCTCGTATCTCATGATGTTAAAGAAGGGTGTACTGCGGCACATAGAAATATGAAGAGTCAATGGGTCGTGGATTATCCTGCTCGTTTGCTGAGGAGGTTGTTGTCTTTACAGTTGCTTGCTAAATATGACTTGCAGACAATTAGTTTTAGATTTGAAGACATCTTGTCACTCTATGGTGGAGCTGAATATTACATTTAAAATTTGTACTTGCGGAATCTCTTTAAACCAACCGAGCAACAGATATATGTATGTAAAACATAGTTTTGGTGTTTTCAAATTGCTGGCTACATGCCAACATGAATTCATTGTAAAATGGTTATACAAGATTATGCTGGGTTGAGAAGATAAGTCTTAATGCCTTTTACATGCATAATTATTTTAACGAAGAAATGCGAGATTTTAAACGATTATTCATAATAGATGACTTGAAAAGATTTCGGTTTCAAGGCACGGTAGTTTCTCATTGGCAATGTATAGGTATGTTAGGGCTGCCATCGCCTAAATTGAAGAGGCCGTATAAAAACTACAAAATCCCGGACATTTGGGTGAAATAGAGTATTTTCCCGGACACTATTTTTTTTTAATTTAACGAATATGTTTTTTGGCGAGTTAAAATCCAACCGTCGCACAGTGGTCTGAAATCCCCAAAACCTGGACAAAAGTACCAAAACGAAAGTTTACATTTAGGTACTTTTTTCACGTGGGTTAGGTATAGTGGTCCCCCTGGAGTATTTCAAGGCCCTTGGCAAGAGGCAGTTGCTCGAAACCTCTTTTGTATTCCATTTGGAAAGTGAGTATCGAACACGCTACACACAGCACGTTCTCTCGGAGCAAAAGCACGTGTTACGTTTTTGCATGTAGATTGCAGTACGTTTGCCCGTTTCCTTTTCTGTAAAAAGGTTTCTTCTCCAAAGAGTAAGTACAATTATACTGTGTTATTGAAATGAACATAAATAAATAATTGTATTGTTTATTTATGATCAAATATGTGTTTTTTTTTTTTTAGGGAAAGTCCCTTTGTACTGCCGACAATCTATTTTTTCGTATAGAGTGAATGTCGAACAGCAGCTCTAGCCGGAAGATAGAGAGAAGAGAAGGAAGAAACTGTCACAACCTAGCCGCGATATTTTTTTATTCCACCTACTCACAACCATTTCGCGACTCTGACATCGGGACGTCGGGAACAACTCGCTGGAGTGTTATGCTTCCTGAAACGAGTTGAATCTCATCAACCAACCTATGGTTGGCATGCGCTTGGTGGAGCGGGGGAGGACTAGGGAAGGCTATGACAGGGGAATCAGGAATGTAAAGAGGGAAGAAGAAAGAAGGAAAGTTAGGTGGGAAAGGCGAAGGACCGTGGCGCCGCCGGGATTCGAACCCGGGACCTCTGGGGATAGCAGTCAGGCGCCTTACCTCTAGACTACCGAGGCCCCGAGGTAAATTGTGGTGATTTGATTGACGATTCGGCTTATAAATAGATGGCTAAGTTCCACCGACTTCCACTAAGAAATACGCATGTAATTGTTTATTAATCATCTCAGCAAAACATATAAAAAAATCAGCTGCTCCTGCTTGCTCCATGTCATTCTATCCACGATAGACCAAAATATCCATGGCTCTGGGCACTAGCCCCACTGTGTTTCAAGCCGAGGTACTTGCCATCCAGGTGTCTGCTCAGACTTGTATTAATAGAGCTTCAAATAGCTCTAACATTGTTATTTTCTCCGACAGTCAAGCTGCATTGCTGGCCATTAAATCTCACAGGGTGTCATTAAAGACTGTGCTGGATTGTCTCCGATCTCTGAAATTCCTCAGCCAGAACAACAGTGTCACGCTGATTTGGATTCCGGGTCACGAAGGTCACATTGGTAATGAAATAGCCGACAGCCTGGCTAGAGTAGGGGCAAACTCATCATCTATCGGTCCGGAACCTTTCTGTAGCTTAGCAAGCTGTCATGTTAAAACGGTCATAAAAAATTGGGTCGACCAGCTGTTTCTTCGTAGCTGGATAAGGACCCAGGGTGCTCGTCAACCTAAAAGATTCATCCAAATCGATAAAGCTAAAGCGGGCAAACTTTTACATCTCAACAGGTGGGAGCTAAAAATAATAACAGAGCTCTTGACGGGCCACTGTTCGCTTAACTACCATCTAAACAAAATAGGTCTGATGGCTGATTGTAGCTGTCGGTTCTGCGTAGCAGCTCCCGAAACTGCGGAGCACTTGCTGTGCGACTGTGAGGCTACAGCGAGGAAGAGATTGAGCCTCCTCCATAGTGACTTCCCTACCCCCAGGGAGATTTGGGACAGAAATCCTAAATCAGTTTTAGGCTATATTAGAAGCCTTAACCTTAATGGTTTTTAGAGACGGGGATGGGACAATAGACCAAATAAATAGGTCGCAGTGCCGGCAAAGGCACCCCTCAACAAGAAATAGAGAAATTCATGATATACTACATATTTGCTCAACGTATAGTTTTGAACACCCTATTCAGGCGCTATATATTAACTTTTTTTCATCTTTATAACAAAGTATTTATAACGAATCTTTGCAACAAATAAAGCCTAATGTATTTGAACTTGAAAAAAAGTTTTGCGTCTAAAATTAATTTAATAATTGTTAAATTAAATAAAAAAAGTTTATTTTCATTAACAATTCTAGTTCATTTTCGTTAAAAATTATTACTGAGCAACCACAAAACGTCCTTATTACAGATTTTCATTCAATTCAAAAAAACAAAATTGGCCGCCATATTGGATACATTATTTTGTTTAGTAAAAATCTAATGACGGATTAATAATTAGCGACTCCGAACAGCCATTATTGCATAATTTCATTCAATTCAATTAAATATGAACAAAGTTGGTCGCCATAATGGATGCGCCACTTTGATCTGATAACGAATTCTTACTCAGTGACCCTGAAAACCCCCATATACCAATTTTCATCAAATTTGCTTCATTTTTCATAAAGTTGGTCGCCATATTGGATCCGCCATTTTGTTTTTTGAAAATCTGATAACGGATTCTTACTCAGCGGCCGCGAAAACCTCCAATACCGATTTTCATAAAAAAATAATTTTTCTTACGGTAGTAAATTAATTTTGTCCAGGTTTTGGGGATTTCAGACCACTGTGCGTCATATCGAATCGGTAACCAACTATATATTCTGCTACCAGCGAAGGGCTAGCAGCCCTTTCTGGCATTTAGCTTTTGCTATGAAACCTACGATACAGCCTCGGACAGGACAGAAACTCAGTTAACTTAGGGCAAAGATATCTAGAATTACCCCCTTTATGACTAGGTTAAATAGTTGAGTCGAGGTAGAGGTAAAATTTCGACCACCGAATATGACGTCTAGGTGAGTTCACTTTGGGTTGAAATAGAGTCTGACTGGAAATCAAAACATAACCGCAAATTTTTCGGTGAAATTCTGAGAACAAGAAGGTAGGAGAGCTGAGTTGGGTTGAGTGAACCCAGTTTCAACTCGACTTCCGTTTATGACTGGGTTGAATCAGGGTTTCACCTAGTCATAAACGCAGTAAATAAAAACAATAAGAGGAAACAAGTATGGAAAATAAATGTGACTGAATTAAAAGAAAAGCAAATTAGGGGTGAATATGGAGCCTACTGGACGTAAAGCGTGTACTCCACTATTCGTGAAGTTGCTGCGGCGAATTACTTTTCGAAGTTGATCGAAGCCCGTTATACAGAAACAAGGCAATGCAAAATAGAAATGCCATTTTAGTGCTAAAGTCCCTTGGTGACCCCTATGTATGTAAAATCGAAGCTGATTGTGTGTAAAATCGAAGGAGACCTATTTTTACGGCATTCGAAGATGTCAGTCTCTTTTACATTGCTTTGTTTCTGAATACCGTGCTCCGAAATACGTGACGAACACTCATGAAACCTAGCGAGGAGCCCAGTCACCCGGTACATCACACACCTCGAGTCCTTTGACTCGGACGCAAAAACCTACAAAGATGCAAAGTCGCCCGAGGCAATGTAAAGTTACACAAAGTGAATCGAAGTGCCTCTCTACATTCTCGACTTCGACCAACTTCGATCAACTTCGCGAGTTTTTTTTTGTGACAGACTAGAGGCTTAGGGAAAGTTCTTTTGTACTGTCGTGTACAGGCTTAAGAATAAGCTAAACGTAGCTGTGTAATGACCTAGCAGATAGAAACAGAGCATACCTACTCAGGCTAAGTAGACACAGAACAATGGATTCATAAAGAAAAGAAACGAACTAAGAAGAGCACACACAAATCATAAAAAGAGTATTGGATAGAAGAAATGAGGGAAATAGAAGAATCAGCAAACTTAAATGTGACACAAGAAAGTACTTATGGAGTAAAAAAATATGTTGTTCGCAGACCACTTTTTTTTGTTGTTTTGGGACCGCAACTGACCTATCGAGTAAGAGATTCAACTTATAATAAAAGTAAGGCTTGAACACTTTTATACTAGAAAAAAAAGGTCTGCCGGGTTTGTGCCGGTGACAAGAGTCTGGCTGTTCCTCCGAAATAAACGCTCTCCTGCCTCCACGGCAATATTATACCCGCAACACAAGATTAGTCCACTGATTTCACTCCCGCCACTTGCAGCCTGTCGGTTCAGGCACTCACCAAGAGGTAGCAATTCATTTATCAATAGAACAACTCGTTTGTGGAATAATCTCTCGCAGTTAGTATTTCCGAGCTCCTTCAACATCCAAAAGTCGGTTGGCCATTGAGTCGCTTGATAACTAAAATCTTGGTTTCCTTGGACGACTGGATTAAGTCCCCTTTTCGTTTCGGATCGGTGTACGTTTGATAATTGAATTGTCACTGGCACTTTCCAATAAGGTAAGTCCTAAAATCAATTCACATCTATTCATCCAGAAAAAATGGTAATCTTGACTCATTTCCAAAAAAAAAGTTTATTCTCATGGCACACAAGTAAGTCTTATTAAAATTTAAAAATAAAAAAAAAAACATTTATTTCCTTAAAAACGATATAAGATAATCCATAAAATTTTAAAAGTTGATGAACAGAAAGTAAAGATATATTTTTTCCTAAGTAGATATCACCTGAAAGCTCTTTTGCATTAGTAGTCATTATCAGAAGAGCAAGGACACCTGCTGAAAGTTTTTTCTTTATTCGTGAAAGTTTTTTTTTTCTGCTTTGTTTTATGAAGGGCTGACAAACTTCCAACTTTGGAAAAAAAATAAGTGTGTCAAGAAGGTACTTACTATATTTTTCTGTTACACTACTTATTGCAATTTAGTATGTATGTGATTATAAAAAATTTCACGAAGTGTTGTAAAAAGTTTATTTATTTCTTAACCGTTCCCAAAAAATTTAAAACTTACTTAGTTAAATATTTAAAGTAAGAAAAATTTTAAATCTAGAGATAGTAGTTTGACCCTCTGCAGATGCCAAATTTCTCATTTGATTCATCTAAACTCTACTTTTTTATTCGTTAGTATTTTTGTTGGTGTTGGACACAATTCTGCTAGAATATTTTTTCAATAAAAACTTAGAGGCATAAACTCTTAGAAAAAGCTTAAACCAACAATAGACAAAGTATCGCTTCTATGGACCCGCGGATAGAGCAAACT
The DNA here is from genome assembly GCA_949987705.1 of Thereva unica. Classification (NCBI taxonomy): domain Eukaryota; kingdom Metazoa; phylum Arthropoda; class Insecta; order Diptera; family Therevidae; genus Thereva; species Thereva unica. The sequence continues at coordinate 12,745,297 of OX465281.1, read as the reverse complement.
ACTTAGCTCATAACACTAAACTAACATTATTTTTATCCTAAATTACTGCACGGGGGGGGGGGGGGCAAAATCGTACCGTCACCTCCTCGCTTGTGCCTTCTGGATAACCAATCGATACCGAACGTACCCAGTGTCCGGGGGTATAGCTGGGCTACCCTATCCGATGAGGATTTGGTCCTCCTGGTAGTAGGGTTGGGCATTGGGCTAACTACAGGACCTAGTAAAAGCACAACAGCTAATAAACCCGAAGAAAAATCTCGGAATGGACGGGAAAAATGGCAAATACTACGGCAACAAAACCTGAAAATGATTTTCGGAACATGGAACGCGCGAAGTATGTACCGAAATGCAGTAGTTAGGTCACTATTGACCTACTCGCGTTACAAGAGGGACAATGGACCTTGGCAACTACAGGATATTCTTCAGCTGCTAAAGGGAACATCACTTAGGAGTAGGCCTCGTAATACACAAGTCAATCATAGATAATGTCCATTGAGCTCAAGCCAATCAGTGAACAATACGATTTCGAACGAAATTCTGGAGGCGGAGGAGACAGCGGGCACGTCAAACGACACGCGACACTACAAGGTTGAACGGGCATATGATACGGCCCTTTCCAATGACATCAAGCTGGTGATAGGAGACCTTAACACTAAAATTGGAAGAGAGAACTGACACATACCGACCATTGGAAAGGAAAGTCTCCACGATAATGGGCAACGTGTTATCGATTTTGCAATGAGCAAAAATATAATTGTCAGTTCAACATATTTTTCAAGAAAGGGCATTCACAAATACACATGGCAATCTCCAATCGTAACATACGGCAATCAAATAGACCATATTCTCATAGACAGAAAGGCAGCTTCCAGTATCCTCTAAGTAAGATCCTGCAGAGGTGCGAATTGAGAATCGGACCACTTCCTAGTTAAAGATAGGTTCAGAAGTCAAGAAAAAAGAAACAACAAACTAAAGAAATTCGGCGTTGAATACTATGCTGCATATGGAGGAACGAAGAAATGGCTGAAGATTAGGAGCAAAGCATTATCTGCCCAATACATAAGAAAGGAGACAAATTCAACTGTGCAATGCAATTTGTAAAGGCATATCTCTTTTAAGCACAATATACAAACTAACGACCAATATAAGCATAGCCAGACTGGAGCCTTATGCAAAAGTTGCAATAGGTGAATACCAAGTTGGATTCAGAAGAAATGTGTCAATAAATATGGACCAACTTTTTTCAATAAGGCAGATCCTCCGAATATGCTGGGAATACAGCACTGAAATGTATCAACTTTTCATCGATTTCTAACAAGCATACGACAGCAAAGACAGGAAAAAATGTTTGCGACAATGCTGGATCTAAACATACCCCTAAAGGGATTGAAATTAACAAAAATGACAATGTAAAACTCAAGTTAAGTAGTCATAAGACAAGAAGAATTGATGGAGTCAAGCGAGGCCTAAAGCAGGGCGATTGGTTGGCACACATGCTATTCAATCTCTGCCTAGAAGGAGTAATTTTCAAAGTAAACATTGATGCGAGCGCAACCCTGCTTAACAAATCAAAACGGTTTGCGGGATATGCCGACGACGTGAACTGCCTTGTCAGATCACTGTCATACCTTTGAGAAATATTCACGGAACTAGAAGGTGGAGCCAAACATATAGGGCTGCAAATAAATGCAGACAAGAGCAAGCTTCTAACCCAATTAGAAAGAAAAAATGGGCTTACAGCGGGCGAACATCGGGCGCTTGGCTTTTTAAGAGGGATATGATAGCCGTAGAATTTTTAAACATTTTTAATGGGAGCACTTATGGGCTCACCGCGGTCAAACTTGACAAAAAGGTTTAAATGGCCAAGAACTGAGCTATACACGCCCGTTGTAAGGCCATGTTTTATTTTTGCTCGGGAATTCAGTCGAGGGTGGCAAGTAGAAGGAGAAACCACAACAACATCACTTTAAGACCATGCCAAGCTACTGCCTTGATGTTGGGCCAGCCATGTCCAAAGGATGGATGATTCATAGATATCAAAAAAGCCCAGTATCTACTACCAGATTTCAAAAGACCAAATCAAATCACGGTCAAGGTGGAAAGACAATGTTAAAGCTGATGCAGCAAAACTCCTAAATTGGAGGCAAGCTGCGGAGCAGAGAGACGTCTGGTGTAAGAAGCTGATTTAGGCCAAGGCACGAATTGGGCTGAAGAGCCATTGAAGAAGAAGAAGAAGAGCAATGTAAATAAATCGTATCTAAAGAAAGCAGATCAATAGCCTACTTCTACGAAAGTCTCTATATCTCCTTGTCATCATATCATCATATCACAAATATTACAATCGAAATTTTTTAATCCAACTTTTAACATTTCGTTGCGTACACATAAGTGAATCATGACACGAAAAATATTGTCTTTTTTTCTCCCACAATAATCGAAAATTGATGTTCCCTTTACGCCGAAAAAAAAATCGTTAGATTCCTTCGTGCCAATCCACCCCCGGTTGGGAAAAGTGTGCAAAAATAAAACTTCATTTAAATTTCTCTTCGTCAACAATGATGTCAAGTTATGTTTGGAGAGAAGTTTTGTGCTGAGTGTTCCACAACGAAAGCGCCAGATAAAAAACCAATCGAACTTTTTATCTGATTTTGAAGCTGTCAAACTTTCGGGAGTAGAAATCATCAAACTCGAAGGGGAATTAATCATTTATCCCATTCCCGGCTAACAACTGGATAATATATATTTTTTTTTTCTCGAGATCATCCTTAAGTCGCCGATTGTAGTGCAGGAGCGGAAGTGATCAGACTCGCACACACACATAGAACAGCCCAGAGGCTGACAAACGTTTTCTTCATTTCACTTATCGCAAATTTGCATGGGGTGGAATCATTTTTTCCCCTGAAATACAAATTTGCGGTTAATTTCTCCCCATAGACATCGCCATCAATTTGATAACCACAAGGGGATGGGGTTGGTACGGGGGGGTTGGGGGCGCAGTAGCGCACAAACACAAGCTTGAAACCGCGATTCCAAGCAATTTTCTTTAATATGTTTAAAAAGCTCAGCGTATAGCCTAGCCATGGTGGAGCATCCCCCGCAACGCCTATCAAATAACCGAGAACGGCTCCATCCCCCCCTCCCGCACGGTAAGCACTGACACAAACTCACGAGAACGGGGCTCCACTCCATTCCGAAGGGCGGATGGCTGTACTGATTTCTGTTTGCTTCATCGTCTTCCTCGAGCTGTGTGGAAGTAGATTTTTTCTCCGGTGGAAGCCTTTCTCTATCGAAAGCACACGTAATCTTGTCTAGTTTTTCATTCCTAACCCTACCTCCCAACCCTTAGCCTAGATTGATGCTGGGTACATAAATATACGGAGAATCAGGTTATGCCGTTATGCCAGCTCCAAGGGGTTTTGGTGGGGGCTGAGGGGATGGTATATGTATGTGGGACATATAGAGAGGCCCAAGTACTCGATGTTCAGACTTCCATTACGTACGGAACATCAAGCAACATTTTATGTACTTTGGAGGCTGAGAACGTGACATTTATTCAAAATATGTGTTTGTACGTAACTAGATGATAGCATGGGCCTCGGTTCACGTATACTCAGGGACAAACACGTAAAATTATGTGAAATTTCCGATTTTGATACACACACAAGACGAGATCGTAGGGCGGATTTTTAACGTTTCGTGATACACACTAGACCTTTGCAATAGTTGTTAGATGAGTCTTGTAATTGGACCAGCCTTTTCGACACAGAGAGAGAGAGAGTCGGCTTTAAAGTCTTTAAGGATTCTGAGCTTGGTAGAAAAGAAGATATTGGCATGGGGATTTAGGGATCAAGTTTTCAAGGACAAAGCTTCCTCTCGCATTTTATAGTATGTTATATAATATATGTTGCAGTGCTGCTCTGATGTGGTACATAAAGGCTGTGTAGTTTCAACTTTGCCATGGTTGAGAATTTGTGTCATTGTGACAACTTTTGTTCCCTCTTTTCATTCATTTCATATGGAGATGGGAATTGATTTTACATATAAAGTGCGCTTCTGGGGAGATATACAATAGAGTTTATGACGACCTTGCTCCTACATTATGCATATTGTATGTTTTTGTGTTCTCATAACTTATCGCGAAAGTTGTGGTAACACTGAAAAAGCATTTATATTTATTGCACTATGTAAATTATTTACTTACACATTATTTTATGAATTAATTTCATGAGGTTCAAATTCTTCGGCAAATAGGATTTTGTTTGTGGTTTGACTACCAAAGTCCAAAATTTTTAGTTCTAGAGTGAACATAGGCAACACTTCTTGATCTACCTTTCTTCTTTCTTCTTTGATCCGTTTGCTGGCGGTCCGAGTGGGATGTCCCTGCAACGGATACGCTGCTGGGTATCGAACTCCATTCGCTATTTGTTTCCATTCGTCAAACATGTCCAAACACAGTAGTCGACGTTTTTGTATTTCTTCTACGATCAGTGTTTGCTGATCACATCTTTGCCTAACTGTCTCGTTTCGAAGGCGATCTCGGAGTTAGAAAATAAGCATCCATCACATTTGGAAGACCTCGATCGTCTTGACGTCCGGTTTGAGCAGTGCCCTCGTTTCCGATCCATAAAGAAGAATCGGGAGGATCAACGTTCGGTTAAGACGTACTTTCGTTTTGATGGTAATATTTGTTCGTTTCCATATGCAACACTTGAGCGAGGCGAATGTTTCTGTTACCTAGCCGATGCGGCTGTTGATGCCACTTTCGTTTCCACAACCTATGATCCCAAAAAATTTGAACGTCGGAACCTATTCGTTTTTGGATCTATCGAGATAAACACTGGCTCTCGATCCGTCCGTTGTGAGCACTTTGGTCTTCTCCGCATTGATTTTTAACCCGTATGCATCATACGGTATCCGTCTCATAGTCCATTGAATGCTTCACGCATATCGCGTAAATCACAATGTTGAAGAGAAGTGGCGAAGCGACGTCTCCCTGTCGGACACCAGTTTGAACCGGAAACGCTTTGGATAAGGTGCTTTGAATACGAACACTGCTGGTTGAGCCATATTTGACGCTTGAAGAAAATGGATGTTTTTCAAAGTCACGGACTCGGTTTCCAAGGCCCTCCACAATCTGTTTCAATCGAAAGCGGATTTTAAATCGATGAAAACGACGACAGTTCGTTGTTGAAACGAAGTCTTTCCGTTTTTCAAAAATGGGATAACGATAACTTTCTTCCACGCCAACGAGACATCACATCCGGCTTTGATCATCTTGTCATTAACTTGGTCTAACTTGGCCTACAAATCAATAGGTCTAGCCGATATCTACATTATTTTTGGACCTGATAACTCAGTCGTAGAAGAATAAAACAGTCTGCTTGTTAGGCAAAGTTGGTTGACACCCCAAATTAAAGAAGGATCTGAAATAGCTTCTTAGTTTAGATAGAAGTTGATATCTGCCTAAAGTCCATAAAGATCTAGTTTAAGTTAGTTTGAAAAAGTTGACGGATGGTAGAAGACTGCTTGGAAACCGTTTAGTAATCTTGCTGAGTTAAGCTGCAGTCTATTTTTCATGCAGGTTGTGAATGGGAGCTATACTTACTTTTAGGCTAATACACAGAAGAGCGATTCAAAGGATTTCCTGCAAAGTGAGAATACTAGTGCAGGAATGACAATAGGTTAGGGATTGGGAATAGGAGAAGACTTGTCACTGAATCGAACCTGATCACTATGGTTTGCAGATTGGCAGGTCGTGAAAACACTATGCTGTCAAACAATAATTGGTTGAAAATGAGCTCTATCGGGGAAGAGTAAGTTTAATAAATTAATTTAATGATTAAAACGGGATAGTCGAATGTATGTCTTCCTAAAATTACTCCGAAAAGTCCTTCGAAAAGTCGGGAACAAGATGATTAGATATGTATCCAGAAAAAATATCTTTGCTAGTATTTTCTAACTAGATTCAAAGAAGATTTCTTGAAAGATTTCATCGTTATACATATATTTCCCTTTTACTTAATAGAAATCATGTAATCTACACTTTGATTATGTTAACTGAAACGTACAACATCTCTACCAAGGTAAATATTTTGATTACGTTTATTTTGATAACGTTTATATATAAAATAAAAATAATTTTCCCTTTGAGTTTTGTGCTAAGAAAATAACCGTTCATATTTCCATCTTCAAACGGAATCCATTTCCCAGATCAACTCACTCATACAACTTCCAAGGCGCCTACCTTACACAAATCATTAAAAAAAGCACCCCTTCTACATCTTATCGCATAACAAGCTTAGAGTAAAGATAATCTGTTTCTAATTAAAGCAAGACATCCTTCAAAACGGACTAAATAAAACTGCTTTTTACTCTATACTGACAGTGCAAGTCCATTAAGTAATTAGCTCCACCTTTGCGAGTCCATCGTCTCCACCCACTCAAATCCCGAACTGAAAAGCTTATCTTCCGTAAGATCATGCTTATTTACAAGAACCAGAAGTCAAACACTCGAGACACTATTCACCTGTGGCGCAGAGCGAGAGACTTCAAAAACTGATTTCTGAGGAATGTAAATGTTCTTCTTCCTCCCCCGCGCACGTGTCTTGACCCCTTCGACAAAGATGAAATACACGAGGAAGACGGGAACAGACTAATCGAGTTAAGACGACGGATCCAATTTAAAAATGACAACTACAGCAAATATTTACTTAGGACACAACCGAACAAGGACTGCGACATCTAAAGGAGCCAAAAATAGGAATTTCTGGAGATAAAGGCTCTTCTGTGACGTGGCGGTGGCAGCATCTCGTCCATATACAGGATGGCGCACATGTGTCTTCCCAACCAACAATAGCAACGGCACAAAGATAGGAAGAATCTACGTCACAGAGCGCCGGATACTGGATAATGATGTTAAGATTTTGTTTATCATACAAATATGAGGTTAACCTGTAGATAAGAGAGTTGAACCGCTGCTGGTGCGGGAAGTGGATGGTGGGCGGATTGCGGAAAGTTTACTCGGAGATTATTAATAAAGTTTTGAGAAAATTTCAAATATTGGGAAGTGTTACGTAAGCCGGAAGAGTGCTGTACTAACAGCACCGGAAAATCAAAGGAGGTTGATATTTTGTACATAGGCTTAGTGTTTGACTTTCCAAATTAATATTACGAAGTTGGCCTTGTTATCCGCTCAATTGATAAGGAAAGCCACCAATAATATCAATTTCTCCTTCTAGATTGGAGTTATAGATGTTTTCACAATTGGGGATGATGATTGTGTAACACCAAGAATTTTTACTGGAAATCAATGTTCATGTCTTTTTCTTTTCTGACCTGACATCTTGATCATCTAATATCAATGAAAGAATCAATCTTCAACTTCAATTGACCTTGTTTAACATTGAGCAAAGTATGTATATGATTATAACAAAAAGAGAACAACGATTTGGGCGAAGAATCAAACTTGACGATCATAGAGTTACACTCTATAGACAATTTTATATATTTGGAGACAATGCTTACTTATAAAATTAAGTACGACATCTACATCTAAAGACGTACCGTACCGTGTACCAACCAGACGGACTTACAAGTTGCTTTGTGCTCCGTGCCGAGACTGTGGTACACTACTGAAAGTGCAGCTACACATCCCTCGTGAGTCGGTCAGAGATAGGCTCCTGGCATGATCATGTCTCTATCAGGAGTTCTGGCTTATGGTCCTTAGTCGGAGAGAATAGAGCTCTTGAAAAAACCACCCATAGAACACGCCTTGGCTTTAAATATAGTAACTCTGGAACCCAAACAAATCTCTCTACTCTAGTAAGGGTTTCACCCAAGATGCCGCCACCAAACTTGGTTTAAGGAAGGTTTCAATATATGACATACCAACTCAGCCTGTGATACCTTAGGGGAACCCAGTTTATCCTATCTTGTATGTTCATAAAAAGGGCTTTAACTTTGAGATCTCCCCAAGGGTATAGTTCGATAGCATTTGGAATCCGCTGTGAAAGAGATTTCGCTTAAAACTAACAATTGTAGAAAGTTTCAGACTATTGCGCAGGTCAGCCTAGTCTGTTCTGAGCCTAAGCTACATTAAGAAGAATCAATTTCAAATTGGGGAGAGCCTCCAAAGCTGCACATTGTAAGTGTATGTCCAATATATGGCTATCATCTGTAGACCTCGGTGGAATGCGCTATCAACCGTCCCCTCTTAGTATTGGCTACCTATATCTGCACCTGCTAGGACCGGTTACCGGTATACTTTCAGTTGATAATATCAGCATAGAATGTAGGTTAGTTACTTTAGTTAAGGAATATTACACTGAAATGGAGAGGCAAAGAAGTAGGCTTGACAATCAATGGGAAAAATTAAGACATTTTTGCATGTGAAAGTCAATAGACCGACGCGTCGCGACGGATAACCGAAACAAACTTCAAAAAAAAATCAGTAGTAAATTTAGTAATATTCATAAGAGTTTATAGCTTGACTGGTTTAAAAACGAATTTTTTTTATATGAAAAACTAGAGACTCAGGGAAAGCCCGTTTTTAGTGTCGTCGAATCCATTTTTTTCATATAGAGTGAAATCGAGCGGCAGCTCTAGTCGGGGAGGAAGGAACTGCCACAACCTAGCCGCGATATATTTATACCATCTGCTCCCAACGATTACTATCACCGTGGCGCTGACGGGATTCGCACCCGGGACCTTTGAGATGGTAGCCAGACGCCTTGCTCTCTAGACTGCCGAGGCACAGTGTGAAAGAAAAAGGAGCAGTCAAGAAAATAGAAGAAAAGTAGAGGAAAGTCCCAGAGACAGGCTAAAGGCCCCTATTGCCGTGGTTCGGGGACTGAAGAGCTTTGAATATAAATGCAGGAGGCTGGATAAGAACAGTAGAGAAAGCGAAGACAGAGATTAGGCTCTAGCACCACGTTGGGAAATTTGTTTGGCAGTAGTAAGACCCAGACCCTTTTCAGTAAGAAATTCAGCGGGTAAGAACACCTCTACATTTGTAAAGATTGTTTTGAAGAACACATGACTTCAAATATAAACGTCCCTGTTCACCATTTTGTCTCTTTGCATAAAACTCAGAGTGGATCATTGTAATCAAACAATCCTCTTCAAGAACCTTGAAAACTTTGAAACCTTGAATTTGGAGTGTGTTCGACGTCTTTTTGGGATTGTGGGTACAGTTTTGGAGGTGCCATTCCGAAGAGTATGGGTCTATTTTCCTGTCGTACTTATACATTTATGTCTTGTTGCTACCCAGCGGGAAATGTGGTCAGGTATTCTCAAGTGACACATCACAGATGCATCTTAGGGCCTAAAAGTTTCATGTCTCGATAATAATGCATCCCGGTATTATGACAGGGAATCTAGGCGGAAGGGGTACAGAATTTTTCTTGCACTTTCAGCTAACGTGAATCAGCCTGTTCGCGCTTGCGTTCCATTAGCAACATTAAGAAGCGATCTTTGTTCCATCTTTCTTACATTCCCCGTAAGGTATAAAAGCTCTTTTAAGAGACGCAATCGTACCCAATCATACATTCTAGACTGCTTCATGGTCCTCTTTGAGGAAGCACATGAAAAAGCTTTATATGCCTCCCTCCTGCGGACATCAAGAGTTAACCCTTCTAGCACAGAAGGCGCACTTTACAGCAAAGCATGAAAATCTATATATACATACACATACATACATATATATATATATATATGTATATATATACATATATAGAGTTTCCCTTCTAAGACAGAAGGCACACTTCCCAGCAGAGCTGAGAAATATTTACCACTGCCGTGGCTCAGCTGAGACATGCAAACATAAAATATTAAAACATAAAAGATCAAAAACATTAAACAGAGAAGCGTGCAAAACTGAAAAGGGAGTAAGGCACGCAGAGAGTCACGCCACATTGAGAAGGGTCCTTTTAAGGACAACTTCACTGGTTAGCAAGCTAAACACACTCCTATTGTTGTTAGTATTTATAAGCATGCGATTAACGGGTTCGAACATGCCATAATTGGTGTTAGAGGAGTTAATGTGCAAAAGAGGTTCACCTCTCAGGTTGTAGTTATTCACTCTAAATGACGCGCGGTTTCTTAAGAAACCAGAGTCCACTTTGTCATTCATCAGTCGATGAACGAATATAACGTCAGCGACCTCACGGCGCTTATGGAGGGAGCTTAAGTTGAGCAATTTAAGTCTGTTCTCATAAGGCGGAAGAGCGAGTGGGTCATCCCACGGGAGGTGGCTGAGTGCAAACCGGACGAACTTCCTTTGAACCGATTCGATTCTACTAACATGGGAGGAATAGTAAGGAGACCAAACCTGGGAAGCGTAGTCAAGCAAAGGCCTAACCAAAGATACGTACAGGTGTTTAGTGACGAGGGGGTTGTTGAACTCTTTGGACCATCTTTTTATAAATCCCAGGACTGAATTGCCCTTGGAGGAGATATAATTGATGTGGGTGGAGAAATCCAACTTACTTTCTAACCTAACCCCAAGATCGATTACAGATTCAGTACGGAAGACCTTGTTGTCAAGGAGAGTATAGTCAAAAGTTATAACACCACGTTTCCTACAAAAAGTCATGATCTCGCATTTAGTAATATTAAGCACAAGGTTGTTGTTGGAACACCAAGAATAGAAGGTGTTTAGATCTGATTGCAGAAGTTTGCAATCCTCTATACTCCTTATGTGGCGATACAGTTTGATGTCATCAGCGTAAATAAGGATTTTACAGTGCCTTAGCAGGGTAACAATATCGTCAATTGATAAAATAAAAAGAAGAGGGCCAAGATGACTGCCTTGTGGGACTCCAGAGGACGCTTTGATGTTCTTCGATTTGACTCCGCGGAATAGAACCTGGTAGGTTCTATCGGCTAAGTACGACTGGAACCAACCCACAAGGGCATGAGGAAATCCTAATTTCTTTAGTTTAAGAGCTATAATAGAGTGGGAGAGCTTGTCGAAAGCCTTACTAAAATCTGTATAGACACAGTCAGTTTGGCAGCCAGTGACAAAGCCTCTAATTGTGTGTGAAGAGAACTCCAGTAAATTAGTAGTAGTGGAACGGGCTGCAAGAAAACCATGTTGGTTTGTTGAAATAAGCCTCTTGCAGATAGGGGCGATAGCAGAATAAATAATAGATTCGAAGAGTTTTGGTATAGACGATAACTTTGCAATTGGCCTATAATTAGATATTTCGTTTTTACAGCCTTTCTTATGGACAGGTATTATAAAAGAGTTCTTCCATAAGGTTGGGAAGCGCCCTTTATTTAGGGATTTTTGAAATAAACATAGAAGAGGAGACAGTAGGGCCCCTGCACAGGATTTTAGAACAGCTGGAGGGACTCCATCAGGGCCGGACGAAAAATCTTGTGGAAGTTCATTTATATGTTTCGAGATATCATCCCTGGTTATAGACAGGGAAAAGTTTTGAGCCGTTTGGATTGCATTGATATGTCGAAAATTGTCTTCATCTGGTTGGAAAACAGAGGACGAGAAAGATTTGAGGAAGAACGATGCAAAATTTTCACAAATTTCGGCTGGATTAGAACTAAGGGAGTTCTCGTATTGCATGGTGTAAGGGTAATTATCAACTTTTTTCTTTGTGTTGATAAATTGAAAGAATGCTCTGGGATCACCATACACTTTACCTTCCATGTTTCTGAGGTACTCTTTATAGAGGGTTTCGGAGAGAGCATGAAATTGGTCATAGCAATTGAGAAATGCATCGAAACTCGCAGTGTCTTTCTTCTTCAGGTAGGTTTTCCAGAGTTTATTCTTCAGGTTTTTGGTACGTCTCAACTCGTTGTTGTACCACGGTGGGGATGATCTGGGCGATTTTAACGGTTCGATAGGTACACAGGATGCGAAGGTTTCATACAGGATGGAGTAAAATCTGGCTACATCGACATCCAACTCATTAGGTGAGAGCAACCAAGTGAAATCGACCGAAGCGAGCTTGGATGAGAGTTCCTCAAGGTTGGCTTTTTTAAAGTTAAAGGTAAAGGTTGTCTCCTCTGGGATTGGCTTATTGTTAAAGACAGAACAATAGCTCAGTAGGAGAGGAGGGTGATAATTATCGACAGGTGACAAGACAATTGAGCTAGGCTCAACATTCATGTTGTCTGAGTCGGAAAAGAATACAAGATCTAACCGCCTTCCTAAAATATTATTCACACCGCTCATTTGGCACAAGCCGCAGGAAAATAAGGAATTCAGAAAGTTGGATTCCCTAGAGTTAAGGTTGTTTCCAGGAAGGTAGTTATCGTCATCATCGTAAGATACCCATTTAACATTGGGTAAGTTAAAATCACCCACAAGTAGGAGTTCATCTTTGGAATCCATCATATCTTGGATATGATTTATGCAAGCGATTAGAATATCATAGAGGTTTTGACCTCTATCGTCAAGAGTGCTAAACATATCTGGTGGGATGTAACAGCAGATTAAAAATAAGTTGTTATGAACAAGGGAGACTTTGAGAGCGAGGACCTCAATGTCTAAAGTATTGGAAAAATCAGGAAGCGTTATTAAGCAACAGTTGAGAAGGTTACTACATGCAAGTAGTACACCACCTCCACGAGCCTCCGAGTCAATATATCTATCCCTCCGAAAAACTTGGAAAGAAGAGTCGAAAAGTTCGGCATTAAGAATCCCACTGTATAGCCATGTTTCTGTAAAAGCGATTATATCGAAATCGCTGGCCGAAGTCGACAGAAACACATCTTGGGTTTTGGATCTGATTCCCCTCACGTTTTGGTAGTAGAGGGAAAGCGTCTTAAGTTTTTTGAAACCTGTAAAGTGTCAGAAATACGCTGTACACGCGTGCGAGGAATAAAACACTTTGAAAAGGCACCAGGAGGCCAGAACGTCGAGTCTAAAAGCTTTTCAGCGGTGTTGGGCGGTGCAGTCAGGACGAAAGACGCAACCGGTTTGGAAACATTGCTGATCTTCCTGCAGGAAACTGTAGCAGGATTAATAGCTTTAGCCCTAAGGTATTCTTTAATTGCCTCGCACGTGGTTTCAGGAGAGAAACGGGAAATGAAAATATTTCGCGGTCTGGGTACCGTTATCAAATTGGCGCAGGTGTCCGAAGACTCAGTATCCCCTGTGCCCGACGGTTCAATGACATAAACAGAAGAAGTAGTTGCCGGATCCGCTTCTGGGGTATAGTCTGAGCCCATTGCGAATGAGGGGGTGGGGACAGACGGACTAGTAGAGGGGTTAGCAGGGGCGGCATCCGCAGCGTTGACTTTACAACTGCGTCTGCGTTTACCATGCTTTCTACGGGTTTTCGGGTTGTTAGGAGCCAGACTGGATGCAGCCACCACCGAAGGGGCTTGCTCAAGTATTTTGGTCGGGTCGTTTAAGGCTGTGAGGTTTAAAGTAGCTGCGTCATCCTCCGTTGGAGGAACAGCCGTGGAGCAGGGTGCAGGGAGAAGCTGCTCCCCTACCTGCAGGGCGCCAGCAGATACTGTAAACGTTGAGGGGGAGTTTATTCTATCGCTGACGCTTTCTAATTTTACGGATAGGGAACTCAGGACATTGTGATTTTGTAACACTGCTATAGACAGCGGTTCCATATCCGCCCGAACACGTTTCGTACTCCTTTTGATGTCATCTAATATCGGAAAAAGAGGAGCTAAGGAGTTAACAGTGCAGGAGGAAGTAGCGACAGGATTGAGGATCGCCGAATGTATGTCGTCGATCGAGTCAAAGACCGTTGCAACCCGGGACGAAAATTCTTGGAATTTATTTATAAGGGTACCCGAGTTGGTCGCAACAGAAGCAAGGGTGGCGGTCAATGTATCGAGCCGGGCGTTGATCGACTGGACATCATCGGTTAACATCTGAAAATGTGGGATATTTCCAGAGAAAGAATTTAGACGTCCCATGACTTTCTCATGACTATCAAGGAAGACATCAGAGATCTCTTTCATAAGTCTCAGGACGTGGCAGGGTTGAATGTCGGAGCATTCAGTGCAAGTTGACCCTCTAGGAGCCGAAGCTTTGCCACTAACTCGAACGTTGAGGCAGGTAAGGTGGAAAACGCCAAATGACATGCTAATGTTAAAAAGAAATGGAGGTGGATACGAAGGGTCATGCATCGCATCTTCCAAGGGAGTGATCTAAGATTCATTATTGTATGATTCCATTTCCCGCTGGGTAGTTATGATGCATTTCATCGGTCATTGAACTGCGGAAATTATTTTCTCAACGACCTGCTTTGTATGCCCTTTGGGAAACTTTTTACATAGTTTATGTATGTACATACAATTAATGCTATTTCGAAACGAGTATCTTCATTGAGTCAATAACATATGACATTAACATAATAATCATCGTTATTAAAATCGATTTCTCCATAATTATTTACATCCAATTTCTGCTCGATGAAAATGAATTTTGACTAGCCGTTAATTAAATGCTATTATCTTCAATGGTTTTAGTTTCGCAATAAACATTTTCATGATATAATTCGCATTTTATAACTCTGAATTATATAAAAAACTATACCTTAGGGACATTCATTTGTTTATTTACGAATCATTTTTCGGAATAATTTGCTTCTAATCTGTTCCAAACAGTTTGAATTAATTATTTCAGATAAAGTTTAGATATAGATCTAAAACTACCTATTATATAACTTTAACTATCTTTCACATTTATTTAAAATTATTATGCAATATATAATTCATTGAGGTTGTCATCTATTTTATACTTATAGCTACCAGCGATTTCTACACAATGTGACTCTTCACAATAACCTCAAATATCTTCCATCAAACGCACCTTGTTAAAAAAAACATTCTTTGTCTCTTAATAAATTCCCAAATATATTTCATTTTTATTAAATCGCAAAAACTTTGCCCCATTTCTACGAAATGATATTCTAAAACTAATATTATATCTCGAGTTCATTGTACCAATCATTTGATTTGGTCAATATTATGGCAGTCCATTCCGAATTTTTTTCAATTCAAACATTCTAAAATTATGTAAATTTCACCAACCATCACGAAATAAAAAGAAATGGGAATAAAATCCGACGAAAAAAAAAAACATAAAGCGACAATAAAAAGTTCTGAAACTGATCTAATACTAAGTTATTGGTGCAATAATTAACATTAAGACTTTAATATTATCTGATTAAAATTCGTGCGTAAAGATTTCCCCGAAAAAAAATTGTAGTATCTCGTTACGCCAAGCTAGATAGAGGAATTCCTCCTATGCTGCTCCTAAATGATTATGCAAAACCAGTGAAAGACAAGAAAGCACTCGTTGAGATCTCCGAAGTAAGATAAGTTCACTCCAACATAAGGAAAAAAAAAACGTAAAAATATCTGAAACAGATACACCCGAGGGAATATAGCAAGTGACCACCATGCGAAACGTTCAATGACTTCATCAATTACCAACTTAAGATAATAAATTACTTCCCTTTGAAAGAGAATACTCGTATCTTTCTAGTGGACCATTTTCTACGAGCGCGCTCTATCCCAGATGCAGATACTGGGGGCGATCCTAATCCCCCCAAAAACAAAGTCCGACCTCTCAAATTTCTTACATAATTAATGACATTTAACACTTTAAAATTTTAATTTCACTTAATTGCAATCGGCCATCAAACCGAATAAAATATCGACGACTTTCTAGCCCCTGATACGCTGATACGATAAATTTAAATAATGACCACGAGAGATAACAAACTCGATACATTCGGAGGATCAAATGGCCAAAAACCGGTCCCAAATGCTCGGCTGCCCAGGCCAAGTGGACCAGTTGGAGTTGACACTTTGTTCCATACCAACTATGTCGCCTCGATTTTTCAAGCTCGAAAATTAATATTAATTCGATTTTGATTACCGCGATTATAGCGGAGGCTCCTTGGTCGGCTTAGAGAGCGTTCATGTATAGGCGACTGCAGAATGCGCATTATTGGAAGATAAATTGGATAGAGGAACTGCACAAATGTTTTGAGTTGCACTGTAATGACAGACCGGACTAATTCGAAAACAAGTGTTTAAATGATGCTAAATAGGAAGTGAATTGGTGCCACTTTACTTGGTTTGTGGTTGATAAATGTTATCACTTAAGGGTATTCAAATATGCTGCAATGTCGTGTTCGAAGATGACATAGTTCGTTATGGGTTAACTTAAAAAATTATAAGACGATCAACTGAAGATTTCGGATGACAAGGCACTTGGTCACTAACCCTTTCATTTAAATTTCGAAGATATGTTCATCGAGAATTTGGTAACGAGTCATCTTAAGCTCATTGAAATTGTAATTTAATAATAATAACAACAGACTTTTGTAGATAAAGAGGGGCATATTCAATTTGATATTCTGATCGTAGGTGGGTAAGAAAAGAGTTGTCAGTCTCAGCCCAAAAGACAAGGATATAGTTTTGTAAACGCGAAAAGTGCGATTTGGGTGACTTTAGATCTAGCCCGTTCTACTCAGGTGCTGGATCTTATATCTCCTATTTTAACCTTTGAAACTTTTCCAAGACCATTCCCACCTGCAAAAAAGAGGTTTGGTTGTCTCTATGATATAATCCTTCATCATCTATTATGGATAGTGTATGGAAATTTTAATTTAGCAGATTTTGGCAACACGACACGAGGCGATGTCCTTCTCTGGTATTATCACTGTAACCTTGGTTGAAGTTGAACTTATGTAGTCGATGGTCAATCACTAGTCAGAGAATCTTTGGCGGCTAAAGTATTTCACCTCCTCAAAGACTGATGGAGTTTTAGTTTCTATCGCATCTGTAGATTATCCAGCTGCAGTCTAAAATCTACTCCTTCAGGATTATGCCATTTAACCAAGTTTCAGTGATCACGAGCACTTTGAAAAGACATGAGTTTGAGTCTATAAAAAGTTCCTTTGGCTTTACCTCTCACAATACTCCAAATGCGCTAAAAGAGTCCTATACCCTCATTCATTGGAAGTCATGAGAGTCACCAGTTCGAGGAGATAGTATCGGTTTATTTCGTCATGGCTTTTTTGAAGTTGGGATACATGTAGTGACCTAACATGGAAGGCATAAATGGCGAGATCCTTGCTTATTTCCATCCATCCAATGGCGCTACAGCCCAAATCGGGCCTTGGCCTCCTCTAGGGCATTTCTCCAAGTTTAACGGTCCCTTGAAGAATATCTCCTGTTAATTTTTATTAATGTTGAGAGTTGTGGGTTGTCAAAAATGTCTACTTCGCCATATTTCGTCCTCTCTGGTTGGGCCTATTATGCACCTGAGACCTTTTCTCTTAAACCTGTTGACTCGTTCCTCCATGGTCTGGGTCATAGTCCAAGTCTCGCTACCATAACACAGTACTGGTCGTCTTACTATTTTGTAGAGTAAGAGTTTCGTTTTGCTGTGCACAAATCTTCAGTGCTGGATTTGTTTTGGGTATAAAGGGCCAGTAGTATTCGTCCGGTTATTTCTTCTTTTTCTTCGTTTCTTTTTGTGATTGTAGACCCAAGGTAGACTATCCCATTCTAAATCTTCCTGCTGTGGATTGTTGCACCACTTTCGTTTTTCATCGTTTATTTTCAGACCTATGTCCTTTGCCGTCTCTCTTAATTCCCGACTGTGTAGCTATTGATGCACTTCTCTGGACTGACGCTTTCCTTATCACCCATTCTAGAGCCAGGTTGAAAAGCATGGGGCCAGTCTATCTCCTTGTCGTACTTTGAACTCCTAACATTTTGGATCCTTACTTTCGCCAGTGAGCTATTTGTTGCGCATTTGACCAGTTGTACCAGCTTGGAGGGGACTCCTAATTCTGATAAGATCTCGTATAGCCTCACCCTGTTTATTGAGTCATATGCCTGTTGAAAGTCGACAAATATCTGGTATACATCTACATTCCTTTCCCAGGTTTTCTCCAGAATTTGCTTTAAGGTCAACAGTTGGTTCGATGTTGACCTGTTTGTTCTAAAACCAGCTTGATATTCTCCTATAAGACCTTCCGCTATAGGCTCTAGTTTTTGTTTCACAAGGATTGTGAAGGTTTTGTAGCTGGTACTGAGGAGTGAAATGCCTCTGTAGTTTTTGCCGGTTAATTTATCTCTTTTCTTGTATGTTGAACATATAATCGCTTTCTTCCTTTGTACGCTTGTCTAAATCTCCCTCCATTGAAGCCTTCCAGTATCTGTACGATTCTCCTGTGAATATATTCCCTCTTCTTCTTTCTGCAAAACTTGTCTGCGATTTTCTTGTTTCCTTGGAGAATTCCATCCTTGCTCTTTTTGGCCTTGCGATGTACTCTCGGTGGCTCTGGTTTCTTTCTTCAATTGCGGCTCTACAGTCCTGTTCAAACCAATCGCTGCAGGTACGTATAAATAACAATTGCACTGAATAATCCAAACGAAGCATGGTAAGCTCACACGTTTTTCTTCTTAAGGGAGCAAAATTGAAGCTTTAAGAAATTGTAGAGGAGAAAGAAAACAAGCAATCAACTTGTTTCCCAAAAAGGATGCCATTGCCATACTCAATAGACTGGTTCTCCCGCGATTACGTAAGTCAAGCAGCATTGAACGTTTTAGTAATAAGTTGGGTGACCGCTTGGAATGGTAGACTACGAATACATTCATATCTGGGGCAGGGGCGGGCATACGTCTTTAACGGAGATTTTCATGCCTGCAGCGGGAGCATGCTTACTCGCTTGGCAGGTGCAATTGTTCTAGTTGCGGTCGCTCATATACTTTAAAAAAAATTAAAATAATTCTCCAGTAAATGTAATTTTTGGCAAGCTTCTTTTTATTTAATACATAGTTGACCATTAACTGTCCTCTACCTAACAAAAATGTTAGAACTTAATTCTAAGTTTCCTGACATCAAAGATAGCGTATGAATGTAAGTTCAATTGGTTCAATAGTTTCTAAGTCTATAACCGCATGCTTGATGGTTACTAGAGAAGTTAAGCGAAAAACATACTCCTTAGAAGCACAAGTCAAGCGGTCACGTGTTGCGACCAAATGACGCTCTATTGGGTATGTCCTACAGTTCTCGTTACATAATCCATCATAGCCAGGCCAGAATCGGTTGGAAAACAAATCCAAACAAAAAGAAATAAACAATTTTATGAGAAGACAACAACATCTGGGTATAGATTACATAAAGTTGAAATATTCGATCAATAACATTCATATCCTTACACTGGGAATCCTTTATAAGATGGTAAGTTACAATGTTTTGGATGCCGACCTTGCGGGAGAGTGGGTGTGTGGGTGAGTCTACAGGAACTTACGGGGGAGAAAAACAAAAAAAATGTTCCTTATCTAAAAATTTGAATGATTCAATTTCACGTGATCCTTTAGCATAATGTGCTTCGTCGACTACATACCCAGGGTCGCTTTCACCAGCAGAAGCATTTTAGTTGTACGTTGACAGGTTTCATTTCCAAGTGAACTGACAAATCCATTTTTTTTGTTTTATCTCTGATTGTATTTTTCTTGAAAACTATGTCATAAACTTTAAATGAACCAAAACATGACGGAAAAAATACATATAAATACAAAATACTAAATACTTTTAAACTTTTTTCCCCAGAGTTTCCTTTTAGCAAATGAGCAAACATCCGGAAAAAGGGCGCCTCAATGTTATTGTTATGTTTGTCTCCCAGGTCTGATAAAGAACCGAACAAAGGCTTCTCATATCTTGCTTTTTTTATACATTTTTTTTATGTCCTTTAAACAAAGGATACACAAATGCAGAAAGTCAGGTACACGCAGTTTATAAGCCCTTAAGTAAATTTTGTCTGTCAGGATATTTTTTTTTGTTGTTGTGCCTTTCTGGAAAGTATATGGCGGTGTATGCCAGGCCAACGTTAATCACTTTGATCCTTGAAAAATGCTCATGGACATACGCCTGCATCGTATTTTTTTAAACATCCTTTTTTTCCTGTGTGTGTTTTGTTCCTGTTTTGAAGCGCAGAGAGCGCTCGCGTTTTGGGAAAAGACTGTTCTCGGTGCCAGTCACAGTGACTACTTTGTCTGTGACTGCTGATGCAAATATCGAGGACAGAGATTGCATCAAAAAATTAAATTGAAGCACAAAGCTTGCAGCGAGCACACATATGAGCATGCTGGAATGAACGAATGAACGAATGAACGGATGGATGAATGGAGTTGGTTTAATGTTGTTATGACGATTAAATTATAATCCCATTCAGCTCGAGCAGCGCTTCCCGCCGGCCGTCCGGGCGCAGGGCGATAATGTAAGCAAGGGAAGGTCCTCGATTCGGGGAGGAGTGGTAGGTGCACAGGACAACGTGTGGACGGATGATGCTGGATAAAACGAAAAAAAAAACATTTTTTATTCACGCCTCAGCTATTCGATGAAACGAAAATCCAGAGAGAAACTAATTTGCTCCTGCATAAAGGCTCACCTGCACATTTTTACGCTTTGCGAGAGCTGCTCTCAAACACCACCTGAAAAAAGGAAAATTCAAACTTTTCTGGTCAAGTTAACACCAGTACTAATTAGATAGTAGGAATAAAAAAAATCCCGGGAAACAGCGACTGCCAATGATGTTGATTACCTGGGGACCTGCACGGATTGCGCTGATTTCTTTTTGCTTCGGGAATTTTATTAAAGGACTCCGGGGGTGGTAATTATTTGTGGAATCCATTTTAATTTTGTCTCGTTGAACGATATTTGTTGGTGTTGTTGTTCGGCCCTTTCTCGTAGTAATTCTGCTACAATCTCTCCACTCCACCTGTACTTTTCCATAAGACGTTTAATAGAATTCCTTTAAAAACAGAACCTTTCATCGTCCTCCTTGGTGATCCTTGTACTGTTCGGAACGGATGACTGTGAGAGAGAATCCAATTTGTCGCGTGGCAATTTCAAAATCCCATCTTCTTTCACAATTTCATGGATCATAAAAGCAAAACAAGAAGAAGAAACCAAACTCGAGATGCCATTTTTACTTTAATATCCTTGCCCTAAACTGCTCCTGCTGGTCGGAGCGAGTTCTCTTGGAGTTCGTGGAGTCCTGGAACGTGGTAAAGCTGACACCGGTGTAGTAGAAAAAAGGAGTGCTTAATTGCACTTCTGGATAAGGTCAGGTCACAGCTCGGCTGTTGCTGTTGATGTTGACAGGCGGGCGCACGAAAGGGCGAGAGAGATGGTTAAGGAATTTAGCATGTCGCTGTGTGGACGACATGCATGGCAGGAACAAATAGATGAAATTAACCTTCCAGGTACTTCATTACTTCCGTAATTACACTCGGCTAAGATGAACTTGTTAATGTAGATGGGTTTTTTGAGCTTAGTGTGTGCATAATTTTTAATGGCCCCATCATTTTGGGTGATATAGAGATTATATTTAAATAATGCGATGAGTTATGGATATGAAGGGTAATAACGGAGAGCTGTGAAGTAGATCTTCATGTGTAGTTTATTAGTTGAATGTAATTGAAATTTTTACGTATTTATTTTAACACTCAGAACTTACTCTTGGTTCCTGGATTAATAAAATTCATACTTTTAATCAGTTAATCGTAATTTCAGATTTTAATAGTCACTGAAGGTCTTTCAGGTTAGATCTTTCCCCAAGAGAAGACTTCGACATAGTTTTTTTGCAGAAACTCTGGGTTAGGTCATTTGACCATTAAGGGTCTTCCACACTGCCAATACAATAACCCGAGTAAAAATAAAATATGGCCTAACAACGGGCGAACACTGACCGTGATTGAAACATAGTCCTTGGCCATGTGACGTCGCATACCCGTTTGTACAGCTTAGTAATTGGCCATTTAAATCTTTTGGTGAAGCTTGGCCATGTTGAAGCCGTACGTGCTCCCGTTTTTGAGTTTCTACGGCCACCATATGCCCATTAAATAGCAAATCTTCGGCTCCTAGAGGGCCCACTTGTGGCGATTGCTCTGACATCAAACCCTGTCATGTGCTGAGAATGATGAAAGACATCTCTGACGCTTTTCTCGGTGATCACGAAAGAGTCATGGATCGTCTTAACTCCTTCTCCAGCAACATCTCGCATTTTCAAATGCTAGCCGATGACGTCCAGTCCATCAATGCCCGGCTTGACACGTTGTCTAACACCCTGAACTCTGTTGTGACCAATACGGGCTCCTTGATTGAGAAATTTGAGAAAATTTCTTCCCGAGTTGCAACAGTACTAGAATCGTTGGACGACATGCACTCGGCGATACTTAATCCGGTCGCCACTTCTTCCTCCTGCACTTTTAGCTCCTCGGCTTCTGTCCATCCTATATTGGACGACATAAAAAGGAATACCAAGCGTGTCAGGGTTGATATTGAATCGCTGTCATCAGCAGTGATTCAAAATCACAATGCCCTGAGCTCCCTGTCCTTAAAATTGGAGAGCGTCGTTGTTACGAATAAGACCTCCCCAGCGACGGCAGCATCTGATGTCGCTCTGCAGGTTGAGGAGCAGCCTCTGTCTTCACCCTGTCCCGAGCCTACTTCTCGTTCGGAGAACGTCTTCTTGCCACAGGAGGCCGGCAATTCAATTGCTCCTATTATTAAGGTGCGTCGTAAAAGTCGCAGGAAAAATCGAAATCGCCAAGCCATCATTGGTGACGGTGTCACCCCGAATTTCTTGCCCCGCGTTCCAGGGATAGAATCGATCTCTAGGCCGGTCTCGGTATCAACCTCTTCGACCTTAATGTGGCCAACCCCCGGTCACTGAAGCTACAGTCCCCCTAGAACCGTGCACCCCTCTTATTACGATTCCGAGACCTTTAGATATCTTTATATCACGATTCTCTCTTGAAACTTCAACGGAGTCTGTCTGTGAATATTTAAGGAAGAAATCTATAGACCCTGGAACTGTTTCATGCAGAAAAGTCAGCAAGGCTTCCAAGCCTGTTGCTTCTTTCGTTTTGTCTGCACCGCCCGTTATTGCCGAGACTCTTTTAGATCCTGGTTTCTGGCCTGCTGGTGCCCTTACCAAGCTCTTTGTTCCCCGTACTCGAGCACATCACTCAAACGTTTCCATTCCGAGAACACCAAGGATGCCAAAAAACTTGAGACCCTTTCCCTCTACTACCAAAACGTAAGGGGGACAAGGTCAAAAACTAACGACATCCTTCAGGCATCGATGGCTAGTGGGTTCGATGTCATAGCGTTCACGGAAACCTGGCTTCACGAAGGCATTCTTAATGCTGAACTCTTCGATTCCTCCTACCAAGTCTTTCGGAGGGACCGTCACACTGACTCGGAAGCTCGCGGGGGTGGCGTACTTCTTGCATGCCGCAGCCACCTTAATTGTAACCCATTTTCGCTTCCTAGTTTCTCTAACCATTTGGACATTGAGCTTGTCGCTCTCAAGATCTCTTTTTCAAAATCAAATCTCTTCCTGTTGTGCTGCTATATCCCACCAGATATGATAAGCACACTTGACGATGGAGATATAAGCCTCTATGATATTCTCATCTCCTGTGTTTATAGCCTGAATATGATGAACATTGGTGATGAATTACTTCTTCTTGGTGACTTCAATTTACCCAATATTCAGTGGGTATTTGACGAAGACGATAACTACCTCCCCGAAGGCAATTTTAATTCTAAGGAATCCTGTTTTCTCAACTCCTTATTCTCACTTGGCCTTAATCAAATGAGTGGTGTGACTAATATGTTAGGGAGGCAGTTGGATCTTGTATTCTTTACTGACTCAGGAAACATGATTGTTGAACCCAGTCCAATAGTCATGACGTCCGTTGACAATTACCACCCTCCTCTCTCGATCAATTACTGCTTGAACTCAAGGAACAATCCTTGTCCGGAGGCGGTAACCCATTCCTTCAACTTTAAGAAGGCCAACTTTAATGAACTCTCATCTAAGCTTGCCTCGACTGATTTCAACAGCTTACTTTCCGCAAATGAGTTGGATGTCGATGTGGCACGGTTTTATGCCGTACTATATGAAGCTATTGCTTCATGTGTACCTTTTGAGCCCCAAAAGTTGCGCAGTTATACCTTGGTATAATAATGAGCTGAAGCATTTAAGGAATCAGAAAAATAGACTCTGGAAGACCTATTTAAAGAGAAAGGACTCTCCGAGTCTTATTACATTTACTGATTGCTATAACAGATTTCGTTTACTCTCTTCTGCTCTGTATGGCGAATATCTCAGCAGCATGAGGGACCAGGTTTATACTGATCCTAGAAACTTCTTCAAATTTGTCAATTCCAAGAAAAAAACTGATAACTACCCAAAAACTATGCAGCACACTAACTGGTCTAGTAGTGAGTCTTCCTCGATTTGCAACATGTTTGCTTCATTCTTTCATCAATCTTTCACCTCTTCTAATTTTCAGCCAAATGACAATAATTTTCGTCACATAACTCTACACCGAGAGGCTACTAGTTTGTCTCTCTCAATCTCCATTGACGATATCATGAAACATATTGATGAACTCCCATACGATTTCACTTCCGGCCCTGACGGTATCCCTCCTGCTGTCCTTAAATCCTGTGTGGAGGTTCTCCAGTCTCCACTGAAAATCCTTTTTCAAAAGTCCCTGGATAAAGGGTACTTCCCTACTCTTTGGAAGAATTCGTTCATAATTCCTATTCACAAAAGTGGTAGCAAGAACGAAATATCGAACTACAGACCAGTTGCCAAGCTGTCTGTCATACCGAAGCTTTTTGAATCAATCATTTATTCTGCAATCGTGCCCATCTGCAAAAAACTTATTTCTACAAACCAACATGGTTTCCTTCCAGCTCGTTCCACTACCACCAATCTCCTTGAATTCACTTCCCATGCTGTTGAAGGCTTCGTTTCCGGTTGCCAAACTGATTGTGTTTACACTGATATCAGTAAGGCATTTGACAAGCTTTCCCACTCCATTATACTTTTCAAACTAAAAAAGTTAGGTTTCCCTGAAGCCCTTCTATTATGGTTCCAGTCCTACTTAGCTGACAGGACCTACCAAGTCCTTTTCCGTGGATCCAAATCCGCCACCATTGAGGCGTCATCCGGTGTCCCTCAAGGCAGTCATCTTGGCCCTATCCTCTTTATTCTTTCTATTGATGATATTGTTACCTTGCTAAGACACTGCAGAATCCTGATTTATGCTGATGACATCAAATTGTACCGTCACGTAAAGAGTATGGAGGACTGCAAACTTTTGCAAGTCGACCTCGACACCTTTTACTCTTGGTGCGCTAACAACAACCTGGTTCTTAATATTAGTAAATGCGAAGTCATGACTTTTTGTAGGCGACGTGATCCTATAATTTATAACTACTCATTTTCTAGTGAGGGTGTCCCCCGTGTTAATTTTGTCAAAGATCTCGGGATTAGATTTGACACCAAG
The DNA here is from genome assembly GCA_949987705.1 of Thereva unica. NCBI lineage: Eukaryota > Metazoa > Arthropoda > Insecta > Diptera > Therevidae > Thereva > Thereva unica. Next base: position 12,719,965 of record OX465281.1, on the reverse strand, counting down.
CTGGACTTTGCTTCTCATATCAACTATATTTCTACCAAGAGCAGCTTAGTCTTGGGTTTTATTAAAAGGTGGTCCAAAGAATTTAATAGCACCCTGATCACTAAACACCTCTACATCTCCCTTGTCAGACCTTTACTTGAATATGCGTCCCAGGTTTGGTCTCCTCACTATTCTTCGCATGTTGGAAAAATTGAGTCGGTTCAACGTAGGTTCGTTCGATTCGCATTGAATCACCTTCCTTGGGAAAACCCTTTAATTCTTCCACCATATGAATACCGACTTAAGTTACTCAACTTAAACACTCTCCACAAGCGTCGTGAGGTGGCCGATGTTGTTTTCGTCCACCAGCTTCTTAATGGACGTGTCGACTCAGGTTTTCTAAGGCGCCGTGCGTCGTTTAGAGAGAGCCGATACAATCTGAGAGGACCACCGCTCTTACACATCAACTCCTCTAACACCAATTATGGCCGATTTGAGCCTGTTAATCGCATGTTCATTAATGTAAATAAAAATATTAATGTTTTTAGCGTGAGCACTAACAAAGACCTGCTTAAAAGGAGGCTATTTGTTGTCTCATTACTGTTTATGTGTTCGCATGCAATTTTTATTGGTACTTAATCTTTTATGTTTGCATGTCTCAGCTGAGCCACGGCAGTGGTAAATATTTCTCAGCCCTGCTGGGAAGTGCGCCTTCTGTGTTAGAAGGGAAACTCTATATATCTATATATATACATATTTATATATATATGTATGTGTATGTACCTATATATAGATTTTCATGCTTAGTTGAAAAGTGCGCCTTCTGTGCTAGAAGGGTTAACTCTTGAATAAAAAGAAAAAAAAAAAGCCAAGTGGCCGATCTTCGCCTATTGTAAGGCCATTTTTCAATTTTACTCGGGAATTGCGCATCAAGACAGGACAATGTTAAGACTAGATCTTGTGTTCTAGTCAAGAAATCCTCTAATACTTACCTATGCCCTGAATGCAGCTTAAATAAAGCGAAGAACCTCTTGCTAGAATGCGATGCTAACGTAAGATTTGTGTTAAGGGTAGGGAAGAAAGCAACGAAAGAAGTTACGCTTAACTAAAGGCCAAATTTTACTTTTATTCGGGCATAAAATTCTTTACAAAAAGGGTTTTATACACTATAACACAATATTTAAGTATGTATATAATAGAGGGAGGGAAAATAGTGCAATACCTGCGCATAGTGCAATACTTTTATTGTTAAAAATCAAGTTGCCTGACGATAGGATAAGCTCAGGTATAAATAGGGTGATTCCTTTGACAAACTTTTTAATTTTATGACTCCCTCCTACTCAGGCAAAATGAATATCACCGCCTACTACACATCATTGGAGGATTTTGCGGGAGCGGCCTTTGGAAGTGGAGAGCAGTACCTTGTATCACCGCAAAAGCACGAGATCGATCAAAGATTTTACGAATGGTTCAATAACCATTCCCTTTTCAAAGTTGAATTTGCTGGCAACGGGCATCCTGGCAAACCTTAAAGTAAACACTCTCACCAAGCCCTTGACACTGGAACTAGTGATGAGCAAACGCAAGAACAATACAGGACAAATCTAGTCTTGTTCTTGTCTTGTTCTTGGTCAGTCTGTCTTTTTCTTGTTCTAGCAAGCATAACTAAGTCTTGTTCTTGTTCTCGGTCTTGCTTAATGTGGTGAGCTGACATTCATCGAAGAAATAACTTAAATTCACTTAATTTATCAAAATTGAGTTATATTCCTCGAAGAAATAACAAACAAAAACTTCGGCTGAAACCAACTTTAGGGAAATCACGATATCACCACAGTTCAACAGGAGAAGGGAACAAGACTAGACTGATTCACTTGCGCAGCAAGAAAATGACAGCACCAGGGATTAAAGCTACTATTGCTGTAGGGAATGCTGATGGCACTATTGTGAGGTGCGGAATGGATAAAGCTGTTTTGCATCCAACGGTAGCAATAGTTGGGGAGGATGTGGACTTGATAATTCTCTCATTGGATTCGCACTACCATCTATCAACATGTATGATGATGAGCCCAAGCCGTGGAAAGCTGGAGACCAAATTGTTTTCGATGTCACAACTTTAACAGTGTCCATTCGCCAAAACGATCCTTCTTCCATATAGCTTTTACGGATGCCACACCAACTCGGAGATACAGAGCAAAGTGGGAATCGCTAAGTTCTTCAAAGAAAGTCCCATGAAATATTTGCAATATTCACAGATCTCTCAACATCACCTAAGGATATTGAAGAGGACGAGGAAAAGCTTTTCCTGTCTGTAGACCAAGCACCTGCACATCAAGGCAGCCTGAAAACGAAAACTAAATATATTGTATTAAAGGTATTAAGAACTTATAACTGTACAGACTAAACTTTTAAAGCCCACCGGATTAGCATTTAAAAAGTTGATTGCCTTAGGAGAATGCAGAAAAAGGGATTTTCTGGAGGCTCCTCACGAACACAAAAAAACTCAGCGATCACAAATGAAATGATGCAATCCCAACATCTGCCTTACGCATTTGGAAAGTAGTACCCTTGGTCAAGCAGCATTGCGCGTGATTTTTACTCAGTTAGGGGACCGCATTGGTAAAATGACACTCGCGACACAAAGAAAAAGCTTTCGACACCGGCGCACTTATTACTCACATATCCATGCCGAAATTCTCAAATTCCAGCCCGCCAGAGGTATGCACGCCTCTGTACGGATATTCGAAACGCGAGTGTCATTTTATCAGGCGGTCCCCCCACTAAGTATTAACTATGTTCAATGCTGCTTTACATGCTCAATTAAACGAGACCCGGTCCTCTGAGTATGGTTAATGTACACTTTATTTTTTAAAGCCCGGGCCAATTTTACTCTCTTTTGTACAAACATTTTCTGTATACAACTTTGAACTGATTAAACACAATTCAATTGCTCAGATTACATTGCAAGTGAAATCATTTCGTTAAATTGTAGCTTAGCACAACGAACAACTTCAACCAAACAAATCAAAGTTTTCTATTTAATCTAACTCGGTTTTGCATTCGGTTTTTAGTTATTTGTCATGGTCTGTCCATTGCCTTCTTCTTGTCACACTGTCATGGTTGATTAACTCCTCATCTTCAGTAGCAGCCCATTCATACGAGAATTACATATGTATAGCCCCACAGAGAACTCTAAACGAGCGTTCATAACGTCACTGTCGTTAAAAATTAGTTCCAGGATATACTCACTTATAAAGTACACATTAAAATGAGTTATCTTGATCGGTTTCCAGTGCCGACCATTGACCAAAAACAAAACTGCCGAGCTAAACAGCCGCGCCAAATCCCCATAAATGCATGGCCTGCAATTATAATTCCAGCGACAGCATTTAATTTCTGATGACGCTTGATTTGTCCGGTAACATACCAAGCAGGGTTCGAGATGCAGCCCGAAGATAGCCGCAGCGAGACTATTATAATACCTCCGACATGTCTTACTTGGCCCTTGTCCGTGGTTGACGTTCTGCAACTAGCATTGCGACATTATGCACTTATGCAGTAGTCGAGCAGAACAGCCTCACGAACGGACGGACATGCCTTGGAACGTCAGTGTCGGCAGCCAGCAAGAATAGCATGCCTCAGAGGATGCAGGGCAAATCTAAAGTGACAGATTAACATAATGACTTATTACCTATGGCAGCACTCAGGCTAGTTGCCTACATCTGTTTGGAACGGTGTAATTCATGCCCCGTCCCGGGAGCAGCCTCGCATCCATGCAAAATTCATGTAAGGTAGAGAGAACTGCGGACGGGCAGAAGTAGTATATCTACCTGGCGGCGGCAACGGCGGCGGCGGCTCCTCTTGTTGTTCTGTTCCATAGTCAAAGTGTAACAGATCTTTGAGCGCGCACAAAGGAGGTGGTGGAAAAGGCGAAGCTTCAGATAAGATCCATCTTGATAAAGTTGATAAGCTTCGACGGATAACAAGGTATCTGCTGCCTCTTGAAAGGAGGCCCTGCTACATCCCTGCTGCTAGTCAGGATTAAATCCGAATGTGTTGGTGGCAAAATATTTGTATGTATGTATGTAAAACTCGTGATATTTGCTGCTGTATTCTGTGTCTGCAATATTTGCTCTAATTTTTGCAATTTTTCCTTTCAACCGCAATTTCTTTGCCGTCTTGGATGTTAATCGATTTTGTGCCAAGTAAAGGCATAGTAGACATAGAGAGTGGTTCGCCGCCTCCTTCATAACGTGGCGGAATTCCCTCATTCTACTGGCGAGCCCGAAGAGACTCTGCTATCTGCGACAGAGATATCGAATCGAAGATAAGTTTCCCTCGTTCCATGCTATATTTTTTTCTTGTTTTCCCATCCGCCACCAGATGATGCTGCTACTGCCTCCTTATCTGCAGCACTCGGCCCAACTACTTATGTAATTCTTGGAAAGTTTAAAATAGATGAAATTTCTCCTCGTCATTCCGTCGAACCGCATCCATACTTACTGCACTCAATTTCCTTTTTTCCTACCGTTTTACAAAACAAGATAAGATTTCATGCGCCTATCGTGGGGTGTCCTTGCAGTTTTCCCATCATCCCCTCGAACATCTAGAATGACAAGACTTGAATATGCTCACGTGATTTCGACTAATGTGCGGCCATTTATCTTGCACAGTGAGTAGGTGTGTACATCCTGGATTAGTGAGGAGTTAATCCATCAGATTTCGAAGACCCATATTTATTCTGCCGGTCTCCATTCTCCGGGGCTAATGGCTACAGTAGCCGGGGAATTAATGATGCACTTGATCTTTTGGTCGATGATTTCGTTGAGTTTATTTTCGTTTTCGTTAATTTATGATGGACAGAATTTTTTGGGGAAATGCTTTAAATGTCCTAGAAAAAAAGACACGGGAAAATTTTCATTTTTCTCTTTTCTGTTCGTGTTTTTTATTTTTTTATTTTATTTTTAGTAAAAATAGAAAGTTTTTGTAAGTAGAATTTATGTTTTTCATGTTGAATATGTGCAGACACTAACATTAATTTGAATAAATTATGTCAGGTTGCATGAAAGGTGATTGAGTGGTAAAATTGCTGCTAGTGACAAATAATAATATTAAAGTGTTTTTGAAATTAATTTTTGATTTATAATTCGATGGAAATAGATTTAAATGTGATGTTGATTCATGGTTGGGTTGCGTTTGTTCAATAAGTTTTTCGTGTTTTCCCAGTTGTCCTAATTTTTCTTTTTGAGGGTTTTTGAAAAGACAGGAAATGTTTTTGAGATGATTAACTTAACTTAAAATTTGGCTGGCAACTTACGAAATCAATTTTATCACATCAATGACACATCAATGAAATCAATTTTATCACAAAATGACAAACATAAAACGAAAAGTAGTTAGAAGGCAATAGAGTTTGAACTAAATGCAAAACATAATTTTATATGATTGTTGAAAATGAAGCAAGATGTAACCAAATATCTACGTTAACAGAAAAATACCAAAAGTAGAAGTTAAAGTCTTCGTCGTCTCTGTGATTAGTAACGATAAATACAATAGTACAAAAGCCAGAATGAAATGGCATGTGTGAATACGGTGGTATGGGTGCCAGGAATGTTTCCAAAAATGATCAGTGAAATCATGGGCTGATGCCTGAGCAGAGTTACTAGACTTTGGCCTTGAAGTCAGCTGGAGCAAAATTTAGCTTATGCTATTCGTCGCGAAAACGAAAATCTCCGCCTTTCAACCACCTCTACAGCTTGTATGGATATACCCACATTCCATCCTGGTCCCAAAACTCAACTCGAAGTCGAGTATCGTATTTTCGGCAAGAGATGAGATCTTAAGTCAAAAATGATTTTGTGAACATGAGAATCTTTCATCAGTCGAGTAGCCGAAAAGATGCTGCCTATCTGCTCGGCAGGTATCTAAGCCGCCTTAAAAACCACCTCCTTCTTATCTTCCATTGTGATCGCGTGTCCGCCTTACGCCCTTGCTTCACGGGGCTGGATCAGTTGATAGTTATCTAGCTGCTATCTCTTTTGCCATTTCTTTGTCCTTCTCGGTTTGGTTTGGTTGATGGTTTTCAGCTTAACTTTATCTTTTCTGCACACATCCCCGCCCTTATCATCTGGCCCCGATTTTTTCGGTGTTATCTGTACCTTGGGCTGCTTCCAGCATAGTCTCGGCCATTCAAAGAGAACATGCAGAACGGTGAATTGTCTAGCCTGAAGTGATGTAAGTATGCCCACTCAGGAAATGCCTGAGCTTGTACATCGGGTATGAGTTTATGGATCCATCAGCCCTTTGTAGACTCTCGTCCCACCCCTTCTATTCCCTTGGGCTCCCTTTGCATTTGTCGAGTCGTACAAGCTGTCAATCTCCACCGCCAGGCTATCACACATGATGATTAATCGGACGTAGTACAGATCATTGCCCGTCCTACATAATACCGCGGACCATACTGGCGCTGTCTGCAACTATCGTGATAAGGAGGTGTCGGTTTGGCTTGAGCACCCTATAATGTCATAAAGTTACGAGAGTTCAGAAGACGGCAACATTGGGCAACAGGAACCATAAAGGTGGTTTTACATATCGAACGTTTTTCTGTCGACGCGACGTTTTTATGTCACAGAAATTGTGTCTGATAGGTTGCTATCAAAAAAGAGCGGCGCGACAGAAAAGCTTGGGATATGTAAAAACACCATCCAGGGCGTGAAACTCAACCTCTTGGACTTGCAAAACGACGGCATGGATGCCACACCCATAAATCACCTATCAAATATCATTTCACTGCATGAGTATTATCCTGGAAACAAGAAGAAAGACGGGACCGCTATCCGTTGCACACCAGAGCGCAGCAATGCTTTTGAAAAATGTAAGCAAGCATTGGCTGTTGCAACGCTCCTTGCTAACCCAAAAACAGGTGTACTCATTAGCACTCAGCAGAAGATTGCAAAGGGATGGCAACGATTAGGATGTTTTTCGAGAAAGTTATCGCCAATAGAAGTAAGGTTTAGTACTTAGGGGTCGTCCATAAATTACGTGAGGTGATTTTTGGGATTTTTCAACCCCCCCCCCCTCCCCCCATGGTGAGATATCGTGAGATTTGTCCCGACCCCCTCCCTCCCCCCTAATCACACGTGAGATTTTTCAAATTTTATAAATCCATAGTATTTACATTAAAAATACGAAATTACGGTCGTAACCACAGAGTTTGAATATAGAACAGCAGGAAAGGCCCTCGCGTATAAAATTCGTGTACGTAACCGTAGTGAAATCTAGTGAAAGGTGTGTAAAAAGTGCATCTGTGTGAATGGGGGAGGGGGGTGAGCACTCCCCCAACTAATTTCATTACGCTAAAATTCGGCATGTGCTTTCTTGTAGCACTAAATTCTAATGGCCTTTTCGCGGTTCAGTGTTACTTGGCTCGTCGAGTCGCGCGTTTGACTAGCCTTTATAGGCTAAACAATCGAGTAATTTTTTTGTGTAAGACTTACCCTCATCTTAAGGGCCTAATTCACACACAGTTCGCTGGCAGGCCGTGGCCTGAAAGTTTTAGCCTTGAGGCCAAGTATTACCATACACTCACCGGCCGCCAACTGTATGGCCTGAAGTTCAAGAATGCCTATAGCTCAAAAAAAAAAACTGACAAAAATCGAATTTATCGTCAGTTCGGGCCTGAAGATCTGAGCGTCTATTCACTCTCGAGCCGTGAATTGACGGGAAGAATTCACGCTGTATCCATTCGTAATAGAAAACAAGGCGCGAGCTAAGCGTGAAAACCATCCACACTCGCGTTCGCGTTTGTTTGCGGGCGTTCACGGCGCGGCGTGAGGCTGGAGCCGACTTGAAGCTTTCATTGAGGCCATGAACATTTTTGCGCTTGACTTAATAACCTGCTATGCTAAGCAGTCGTTTTCACCTGTGTGTCTGTAGTCAATCATGATTTCATCTGCATGCCACGGCCTGTCTGGCGGATACCTGAAGTATCATCCCTCAGTTAGACTGAGTCAAGGTTAGTCGTGCTGGTCGACCTGGTCTGACAGGCCACTGCCTACCGGCGGCCTGTAAGTATAAGTAGATCTTTAGTGGAGAAACATGTTTTACTTAATTTAACCCAGTTTTTTCGGCATTTTACACTGTTTCTTTAAAAGAAAAAAATTACGTGATATTTGCCGAGACCCCCCCTCTCCCCCACGTGAGATTTGGTGAGATTCGGCTCGACCCCCTCCCTCCCCTAAACGCCTCACGTAATTTATGGACGACCCCTTACGACAGGGAGCTCCTAAGGGCATAAGCTCCAGTAAAGCATTTCCAATACTTATTGAACGGCACACGTTTTTAATTATTGACACAACATAAACTACTTATATTTGCATTCTAGCAGAAATCAGAAAAAGCATCACCCAGTCAAGTCAGGCACTTGAACTACTTTGGCCAGTTTACCACAGATATCCAACATATCTCTGGAAGTAACACGTCTACTAACAAGGTACGCCCCTACGTACAAAAAGGACACCGCCTAGGGTTTTTAACGCAATGCACAATTTGTCGCATCCGAGCGTAAGGAGGACAACTAACTTGGTCCTGGAAAGGTTCGGGTGGCCGAGCATGAAGAAGCACTGCCGGATCTGGTCTCAGTCTTGCTTAGGCTCACAAAAGAGTAAGGTGCAACGACACGTGAAAAGCTCGATTCTGGACTTTCCGTAATTTGAAGGAAGATTCCAACGTCCACTTAGCTGGTAGCTCGATAATTTGGATATAATTGTATATAACAATTTAGAAATTAGTAAATAAAAGGAGAATATGCACTCAATCTGACGCTTTATATTGTACCGTCAGATGTACACCGTAGGACTTGATGCCAGAAGGACGACGCAGTATCTCCATAGTCTCTTGTATCTGGGTTGAGATGGTGTAGCCACAATTCCGGCGAACGACGGCAAATTCGCGGTCAAAATTTTTTAAAAACATATGTGATAACGGAATTGCCTATAATTCCGACTGGCGACGATTGGCGAATTGTACGAAATTCGTCCGATTAAAATAAATTGTCGGTCAAGGCCAAGATCAAGCTCCTGGAATGGGTTATTGCAGCCCACTCCTCGAATCCTCAGACATTGCTCCTTCTGATATCTATTTCTCCTGAGTACTTATGGCTTCAGCCATCTCTCTACCGTATGCTCAATTCACGGATAGCTTCAAAATAATAATGATCTGTCGACTAAGTTTGCAACTTTACTGACGTAGGAAAATTGTATCCAAATAGGCAATTCTTTAAGTAACCTCATTTATCAAAATTCAAAATCCCTTAAAATTAAATTAAATAATTTAAAATAGGCCTAGGGTAGTTAAAATAATTCCATATTTCTATGCAATCTGCCATATTCAAACCATCATTAACCATGCCGTAATTTAGCCACAAAATTATATATAGTGAAAAAAAAAACCTAAACGCCTGCCATTTTATCAAAGAAAACCATTAAAGCAAGAAAAATAATTATGTTACCAACAACTGACAAACAATTTGTTAATAAATAACAATCCCTTAACTGATGGCTGTGCCAAGGCTGTTATTGTCAGTAGTTTACTAAATAAATACCACAAAACACAAGAAGCCTCCTCGGGCAGCATTTTCCCAGAGAGAAGCGATTGTCTTTACTTCTTATATATATATTTATATATTGTATAGGTTGTACTATATACCTAGGAGCCATTCACCTTATCGGCAGGAGCCAACACAGCCCACACAGCACCAGGTAATGCCCCCCGAAAAAAAAATTGAACCCTTCTGGCTGAGATTCTCAGGACCTCTTTAAGACTGAATGTCTTTCGCTCTTTCTCTGAGATCCACCCTCCATCCATCCAGTTATAGTCCTGCATAGGGTAGTAGTATCTCCGGTGGCTGCTCCTCCTGAATAAAGGCAACGAAGAAGAAGAGGAAAAAAACACCAGTTTCACCCCGAGGGCACCGCTATTGTTATAATAACTCATTTTATCTTAAGTAACGTAATTAGGCACCATCGATAAAGACTATTAATTACCCTCCACGCAGATACACACACACAACTGGGGGCCCCTTGCTGGGCTGTCAGCCCCGATGGAAATCGATGGGATTTTATCGATCTACACTTTTTACTACAGTTACTCCTCACTCATATGGGAGGGCATGGTGGGGCTATTGAGAAACCGCAAAATCAACCCTTATTACTTAAGTGCCTAGTGGGATGTATGCACATACATAGGGTGTATCTAGTTTGTACGTATAAACTTATAAAATTCGCAGCGTTGCAGTGTGGTCTGGTAATCCGTTAGCCTACTTCTAGGCATTCGTTTTGCACCACAATAGCATTAAAAGGGAAAACCAAAAAGGGGTTGGGAAAGCTGCGGCTCAGGTATATCACCCTTATGTCTCGTAAGGCCTATAGAGGTGTAGAAGAACTTCGTCTATTCGGGGGGTGGCAAGCAGTCTGGTGGACTTAGAGACTTAAAAGGCAGATAGTATATGGCATACGAGCAAGGAGTCGGGGACTATAATCAGATTTGTAAGTACGTACAGGTTGCAATTAACGCATCTACTAACAAAACTTTGCTGTTGCGAACTGTTTGGATTAAGCCCCTAGTCGAGTACGAGTACCACTTGACGTCTGTTGTATGGTACTAGAACCGTCAGCTCTAAGAGGAAGGGTTTACCTTTCTAGGCTGCAGCTACTGACGACTTAATTGTACACCAAAAGGTTGGATTTAAAATTTTCTCTGATGCTTTGGAGAGATACCATTGTGCATAAATCATTCCCCCAGAGTTTCTCACGAGGATATAATTTTCTTGTTAGTGAAAATAGCGGAAAACTTAATTTCTGTTTTTTTTTTAAAGTAACGAACTATGTAATTGAATATGCATCGCTTTGTAGACTATGCCAAAGCCAAACAGAATGACTAAACAGCAACTCTGAAGGGATTTGTGCAGAAGAAGTGCTGCTCGTATGTCTCTTTATTTTCCCTTCGCGTCTAAAACGATTTAATCTCTAGTCCTGGCTTGACAATCGGCGCAAAAAAGGTCCTCTCCTTACCTTATTTATGAACTCAATAAAATTCCACCCGTAATAGTCACATTTTACGAAAACGCTTCCGATATTTTCACCTCTAATGGGTAAAAGTACTCAGTCGACATTAGCCAAATGCATCCCATTCTATTCGGTTAATGGCAGCCGTAAGGCCATTACTTGTGCATTGTTCTCCATATTTGTTCAGAAAATTGTCGTCGTTTGTTCCGATTATTCCCATTATTCCACCAAATTGAATCGAAACTCGATTAATTATTTAATCGGCGAAAATATTGTGCTCCAACAGAGACCCAACATTCCGCCGTGCCTCCAGCCAACCCCCACTGCCGCGGCAAAAGGGCGGAAAAGGGCCCTCTTCCACATTCCCATCCTCCCCCGCGCCGAGTATTGTGCAGATTGCAGGGGCTTTATTTTTCGACTGTTGTTGTTAATCTATACGTTTTCCTCTATATTTTTTTTTATCACAATGTGAAAATTCTACACGAAGGTAACACTAATAAAAAAAAAGCGATGAAAATTGTTGTCGGATTACAGGAAAAATATTCACGATATGAAATGCCGGGTTTTGTTTTTTACAATCGCCAAGGACTAATGTTCACGGTGCAAATTCGATGTTAACTTTAATTACCGGGCATTAATGTAATGGCATCGATTGTGATATGAATGTTGTGAAATTGTAAAAAGGATGTCAGGATACCTTTGGGTATGGTTTTTATTTGTTTTATTGTGGAGGAGCTGAAAGGATGAAAATGGTTTTTGCTGGTAAGAAAAATCGAGACAACAGATGATGATAATCGGTTCTGTATGCTGGGGTAGGCGCGATTTTACTAAAGCTATTAGTGAGGTATTTAAAGTTAACGTGGGTCATGTTTAACACGATATAGGTAAATATTTCTGATATAATATCATGTTCGAGTTTGTACAAGAAAGCATGGTTCGCGGAAATATATAAATATGTGGTAAAAATCCTTCCTAAAAGGGAGGGGTTAACATTTTCAACCTAGCGTAATTTTCACTAAATAAATTCATCATTTGAATGTTAATTAAATCTCGGAAAATATATTATAAGTTTTTTTTTTTTTTTTTTTTTTTGTGATACGATGAAGCTTAGGAATCACCCTTTGTATTACTAGTCCGTCATGTCATTCGAGTCATGGTGTAATGTATAGTTATTAAGCTTGATCTGAAGGATAGAATAGAAAGGATAGGTTAGGGGTATGGAGGGTGCATGAGTAGGTGTCGATGAACCTAGTTTCAAAGATTATGTGCATTTGTAGGAAGATAGATGGCTCTACATACTATACTATTATTGCTGTAGAAGCAGGATCTACGATAGTATTGCTGCCAGAGCCAACAAACTTCTTGGCTTTATAAAGAGAAGAACTTAAGAATTCAATAACGTTCGGGTCTAAAAAAACTCTTTTCTGTTCGCTCGTCCGCCCAATCATGGAATATGCGGGAATATCCGATCTGGAACTTTATATTCAACCTAGAGTAGGTCGAAAAGCTCAACAAGTTTCCGAAAGCTGAAGAAGGCGAAACGCTTCCTTTCCCTATTGGCAGACAGTATTTCCAAACTTGTACAACATTCTAGAGTTCAAACTATACGCCATTTGTTAGAGTACCCACGAACCTTCACTATACTCTAATATATTGTCAAACCAACCTTACAGGACATTGTACTAATGGCTTAATAGACTTGTAGTAAAAATAGTGAATACTTAGCACTTCCGAGCCGATTTCTGAATCTTAATAGGTGTGCAGCAGAAATCCAAAATATATTAGAATCCAAAATCTAGCTCTTGAATAAACCCACCTATTGTAAGCAACACACCAAAGGTGTAACAAAGATAGGCATAGAGAAATACTTTAGAGATTGCTTCACAAAACTGACCAATTGTCCAATATCCCAACTTCCCAGCTTTGACGCTTCTTTGCGTTACTTTAGGCCTTCGACAATTCAATACAAGGACCTGCTCAATCAACAGGTACATTGTAGCAAGAATAAGGTCGAAGTATTATTTCATTTCCAATACATTCTTCCTTGTCGGTACTATTGTCCCACCCTTTATGGTCACCGAGATAATTGCGCGTTTTTCCTTCGCGTCATACAATGTGGCTCCTTTCAGTCTAGAAAAAGTGTGAGCCTCACGTGCTTCGTTTGTACTATTCCGTGCGTCTTTCATTGGTAAGTGCCTGAAGTGGGCTGCTTTATAAAAAGTAGAATTTTACTCAGGCGTACTTCAAGCAACACCTGTTGTTAAGGGCCTGTTTATCAACTGTACCACTGAAATTATCGTCGCCTGCAGGGCAATATTTCTCCCGAAAAACAACAGTAGTCCGCTCGGCTGATACTCATGTCCTGTAATACCCCATTTGCGCCCACACTGTATATGCTCGTTTATACAAATAAAACAATGTGGATGTGGAATAACCAGCCACAATCAGTTTTTCCGACCTCGGGCAGCATCTGAAAGCTCAAACGTAAGATTCATTGCCATCTGCAACAAAACTCCGCAGATCTCCCCAGACCTATAATATTATCTTCTACCTACAGGGGCATTGCAATATTATCAGCAACTCCTAAACTTTTCGAAAAGCTTGTTCACGATAAGAATTCCCAAATAATTGCTCCTCAATGATCAACAACATTGCTTCAGAAAAGGGCGCTCGACAATTACTAACCTTATGACACTAACCTCCGAACTACTATGTGGTATGGAGAACGGTCATCAAATCGATGCTGTCTATACTGACTTCAGTAAGGCCTTTGACCGCGTCGACCACCATATTTTAGTAACAAAACTACTAAAATTTGGAATATCTGGGCCTGTCAAGATGGATAGAATCATATCTTAACGGAAGAACACAAGCCGTTAGATTTCAAGGATTTCTATCAAAAGAAATTGAAGTAACTTCCGGAGTCCCTCAGGGTAGTCATCTTGGCCCACTTTTATTTAATATATTCATCTCAGACCTGTCAGAAAAACTATGGAATATACGACATCTTTTTTATGCCGATGACCTCAAAATATATAGAGTCACTAGCTGGGACCCGGTGCGCCTATGCTGCACCCATAAGCCAATAGTAGTAATCAGGTAATATGAATTTTAATATATGTACAATATGAGAGTTTGAAAAAGTCCATTTTTTGGTATTTTTGACTCCAAATAATAAAAAGTGAAACTATTAGAGATCTGACATTTTGATCGAGACAATAAAAACCATCCATTGACATGGCATTTTTCGAGATATGAATTTTCATACACAGATGAAGTGTCTCAATGATCCCCTTATTTTCTGTATTTTGGATAGCTGGGACCCGGTACGCCTCGCTGCAGCCATAAACTGGATCTAACGGTCGGTATATTGAGTATACTCCATTACTTATTGTATTCTACTTATCATACCCTTTCATTTGATGCCCATGTCGAGGGGGTTGTGAAGAAAGTGTTGATCCGACTTCTTGAGACGGCCGCCATGGATCTAACGTATATTCAGTATACTATATTGCTTATTGTATTTCAGTTTATTTTTAATATCGTCATGGCCTACCTATTGTTTGACAGCTGCGTTAATTTGAACTTTTCATTAAATGTAATGATTCAATTTAATGACAATTTTACATTTACGAAACTGTCAAATAATAGGTAGGTAGGCCATGAAGCTATTGAAACTAAAACGAAGTGAAAATTCCTAAAATTACCATTTTTTTGGATTTTTCAGCTATTTTTTTTTTTGGTTAAAGGTATAAAAAATAGCTTACGACCTATTCTCAGACCTACCAAATATACACAACAAATTTCATACAAATCGGTCAACCCGTTTCGGAGGAGTTTGGTAACAAACACTGTGACACGAGATTTTTATAGATATAGATAAAGATAAGGTCGCGTGATGACGTAACTCTCCTTCAGTCGAAACTGAATACATCAGGACTGGTGCTCCACCAATAAAGTGCAACTAAACACCAGTAAATGCCACGTAATTACCTTCTCTCGTAAAAAGGCATGCAGTTTCAATACTATTATCTCAACGGCAAGGTATTAGACCGCGTTGATCAAATTGTAGATCTACGTATTGTCCTGGACAATAAATTAAATTTTAATTTGCACTACGATAATATTATTGCAAGAGCTAGCAAACTTCTTCGCTTTATAAAGAGAAGAGCCAAGGAATTTGACAGCCCTCGAGTAACTACAACCCGCCAAATTTTAGAATACGCATGCCCGATCTGGAATCCTATTTACCAGGTAAGCAGTAGTAGGTTTGAGTCAGTGCAAAAGAAGTTTCTACTTTTTGCTCTGAGAAACCTATACGACTCGCGTGATTTCCATAGCCTACCGCCCTACACAGACAGGCTCAAAGTGTTGGATCTTATGCCACTGTTTAATAGGCGTAAGCTGCTTATTTCATGCTTTACTTTGGATGTCTTAAAACGATAAGATCAAAGATCAGTTTCTGTCAGACAGAATCAAAATTAACAACGATGTCCGACACAATAGGAATACGAAAATGCTTAGGGAATATTCTCATCGGACCGAGTATGGAAAGAACGAGCCCATCAACAGATGTTGCATGATTTTCAATGGCCACAGTTCCTGCTTCTCCCCTGGAATTAGCAAATTATCCTTTAAGAAAAAATTGATAAGCTTCCTGTCATCCGAATTACCCTAAACTAACACTATAACTAAATATGTTATAAAGATATACTCTGTGATAATAATGTTAGACTGTAAACTACTTTAGCTATAGTCATTTTCCCGGTGTAATATAGTTTTAACTGTGCCTTGTTTGGCGTAAATAAATAAATAAATACCCTTCAAACCAAGCTTGCTTACTAGACATTGCAACATGGCCTGATCGACATGACAGACTGGTAGTATAAAAAATGCAGATGAATTCTAGTTTTCAGTATGAATCCTCACACAGACTAATACCAAATTGTGTGGCTCCAATTTCACCAGGACCTCCTGGCCCGCCTCAGTTCGATCTTGAAAACTCCTTTCCATTAATACCCCCAGTAGAATAATTTATTTTTTTGAAGGATTTTTTTATACAGAATAACAAAGTACATATGTATGTATGCGATGCGCCATCTATACCTTCGGTATTTCAATATTGCATAACTTTAGAAATTTTTAGCCGCTTTTGACAAACGAGCAAGATTTATTTAGGATATTCTTTACCATTTATTACCAGTATATCAATTACCACCATTTACTTACCATTTATTACCAGTACACAATTTCAAAAATTTATTTTGATGTAGGGTTGCGTGAATGCCCAAATGTATTTCATCTTCTTACTTCATATGTACAGACTTGTTGATCAAATTTTCGAGTTTTTTAGCAAATCACTGAATGCGTTTTGGCTCTCAGTGAAAACTTCATCACGGAAGCATCGGTGCCGTACCGCCCGTCACGGATATGTGTGGATCGATCTAAATAACTCAATTTTAGGTCCGATTTGATGTAAGAAGATAGAACCCGATCAAACAAATGTTTGCTTTTCCTGTCGCTCCAGACTCAATTTTTGGTTTTTACCGAGAAAATCGCTCCAAATGTTTGGATTTTTATCTTTCAACTAATATTAAAGTGAGGGGGTCGCATGATTTTTTATTTAATTTTTGGCTTCTCAGGGGGACACTAAAACGGTTGAGAAACAATGGCCTAGGGATAGCGATTAGAATTTTGGAAGTTTAGGTATAGTAGGTGAAGGAGCTTTTCGTCCTATTATCCCAATCCCACATCTACCTACCTTCAAAATGTTTCGGAATGTGGATTGCATTTAACCTTAATCTCGACTTTTTAAATCGATTAGGCCACCTCTTCGTTAAGGACTAATTTATGTAAGGACTCTCTTTTGAAAAATAAATCGTCCATGCAGAAAAAACGACGTGCTTTCATCAAAAAATCAAAGATCCCAGATGGCTGAAACCTTTTAAAATACGTCGAAATTTTCTGTGGCAATTTATTTCTCATAAAGGACATGAATAAAAAATATGAACATAAACCGTAAAAAAGCCTCTGTCCAAAATCCCGTTAGCGTTTGTGATTCTTTCATCCTTGTACCTACAAAAAAAATTCCGAAATTCTCCAGCCGCCATTCAAAGGACATTTGTAAATATTTAATATCAGCCACAAAATTGTTAAATTTCGCCTGGCCAAAAGCTCTTATGTAAAAACATAATTTTCACTTACATTTTCCTTTAAGGAGTTTTTTCCTGGCCCTACGAGAGAGCCTTAATTTTCCTCTGCCAGGCGATATAACCTTGAAGTCCTGCCGAAGTAACCGATTTGGGTGTGGGTGGGATACTGTCATTTGTGTTATCTTTTGTTGTCTTTCAATGGAAGAATGGCCATAATAAGATTTTGGATATTTGTGCTCAGTAGGCTCGAACTTCTCGCTAAATTTGTGCTGCTGTATTTTTTCCTCCGTTTCTGCCTTTTTTGCGTTCATCGAGGTAATCAAGAAATATGGATGAAGTTTACGAATTCATCTTGGGTTCCAGGCACGTGCTTCAATATAAGATAACGTAATTAACTTCGGGGCCTGGTTTCCAAGATGGTGGGACATAAAAAGCTTAAATAAGCATGATACTACTTCATTAGTCCTTAGGCCTTGTTCACGTACTTTTCATTTCTGCTCCTTATTCTTATTCTTATATTTATATTCGTTTTTTTGTGCCCGCCGCATCTCATGAAAGCCTGAGCTGTTTGAACAGGTGTGTATAGAGTTTTTCAAACCTCGTGACATCCCGCGCATATTCCCCAGCTAAGCTCTTAAAAATGTTTAAAAGTTCAGACAAAAGCTTCAGTTAACTCCTCCTATCAAATCATTTGTTGCCATGTAATCAGTCGCGACTGCGTATTGCTACCGGGAGGTGTATCTTTCTGGGACTTCAATGATTATTTAAAAAATTTACAAATTATGACTGAAAAACACCCGTTTTTATATATTTTTTTAATTTAAGGTTTTTATATTTTACACATATGCCACAGAAATAATTTGTAGTAATTTCTACTAAAAAATACGATATTTGTGTTTTTATCACTTTGATTACTAGATTTTTGACATTTTCCGCCAGTCGCAAGCGCGCTTCTGGCTGGGGAGGTTGCGTTGCTTGCGGCTGCGGAGAACTCTCAATTTGTGAATGAAAATGCTCATATCTTTAAAAGAAATTTTTCCAGCAATTCTTTTAATTTATTTTAAATTTAGAGATGAGAAATATTTAGCATAATTATAGTAAAATTATGCTTATTACGATGGATAAACTGCCTTTGTGAAGCAGGAGTTTTACATGTATATTTAAAAGCTCTGCTCAATACATATAAAGATTACTTAACTTTATTCATCCGGCATGCGCACATCCCTTCCCAAATTATTTTGTTGAGTTTTTTCTGCGTTTGTTGCCTTTTTAAGTTAAAAGAGGGGAAATGATAGAACAAAATTTATGAAATTGGGCAACGAGGTGCGCAGAACCCTTCAAATTATTTGTGTCACGGCGTTTGAAAACTTCTATACAGGTTTTCTAATTATATTTTGAATATTTAACCTTTTAATAATTCTTTACTTTTTTTTTGCCTCGCTGCGGAGAGCTTAGGAATTATGCTTTTTTAAACATTACGTTAAATACTGGCAATTTATTTCTGTCCCCAGCTTCGTGCTGCAAATGGATGTACGAAAATTATGATGTGCTCCACCCACCCGCGGGGTGTTCAGAATAAACGGTCCTTGCTATTTTTAAGTGACAAGATCCCTTGACTTGATTGTTAGCATATCTCATCGAGTTTTTGTGACGTTTTTTAGTGTGCTGTTGTATGATGTGGAATGTGGATCTATGCCCTGGATGTGGGAATGGTTTTTTCAGGGCGACAAATGAAAAGGAAAAAACATGCGAGTGTAATTGACTTTGAGTTATGATTTATGTTAAGTGCTTTATCTTGTTATTTTGAATATTTTTGAGGTGTATATTAGCTTATTTCATAAATTTTCCTTATTACATTGACAGCGGTGACCGACTTTTAAATTTTCCTAATTCAATAAATTTTACGGCAAAGAAAAATATTTGAAAAAAACCATGAATTTTGCAAATATGTGTGTATTAAAGATTTGCATAAAAAAATACGTCTTCACACCTAGTCACATGTCAATCAGCTTTCTCTAATGTACTCTTTCCTTGGTCGACCTGCCGCTCTTTGAGCTTTAGGGATGCTGAAACCAATTTCATTTGGCTGCAAACGACGGCGTAGCAAACCAACTTTTTATTCCTGGAATAAACAGCTAAGTAAGAGCCTTGGCCTCTGCATCAGCCTTAACACTGTCTTCCAACCTTGACTGTGTTCTGCCGACTGGTCTCTTACCATTTGGTAGTAGGTCTTCCTTCGGCTTCGACATCGGTTCATCACATTATTGTTCCTAAGCGATTGTTAGAACTGTACGAACTGATTTAGGTATACAGGCTTGCGTTGGTGTAGTCTATCATTTAACAGGCGCAGAAGCTTAAACTCAACATAGTTACTAAGAGAGCAGACCAAAACGGAATTTAAATAGGGTAAAATATGGTCAAAACGTCGAAACTTATAAAAAATAGACGCAATCATTACTACAAGGTTTCGAGCGCAAGAAGAATCGCAATGGAGGCCATGCATTAGAAAAGGTAGTAGTAAATCTTTAAGCAAATTCAATCAGATTGGTCTTTGAAGCAAACCACAATGGTATTTAAATCTTAACAGGAACCCTTTCGTTTTGCCAATAATGGAATTGGTCTGGTCACAGCAGGTCATACTGTTATTAACAACGATTCCTAGATTTCTTACTTTATCCACTCGGTCGATGGGAACTCCATTTAAGGAGATTGCTGGAAGGTCAGTGTAAGGAATTGGAGATTGAGAGAACAGAATATAGCTTTGTTCCAGTACTTTTCCTGCAAAAATTTGTTGGGCAAAAACTTAGTTGAATGGTGGGGATAATTTTGTCAAAAATTCAGAAAGTAAAGAAACGACTTTTGGGCAATTTCTTGCAAATAAAGAAGAAGATAACATAAATGTCGATTGTCTATGTGTATGCCGCTTTTTAAGATACCCACACACATACAAAAAATTGTCAATTGACAACTTGCAAGAAATCGCAGGACCGAAAACCTCCGGCTAATTCCTGCACGAGGGGAAGTGAAAATTTCCCCGCTTTTTCTTGCATGAGAAAGTAAAGAAACACAAATTGGGAAAATTTTTGTCCCGCGGGATCCCACATTCGAGTTCTAGAACAAAATTTATAATGTGATTTCAATGAGTTTAGTTGCAGTAAGTTCAATGACGACCAGCAGAAGACACGGTACAAGTCAGCTGTAATCTTCTCCATATAAATGTGGATTTGAAACATATAGCTGCACATCATCCACATACAATCATACATATCGCACCCTTAGAATGAAAGTGACCTAACTCAAAATTCCTGTAAATTCTGATTTTGCTATAAACTGACCTTAAAAAGCCTACTCTAAAACCCTATGGCGAAAAAGAGCCCGAATTAAGAGTAAAAAAGTGATAACGTATACATCGGTCATTTTTGTTGATCGCACAATTCACCTATGCCTGTTATGTGAAAGAGACGGAATCAGTATTGTGCCAGTTTATTGCAAATACTGTGAAGGTGAGTACATTTTATTTTTGGTGCTAAACTGACTCCTTTTATAATAAGTCTGTTTATTACAAAATATTTGCAAAAAATTTTTAACCGTTTTTAGATTGAGTCTCTTTAGTAATCTTTAGTAATGACTGAAACCATAATGTGCCATCAGCATTTGCTGCATCTTGCGTCTTAAATAGGCTTAACTCATAAAAAGTCCCAGAAATTACAGAATATTTTTGACATAGAGTGACTTAATTTGAAACCATTTCTTATTAAAATTATCAAAATATATTTAAAATACATTTAAATTTAATATAATGTTACCAATCTGTACATAAAAGATCAATATATAAATACGCAAAAAATGAATCATTTTCAATGAAACACGGGACAGATACTTTCGAATTTACTCAACACCGCACTTATTTCAAAACTTTCTTGCTCATTTCCCACAAAATGCAATTTTTGAGTTAGGTCACTTTCATTCTAAGGGTGCGAAGATACGTTAGAGTGTTTTACTGCTAAGAGCAGATAATTAATTAAAACGCTCAATAAAAGTGGCCCAGGAATAAAACCTTGGGGAAAGCCATTGGTAAGTAGGCCAACGGTGAAACTAGACTCACAGAGTTTAACTATTTAAGAGCGGTTTTAGCAAGATTTTATTTGAGAGAACCGATAATTTGGACCCTCTTAGATTTCAGTAATCTCTGTAAATTAGTGATGAGCAAGACTAGTCTTGCACATTTAGCAAGACCAAGCAAGACCAAGACAGGACAAGGACAAGTCAAGACTTAGTGATGAGCAAAAAGTCTTGCTATCTTGATCTTGTAGTCTTATTTAGTCCTGTCTTGTCTTGTTCTTGCTTTGGTCTTGCTAAATGTACAATAAAAGGAAGAACTGCAAGAAAAGTCTTGCTCATCACTACTGTAAATGACCCCGCATCGGCATAGACCATTCCAAACACGAAGGTTCTTTTACCAAATAGTCCCCAAACTAAGTTCTAACCACAACCTATGCTGCTTGACTCACGAAATCGATATACTGAGTAAGTTAATGGCTTCTTCCTATAAAATCTTTTAAAGCCTCAATTTAGACTTAGCTAGAAAAGGGTCGGCATACCCTGCCTCGTTTGGGTTTCATGCAGACGATTTGACGCTCTGTCTGCGAACCTGCTGGGCCTAGGTGCGGGAGAGTTTTATTTTCAGTCAGGCGTATCGCTCCTGTTTCGGGTATCGTACAGACTACTGCATCCCTGTTGCAGGCTAGGAGCGGACGAGTTTAATATTCATTCGGGGAGCGGATCACTATTATTTGGAACAACAAAGCAGTAATCACGACGATAAAGTGGCAAAGGGCCATGGCCAAACTATGTAGTTTGACTGCCCACGCCTCGCGCCTTTGATGACGCAGGAAGTTATCAATCGGATCAGTTTTGGGTTGCCCTTCTTAATAGTTTTCATTGTTCCGGAATCGATTATTGGAGCATCTGCTAGTTCTTAGAAGAGGGTCGGCCCTAGATGATCAGACTATGATGAAATATGTCGATTGCTAGAAGTCTGGGTTTTACATGGTCAACTCCAAGCAGTTTGTTTCTGTGTCTTTAGTAACGTTGCCATGGAATTGTTGGGTGAAGTACACAGAATAAAATAAGTTTGCTGTACTTTGAGCCGTAAATCGTAACGGATCGGTATCGTGGTGGACTACAACGAGTAGGTGTTGCTTCGTAGGGCATAAGGCTGATCTTAACGTGCTCTCATTTTCGCCCGAATGTCAAAGTCTCGTTATTTTTTGGCGAAGTTGTTTGAACAGATAATGAATGTTAAGAGAAAAAATAAATCGTTAAGAAAATGACACAAATTACACAGAAAAAGGCAACTATGAAGAAACTCTCGAAAGAATTAGAAAACCACCGCTTGCTAAATTGGTATTCCGAAAGGGATAGTGAAGACGAAATTGAAGAATACTGCGATTGCAACGAAATATTGCTGCCTATGGACACAAGTCGCAAAATACGAAAATAATTCCCCTTTATTAAATTTATTTAATTTTATAGTATTTTTGCAATTATTATATTTCATCGAATGAAAACGTTTCAGAAGAACTATATATCATATACCTACTATTTTGGCACTTTTGTGCCTTTTTTGTGTAGTAATAAATGGGCGCCAATTATGTAGCATTTCGATGAAATATTTTACAAAATCCATTTAGTATGCCCAGCGCATGTTTACAAAAAGCACCCTATTTGGTGAAACACGTTATGTTTCTGTACCTAATATGGACAAATAATTTTTCGCTTGTCCAATAGTTCAAAATAAATATACTTATATGACATTGATATTGATTTCATTTTTTCTGTGAAATTGTTCCATTGAAATACAAAGAAAAATCCTGTTTATTGTTAGTAGGTCACCAGTCATCAAATTTGGTGAATCAAACATTTTTCTTTGAAATGATGCCCAAAATTTCTTAAAAAATGGCCTGAGAAAGTCGAAAAAGATATAAAAACCATTATTGAACTGTTATTCTCAAAACAGCCTCCTCAATCGTTTCATTATTACACCAAAAAACCTTAAACAAAATTTCGTGCTAATGTCAACTCTACAAAATCCACTGCAATCCACTCATAACATAAAACTACTGTCCAGCACTCATCACACCATCTTCAATCGAGAATTTCTATTCAAATTCGTTTTGAAACCTGCTAAAACATCGACAGTTACAAGACAGAAATAAAGACTAGCACCAAAAAGGCGTTAATAGCTTCAGGTGTGCTTATGGTATGTTTCCCCCTTTACCAAAACAAAATAGATGAAGACGACGAAAAAAGTAACAACGCCAGAATCTATCGACCTGACAAATTGATAACCGATGAATTCTATCTATCAAGGAACGTAGGTGGTCAAACACGAATGCCGGGCGGGGGACAGGTGCAAGGGGGCGCGAAGTGGCACCTCTGCCACATCTTCCCAAATGGTGGCCCGCACGTAGCAACGTTGTCTTAAAATGGGGCACACTTTGCATATGGAAATGAGTGGATAACAGCCAACACTGAAAAATATCTTCCCGTCAGCCTCAATGGAAGGTAACAAATTTGTCACGCCTACCTGGATGCGGTGCGGCTATCAAACTTCTTCCTTATCACTCGATCCCGTAAATTGGGATTTGTTTAGAAAGAATTAAAATTCCAAAATTTCCACAAAAACACACCACACGCTTCTGCATTGGAGCTGTCACGGTGACAATGTGCTCTCAGGTAACATGCAGAGTTTAGAGCTCTAGCCCTAAGTAGTAGCTGGACAGTTCTCAAGAATTCGCGTGGGCCCGCTCTGCAGCATACGCCAGAAGGGACTCGAGTCCATCAACAAAAACCGCAGGGGCTCTGACATCTTTATTCCTAAGCAGCAGCGAAGACGTTCATGGTGTAGTGAGCCTCTCTCAAGGCAGTTTTATTTTTCGTTTTGTTTCACGCTGGCAGAAAGGAGATTCCTCCTAGACTAGAGACCAGAAAGGGCTTCAGTCGCTCGTACTTTATTGGAGGCTGTTAAAGAGATATTTTAGAGGAAATTTTCAGGACTCCTCGGAGTCGAAATTTATGACATTAATACATTTCAGGACGAGTATAATGCAGGGTTTTATTGGCCTCATCACCTGAATGAGAATCCCATGCAAAATGTCCAATATTGACTACCGAATTGAGGATCCTGCCCGGGAAGAGGTTACTGCAATAAATCATCCGGCAGGAGTCAGTCACTTTCCTTTCAAGGGGAAAAGATATCCTTTTTGTTTTTATTTTGTCGTCGTGCTGTTTTGTTGATTTCTCTCCATTTAAGGTGCGAGTGCCCCGCCATTCCAGTGTAGCTGCACTATTATCCGTTTTCAGGTTAAGTAACGTGAAAGTTAAGTAACGACCATTTATGACTTACTGACTGACAATCGCTTTATTTTTTTCTCTGTGTTGAAAACCGTGTTGAAAAAAGTGTTTGATTTATGGATTTTTAGATAAAGAATTTAACAATCAGTAGTTTTATGCTCGGGCTGAAATTTAAAACAAAGTTTGTCATCCGTAGGCAGGTAGTAAGTTAGAGACACAGTAAACTAACCCCGAGAACTTATGACGCACAGTGTTTGGTCTTGTGCCAAATATCCTAACTGGCTCTCTGAGACAAATTAAGAGAGGAAATCTTTGTTCTTGGAAATATACTTAAGAAATTTGTGTGGCATACTGCAGAGAGGTTGAAATTTTCTGAATTAGTATAACTATTTGGTAACCATTCATTTTGTTATATGATCTGAAATACTTGTCAAGTTCTAGTCCAGTTCAAATTTCAAACTCATCTTCCCGTAGTATTCCCTGATCTCGCTAATGAGACTCTGGCGACCTAGTATGTGTCTACAGATATATAAATGCATAAGCCTGGCCCTGACCCCTCACTCCCGATCCCGAAAAAAAGTGTATGAATATCAAAATAAATTATAGGCAGCCACCTGAGCAGCATACCCATTATCTTCGCAAAGTGGCATTTTTGACTGATCCGGTAGTGATGGGGACTTTAAAAACAGAACAGATTACTGGTACCGACTCGAGCAACTAAACAAGACTTTTTATTTCGTATCGAAACATGAAATATTCGGAATTGGAGTTTTCTAAAGATAATTAAACTGTGAGCTATTATATAAGGAAGCTGGAAAAAAATAAGACAGCAAAATTCCAGAATACTATACGTGTAGAGTACACAGAAGTTTCATTGTAAACGATTTCAGATATCGATAATTTTTGTATCAAGCTGTATCAAGTTTCATTGCGAAATTCGAGCCCTCAGCAGTCACTTAGTGGGTTGATAGCAATATTGTTTATATGAATGAGATTTTAAGTACTCTCAAATTTTCGTAATGGAGAAATTATTTAAAAACAAAATTTTGCTTCTTTAATGAAATTTCGTGTGCCAAATCTCCAAACAATTTGCAGAGGATCAATAGTGATGATCTAGCACGTCCAAAGATGCCTACAAGTGATAAACAATTACTCTTGTTATCGTAGATTCGAAGTGACGAAAACAGCAACAAATAAGGAAGCAGATTTTTGAATTTGTCATATAAGTCATAGAGAGTTGGCTAAAGACATAAACTTATTCTTCAAGCCTGTTCATAACATTATGACGAACATTTTGGGTATGAAGCGAGTCCTTGCGTAAATGGTTCCGGAAGAGATCAATTTGTTTTTCCAAAAAGAGCATCAAAAGAAAGAAATATTTCCGGAAGTTTTGCGGATCCTCATTTTGTTAAAATTTAGCGACGAAGTCACGGTGTACGCAGACTTCATGCAAATAAACTAAAAGTCTTCCGGAAGGCACTTCGAAACTGAGAGCCGACATTTGAAAATTACTTCAAGTTTGTGCCATCGTGAAGGTATTACTAGCGTTTTCTTTGAATACCATTTTTTTGTTACACTCCGTATTTCTTCCAAACGGTAAACAGTGAATATTTGGAAGTCATGACGTCAGAATGTCAACCGAGAACGAAATAGGACAAAACATGGCAAACATTGGGGTTCACTCTAAGAGCATGCAATAAGAAGTTAAGACGTTCCAAAAGGATTGCCAGTAGGAAGCATGGTGAGAGCCTGCACACTCCACAAGAGACAACTGGAGTCTTAAAGCTCCTTTCTAAAGAAAGCTTCAACTGAGTGGGCCTTCTAAAAAAGGAAGCAGCTCTGCGAGCACTGTCAATCCTCCAGACAGCTTATTCCCTGGATCTTGGGTATAGTCAAACCAAGATTTGTAGATAGAGGTCTTTGAGGGCTGTAGTAAAAATTAGGAAAAAAAATTTCAATTGTGTTCCTTCGATTTATCGTATCAAGTCAACTGTCTGATCCGATTGTCGGATTAGAGTTAAAAAGTAGCTTAAATACGCATAAGAAAATACTGAATCCCCCTGTGAAAGTCCTTAAATAGAATTAACGGGTTTCGAACTTTGAGGTTTATAATGATAAGAAAAATGCCCCCTGATTTACTCGACTATCGGATCCAGTTTTCGGTCCGATCCGATAGTTGGTTCCGATAGGTGTATCAGAGCAAAAAAGTACCGTAAAACATGCCCAAGAAAATACTGAATATACCCGTGAAAATTATATTTCAATCGGATGAGCTGTTTCCGAGATTACCCCGGGCAAAAAGGCAGACATAGAGACGTACAGACATACGAGGTGTGACAATTAAGTAATGAGACTGATTATATTGCCGCGATTGTGGTAACCCTGCGACCTTGAAACTCCCTTTCCCTTCTCTGGGCATCCTTCCCCTCTCTATTGATATATTTGCCATCGCTCTAGCTTGTTTAGTTCGCCTGCTCTGTCGTGTTGAGTAAACGTGTGTTCGTGGTGCTCGTCACGAAAATGGAAAAACGAAATCAAAAACAACGTGTCGCGATAAAATTTTGCGTCAAATTGGGCGAAACAGCTTCGGAAACGTACGCTAAAATTGTAAAAGTGCATGGTGATAGTGCTGTTAGTCGTGCCCAGGTGTTTCGATGGCATAAAGAGTTTAAGGAGGGGCGTGAAAGCGTGGAAGACGAGGCGCGGAGCGGGAGACCAGTCTAGGTGCGGACTGACACGAATGCGCAACGTGTGCGCGCCCTGATCCGTGGAGATCGGCGTTTAACAGTTCGAATGTTGGCGTCGGAACTGGGTATGGACCGTGAAACAGTCAGACAAATTTTAACCGACGATTTAGGGATGAGAAAGTTGTGCGCGAAGATGGTTCCAAGGAACCTTTCCGAGGAGCAAAAGCAGCATCGAATGACCGTCGCAGAAGACTGTTTGGAACAAGTGGAAAACGATCCCACGCTTCTTGATCGAGTTATTACAGGCGATGAGAGCTGGTTTTTTCAATACGACCCGGAAACCAAACGCCAAAGCTCACAATGTCTCCGCACGCCCCCCGCCCGAAAAAAGGTCGCATGAGCAAGTCGAAGGTGAAAACGATGATGATTGCCTTTTTTGATAGCCGTGGAATCGTTCACAAAGAATTTGTTCCGCCGGGGCAAACCGTAAATCAAGTCTACTATCGCCAAGTACTCGAAAGATTGCGAAAACGAGTCAACAGGTTGCGCTCAGACATCGCTCGTAACTGGATCCTTCATCACGACAACGCGCCGTGCCACCCGCCCTCAGCGTGTCCCAGTATTTGGCCTCTAAAGGTATCGCCGTGTGACTTTTTTTTGTTCCCTAGAACAAAATCGGTGGTCAAAGGAACCCATTTTGAGTCAATTGAGGATATCCAGGCGGCCGTGACGAGGGAACTCGCGGACATCCCAGTCGAAGCGTTCCAGAAATGTCACGAAGCATGGAAACCCGCTGGAATCGTTGTATAGATACCCAAGGGGACTACTTTGAAGGGGATGGCAGAGTTGTAGAATAATTTTGAAATATACGGTTTTTATGGAATCAGTCTCATTACTTAATTGTCACACCTCGTACAGACTGACTACTCGATCCCAGAAGAAACAAATGGTTTCGAACTCTCTACAAAATCTATAGATATGACAATAGACAACGACTTAAACAACGTACCCAGGCATGCCACTCGTTTCGTTTTAGGCTATTTTACGGGTGATCATGATATTAGTCTTACTCCAACCAAACTTGGACTTGGACTAACGCGATCACATTATCCTGTCCTTAAGATTCTTTTGTGACAGTTGCAAGTGATCACTGCTTGGAGGCTATGATCGCCCTTCTATAATGAATCTACCATATCACAATCAATTTGTAATACCATATTTGAACGAATCCTGATTTCCTATCACCTGATGCTCACATCATTACCCAAGTGTCAATCTTCATACCAATAACTTAGAGTAATATCAAATAAACCCAAGAGAAAACGTCGCACAGTTAACATAATTTCATAAAATAAATTTCTAGCCTGTCTGAAAAGATTATTTATATGTCCCCTGCTATGAGCCCTCAATGGACAACACAAACAGATATCAGGTGTCGGTCCTATAATGACGACTGCAGCGGTGCAACAAAGATGCACCTCCAACAACTGCAGCGGGGACACAGGAAGATATCCATAAGCCGGAGCCTTTCACAGATTACATATATGATCTCGAAGAAGACAGGGCGGCGGTCATTAACGCCTCCAACCGGTTTATGGGATGTTTTCATTAAAGACGCGCTCACGCAGAAATCTCGCGGCGTTTAACAGCATTTATGACGTGCGCTGCAGTTAGAGACATTACCGTCGCCCTACGTACGTATATACGTATGCCCTAAAGCTACGGTGTCCAAATAAGGGAAAATAATTCACCCTTGCGCCCATGAAGTTTGTTTTTATGACTGTTTCCTCCGCTGTTTTATGACGCCGAAAAGGAGAAAAAAATCTCCGGGATGAAAAACTTTTACTGCCGTTCTAATAATTCACGGCATTAAGAATTCTTATTTGTGCCGTGGAGGCGATAAATTCCTGAAAATGGGCTGAAATCAAGACGTTTTTTCTTCGAGCAGGAAAAAATGTGAAAACCTGCCCCGTGAAACTCTAGAGCGTCGCCCTGCAATCCGAACAATACCTGTTCATCAGTTTAATTAAATTACAACCTTTTCCCAGGTAAGATGACACACCGTGAAACCTGACCTCGTAATGTCAACCCGGGTTAAGACGGAGCCGCGTTTACTTTTAGCACCCTAGAAGCCCCCCGCTTTATGTGAAATATGCTGATTTTTCCCCACTTTTTTCCGCTCTGCTTGGATAACATATGGCTGAGTTACTTTCCAGGGCGGAATGTTGGATGTTTTCTTTTTCTCGCTGCGTGGGAGAAGAGGAGTGGTTGGTTGGTGCTCGACGACGAAGTGACGATATGAAAGTTGTGGAAATAATGAACTGGTGGAAAATGGGCTCTAAAAAGGATTCAAATCGCTGAAGAGTAAAACTCCACTTATGGTGTCTGAATTTATGGCGCACAACAAAATCTAGAAAAACTGGAGAAAGAATCATTTCATATTTTTTATACGTTTTTGGGGGGCTTTTATTTCAAAGTGTAGCAGATATAGCACCTGGGCTTTCCAGCTGGGGTTGCCATATGAGACAAGGTACATATTTGGTAAAGAGAGCCTACACCTTCAATGAGCCTACCTACGGCGCGGGAATTGAGATTTTAAAACACGATACGCTTAAGTACATCAGAACCACATGAAGTTGAAATGAGATATTTACTTATGAGCGTTCGTAATCATCTGGAAAATTTTCGAAATTCTTCTCATTCTTTTGCCCACTTAATTTTCGTTGAGGGTTTTTTGTTTTCACGGTTTGCTTTTCGTGTATTTGAAGACACAATCTGGTACTGTTCGAATTTTGTTTACAATTAATGACTTTTAAGGAAGCATTGGTCATCACACTTGTTCATACTTGAGATCAAACCCCCTTGTATCTCTCACCTAAAGCGGTTCTCTGAACTCCTTGGTCGTCTTACAAGGAAAATATTTTAGTGGTTTTCTGGTGGTTTTAAAGTTGAATCTAGTGGTCTTTGGAGGAAAGAGTTGGCAACGCTGATAGAATGGACAGTATGCCAGGGATAAATTCTATTACCCCTCTCTTATTTACAAACAATTCAAATAGTTCCTATGTATTTCCTAAAATGTGCTTTGTTCTTTAGTACCTATTTTGTACTAGATTCACTTTTCCTATCAACACTTGCAAAAATGTCGTTCACTACTTAGTCTCTTGAATTGTATTTTAAAATCGCCCTAAAATAATATTGATAATACACTGAAAACAAATATCCCCAGAATATTTGCCCCAAAAAAAACCCTTGAAATCAATTACACTAAAATCTCTGCACTTTCTCCTCTACACACAAAAATCTCAGAAAAGCAATTGAATAAATAAACACAATTGCCAAATGGACAGACGTTAACAATATATTTAGGATGGGGAACAAGTGTTGCAGTCATTACACAAATGTCACATGTCGTTGCCTTTTGTCATTTATCCAAAAAAGCAAACGCAAAAAAAAATGAAGAAAAAAAAAGCAGAAAATGTAAAAAGAGTCTGAAAGTGTCCTGACAGAAACAGGAGGTCGGTCACATACAGGATATATAGGATATCCAAGAATCTGTGAACATGAAGGATAATTGCAGGCATTTGGAACTACTCGAAGACGCACAGCCCCATGTATGTACCATATTCTAAGAAGTCGGGTAGACAATGGACATGTACAGAACTCCGATCCTGCCAGCAACAACAACAACAACTACTAGAATAAGAAGAAGAAGAAGCGTCGTCCTCGTGCATGGATGGCCCTTTAGATATGGAATGAGATCCGGGTACTGGATGCTGTACTGTACTGGGCATATGCTCGTGTTTGCTTCTTAGATGACATAGAGCAGCCCTCCTCGAGCCCCATCCCCAGGGGAAACATAAATTCTTAACATGTCAATTTGTCAAACGACACTACTACGGAATTTACGCAAAAATTCTTGACAACATTTTCGGTGGCTTCTCATCTGCTCTATAGAGCTTGGTGTAGTGAACACTTTGCCATCAGATGCAAACACATACCCCATGGCAACTATGCGGGTCGTGTTCCTTGGCTTTTTTGGCAACATTCCAGGAGTGCACTAAATTCACCGGCAAATGAGAATCCTGAGGATTGTTCATCGGGTGGAAATTTAAGAAACGTTCGCAATTTCCTTTGATATTGTGGCAAGAAATATTGCTTGACTTTTTTTTTCGGAGTGAAATCAACTTGTTCCTGAATTTGGATGAGCCGAAATGTATTTTTGCACCTTCTTCGGCCAGGTGGGTGGGTGGATGAAAAACCAAATTACCCCAACCCATTTAAAATGCATTTTAAATTTCAAAAGTAATCAGATTACATTTAAGCTGATTACAAATGAAATTCTCGTGACTATTATTGACTACGAGACAAATTTCATTAATTTAAACAATTTCCAGATTTTTTTCGTGTGTTTCGCTGCGATAATCGGAGTCTTTTTCGGAGCCATTAATTAAATGCAAAAAATTAAATTAACCGCCATGGAAAGCGGCTCATATTCAATGGAAAATCGCCCTCGAATCCTCGAATTGATAGAGGTGGGTGGAAGCGAAGTTCAATTTCAACGAAAATTCATGAAATAATGTGTGTGCACATCCCACATTTTTTTTCGTTATCTGATTGTTGTTATCGCAATTAATAAAGCTAAAGAGGTCGACCCAGAGTCCAGAGTGTGTGCTGTATTGATGGACTGTGCCGCTAAAGCACAAATGCAGTTGTGGCAATTATCGACCTGGCACAGTGCAATTTAATGAAACAGCTTCAAATGGCGTAATGGAAGCTAATTGTTGATACCCATCCATCTTATCCGGTTAATTGCCATAATTGCGATTAAGCCGGGGATCCGGGCCGAGATGCAGCAGCAGCCCATTCAACTGATAACTGTGAGGCCCATAAACACTGATTAGGGGGCCCCGGATCCATGGACATGGAACACGTCTCAAATTAAATTGTATCGCTGGCTTCTTGGCCACAAATTTCGTTAATCCCCCCATCTTCAGTAAGACGTGGGCTTTGGCCATCTCTCGCTGTACACATATAGATGTGTGTACTCCTCTAGCTAGAGGGTCCAAATACTACAGGACGGCACAAGGAACCATGTTAATCGGTTTTATGTCACCCTTCTTATTGCCTCCTTACTTCTGTTATAAATATGTACAGGAAATATTGTTTCTTTAGGTTATAAAAGGGACTGGAATTTATATCATGGGGATATACAGAGGGAGCTGTGCGTGGTTAACCCTATTAAACTTGCATGGGAATGTTTTGATATTGGAAACGTGAACTGAAAAAAAAAAAAGATTTTTATGAAGTTCCACCTTTTACGAAAATGGTTTTTAGTTTTTGTATTAAGATTTGTGGCATCAATACGAAAACAGTGAGATAAAGATCAAAACAAATCGATCGATGTTTGGATGTTTACAGAAACGAACTCATGGATACCATGACTATGTTACAATTTTTTCCTCTGTGAATCCCAAGTCGACCTAAATTTTACGAGCGATTGGTGCAAGTAGTTTAGGACCTGATCCCAATTTTTATAATATTATTGAGTGCTTGTGAAACAATGAAAATAAAACCAACACTTTCCATACTTCAGTCAAAGCTAGGTAGCTTCTAACAAAAATAAATAAACATGTCAATACGAGGATAAGATAAAAAGTTTCGAATCAATCTATTATAATATGATGCTTTGAAAAGTACATAGTGGAACGGTTGGCCACTGCTTATGAAAAAAAAGTAAATTAAAACTTTAAGCAATTATTTACATGTACATAGCACTCGGCTTATATAGGTTGGGAAGATTCCCTAGCCTACTTAAAGTAAGCAAGAAAATATTCCCAGCCTACTGCAACACCATACTTTGTGGGATGATGACACAACCTACCTAGGGGTCTTTATATCACCCTCCATTCAGCTGGAGTGCTCTGAAATCTGGTGAAGTGTCTTCAGGACGATTGAGTGATGAAACACCATACGCCGATGTTGTTGAAGTGTCCCGCTGCAGTTTAGGTTAGGATGGTTAGGTTAAAATAGCTGCTCCCCAACTAGGGAGCCGACTTAGGCACACTATTGGGCCCATTGTGATGCCATTCATTTGTGTTGAGACGAAATTTCAGGCCATTTCAAGCCATTTGAAGTTTTTAATGCAGGAACAGAGCTTAGTAGCCCAAGTGTTTTGCAGCTCACTCAATTCATCAAGAAAGGTGAGCCAAGGAAGGTCCCTCTTTTCCCTCGAAGGTCAGGCGTACACTGACAAGATGAGAGACAGTCACTTCCTCACCTTCATTGCTACAACTTCCCCATAAGTCGTTGTTGGGAAGTCCCAATCTTTCGGCTTGTGAGCCAAATGGACAGTGACCAAGCAGAACCTTCACTACATAGCTTATATCTTTTTTGGAACGCTTCGTGTCCAAAGTCAGCCATATTGCCTGAAGAGTGCGGCACACTATTGTTGTAGTTCGATCAGTCCTGAACTACCATCTTCGCAGTCAACAGCACTGGAAATAATATGCTTTCCGAGCTCTTGGTTCGCTGATAATGGAGTCCCTAGACTAGACTCCATTCAATGTTGAACAATTTTGTACAGTGGAGATCGAAATGAGCTACTGAATGCACGTGACTACATATTGTGATCGAAGGATACTCGGATCCATGGAGCGCATGAGGAGATCGACAGTGTCACAAGTAATTTCTATCGTATGAATATATTAATCATCATTCTGACGACAAAATGCAATGAAAGTAGAATCACTCACAAGAGTGTCGCAATTGTGAGGGAAGATGTTGATCTTCTGACCATAACAATGGGTCTCCAAACTCATCTAATGTATATTTCAGTGCATTGGAAACTACTTGTTTCCAGAGCAGTAGGGGTGGAACTTGACAAAAATGTATTGGTTCCCATTACCGCACTGAAACCCTCGGCTTCCGATGCAAGATAGATTGTCTAGGTCGGGGTGGGTGTAGACAAGAAGGGCTGTTGTGTACGAAACTGTGTCAACAATGTGAATGGTTGTACTCCAACATTTTTTTTTATGTGGCAGTGCTAAGCTAAGGAGTCACCCTTTGTACTACTAGTACGTCATGTCATTTGCCACGTCATGGTGCAATGTCTAGCAGTAAGCTTAGTACGGGAGAGGAGTGGGGGGAATAGGTTAAGGGGTAAAAGGTACGGGGGGGGGGGTATTGAAGAAGGTGGTGATGAACCCTGCATTTGAACTCTTGGATGTTGTAGGAGCTCGGAAATACTGACTGCGAGACATTATTCCACAGTCGAGTTGTTCTATTAACAAACGAATTCATATCTTGTTGACTGCGTGAAAGGGAGAGTTGCAGGTGAAGGGAATGAGACGAGTGGGCTAATCTGGTGTTGGGAGTATAAGATTACCGTGGAGGCAGGAGAGCGTTAACTCGGAGGAGCAGTCACTATGATAGTAGCGATAAAATTTTGTCATTGCTGCTGCATTCCTACGGTGGCTCAGGGGGTCGATGGTAGAGCAAGCGGTATAGTCATCAATTAATTTAAGGGTCCTTTTTGGACCTTATCTAACCATGCCAAAGTGGTTAATGGAGCGCCCAAACGATGGAGTTATATTCGAGAAGAGGCCGAATGTAGAATTTATAAATAACAGCTCGGGCTGATGCCTGGAGGAGGAACTTGCACCTCTTAAGAAATCCTAAGCACTGGGATCCTTGTTTGGCGATTTGGAATATGTGGTCATTCCATCGCAAGTCTTTGGCTAATGTCACGCCTGATGTGTAGGGCTGGGTCGGCCTTTAGTTGAACTTCACCCACTGTCAAGGGTGGAGAGGGTCTCCAAACTTACCTACGATAATTTAGAATTCTGCGCTGATTGGTACCTTACTCATAGAAATAGGTTATAGGGTTACAAAAATACAGGGTGTTATGTAAAACTCTATCTTTGTACCTCATCCTCAGAACCCGCTGGCTATCGATAGTCGAAATGTGGTCCAGAGTTATAAAAGTATTAATAAAAGGACTCTAGGATCCACATTGACGATTATAAGTTGGAACCTTCGATTGAAGCTGAAGTTCAGAAATGACCCAGGCCGATCGATCCTGTGACGGTACTCTTATATTAGTGAGAATCGAGTTTCGATTAAGTCTTGTAAATTCCTTACTTATATTTTATGGTTAGCAGCTCGTTTATCCCTAAGATATTGCCAAACAGTTCCAATGGTTTAATCAATAAGTTGTTTTTCAACACTTGGTAATACGAGTACAGAAAATATTTTTCAACGTTTCACATGATGCCTATATTAATTGATGCAAAATAAAATTCGAAAGAATTCAAATAATTCCCACAAAAATGTATTTTAACACCACACTTCCAATAATATTATTGTAAGCACCGAAGGAACTACACTCCCATGCCAAGTGTCTGTCATCAATGAAATCTAATCTCCATCCTTGGTGGCTGGTTATTTACGAGCAGAGATTTGTTGGCCCGCTAGGTAAGGCAGAACGGAGAGTACATAAAGTGCTTCACATCTGCTTCCTTCGAGGACATAAACTACTTAAGGGGACATAATTCGTTTTTAGGACCAAATGACAAATTTACAGCATCTTAAAGACTGCTTTTTGTCGAGCAGCCTGTCGAACGAGGAGGACTGCCAGGCGGGAGCTGGGGAACGGATAGGAGACCCACTTGAGTGCAGGATTCCCTTCTTAAAAATTATTTCAGCCGAAGGCCCTTCAACATTTTTCCTTTCTGTGGGTCCCTCCGCTTTTGCTTACGTCGCAGAAATCTTGATAGGAGCGCACTTCGTCTTCGATCGGGGAGTCCTTCTGGAGTGAAGATAAAATCCGGATTCCTTATAAAAACTATCAAATTTTTTTTTTGAAGGTGGATTTCATTTGATGGAGTGATGATATATAAAGAGATGAAGGAATCGAGACAAACCACGGACGACGACGACGGTTGGAGGCGATGAGATTTGTTGGCAGGGCTGCGGTGAGTTTTTGTAGTTTGTTCGTTCGGATTTTAAATAAAAAGTTTGAAGGTTTTCTTTTTATGGTTTAAGTTTTGCGGTGACGCATTTGTTCTTAAGATGGTATTTGAAAATGTAGAGTTTAGACTATGCAGTATCTTCCTTCATATTATTAATATAGAAAAAGTAAAGTTGGTTCCAAAAATATAAAATTCAGGGATAGCGCTTTTCCATATAGAACATACATATGTATATAAAGAATATGTATTATAAAGCATTAATCTGCCCAGTTCTATGCTACGGACATTGACCAAACAAACAAAATAGCAGCTCTAACTCGTCGAAAGGAAAATCCTACAAAATCAATGGTAGAGGTGGATGGATGTCGTACTAAACTAAGTAATTCGTATAACATCATTCGTATCTTATCTACTCAACAGGAAATGGAGTGCTCCAATAGCCATGCCATACCAGTTCCATATACTTGTTAAGATAGACCAAACAAACAGGGGACCATAACCTTTTATGCACCTTCAAAAACGTTCTAGGAGCATTATAAAAAAAGTGTTTTAATAAAGAATGTTCGGGACGCCTTTATCCATCCTTTGCAATTGCTTTTTGCTTTCCAAGCACGGACGTGAGTTTTAGCGAAGCAGTCCCCCAACTAAATTCTAATCACTTCCAAGGGTGCTTGTCCTGTGTCGCGTGCTCATCACGGATCCACAGGCAATACTGTGCCTAGAATGATTAGACGTTGGTCAAATTATTGAATTAGATGGGCAGGTGTCGCATGTACTTCGTTTTTCAAGCACTGGACTCGGCACGATTCCTCTCGCCCATTGAATGAATGAGTTGTGTGACTTTGTTGATTGACTATGCCGCGATTATAAAAACAGGGTCTTTTACTCGCTGGTCTTGAAATACCCCTGGACGTGTGAACACTCTAGGACCCCTTCTGTCCCGGTGGACCGTTTAAACTTACCGGCTTAACTGAGGATCTGAGGAAAAGGATCTGCGATGTAATAGTCACTTATTCAAAACCGCCAAACAATCCTCCCAATGCTTCGGATTCTTTAAAAGATGCAAGTTCCTCCTTCAGCCAACAGCCGGAGGGGCAATCTACAGGCTCTTTATTAGGGCTCCTCAAGTACAATTCATTCGTGTGTGCTGGCTCCTCCAAAACGACCTTTCGCCCTCCGAACATGAGTCGACTGATTTGAAGATTTGGCAATATGTCAGATTAAGGGGTCGCGTCGCCCATAAATTACGTGAGGCGATTTTTTCGATTTTTTGACCCCGTCTCCCTCTTGAGAGATGTGAGATTTGGCCCTTCCTGTAGTTCTATATTCTAATGGCCTTTCCGCGGGTTAGTGTTACTTGGCTCGTACGCCGCGGAATTCGCCGACATTTTTGCGCTTTAAATAACAACCTGCTATGCTAAGCTGTCGTCTTCGCCTGTGTCTGTCTGTAGGGAAATATGGCGCCACCTGCATGCCACGGCCTATCAGGCGGATACCTAAAGTCATCATCGGCCCAGTCAGACTGAGTATTGTCTGGCCGTCATCGGGCCGTGCCTGCCGACCTGGCCTGCCGCCGGCCTGTAAGTGAATGGGGGTCTTTAGTGGAGAAACAGTTTTCTAGCAATTTTGCACTGTTTCTTGAGTGATATTTGCCGAGACCCCCCTCTCCCCAAGTGAGATTCGGCTCGGCCCCCTCCTCTCTTAACGCCTCATGTAAACAATGGGCGACCCCCTAGTTGAAATTGCTTCCGACCTGCAAGTACAGTAGCAAATTAGCAGTTGCACACTAATTTCAAATTGGTCTCATTTCTGTCTACCGCCCTGTGTGGATTCCCACTTCGGTGCACGCATAAGATCATGAAAGGAAAGGTCATGGTCAAGAGTTCGCAACCGGGATTGGAAAAAAAGTCGACTCGTGCGCGAAGGATCTTAGAATAGCTCGAGAGACTACAAAAAATAGCTTTCAAAGCACTAATTTCCCCTTTTATGACCTTCAGCTCAGTACTTAATCATTTAAATCTCTTGGTCAAGTTTGGCCGTTGTGAGGCTGTAAGTGCTCCCGTTAAAAATATTTAAAAACTCTACGGCCATCATATGCCCCTTAAAAAGCCAAGCGGCCGGTGTTCGCCCGTTGTAAGGCCATTTTGTTTTCTCGGGCCATTGGATCATTGAACCACCGAAGGAATGTGGCAGCCTATAACAACATTTCCAATGTATTGTCAAATAAATATTATTGTCTTGAAATCCAACTCTGTTTGAATTAGCTTAAAGTACCAATTCTCCTCACCAGGACTCTATTCAATCGCTAATTTAAGGCAATTGTCTCTTTAAGACGAAGGCATCTATAAACTGGAATTCTTATTATGCATCTACCTACAGGGTGTGAACGAAACACTTAGAACTTAACCTATTACCCCCCAATAAATTTGCATGCCCTTAACTTCTATTGAATCTAAAATAAACATTAATACTTTTCATTGGCTCGCTTCATTTGTTACTGAAATTGCACTCTTATCGATATTACCCTTTATCCCACCAATGCAATAGCAATTTTCACCTTTTATATAGTATTCTTTTTCGAAAATGTCAACACCCTTAAATGAAGCAAATGGCGTCTTTGTCCTCGGCAAACGGATAAAAAAGATTACACAGCCAATGTTATACTAGAAATAGGTTAAGTGATTTACATGCCAAAGCAATTCAAAGGAGGAAATGCAAATTTTATGTATGCTCGCAACATATTTCAGGAAGCTTTGCACCGGCAGCCAACTACACTCTACCCGATGCTACAAAGAGAGGATATACACAACAAGAAATGCGCACCACGAACAAAAAGCCGTTTTCAATTAAATTGCCCCTTTGGATACCTTGGGAAACTTTCAGGTTACGAAAAAAAATGAAAAACTCTGAAAAGACGTAAAAGTGATTTGAGGCTCCATAAAAATGTAACAGGTAACACAGAAAAAGTGTTGAAAAGAGTCTCACTAATCACTTACGACAACGACGGACGCCGGGAGATGTTATAAAGTTGATCCGAAATTTATTTTATATTACATATTTGTGATATGTTGAACGGCAGCTGAACGTTATTTCTACTATGGACAATGTCCACCCCAAACTGCAAATCGGTAGGAGTCCGTTCGCCTGTGTTCACATGCGGCATTTCTCTATGCGATTTGTTCCAGCAGCAGCAGCAGCACTGCCACTGAAAAGGATATTGTTGTGGCATTGTGTCCTGGTTAAAGCATAACGATATTCCGTTCACAAGGATCAATCTGTAACGAATTCACTTACAATCCATCAGAATTTTCAAATGGCCACCAGATGAATGCCGGTCGTCGTCGGTCCATTCCCGGCTGTGCTGGTGTAGCTGACCAGAAAAGGAATGACCACCGGCCGCAAACGACAGCCCAGTGGGATCCCAGAATCTATTCGCGGTCCATTGTCTGGGGCCTGGGTACCGTTTTTGAAGTTGGCGGCTTCAATTTGAAATTTTAATGCACGCCAACGAACCATTGAAAGCCTTGAGTCTTTTTGTCGAAATATACGCGGGAAATCTCTTCCCAATTTTTCTGAATTTCTACAAATTCCATCGCTAGCGTCACGCTGTGGCAGAAATCGTTTAATCTGCCAGTTTATGCTGGCGGTACTTTTTTCAGTTCGGACACGCAACTGCATCCGATAAAAGGTGCCCATTTCGCATTTATCTGCGGCTTCGGAAATAGTTAATACCAGGTTACGCTGGGGCAGGGCATGAATTAAACATTTACCATGGGCCCACCACACACACGTAAACATAATATTTTTCGGGGAGAGATTTAATGCTTTTCTGATTCCCGAAAACAAAAGCCCACAAATAAGGGGAAAATTTCCTATCTAGAATTTACATATGACTGATAGTTAAGAAGGAAGTGAGTCATTTTACCTGGCAGGTAAGTAGCATCACGGCCCGCCTGCCTGTGCACAAACTCTCGCTGTGCTGTTGAGCAGGGATGTGAGAAACTCTCAAGATCCAGATTAATTGAGTTCTTAAGAATAAATTCTTATATTTTTGGGTAATGACGCATCTAACTGATGACTTGTAGATGACATCTATGTGCTCCCTTCTGCTGTTGCTTTGAATAATTTACAACAGTTTTATGGAAATCAGACGCTCGTTACGAATATCACCTGTCAGGTCTCATTTGTTTCGTAAAAAGAACAGATTAATAATTGCTGTATGCGCTAAGGAACGTCTTTTGTAGCACGCTTTATTATTAGTTAACGAAATATTTTATGCTTGGCGATGTTTTGTTAGGAAGAAATATTGATGATGATGATAGTGTGTTCTTAGGTGGAGCTGCTCCTTTCATTGGTGATGATTGGATTGAAGTTAAGTTATTAGAATTATAATTTATTGGGATTGGTGTTAAGGCAAATAAGTTAGGGTGACCTTTGTTCTGGCTGTCAACCAATCAATGGGTTATTATGTTGTAGCGCTGACAGAAAATATGCATCGGGAAAATATGAAAAAATTGAGGATTGCGATATCATCGTTTATACTAATGATTTATCATGTTACTTTAAGACTGTCAGGCGAGGAAGAAATCGTCTGAAAAGTTTCTGCAATTAAAGTCTACTTTTTTCTTCTTCTTGAATGAAGTAGCAGGTCCAAAAGTACGGCGGCTGCCATTTGTACGGCTTTGCATGATTTCCCTGGGATTTCTTAAAAGGTGAAGCCTCCTCCATCAATCACAAATCCAGGATTTATTGTATTAATGTATAGGTCTTGCACTTTTGGTTTCGTCTACTCTCTATCAAGGCTGAAAATCACCGTAGAGTAGCTAGACAAGATTAAAATCCAAACTATCAACTCATGAGTTGACAAAATTATATCGTCTTCACTCTAGCGACTATTTTCACCGGAATTAACGCCGCCCGTCTGTGCCCCCACGCAAATATTTTTCTTCCAATACAAGACAAAACCGACAGTTTAAGCACAAGATTATTCACCTACAACTTGAGCATCCCCCAGATCCTCTAAACTATCCCATCCCCAGCTATCCGTCTAATTAAGCTTCTTTTTCTTTAGCGAGGTATTGGGTCCAAAAGCACCGCGACCACTTTACTTAACCTATACCACTATACTTCATGTTTGTAGGCCAGACCTTTTTATGGGGTTCAACCATATGCCTAGTGGCTAAGATGTGGCTGTTCGAACTATCGTGAGGAATTCGCAGAGAACATGAAAGACGAACTCATCCACCTCAAGGCAAAGCCTGCAAGTTGAGCCTTTCGCCATTTCTCTCGCTTCCATAAGTTGTGGTAATTCAGCGCTCTGGGTTTGGTAATCAAGCCAGAAAGTGTAGGCAAAAATGTCCTGAATCCTTTCTACCACGCCCAACCATTAGCCTTAGCGGCGTTAAGAGACGACACAAGAAGGAACAGCTTACAGTTGGCGGTTGGCCAATTCAGGCGCTATCCTCCATCATTCCGTGTGCTGTAACGTCTGATCGGCAAATCCCCCTCACCAAAGTGGTGAGTGCCCTCATAGCCGGCTCCAGACCGATGAATAAAATATAATTGGTCTACAAAGAGAGGTCCAATAATATCGTATAAAAGGGAAGGTTCTTCCTGACAGTGCTTCAATATCAGGATAAGGCCCGGTGCTAGGACGAGATCGTTAAACGACTACGCACTACCAGAGGCTCTCGATGCGAAAACTTTACATCTTCACTTGGGACGCTTTGAAGGGTGCATTCCCTACGACATTCGTTCTCCTCGTGTTATCTGCGTTATCACTTGGAGGTCGTAGTAGGAGATTGTGAGTGAGTGGTTGGGCGTCCTGTGCGAGGACCCGAAGATATCTCCTTAGGACTAGTGATGAGCAAAACTGTTCTTGCACATTAAGCAAGACCAAAGCAAGACCAAGTAAAGACAGAACAAGTATAAGACAAGACTGCATGATCAAGAAAGAAATACTTTTGGCTCAACACTAAGTCCCAAAGGTCTTGCAGTGATGAACAAAAAGTCTTGTCCTTCACATTTAGCAATACCAAGACCCCAAGACTTTTTGCAAGACTTTCCAAAAATCATTCCTCATCATTTCAAGAGACTTAGATTGATGATAATCATATTCGTAAAATGCTTCTTTTTGTCTCATTTATGACCAACCTCGCTCTTAATTCACAGAG
Source organism: Thereva unica (assembly GCA_949987705.1). Taxonomy (NCBI): domain Eukaryota; kingdom Metazoa; phylum Arthropoda; class Insecta; order Diptera; family Therevidae; genus Thereva; species Thereva unica. The sequence goes on along the minus strand of OX465281.1, from coordinate 12,677,589 downwards.
CAGCACTGCCAATTACAAGACCTGCTTTTTCTAGCATGCCATTTTATTCAAACCTGAATTTATAACCTTCAGTGCTCTACCTCCATCCAAAAGGCCCTTCCAAGATACGTAAATCGTAAGAGGAGACATACTGCTGCCAGTGGCGGTTCGTAAGGTTCAGGATAAGGGAAGCAATGCGCAAGGCGAACGATAAAAGTAAAAGTATTGAAGGCTTTAACTAAAAAAAACTGAAAAATAGCATATAGTGGAGGTTACAATATGAAAGTTTTATCTGTACATAAAAAAAAACTTAAAAAACTGCTAAATTTTAGTTGTTTGGTTATAGCTTTCAAGGATTTTTCAGAAATTGGACTTTATAATGTGAACAATAACTGGTTATTTCAAGACAAAATATCTTATTTACATATGCATGTAAGCTCGACAAATTGACTTCAAATTTGAAAATTGATTGCCCAATAATTTTTGTGCATCGCTTCGTACGAGGTTCTTTTTATATTTAAATATAGGTTCTTTTATGCATTTTTATGAACAAGAGAAATTTTTAAGCTTGAAAAAAGTGAAAAAAAAATGGAATCGAAAATCGTGATTTTTTGCACTTTTTCGTCAATTTTTTCGAAATACATAGTTTTGATGCTGGGGGCCTGGCGCAAAAGCCTTTGATTCTGTTGATAATTAAAGCATAAAAAAAACCGTTGAAAAACTGCAACTACTAATTTGATATCATTTAATTTTTCATACAAATCCATAATTTTGTTAAAAATCTAAAAAAGATGGTAATAATAAAACCCTGCATATCTCGCATACACCCCCTATACCATCCACCACTCATCATTACATTCTCCTTGCAAAAAAACGATTCAGGCAACCCGTACTCGAAAATACAATTCATAAAAATATTCTCTAAAGGGTTCATCATTAAAGAGAATCTTAAAAAATATAATGGAAGCTACAAAGTTATCAGCTTATATCCTTATATTCAATATATACCGCCTGCCACCCCATATTAGTTAAAGAGAAACTTCACATATCTTCGATCTCTTTTTTCTTGACTCAATATAAAATAAACGAAAACTCATATTTTAAGAAGAGTCAAAAACAAAATTTCGAAGCAAAATTTTAAGAGCAAATTTAAATTGCTCGGAGCCAGAGTAGATTAGCAGAAAACGAAACCAAGAAAACAAAGAGAATACGGTGGATACGGTGGAATACGGTGAAAATTTCTCTATCTTCGTCTTGTCAATTCCCGCTGTTCGGTTCCGAAGAAGCTGCGTTTAGCTCAGCTTCTGAGGGTACTGTATCGACGCAAACCTTTGCGTGAGAGTGAGTTCAATTGAATTGAATGTGTTGGAGTTTTCACATTGATTTTCTGCGGCAAAGAAGCTGACGATATTACAGCTTCCCCTTGTTGTGTAAGGCCGGCCACGGTAAGAGCGGCGAGAGGCACTATAGTATTTGCCACTCTCCCGCTCACCGCTCGTATTGCGGCTAAGGCTTTACTCTTTGTTTACATGTATGATAAATTTGAATTTTATATTAAAAATCTGAACATTGCATCCTTAGTGTTTCCAGAGGAGGAAAAATATTGAGATTTTAATCTCGATGTATTTAAATTTATTTTTATGAAGTTGTCTATTTGGTCAAGGGAAGGAGTGCTTCCTTTGCTTCCAAAGAGGAACCGCCACTGACTGCTGCTCGTTATTCTCATGTGTTGATGAAAGTATGTATGTCTTTAAGTCCTTTAATAACACTGCATGTCAATCCCCGACTATGTCCATAAAATTTCATCAGAATACAGCCTAACATAATATTAAAAAGCAGTAGAGATAGTAAACGCCCTTGGCTGACTCCTTTCTTATTCCTGCTTGGTCGTCCTGGTGTATGCCATTCTTCAAGTGGAGCTGGTTCTACTTCGCTAACGCTCCTCATAGATCTTACCAAAGCAAGCTTGATTCCGGTTACTGTGTATTTTTTTTTTTTGGTTTACCATTTTCTTGTTATATAAGGTAGAATTAAACCCGATGTTCTATAATAATGCTCTACTATTTATGCTATCGATACTTGATCAGATAGAGCGAGATTTATTATTTCTTCGAGATGTTCTTTCAGAGATTCTTATATGTTTCCCTTACTACTGGAAACAGTGTAATATTTCTCCAGCTGTTGCTGTACTGTATTGAAAGGGTCCATTTCTTCTGTAACTTCACAAGAACGTCTTTTCTCCTAGGTTGATATGGCCTCCTAGATCTTTTCTTCTCTACATGTAGGATGCAGCTTGTACACTATACTATTATACTATTAGTATTGGCCTGGTAAAAGCATCAAAGTTTTGATCACATATGCAGAAAATCGGATGCAGCATTAATGCTTCTTCTTTGCTAGCGCGTTTCGTGTGAGACTCAGTGGCACAGCACCACTTTACTATCTGCATGTCTGGGAGTACTTGCTTTGCTGCCCTAAGAATTAATTTAGGATTTTATCAATGCCATGAAAGCTACTATCTATTTTTGTGGATACAATAGGATCGGCAATCTTGGGAATGCTGGGTGTTTTGGTATATATCACCTTAATGACATTTTCTGGTGATACATTGTAGGGAAATCGATCGACACCCTAATTTTTCTCATTCTGTTATTATTGTTTCTAACAACTTTTTAGATATTGTAAAAACTTCTGTATATGTCTCGTAAGTTTCATAAAAAAAAGAGTTTAGAAAAACTAGGAAGTCTTGAGAGACAACAAGAATTCCTAATATTGTGGGATAGTTTAATACAGATCTACAGTACAAAGTCAGAAGTGCTTAAGTGCAAATTCAATGATTTTGAGTGTATTCAGTCTATTCAGTATTTATTCTTAATTATTATTCTACTCTTCCCTTAAGCTGAGCTGTGCTTGCTGACCAACGAATGTGCTAACCATATGCACAATTGCGTACGGGTGCGCCATTTAGACCTTCGGTATTTCAACATTGAGTAACTCTGACATTTTGTAGCTGATTTCGACAAATGTACACGATTCTACCATTTGAGCTATGAGTCAATGTAAACCGAACGAACGCTGTGAATTTGTAGCGCTTTACATTGAAACAATTATTCAATTGTGAAAACTGTGCGTGGACAAAATTTTGATAACGGACGAAGGTTATTTTACACCTCTCTAGCAGTGTTAATAAACAAAACTGTTGAATTTGGGAAACATAGAACCAACACGTCATTCACGAAACATCAACGAAAAAGAAAACGCTATCTTTTTTAGAATTTTTTTTTCCTATGTCTTTTGTTTCCTGTTGGCAATTATTAGATGGATTTGTGTAGATTGATCGGACTATTAATATCGGCCAGCATTTCGAGCTCGTATTATAGCTTTAAATCGTAATGGGTCGTGTTGAAAAAAAAAAGTTCGTCAAACGTTTTCACGTATTTACGGACACACAAAATTCGCCAACGCTCAACAACAGCGTTCGCCGTCGACGGTTTCTTTAACTTTGAAGAAAAATGGTTCAAAGATGGTTCTACAGCGCACTCCGGCCCAAAAACAATGACTTACTCTTCGTGCAGTGGTGTTTCGTGAATGACGTGTGTTCTCTGTTCCCTAAATTCCACATTTTTGTATATTAAACTGCTAAAGAGTGTAAAATGAGCTTCATCCGTCATCAAAATTTTGTCCACGCACAGTTTTCACAATTGAACGATTGTTTTCAATGTAAATCGCTACAAATTCACAGCGTTCGTTCGGTGAGCATTGACTCGTAGCTAAAATGGTACTGAATAACATTTCAGAATTGTGTACATTTGTCGAAATCAGTTAAAAAATGTCAGAGTTATTCAATATTGAAATACCGAAGGTCTAAATAGCGCACCTCATATTTACAAAAATCTTTGAAGGCGATTTTCTGGAAACACATATTTTGCACTTATGTACTTCTGGCTGTGTACTGTAGAGATAGACTATTTTGATAACTAAAATAAATAATAAAATTATAAACTTCTCGCAGGCTTTTTCCTGCATAAACGAAACCATTCTTTTTGCAGGTGTTAGGCATAGCAGCAAATGCTTTAAGCAAGAAAAAAGATTGAATTTTTTGCGTCCTGATTTATCCGAATACTTTTATAGGAGGACACAATATCATAAGTACATAAGTATTATCCCCAGAGAATAAACCTCACGATTTACCAAACCGAACATAAAATCAATGAAAGAAAATCAAATCGAAAATCAAATTCCAGTTGTTAGCATTCCAGCATTTCTTATCGCAGAATTAAATTTAAATCTTTTTTGCAAGACTAAAGGCAAAACCTCAGATATTTTGTCAACTGTCGTCTTTAATCCCGAATTTAAAACTCGACAATAAAATGAAGAAGAAGAGGCGCAAAAAAAATAAGGAGAAATATCCTTAAAAAGGCGAACGAAAATCACGTTCCTGGAATATTTTTCAACGGAACATCTTGTGGTAAGACGCAAACATTCCCTCTGCCCTCGTATCTATTCTATTCACGGATCCTTATTTTGATAGCCATCTCCCAATTGAAAAGGAACACAAAAACCAGAGAGGATTAAAGCATTTTCGAAATGGTATCCGTTAGTTTGGGGGCCAGGTGAGGTTGCAATTTCGGTAATTCACTGCAAGGTAACTGCTACCACAATGCAGACCTACCGAGAAGACGATAAAATCATCACAAAAGGACAATTTTAGCTGCAAGTTGACAAAGGACGCAACCGCAACGCCTTGAAAAAAGAAGAACGAAGAACAACAACAGCAGAAAAAGGAATCGAAGTCCAAATCCGGAGCGATGGGCCTACTGCTCGTCCGTAGGTACACATGTAACCTGAAATCTATCCATTGTCCTTACTACGATCCTTGTTTACTTTTCATTTGTCACCAGGACAAAGGTATCATGCCCATGGGCATCATCACTGGAAAGAATGCCCGAGAAGACTTTTATTTCCCGTAAAACCTATTGATCGACCCCCAGGACAAAGGACATTCGGACCTGGATAAACGCTTCTTAAATATTTTGACTGGGAGTGGGCAACTTTATGCAATTTGTTTCTTGGGATTAGGCAGGACTGTGTTGCCCTGACAGGTAGGGATTTCCCACAGCAATTAGAGGCGAATTCAGAAATTCCTGGCCAGAATCTTCTCTACTTATTTCATCCTGTGTGTGCTTGTGTGCTTGTATGTATTCGAGTCCTGTGCGGTGATTCTGGTCTTAATCCACAAAGACAAATCGATGGAATGTCTTCAGGCTCACGAGCACGTTTTACTTTCAGTTTTATGCCTTCCGAAAGCTCAAATTCTTTAGCAAACATTATTTCTTTTTTGATCCTGTCAAGAAAAATGAATTCTATAGACTAGAAAATTACGGATTCCGTAGATATTTGTGAAGTGGTGAGAAAAGCTGCGTAGAACACAACCTTCGTTGTTTGTTTCGTGTTGTTTTTCTCTCAGGAATTTTTTAAAAATACATAAAAACTTAAGCTTGAGATTATTTTTAGAGCTTAAGTTATTGTCGTGGTCTCTAGTTTCTAGGATTAGTTAATGCTGAGTAGTATTAGTGAAAATTTTTAATATTTTCCATTTTCCTTTTACCTTCATAATAATCTATAAGATAAAACGAGTTTTGTTGTTTTATTTGAAGTCGACAAAAAAAGCGGCAATCCTGTTCTTAATCCTTAACCTTCCACTACTGACCTGCAATAACAAATATTCTCTGAAGTAAAATTTAGAAGTGAAATAAGTAGCCTACAATTTAAGGCGTTACCATAACAGAAGACCCTAGTTGGGATTCATCTCGCGGCACGGACTTTCATTTTTCCATTGCTGCCATCTAGATAGCTCTACCCTAGCTGATTCGAACAGTCTTTTCACAAATCGAAGAACGGGTGTTCTAGCACTTGATCTCTTTCTTTTTTCTCATTCAAAGCTATACTCCGTAGTTTCACCCCTCGAAAAATCGGAACACTACCAATTCTTGAAAATTCACCAACAGTCAAGTCAAATCAACATTCGATGGCCGGCTGCAAAGTCAACCCATCATTATAGCCATAATCCTCATGACCTCAACGAAGACTTCAAGGTGGCTCTAGACTCACGCCGTGAACATCCGCGAACAAGGGCGAACTGAGTGAGGATGGACTTCGCCTGTATGTAAATGGGGGCCTTAAGATATAAATCCTAAAGATATAAATCCTACACAAAATTTTTTACGCGCTTATGCGAGGAGCTCCAGGAAGTAACATAGTAACCCTTGATTGTTTAGCCGCCACCAACCAGCCTACACAATCTTACGTTCAACCCTTCCAATATGATTGCTGCATAATTCTTGAAGCAGACATTTTCATAGTTTCGAAAAATTCATGTTTTTTTATCTTTCACGGATTTGAAGAAAAAGTGGTCGCTTTTGTATCGATTTTTTGCTCAACTGTGAAGAAAGCTCCTGGTTAGAGGAATGTCCGAAACACAGATTGGGCTGTATATAGACAAGTGGTGGAAAGATCACTTCCCAAAGATGATCTCATCCATTTTTGGAACCCTGAAGATCTTCGAATATCAGGTGAGGAATCACAGCGGAATCACAGAATTATGAACAGCCAGACCCGTAAGAAAATACAGGAGTAAAACCAAACATCTTTGGTGGAACAGTAAGTTTCTCAAACTAAGGTGTGAAAGTAGAAAGGCCTAACGATTTAATCTGGATTCGGATTCCATAAAGGGCGCCTCAGGGAGTTCAAATCCGTAAGTCAAAGAGGAAATTCTGGAAGACAGAGAGAGAACAATAGAAGATGTTTCGGGCACCGGACTTAGAAAGGTTCTCTCTAAAAGCCCAATGTGCTAAGAATTGCTGCAATTGTGGTAATGAAGATTAGGAAAAAACTGGCTCCCATCTTCTCTGTACATGTCCGGCCATCGCGAGGAAAAGAGGAACTTTCCTTGGCCAATGTTACTGTTACACTCTGTCGCTTTATTAAAAGCTCTAAATGGCTTGAAATGACTTTTTTTTATGTGATAGTCTAAGCTTAGGTGTCATCCTTTGTACTACTAGTCCGTCATGTCGTACACGTCATGGTGCAAGGTCTAGTAGTAAGCTTAGCTCGAAGGATAGAGAGAAAGATAGGATAGATTAGGGGGAGTCGGGTGGGTGTTGGAGGAGATGGTGGTGAACCTTGCGCTTGAGCTCTTGGCTGTTGTATGAGTTCGGGAATATTGACTGAGGTGAGTTGTTCCACAGTCGCGTTGTTCTTGTTATAAACGAATTTCTAAATTGGAGTGTGCGCGAAGATAAGGGCTGTAGACTATAAGGGTGAGCCGAGCGGGCAAGTCTTGTGTTGCGGGAGAAGTGTTGCCGTGAAGGCATGAGGTTACTTATTTCGGTGGAGCAATCGTTGTGGTAAAATCGGTAAAATTTTGCAAGGGCTGCTACATTCCTACGGTGGCTTAATGAGTCAATTGAAGAGCAAATGGCGCTATCGCCAATAAGTTTGAGGGCGCGACTTTGCACCTTGTCCAGCCAGGCCAAAGTGGTTCTCGGGGCCCCAGCCCAAATATACGAGTTGTATTCGAGGCGGTGACGAATGTAGGACTTGTAGATTGTAGCCCTGGCCGACGGCTGAAGGAGGAATTTACATCTTTTAAGGAATCCTAGGCACTGTGATGCAGTTTAGTTAACAGAGCGGGGTGCCTCACTCTGTCAAAAGCCTTGGAGATATCTAGAGCAACCAAGCCAGATTCCCCAAATCGGTGTATGCTTTGGTTGAGGTGTTCTGTTAGGCAAACAAGGGGATCGCCAGTAGATCTTTTTGGTCTAAAGCCGTACTGTTTGTCATTTAATATTTTGTGGCGTTCAAGATATCTCAGAAGCCTCTTGTTTATTATTGTCTCCATCACTTTGGAGAAAATAAGTAATTGCTATTGGGCGGTAGTTAGCGGGGTCACTAGCGTCACCTTTTTTTGGTATGGGCTGAACAGGAGTTCGGATAGACTCCGGAGAAACAGGATAGGGCGATAAGTTTGCGCAGAGGTTTAGCCAAATGTGAAGCACTTGTCTCAGCAATAGAATTACATCACAATGCGTCTCTCTAATACAACACAAATTTAGAGATCATGTTGCGCGGCTTCTGTGAGCAGGTCTAGCAAGACTATTAGGTTCGAGTTTGGTAAACTGAAGAAATGTCTTAGCTTGTGCTGGGGAGGGAAGTTCTTTTCTGGTAGCATACCCCGTACATGAGTCCAATGCTGAGACTTCTCTTTTTGTGACCAATGGATGTTCCTCCGAACTGTGTAGACCGAGAAAGAAATCCAATCTATCCATTTAAACGGCCTAATCTTGGTTGCTGGCTGAATTAATCTAAGTTTTCTTTTTAAAATATTTCGAAGGATTAAACGGAAGCCACTACTTAAATATTCAAACAGGAAACCGATCAAAGACGCAACATTTTTATTTTGTCCATAAATATTTACAGCGCATTAGGCTCAAAACATTTCAATAATAAAAATCGACTTTCTTCCGCTGAGCTAGATACCTCCAAAAGTAGATGATATCATCAGCAACAAAATCCCAAATTTTTTTTTAAATTTATTGTATGTTTCCCAGATCAACGCTCCACTTAAACGCACAAGCGTTAATACTTACCACGCTCCACCAACATAAGCCTTGTTATTTCGTGATTTGGTCTAGACCACAAGAACGTCCAAAATCTCTCATGCAGTAAAGATACGACGTGCTACTTAATCTTATAACTGTCATAAATTCAGAAATTGTTTATAGGTGCCAATAAAATTCGGTTCGGGAAAAATTTAAGGCGTATGCTGGCTGTATATTTTAAGAATAACGCAAGACTCGAGCTCCATTTACACCTGTTCGCGTTAGCCGCAGAAACGCATAAAATATATCAAAAAATGAGAAACTTTCGAAAATTAGAATTTCCTAGAAATCGATAAAATTAAATCAAAATTCCCGCGAGATGAAGGCTTGCAGCACATATTTTTTATGTGTTTTTATTTTCCACAACGCCCGATGGCAGAGCGTGAAATTTTAATATGATTGAGTCATTTTTATTACCGGTGAAAGCAGCGCCGTCGTACCTGAGATATATAAATTATAAAATATCGCCCGAATCAGCATGCGGAGCATCGTCATTACTAATGCACCTAATAAAAATAGCATCTAGCCATAAAATTTCACCTTTATTGATCTGTGCAGCGTCGTCGTGGTTGTTTCGAGCTGGCCATTAAGCCATTTCACCTCCACCCGGGGACTCCCCTAGTTCGAGAGTACTCTTATTACATTTTGATTGGTTGTTGCTGTGTAGCATCGAACCTGTCCTGTTATCGAGATTCACCTCTTTCCTTTGGGTTGAATGGGAAAAAGAGATTCCCTAAAGTCAGTGCCGCCGTGCTAATCACCCCCCAGACCAGGTGGAATATTTACCTCGTTACAAAACATTAAAACGTGTGGCACCGTCGTCGTCGTCGTCGCCGCGCCGCATCGATGCTGGGATGGAAGGAGCGAGAATAAAAAGGTAAACTACCACAAAACCGAAAAGGTGACTCCTTGGAGCAATCATTCGTGACCTTTTTGTCACCGGGTTAAGTGCGCGTCTTTAAAATATTGCTAAACGGTATCTTAATGGTCCATTTAGGTGTCCAATGGAAGACGGAAATTTACGAGCATTGAAAAGTCATTTTCGAAGCAGGTAATGTGCCTCCCCCGGACGTAATTCAGCCAAACAACATCCGAAATGGGGAGTGCACTGAAATGTGACGCTGACGAGGATTTTTTGTTTTTTTTTTTTTGGGCATCTTCGATGATTTTTGTTAGTAGAGAGACAAGCTCGACCTGCTCCCGACAACCTGCATTCATACGTACCTGTGTGAGCGAAATGTCTTAATTAATGGGCTCAGGTTGGCTTTATCAAGGTAAGTGTTAAAAGCTTTCCGAATACATTTCCATAAATTATAAAAATAACGAAAAACAAATATTTTCCCATCCCGCTTCCGATTATTTTTGCTGATAAAGCCTGGCTGGGGTCGGTTTTGATTGACACTCGAAATTAGAATATCTCCGCTGCGGCCGGCTCCACGTGACTATCGTAATGAAGACATCAAGACTTCAGGTGGTTTTACCTTATTCTTCTTAAATTTTTTTTTGGTTAAGAAACTGAGACTCTCTCGTTAAAATACTTTAGATAAACTAAAATTGGGCGATAAATTTGACTCTTTTCATCATTTTGTCTTAATGCCAGGCACTTAAGGTTGGGTCAATAGAATTCTTGTGATTTAATTCTGGCACAGGTAGAGGTTGAACTGCTTAAAGGTGTCGTCGTAGTCGATCGAGAATTTCGGAAGTGTCCTTGAAGTGTTCTGTGTTTTTTTTCTCTCTCGATTATTTTCTTCGATTTTTATAGATTTTGAGGATTCTATAAATTTTGGGGTGTTATTGGTTTTCTGTTTACATTTTTATGTGTACACTTTAATTTGTTGCCTATAGTAAAAATCGAAGTAGATTTAATCGGGATCTTGTTGAAAGTAATTTAAAATATCGATTTGGATCATGTAGACATCCCAATGTAGACATCCTACCATGCAGTTAAACAAGACAGTTTTATTATTTGTTTGACAACGTCAATGATCAATCGATGGTAGTTAAAGGCAGCAGTCCTGTCCAAATACTAACGACGGGGGTACAATGAAGGGTGCAAAGGCAACGTTTTGTAACTGCGCTCGTAAAAAACATTTACATAAATATATGGCAATGAGCTTAGAGTAGTTTCAGCTCTATCCTGCCGTTTAGAGGAACCGGATAATATCTCGACTTTTAACCCACAAAACCCCTCCCAAGCTCCATACGAAAAGGTTTCATATAAATGATGTTTGATCATAGGAAGAACCGGACAACTACAGCAAACTTTAATCTTTGGCTTGTTCTTCTCAATAGATGTATAAAGTTCTAAAACTAATCGTATGTTCTCATATGTGTCCAGTGTCCTGTGATGATCTACACGATTGCGCAAATATACTTCTGGCCATCATCAGGAGATGATTTTATTGCTATTGAAAGGAAATGCTTAGTGATATCTCTCTTCATCGATATCGCACATAGCACACAGTGGTTACAGCAAATTTGCCACCTCAGTGCCTCTAAGATTTCCCTCTAGTCTTGTATTAGATACTAGTTCCTCCCGCAGGTGTTGGCGATCCTGAAGGTCTGCCAGATATCCAACTTCGAATCTACACAAAGATGACATTCCATAGATTGCTAAGCCTCTATAAAAACCCTAGATTCATGGATGATACGTTTCGATCTTGCAACATTACGCTAGATAATCTTGGCACAAAGCTCATCGTGACTCTTGTTTCTCGGACAAAGAGACATCGATGGGAACGAGAAAGCAGACTTCCTAGTCAATAATAGAGGCTCTCCGGGGGTCGAAGATAGGGATCGTCAGCAGCCCAATAGGCCGGGTTAAAAACCGATTTTTGGCTAGCCAACATCAAAACGACACGCCTTATTGGTAATTGTAGCTTCGGTTGCATTTAAGATACGACTGGTCTTGCACAGTTAGCAAGACCAAAGACAGGGCAAGGACAAGTCAAGACTGTAAGATCAAGACAGCAAAGCTTTTTGCTCATCCCTAAGTGGCAAAAGTCTTGCAGTAATGAGCAAAACGACTTGTCTTGCACATTTAATAGGACCAAGAGAAGACTGCAAGATTTTTTGTAAGACTTTTAACAAGACTTTTAGCAGCACTTTTTGCAAGACATTTTTCCTAATCACTGCAAGACTTTTGGCACTTAGTGATAAGCAAAAAGTCTTTCTATCTTGATCTTGCAGCCTTGTTTTGTCCTGTCTTGGCTTGGGCTTGCTTTAATCTTGCTAAATAAGTAAGAAAAGGCAAAACGGCAAGACCAGTCTTGCTCATCACTACCCCCAACCTAATATAACTTGACCTTCTCGTGTCTTTCGATGATCCTGTAATACGATATCACTGGCTGACCATCTGATAACAGTTCGTTCGTTTTTCTTTATTGCTAGCAGGCTTAGAAGATCGCTAGCAATTCTACCGAGAAGTCACTGGTAGAATTGGATAGGCAGTAGTATTTTTGAATTTTTGGAGTTTCGCCTTATGAGACTTTGATTTGGATCCATTTGTGTGTAAAACTTCTGTTCTATTGTAGGTACAGTAAGAGTATAACGCTGTGGCCCCAAGCAATCAGCAAATCTATGGAGCGAATAAGAGACCATAGCCTAAAACAAATGGATTGGTTATCTTAAGCCTTTATGCATTTGCAACGAGTCATCTGTGTATACAATATCAACATAAATTAATGGCAGTAATAATAATAAAGCCAGTATACGTCAATTCTGTAAAGGTTTTTAACTTTCTGTGAAACCATACCGAAATTTTGGTTTCTAGCTTTCCTTTTTAAGGATAAGAGTTGAAAAATTTTTCTAATCCTGAGGTGGGTTCTAAACTACTTTGCAGATACTATTTTTCTACTAATACCATTACTGCTTTGTTTTACCACAGATTAAAACCCCTCATAAACCTCAACATACAGTTATTGTCCACATTCCTGAAACTATACGCAGAATTTATACGAATCTCATCCATTTCTCCAAAAAAAAAACACCCAACGAGAAAATAAAGTAGTGCAAAAAACCATTTTCCCTGGCATTGACCCCCAGCACAGAAACTAAAGAAAGGCTTAAGCTCGCACACTTAATCTCTGAATGCCGAATGAATGCATGAATACTGCTGCCAAAGTGCCTCAGCCACTTTAATCCCGCTCTCAGACATCATAATGCAAGGATTAAATCCTCAGCGAAATCCTGAATAGCAGAAATTCAGTTCGCTCCAGTTTTTTCCTCCTTTTTTCTGCTTTAAAACAATTCAAAAAGGAAGAAAGGACAAATTATTAAAATAGCGAAGCCTCGATCGACATTTAGACAAGAAAATCGGTTTATGTTGTCCGCAGCTCATCGACGACTCCGGGAATAATTTATTTTTGCACCGAGCGGGAAACACTGGTTTGGAGCAGGTCGGGATTGCACGGTTTTAATGCAAATTCCTTAATAAAATAATTGAAGTTGTCAATTTGTTGGCAAATTACTGCAGTTTTCGACGACTGAATTTCTGGCCGCAAAGATGATTAATACTGACGGCCGAACTGGACTGCCTAGACAGACGCTGATATTTATTTATCCAATTAAGGTCACTTCGGAAATGGCAGCGCTCGAGCATTTCCAGTTCAGTTTTAGATTAATTTATTGAAAATCGCGATGTCAGTTTAAATGATAGGAGGCAATTATGAAAATTTGGTAGAATTGTTTGTCTGTCAAAACTACAATTTGGTCACTTTTTTGATAAAGTAAAAGGGCACAACAATCAAGAAACATTGAATCCGTACTTGCCTAAAATCGATCACATCAGAATTCCTAAAATACGCTTGATAGATATTACGAATGCAATTTCAAGCAAGAACGTCATATTTTCCGTCGTATGCCCGTTAGTACAGGTCAGTACTTGGCCATTTAAATCTTTTGATCAAGTTTGGTCGTGGCGGGGTTGTATGTGATCCCATCATAGTTATATTTACAGTTAAAAACTCTACGACCCCTTAAAAATCCCCTTAAAAATCCAAGCGGCCGGTGTTCGCCCGTTGTAAAGCCATTTTTAACTTCCCAGTATACTGCCCTCCTAAGCAAAAAGGTACATAACTGCAAAAATGATCAAATTTTAGTTATGGTGATATTCTTATGTATTTTTTCCGCTCTTTCCGAAAATGCAATCCGTTTTTCGATTTGTTTTACGAGAAAGTTGCAGTTAATAGATTTGCAGTTACGATATTTGACATTTAATGCAAATCAATAAGCAAAAAGGGCGTAACTGACATGTACTAAGCAAAAAGGGCGCAACTGTCAAAGATCAAATATTCACTTGAAGAATCTACCACTTGCAGACTAGTTGATCCGTGTTTTTTGTAATTAATCTAACTATTTTTACCCCCAAGCATGTTAAAAATGTTCAAATACAATAAAAGTGTCGACCAAAAAAAAAAAATTTTTTTTTTAAATTAATTATTATTTTTCAAAAAGTCATTGTATTCATACATAAAATACTAGAATTGGCGTTAATTTTGAAATATTAATGTGATTTCATCATGAAACCACGTCAAAATAAAAAAAATCTGACAAATTTCATTCAGTTACGTACATTCTTGCTTAGTGTTCTTGACTTGTCAATAACTTGAAATGCCTTAACTAACATTTTTTATTAAACAATGAAAAGTTTCGTTCGAACGAATTATCTAGATGAAAAGATGAAGATTAATTACGTTTTTAGATAAAAAAATTAAGTTGAAATTTTAATTTTAACAAAAACGGCAAAGACTTGAACATTCAACTTCAATTTTCTCGAAATGTCAATGAATGCAGTTATGTACCTTTTTGCTTAGGAGGGCAGTATAGGAAGTTATTATAATCGGTCCGAAAATCGAAATCGAAAATTTCGACGTATTTTCATCTTTCAAGGTCCCAGGAGCATTTTAAGCAAAAAATTGGGAGAAAGTATGTGTGTGTGTGTGCGTACGTATGTGGTCATTTTTTCCTGCACGATATCGCGCAAACCAAAAAGATAGCGACTTCGTTGACGTGTCGTTCGAAGCGTATTAACCGAAATATGATCTGAAAAGATTTTCATAAAATTCGGTCGAACCGTTTTTTTTTATTTAAACGACGTTTATGATTTTTGTACCTCCACGATAACGCGCAAACTAAAAATTATATTGACTTCATTGAGGTGCCGAAAAAAGAATATTAACGAAGAAATGCTCTGAAGAATGCTCGGGCCTTTTTAGTTTAAATAGACAAACTTCGGTAAATTGTCAGAAAGACCTTAAATTGGCAAGTTTAGCTAGTATCTAATAAACTCGTGGAATGAGACCCGTTCTAAACGAAGTGATCTGTTTTGGGTTCTGCGCAGCGATAGCCTTGGAACAAAACATCACTAGCTACAATCCAACAACCTTTCAAAATCGTGCAAAAATTTCGTTACTCTTTAAAAACAGCGCGAATTTTTCAAACCTTGGATTAGCACTTTTTGACGGGGAATTGTTTTCTACGCGTGGTACAGTTTCAGGAAATTGCGGTTCATCCCGGGATTTCCAGTAGTTACCGCAAAATTGGTTCGTTTTGGTCAAGTCTGACAAGTACTTAACAGTTACAGTTTTGCTAATATCTCCGGAAAGCTTTGGAATTTCCAAATGAAGTCATTCGCTTCTCAGTTTGTCAACTTCGCTTCAGCACGCTCAATACGAATTTGAATACCCTCTTTAGTGTAGCGAACGAACTGCGGAGGACATGTTTGTTTGCAAACGTTCAGGAAAAATAAATTCTCTAGAAAAATCTTGTGGATTTTCTACTATTATAGTTATTTGAACTAGCTTCTCTCGGGATTGCTTTGTCATCACTTCTGATACTAGCCAATTTTTCACTAGTGCTAAACGTATAACTATTTTGTAAGAAGTCAGTTTCTTCCATCTTCGTTCATCATACTGGGAAGTTAATCGTGTGGACCGAAAGAGTCAAACCCACATCCCACTTCTCTCGAACCCACATCCCATCTACTTTATTTTAACTCGGGGAGGCTATGTAGTGAAGATGCTGACCGGTCACAGTCCCGCCGAAACACTGGGGCAACCCTACACTGACTTATGTTAAAGTTGTGACAATGAATATGAGGAAGAAGCTGCCTCCCATCTTCACTGTACATGCCCGAGACCTTGGGCTTGGCTTATCTTTCGTTTGTAACGAACTACGTTCGTTACTAAGAACCGTCTCTTAGAAAAATACTAAAGTAACCCGTTTCCACTCTAGAAGGCATTTCCTAACAAAGCTTTAGGAAAAATGAATATTCACTCAGCAGGCTGGGTGATTCTCCTTTGAAAGCTCACTTCAAAGCGTTAAAGCTTCCTTCGCCGACGAGCTTTCCGGCTATAAAATAAACGGCTTCACCAGGCTAAATTTCAGTCTTTAATCAGGCTCGTTCCGGAGAGGTCACCTTCTCCGGTCCTAGACTGTGTCGTGTTGTACGATCCGGCACGGTCACACTATGGGAATGTTGCCGAGGCCTCGTGGTGGTGTACGATCCTACTATGTGCCGAAGTAGCGATTCCTATACCGACATTTCCAGAGGAATGTTGCCGAGGCCTTGTCGTGGTGTACGATCCGACTATGTGCCGAAGTAGCTATTCCTATACCGTCATTTCCAGAGGAATGTTGCCGAGGCCTTGTCGTGGTGTACGATCCGACTATGTGCCGAAGTAGCGATTCCTATACCGACATTTCCAGAGGAATGTTGCCGAGGCCTTGTCGTGGTGTACGATCCGACTATGTGCCGAAGTAGCATTCCTATACCGTGTCGTGGTGTACGATCCGACACGGTTAGACTACAGACATAACACCTACCGACCGCATACCGACCGACTACCGAATACCTGAGGAATGTTCCCGGACCAATGTCGTGGTGTATGATCCGACATTGTTCCCGGCAATATTGCCTATACCAGTGTTGCGGTATGACCAAATACAAGACCGACCACATACCGAACACACTCACACACACACACACGCACATCCTGCTGGACCATTGACCCCAGCTTACGCACATGTAGAATAGAGTAATGAGTAGATAACTGCTTAGCAATAAATAAGTAAGAAACAAGTATTGTAGAGGCAAACCGTAGTTAATTACTCAGAGATAACTATAAGAAACCTGTAAAACATGTATCCCGTATTTACTTAGATTTAAGAGACCTAAATTGTTAGTACATAAGGAATATTTTGAATAAATAAAGAAATTTTATTTTGTAATAAGGTGTTTGTTCTCACACGACCTTGGACAACTCGAGAGCTCCCGGCACCCTCCCTTAAAAAAGGAGGTTAGAGAACACTTTCTATAAAACACCATTACACGTTAACGAATTGGGTGAGCTGCAAAAGACTAATATTCTTGATCTCCGTCACATAATATAAAAGTTCCAAATGGCTTGAAATTGCCTAACTTTTTACTCAATCACTAGAACGGCTTTACAATGGGCCTAATGGTGTGGTTAAGTGGGCTCCCTAGTAAAGGAGCAACCATTTCTACCTAGCCTGCACTTAATTCAAAAAAATAGCAATGCAACTACCGATTTAACTCTTCAATTTTTTATGGTATTGTCTCTGTCTTTAGACTTGACAACATCCCAAGACCAAAACTCGAACCTTTAATGAGTAATTTAGTAATTTTTTAACGAACCCAAATAAGCACAGAGACGATAGATCCTAAATAGGTTAAATAGGGCACTGGAAAGACTTACCTTATCCCAGACAAACGCTGAACTCCTAATCTAAAGCAAACATTAAATATGGATGTTAATTCCTAAGGTGAACACTTTGCGTATGGAATTCTTTATGCGAGAATCTTCCTTTGCAAGTTCATATAAAATTCAGGGATCGTTTCGCCGTTATACTCACAGTACCCAACCCTTTTCTACACCTAATTTTACGCTAATCTCTATCTTCTTGCCTTAATTACGTCTCAACGTGTCAAAGATGTTGCTATAGATTCGGAAAATTAAGTGACATTGACTGAAGGCATAAAACGTGAGACCTTAGCGTAATGAAGATAAAAAAACGTGAAAAAAGAAGAGAGAGTGAGGGTGAAAAATAAATCAGCACACCTTGAAAACACTTTAAAAAATTGAGAGGGGGCGAAGTTGAAGTATTTCGTCGAAAAAGGGCTTTAAAGCCTCCCTGGAATGAAACCTTATCATTAAAACTCTTAAGCCCTAAATTATACTATTTCGAGAATGTTTAATCCTATTTATTATTAACAAAGAAAAATTCGTGTTAAGCCCAAAATTGTAGGGGAGGGGGAATATGAAGAAAAAAATGACAATAGAATCACAATTTGACCGATTCTAGTGTTTTTCACGAAGGGTGGAACATAAAAAAGGGGAGCCTTAGTGCGGAAGAAGAGTAGAGGCGCACGTGCCCGGCTCAATTAAGTGTGTGTCCAGATAGCGTTTATATACGGGGAATTAATCTGGTACCCACCCCGATGACGTTTTCAGCTCCCCACTCCTGAGAAATGACCCACGATCAATCAACCAGAGCCGCCTGCAGCTTGTCCTGTGCATCGCCCTTACAAGTCACCCGTTCTAATTGAAATCACAAAGGTGACCACTGTATTTCGCTAATGATCCATGATCGTCGAACTTGTAGCGAATGCCGAGCGTGTCCCGCACTGTTGTTGCTGAACCCATGAAAAATCAAAGCACCGAACTCGGTCAACCGTTTCAACACTCATTTCAACTAGGGTACAATTCTCGACTCGATTCTCTCTCTCGGCATGTGTAGGCAAATAAATGGGCCCTACATGGTAATTACTGGACGATTGACCTAATTAAATGCCATTAAAAACCACAAAGTGGACCTAAATTCGTTTAGAGAGAGCCCGAAATCCCCTCGACAAAGGGGCCCCCCTGGTGTATATCATGATTGTGTAAACCCTTTCAAATCAACGTGCACTTTCTTTAACCCCGGGAAACTTTCGATTTGCTAAAATTATTGCCGAGCGACATTTTGATTTCCCTTCGAGTTTCCCAAAAAGTTGACGATGTGGAAAACTAAGAAAACACCGAAAAGGGACCAAATCCGAACGGGCGAGAAAGCCGGTGTGTCTCTTTGCCGAAACGGAGTCGTTTCCATGATATTCAAATGAGGTCCTTGTTTTAGGACTCTGCATGTCTAAGGAAGATAAACAGAAAAATGGTAAAACCCGGGGGTGGATTCGCCGTCGCCGCCCGGGGGGGATTGAGGGATGGGCTATGTTCTAGGCCGGATTCATTGTGGGGAGTAAATTGAAAGAAAAACAAAACAACACCTATGGAAGGGCTTTTAGTGGAACATATGTTCAGGAGGCGCTTAGGTGGAGCAGCTAAAGTGGTAATCACTTACGCTTCAGTAGAGAACATTGTTCTTGGGTTTGTAATTCCCTAGACTGGGGGTTGGAAGGATTTTTTTTTGCTTTTTGGAGTCTTCTTTTGTTCGAAGGTGCAAGCTGTGTGCTGCTACCCGAATTGATGGCATCAAATTTGGAAATGAGTTTTGATTGCTTTTGCATTATCGGATTAAGATTAGGGGATTTTAAATGAACACTTTTATTGTAAATTGTTGAATTTACATTTTTTTACACTTGACTGTACCGTGAAAACGTTTTTGTACTCTAGATAATGAAATTTTAGCTTTTCATGGTGTAAAATTTCAATGTAGAAAATCTCATGCATTGATGGAATTGTTGAGTATTTCAGCTACTTTCAAAAAGCTCTACTAGGTTACGACTAAACTCACCAACCATTTCGCATTGCTTTTGTGTCCAAACGGTACGAGCCGAAAAGGTATCAAGAGTAGCTTGATCGCTATCCATCTAATACCAACAGGAAGAATAGTATCATCGAAAGCCTTGAAAATATCCAGATCAACGAAACCCGGCTCAACAAATCGGTGGATACTTTGGTTAAGGTGTTTTGTCAGACACACTAAAAGATGAGCCGGTGCCGGTGAGCCTAACTGGTCTCGAACCGTATAATTTGTCATTTTGGATTTGGGAGACTCTAGGTATAAGCATTTTGTTGATGATCGTCTTCATGGTTTTTGCAGATAGGAATATTGACGGTAGTGAAAGGAATCGCTGGAATCACATTTTCCGGTATTGGTTGAGCATGAGAAAGTTTCCAAGTATCTGGATAAACTGCGGAGAAGAAGGATAGAACAAAGAGTTTGTCCAGAGGATAAGTTAAAGGTGACCCGCATTTCTTTAGGATGATTCGGGATACATTGTCAGGCCCAGAGGGGTCGAATTCGAGGAACAGAGGGCCCACACGTCATTCATAAAACCCCAATGCACTACGAGAAAGTCACTGTTTGCGCCAGAGTCGTCGCGAAGTGTGAGCAGCGAGTGGAGCAGCCCGGAAACGCTTTAGACGTTTTTTGGAAGTTGGCTACTCCTACTCTCAAAGGAAGACAGATACCAATAGTAAGAGAGGTTTAGATTCTCTAGATCCTCTCTTGGCCACAATAGCTCGTCGGTTTGAAAAGCCTGCTAAAAGACCTTCCGAAGTCCGACGCACCCATAATGAAACCTAGAACAGTTCCAAAGCCGGCCTTCTACTGACAGAAAGTGTCAGAAAGGGCTTGCTTGTGACTGACTATCCGGGGACTATCCTGACTACGGAGCAGATAGCTGTCGTGCAAGAGAGTTTTCTGGAGGCGATAGTCGAATTGGGACAGGGTTCAGAACAGCCCAGGTTCTTAAGTGTCACTGCGCACCCGGAGTAGTTGGCCATACCTATTCGCGGTCAGCCCCTGTCACGTGACTGAGTGGTGTGAAGGGCCACCTTCAGCTCTGGGAAGAAGCGAGCCTGATGTGGTCGGGAACTTCCCGGCGGCAACAGAAGACCTTACTGACTTTATATTGAGATGGATAAGAGTCCACAACAGGACCCTAAGGATGCAGAAGTTCAGAGTACTGCAAAAAAAGTGCACCGCCCACCATTAACAAAGATGACATTCTCTGAGGACCAAAGGTCTGTTGTCGAGCTCAGGCGGGCGGGTGGCCAAATTGGTTACAAGTTGGGTTGGGTACAGCTTAGTATAGGGCGGCATAATAGCCTATGGCCAAAGCAGTTCCCAGTCAAACTTGTCCCCTCGGCGAACGCCAAGACCTCGTGACCAACCACAGTCATTTCCACTCGGCTCACCAGGGAAGCAGAAAGCTTGAGATTGCAAACTGAAGAATCACAGGAGTCTGCTCTGAGAATAAAATACGTATGTTTCTCGAATGCCAGGATGGTGGCTACTATATTTTGTGGGCTGGTGGTAGAGGGAGCCTGCTCTAACGAGTAGGTGATACTCTCCATCATCAACCCTAACCCTAAAACCACCATCTAAATCCTTAACGGAGCAGCCCCAGCCCAAGAAGACTCGCGAAAATGGGTGGTACATAACCCCCCAGGAAATGAACACTGCTTCCAATAGGAAGTTTGTTCAGATAATCCTTCATCGCACCAGGGCTTCCTCAGCAGTGCTCGAAAAAGGGTTTAGATTGGACAACATTTCAATACAATTTATGTGATGTGAAAGCGTCGACTAAAGGGAGCCCAAAGACAATCTCGCTCTACCCTGAACAGGGGATAAAAATCTCTGCCCAACCTCGAGAGAAAAAACTCTAAGCTAAAAATTTCAAGTAACGGAAAGCAGGCTTTCGGCAGCTCTTCTGCAGATCTACCATTAAAAGAAGGGACACCTTACCAGCGCTGCTTCCTTTTAGCACATAACTCACACACAGAGAAGGCTTTTCAAAGAAGGTCCCTAAATTTTCTGCGACTGGGTATCATTGTAAAAAACTTAATCAACAACTTTTAAATTCCGAATAGATTCCACAATTAACGCAACGCACATTATCAGATATCAAAATACGCTCTGTTGTAGGTCGAATTAAAGAATGTGAAAATTAGATTAATATTTAAAAAAAAGTTTTTTGTTCACACCATTTCACCGTGGTGGTGTCTATAAATAAAATAAAATTCAAATTTTTCTCCCAATTTTTAATATTCTCCCACAATAAAAACCTTTAACTACAAAGACCACTTATCCCAAGAGCCACCATTGAACACCACGGAGATCTTGATTGAGAGTGTAAATAACTACCTATAATTTTAAAGGGCCTAGATAATAATGGAGACCACCAGGCTTTAGTGCCATTAAACTTCTTCCCAAATACCGCGACCACCACTCGAGGTTATTACCCAACATGCCTCCTTAATTAATTAAGGCGACAATATCACAGCGCGCAGTTTGAAGACGCATCGGCGAAGAACAGAATTCTTTTTCGGTTTTCAGTGAATAATAATTTTGTTTTCATATTTCGAGAGCATAAAAATCAAGGCAGCACTTAAAGCCGCTCATTAGCATGTAGTCATCACCTGGGCATACCGAGAATAAACAAACAAACGCGCCCAGGTAACCCGCCGCAATTCCGTCCGCGGGTGAGAAACCAGTTAAAATATTTCTCCTTTTTCGTGAAAATCGTAAAAAACAAAAATAATTCTTAATTCTTATCGGCGTCCGTTCCTGTCCACTGCTGCTCTGCCGCGGTAATCGGAGTCAGAAATGCTCATTCCGACATGCTCGCGTCGATTCCTAATTAATTGAAATGCGCATCCCGGCTAAAAGGTTTTCTGGTAATGGCTTAATTTATTTTAATGAAATTACACCAAATTAGTTATAAAATTAAAATAAAACACGTAATCCGAATTAAGGAGACGCGAACGCGGTGGCCATTGGCGGATAAATCGGTTCTAGATCAAAGCGCCAGAGCCTGCCCCTAGGCCCGATGTTGTAGGTGCAACGGAGGCGGCGGACAAAATCACACAGGAGGCAGGAATGGGGCCCAGCGGAATTGACTGCTATGAGAGCAGACGACGACGACGGCTGGAATTGATTCATCTCGACAGCCGAAAGGTGGACCAATTTGCTCGCAGTCTGGCCGAGGGAAGATTAAAGAAAAACAAAAATTTCAAATTTACTTTTAATTAAAATTTCCGATTGTAATGTAGACGGAATTAGGATTCCCGTCATTCTGCGAGCGGGGAGATGCCTCGCATGGTCGCATGGCGGAGATTGGGAGCACACCGCGGCTCCTAACGTGGATGAAATGTGTTGGCAGCAGTCCACCTTTCGTGGAATTTCTTCCTCATCGAAATCCATCGGTCGAGTTGAGTTGGAGGATGGTGCGAAGTTCTGTGAAGATCGACGGAGGAATCTTGAAATGTTTTCGTTTGGATTTTCGTGGATTAATGCTATTCAAGAAAAAATGTTCGAGCGTCCGATTCTGTAACAACTTCATACCCTGTTGCCCTCTATAAGGGAATTAATATACATAAGCCAAAAGGTAAACACCATTCATAGCTCGTGCATTTTTAGTTTTCCATTCAGTTCACTTAAAAGAGTGAGACCCAGCGGCGCACTGTCAGGACACTTGGACATTACCAGACTAGGTGTGAACCTTCTATTGTTCGATCAATTTTATTACGGAATACCGTCACAAAGGTGGCAAATTCAACTCGGATCACTATGTTGTTGGTATGTCAGTAGTGCTAATAGAAAAAATAGCTTACACGAATGTCTGAAGTAGGTTGCATGTATTAGAGGACCCCAAAGGGTAGACTTACGAAGAACTTTTTCCTGCTGAAAACTATGCTTTTAATTTTATGGACTCATTGAACCCAAAGCCAGTCGAATTTCACCACAAGAATGAAGAAAACTCAAAATGCTTTTAAAATCGAAAAAGAAAAGATAAGAAAAGAATCGAATCGATTAAAGCACCAAGACACTATATAATTATTGACATCCAACCTTTCTGCGTCGTAGAGCCCGTTGACATTGTGACATTCTTCTTAGATGGAATTTCTTATATCAGACGCCAACGTGTTCCATAACATCATTGATCGTGCCATAATGTAATGCCTAATGTAGTATGTTTGGTTCGAGCCATGTATAAAGAATAGACTAGGCTGAGTGAAGTCCTGGGCGTCAAAGTGATTGAACCAAATAAGGCTAAACAATTACACCATTTAGGCTGTAAAGAGACAATCCGGAAATAGCATAGTTAACATATAGAGGATTAAGACGAATTGGCCAGACATAGCAATTAATTCTAAGCAGCTTGGCCCACCAACTTAAATCAATGGCGGTTGACGATACATGCACCGATTTCGCTAGAGAAGACTTAAAGTTTCTAAGAATATTTGGGCCAGACGAACGGCGTATACGAATGAACGGAGTGGATCCAAACCACGGACCTTTGGATTGGTGGCTTATCACCTTCTTAGAGTACCATGGTCGACAAATGGCAGTCCAGATACATGCACAGATTCCTCTAGGTGGGTTGAAAACAAGTGTCTAAAGCGGCATGCAATCGGCAATCTTCAATGGTTAATTGAAGATCCTAGAAAGAAATTTCTTCGAAACTCGATTATAAAGATAGATACCTATATGTTCCTTCCTGCATACACACATATCCCAAGGGAGAATCGGTGCATAAAAAGTAGCTCGTTCGGTAGAATACAATCTATAATATCAACAGTTCACCTCGGCAGACTTTCTGGACATGAAAGTCCTTAGAATTCAGGATTCAGACTGTTAGTGGATGTTCCGCATTCTTCCGAAACCTTAAGTCTAAGCAGCTTAGGTGGAAACAATAGGATGAAAACCGTGGCACAGCTCATTACAGACTCCTTTCTTCGCTGCTATTGATTAACGCAATAGAAAAGATTGTGACATTAGATAAGGAAAGAATAAATGCAATCGTCTCTGCAAACGACATGATGATCCTATTTTTCGGAAACTTTTTCTCCAAATTGTTTAGCGAGCGCACCTACAATCTATGCATTGGAGATGTGGTTTGAAGCCACACATTGTGCACATAGCAGTGAATAGACCTATGGGCATTGGTCTCTGGCGCTCACCCTAAGGTGCATAGAAATATAAATAAAAAAAAGAAAAAAAATTTTTTAAGAAACTCTTTTCTTTACCTTAATATATTGATCAGTTGTGAACACAAAATTAATATATAAATACTAAAAAAATCGACTAAAAGGTAAAAAATAAGAAGATTTTAAACAATATAAACTTTTAAATCAAAATGGAAAAAATCTCACACATTCCTTAAAGAAAAGCGTGGGGTGCGTTTTTATGAAACAAAATGCTCAATTAGTGAAAATTCGTAGCTGTCTGAAATGTTAAAATGTACTCACGGCAGTCATGTTTTTTTAAGTTCAGGTTGGTATGGGCGCCCCACGCTTTTCTTTAAGGAATGTGTGAGATTTTTTCCATTTTGATTTAAAAGTTTATATTGTTTAAAATCTTCTTATTTTTTACCTTTTAGTCGATTTTTTTAGTATTTATATATTAATTTTGTGTTCACAACTGATCAATACGGGCCTCGGTAGTCTAGAGGTAAGGCGCCGGACTGCTATCCCCAGAGGTCCCGGGTTCGAATCCCGGCGGCGCCACGGTCCTTCGCCTTTCCCACCTAACTTTCCTTCTTTCTTCTTCCCTCTTTACATTCCTGATTCCCCTGTCATAGCCTTCCCTAGTCCTTCCCCGCTCCACCAAGCGCATGCCATGGGTTGGTTGATGAGATTCAACTCGTTTCAGGAGGCATAACACTCCAGCGAGTTGTTCTCGACGCCCCGATGTCAGAGTCGCGAAATGGTTGTGATTAGGTGGAATAAAATATCGCGGCTAGGTTGTGACAGTTACTTCCTTCTCTTCTCTCTATCTTCCGGCTAGAGCTGCTGTCCGACATTCACTCTAAAACGAAAAAATAGATTGTCGACAGTACAAAGGGACTTTCCCTAAGCCTCTAGTCTGCCACATAAAAAAAAAAAAATATATTAAGGTAAAGAAAAGAGTTTCTTAAAAAATTTTTTTTCTTTTTTTTATTTTTTACTTTTTAGTAACGAATAGCGTTAATTAATACATTACAATTTCCAAACTTTTAATTAGATTATCATGTTAAATAAGGAAACTTTTTTACATGTTTTGTATTTGCTTCTTTACAACAGTTCTCAAGTGCAGCCCAAAAATGCACAATTTGATGACCCCTCAAAAATCTAATAGCGCTCTACGTTTTTTTTTACATTTTGAAAGGTAGTGTGCTCGCGTATACTGGCTGGAGCAATAAAAACTAAAAACTGGAAACATATTTTTTTGCATCTTTTTAAATCATATTTTTATTTGCTATTGGTAGCTATGTTATGTCTTCCGCCATTTTTTAGTGAACGCCATATTTGATTTAAAACGACGTCATATAGTTTACTTTCTTACTCACTTTAATACACTTTCATTTGATATCCATACCGAGAGCGAAGTAAATAAAAGGGTAAACCGCCATTTTGTGTTGGCCGCCATTTTGAATTGAAATGACGGGACACAGACAACAGTATTCTAATTGTCACTCCCTTCCATTTGATACCCATGCCGAGCGCGTTGTAAAGAAAAATTGATCCTCTGTTTTGTGTTGGCCGCCACTTTTATGCCGCCATTTTTCTACCGCCATTTTGAAATTAGGATGACGCTAATTGTATTCAACTTGTTATAACCTTTCATTTGATACCCATATCGAACGAGTGGCTTGTAAAGAAAAATGTAATCCATCATATTTTTTTGGCCGCCATTTTTAATTTGGAACTATCATTTTCGTGCCTTTTCGTCGGAAATACACATGTCTGTTAATTTTTACCAATTTTTATTGAAGGGAAGTGAATTTTAAGACTCTACATTGAGTAGAACGAATAATTCCAAGCATTTTTTATTAAAAATCGTTTTTTGTTACTCAACAACAAAATCAACAACAAAAAATGTAACAAAATGTCATATTCGTGTATTGTCATCGGGAATATGTATGCCTGCAAAGTTTCATCCATTTGCATTGAGTAAAAGGCGGTTAAATTAACGTTACAAGATTTGATGCTCCGAAGTGAAAGTAAAGAAAAGAGTTTAAAAAACGGACTACGCGTAGTCCAAACATTGGCAGAAAGGGCTATTTTGTGTTCGAACCTCACTGAAGCGATGATCATATTTTTTTTACTTTCCACCAGAAAGCAGCAGCTTGTATGACCCTAAAACAGCGGTCGGCAACCTACGGCACCCGTGCCACTAAGAGGCACGTGAGACAATCTCTGGTGGCACGAAGACAATTCGGAAATGTCCATTACACTTGGCCCTGGACTGAAGGTTACGCACCTTTAGGCCAAGTAAATTCACACACTCACGCCAACTGGATGGGGCCTGCAGTCCAGGAAATATGCCAAGAATCTTTATGGCAGTGGGTATTTATCGCCAGTCCCGGCCTGAAGATCTGAACTTCTATTCAGTCTGAGAATTTCGTTGAGGCTATAACAATTTTAGAAGTTAAATTATCAAACTGCTACGCTAAACTGACGTCGTTGTCTGTGTGTCAAACGGATGCCTCAAATCCTTTTCGCTCAGTCCAACTGAGAAATGTATGGCCTTCATCAGGGCGTGCCTGCCAACCTGGTCTGAAAGGCCACGGCTTGTCGGCGGCCTGTATGTGAATGGGGCTTTTAGCTTTCAATCTTTCCGCACAGGGCCTAGAGTGAAAATGTTAATTTGAGTTTTGGCCCCTGTACTGAAAGTCGTGATTCGACTGAAACGACACTTGCTCTTCAACTCAAACGACTTGTCGTGTCGTGACGACTCGACTTTCAGCACAGGGACCACAACTACGTTAAAACCGTTGAAAATAAAACTCCAATCAGAGTATTTGGGCCTGGAAGGATTAACAAAGACGAGCGGCGAATACGAATGAACGGAGTGGATTCGAATCATGGACCTTTGGAATGGTAGTTGGGCGGCTTATCACCTTCTTGGAGTGGCATGGTCGGCAAATGGCAGCCCAATAGATAGAAGAAAGGTAGATTCCTATAAGATTTATGAAATCGACAAATAGCACTACATAGTGAGATCAAGTAAGTCATTGAGATGACTAAAAAAGTGTAGCGTGCTTTTAAAGAAGATCTACTGTAGAAAATCAAGTTCTACGTATTCATAGGATAATCATAGATACATAATCACGTTTAACGGAATCTAAATATAAAACAATTTTTCACTAATAAATAGAGTAAAGAATGCCATTTCTTTTCATTTCATATTAAAAGGAAAAGAATCTTCGAGTATCTTTGTCAACATATTTAAAGTATCATTGTGAAAGGGTTAGAAATTTTATATTGTTTGTTATTATTTGGGTACGCTGTTAAGCATAGATCAAATAATAAAAGGGATTGAAAAGGATATTTCTCAAGGATAAATTTTGTTTCTTACATTCCTTGTAATTCTCGGAAATTTGTCTAAAAATAACATTTTTTTTCTTGCTCTAAGAAAGGTTTCATAATTTTATTTAAGAATCTGTCTCGAGTTTCGAGCTTCCAAATCAGTTGAGATATTTGAAGGATGTTTGAAGATAAAAGAAATTTTTGTTTGGAATTTCACTAAATGTCATTAAACGTTCATTTGCCGTATGACCAGAACGCGTGTTATCTGTGCCAATAGTCTATAGATAACCACTTTAACTTCTGTAAATGTCCTCAATTTTAGGATTATCTCATCGGTTTTTATTATTCCGAGAGATTGCTTTGTTGGGTTATCATCAACTCGGCGTGTAAAAATTCTCCATGCAAACATCATTTGGCAGAATAAAACCGTGCACAGCGCGCGATAACCTCCTCTTAGCATGGATGATTAAGGAGTTAACGACTGAAGATTTAAACTGGTAAACAATTCTGCTTAATTTAGATTTGATTAAATCAAGGCTTAAACATCTCGCATTTAATGGAATTTTCTCTTGAATCTAAAGAGCCCTCATCAACAGCTTTCAACTTCACCGCCTCGGCACAAAATATATGTATATACAAGTATGTGCAGAACTTCGTGTATGCAGATATACATACCAGATCCGTAGATAGTCTCTCGAGATCTGTACAGAGACTCGAGCGGGACATAAAAAATAATGTGCCTGCGAGTGCGATTTATATAATATAATCCAGGAAAACTTTATTTTCATTGTTTTCAGCCTTTTTTAAAGTGCTATGATTTATTCTGGAAGACTTCAAAGGCAACCAATCCTCCTCCATTCCACCCTAGGCCTACAAGGCCAAGATAATCTGTGTTTGTTGCCAGTCTTCCTTCACTGATAAAATTCTATCGCTTTTTTTTTGTATATATTTTTTTCGGTGTTTTGTTTTGTTTTTTTTCCGCCGCTTTCAACTCGCTCTTCTCCGTTTGATTCCATCTTAAAAACTTGACTCGGGATTTTCGAGTAAAGCTGATAAGATAACGTCTGGAGCTGAATCCGCTTTTTCTATGCTTTTTCCTGGGATCTCTTATCCCCGAACAGATGCCATTCTTAACAGGCCTAGATTTATCTGACACTTTAATTAAGAGTTGTTAACCATTCTATCTCCTATGCTACATTGTACTTTCTCGGGGGGAAAAAACTCGTATTTAATATCTTAACTCAAATTTTCAATTAAAATTTAAATACCAAAAAAAAACGAGCCTTAAAACCTCTTTCTTCCCGCGGTTTGTTTGTAAATAACAAAAAATTCATGTGAAAAATTGTTGTTTGATTTATTTCCTGATTTTAGATGCTGGATATCGATGGAGTGTTGTGGCTGTAGAAGACTTAATTGCTGAGATTTGATTAAGGTAATATTTTAGCACTGAAACAAAAAACAGAAATGTATTTTGGAACTGCTTGAAAATTTGTAGACCACTTATAGGTTTTAGTCACCATCATTCCTGAGCTACGCAAGGTGGCCAAGAAGTAAAATTTTAATTATTGAGATTAGTACTACCTACCTACCATAGTGCTCAGACATTTGCTTTATGGTGAGTGAGTCTTTGGAAAGAGTGAGTGCATATAGGAATTCTAGATATACCAACTGGACAGACTTTCGGGGCGAACTCAGTAGCGTATTGAAGGGTTCCATGACCTCAATCAAATCTACAATGGATATAGAACTATCCGCGGACTTCCTTACTGAGGCGGTTACTGCTGCTTACAACAATAACCCCGCCCCGTTCTGATGAGGACGCGTAACAGGAAAACATGGTGTAACATGGTGAAATAACGAGCTGCCAAAGTTGAGATCCGCTACGAGGAAATTATTCAACGCAGCCAAGAACAGCGACAACCGGGAGAGTTATAGAAGCTCACTAACGACCTATAACAGGGCGATCTGACGAGCAATAAGAAATAGCTGGAGGAATTTCTGCAAAAGTGTCGAAGACATTCGAGACTCAGCAAAAATCCACAAAGCATTATTAGAGGGCTTATCGGAAGATCTTGGATCTATCAGTAGAACCAATGACTCTTTCACACAGTCTAAGGAATAAACCTTGATAATATTGCTCCAGGCACACTTCCAAAGCACAAATAAATTTATTCAAATGGAAACACAATTTCTGCTCGGCAGCCAACAGGTCCGCTTTCCAAAGTGATCAAAGCTGCCTGAACAGTAGCAAACACCGTGTTTAACCGCGAAGCTATTCACGGCTTCCTTTGCACATGATTACATCCCATTTATTTGGAGGAATGTGAACATAACATTTATACCTAAGCCAGGGCGTTCGGATTACACCTCGTCTAAATCTTTCAGGCCTATAAGTCTTTCGTATTTTGCCTTGACGACAGTGGAGAAAAATATCGACACGGCGGTAAAAGAAACGCCAACGCCAACCAGTAAGCTCCATTAGCATGCGTCGGCAAGCCCACTGAGACAGCACTGCACAATCTTGTGCCTAGGCTGGAATATTCAACACTAAACAAAGGAGTAGCGCTAACGCCTTCCTCGATATCGAAGGAGCCTTCGACAATACATTCTTTTGACACTACAGCGAGGGCTCTAAGCAGACGTAGTCTAAGTAGCACTTTCTGCAACAGGATCGATTTTATGCTGAGAACTTGCAAACTAATGGTCTCTCTTGTTGACGGGTCTTTGGAGGACACTATACAAAAAGGAAAGAGGAGGAATTTTATCCCCACTTCTGTGGTGCCTTGTTTTCGATGAACTCCTAAAGCTACTCAACGGCCAACAGATTTTCGTCCCAGGAAACGATGTAGTCGTAGTAGTTACAGGTTAAACTGAAGGAGCCATGCTAAGACGTCTGGACCAGGCACTAGATCTGGTCTCTAGCTGGTGCGCCAGCGTAGGACTAAAAGCCAATGCCAACAAAATAATTCTGGTTCCTTTCGAGCACCATCACTAACACGACTTTCGGAACCTACACTCGCAGGCAGAACTACATATAGGCTTTTTACAACAATCCAAATATTTAGGAGTGACGCCAAGCTCAAATGGAACCAGCGCATGGACACTCTGACGAGCAGGAGGCGCAGATCCCTGTGGGCTTGCCGCAGGCCGTGTGGATTCACATGAGGTTTACAACCGAAACCCATTAACTGGATATACCATCATTAGACCCATGGTAATTTATGGAGTTTAAGTTTGGTCGCACAGAACGGCACTTTAGGATTTCAAAGCTAACGTAGGCAAAATTTAAAGAATGGCCTGCTTTCAAGCACTGGGGCCATCCGTATTTTAACGACGGCAGCGCTGGAGACTTTCCTCAATCTCGTACCCCTCCACCTTGATTTAGAGAAGTCCTCCATAAACGCGGCGCTGTCGCTAAGAGCGTATAGTTACTCGGGCGCTGGTCCTGGGCGAGGACAATCTATTATAATCAACATCTTAGAAGCGATTCCGGAAGCGAGGACTCGAAGCGATAACCTTTAAAATCTCCAAATATGAGCAACGTTCTGTGCACATACAAGATAGGCTAACCTGGACTCTAAGCGGTTCCTTGCTGTACAGTCCCCTGGGCACTTGTTAGCTTGGTTACCAGACACTGCGCCCTAAATTACCACTTATGGAGGATAGGAAGGGTGGAAGATCCCACCTGCTGGCTTTGCCTGGAGGAAGATGAGTTTGACCTCTACATTCTCTATGAGTGGGTCGCAATAACGAGGAGCAGGATTTCTTTGTTCGAGGAGTCTCTGCTCGAACATTCAAGTTTAAGCAACAAGCCACTAGGCAGGCTTCTGGAGTTGTTCAAGCGGACTGACCTGGCCTACAAATATGAGGTATAGGGTGTAGTACAACAGGACAAATACCTCACATAGGAAAAAAGCAAAGGAGATAGGAAGCTTACTGTACTCCAAAACTAGTTCACATTGGGGAATAATTTGCTCAATATTATTGCACAATATTATTCTTAGTCTAGGTAGAGGCCACTTAAAATATAAAAAAAACTCACTGGAAAATTCAAATTTATTAAAAAATAAACACAGCCTACATGTACTTTCGGGGCTCGTTGTAGTATTAATTATTTTTACCACAAAATCTTTTACACTCGAAATCCCTTTCTTTAACCACGAAATTCCACCAAAAAAACCCTCCCGTAATGTCTATCAAAAACATATTAATTGTTGTAAAAGTATGTATATAATGTTGAATCCTTCCGGAAGGGTACAGTACTCCCAACACACAAAGGCAAACAACCTGAAAATTATTAATGTTTTCCCAATCATCATTTTCGATATTTATTCCCATTGAATTCTCGTCTATCATGAATTAAATAATGTTCATTTCAATTTATTTCGAGTTAAAAAAACTCTATTAAATTAAACAAAAAAACCGAATTGAATTGCATAATTACGTCCAGTTTATTTTCCATATCGAGTGTTTTTAATTTCTGCCCATTTTTTTTCGCAATTTCATATCAGGCCCGAATTTGATTACATTTTTGCTGTTTGAACAATCAATGTGCGCCGGAGGTGTTAATTTTGAAAATGTGTTTATATTTGCAGTTTATTTACAAATTCAATATTTAAACTGATTTTAATTCAACTAAACCGATATCCTGCAGGGCTTTGATAGTCTAATTAAAACGTTCGTACCTACAATGTCGCGCGACCTTGTCTCCCGTGCTACTCTCTGGTGGCGGTAATTTCAAATGTGTGAAAATCAAATTGAAGCCTTCACACGTACGGAAACCTACCCTCCTCGGCTTGGGAACAAAGTGCTCTCGGCTTTTGTTTATGAAGCCACACACAGAGTGCGCTTCCTGGTCGCCCCGCTATTGGGTCGCGAGGTCCGCGTAATAAGCCACAGCAGCAGCAATTGTCCCATGCTAGTGTGTACACTTTTGCCAGTAGCTCTGCTGTGACGGACCGGGCTAATTACGGAATAGTTTTACACATTTTTTAATGGACCTTTAATGATCCTTGGCCAATGCCTCCTGAATTGCTGCACCGGGTGCACAGTAGGCGACATCGGCCGGCGCGATCCCACAAGCGACCTCCACTCTGGGACTGCATTACTGTGGTTGCGGGTGAGGAAGTAAGGCATTACGTCACTTCGAGAGCTCTTGACAAGTTCATTGTGACTAGGCCTTATCTACCCCTTGCTATCGAATCTATTCATTGTGCTGGAAAATGTAGCCGCCAGCCGCCGAATCATGCTGAGGGGAAGCATTGCGAGCTGAGTTGAGGACTAGCTTTAAGTGAGTTATGAATCGACACATATGCGTGGAGAGTGGAGGCTCCCCCGCCAGTGACTGGTTACGACAGCATCAGATCCAGGCGGTATGCATTAAGCCATATTCTTTGGGATTGGGACAAACAATATGGAGCTATAGATGGGGCTTGTAACATGCTCGGATAGGTGGAAGTAATCAAATTCCAGATTGGAGCCTATTGAGGCCTTATTTGAATTTCGGGGGACTTAATAGGTGAGGACTTAATTTTAAGGTTGCTTAATGGCCTTGTAACGATGGCAATGTTCTCGGTAATTGGAGGTAATTTTAAGACCAGAAAAGATTTAATAGTATCACTTTTGTCTTTAGAAATTTTTCTGGTGTGACTTTCATCAATGGATTGCTATGAAACTTGTTTTTTGTTGCTGCATCTTTACACTACTCAAGATGTGATTAGTAAGTATGCTTTTCAATCCACCAATTTCATATTCCTTTTTCTTTTGGTTTCTTAGTTTATACGTATCTAAATTTGGCACCAAACAACCAGCAACGACGAAATGAACATTTCTGTTATGTTCTTAAATTGCCAGGTTTTTGGCTTAGTTTTACCGGACGAAATTCTTCCTAATCGATATGATCAAGAACGAGGTCATATTTGTGGGTCTTCACATCTTCCAGAACATCAGACCAAAATTGACTTAATGTACTTGTTTATATTCGTTCGTTAGGCTACGTAGCGTTAGTGTACGGCACGTAATATTTGGTTCAGGCTTAGGACTGTGGGTGTGAAGACCCCCTCCGATTCAGTTCTTTCAAAGATCTCACGTTGGAGTCACTTTACAATAATTAAAAGAACTCGGTCTATCATCGAAGCAACAGATCGACAAATCAGATAAACCAGAAATATCGGGCCTTTGTCATCCTCTTCTTCTCATCCAATGGATCAATGATCCCCACTTTAGTCAAAAACGTCCTTGAACTTCATCTCTGTACTCGCTGGAAAAATGTTCAACTACATGGTTGCCGAACTTCGAACGGTGGAATCATAAGAGATCAGAGGACTGTGGACAAGGTAATATCGCGCAACCGATGCTTTCAGATTGAGAGGGCGAAATGAAAACTGCAATGCTACAAACATATCGTCCAAACTTTTTAATGTGGAAGATTAGAGTTCAAACGGTACGCCTCGTTGACGATTTGAAGAGATGATAAAAGATGCACTATGAAAGGTCACGTCACATATTCAGAGGGGCATCTCAAAATGAAGGCTAAACAATGCTGCTGAACACCAGAAAAATCTGCTCTTGCCAAGTTCAATTGGTCCTGAATTATGTTGGTACCATCACTGCAACGTTAAACCGCTAATTTCGGCCAGAACAACAAGATTTGTGGACTATAGATCGTCACGTTCAATCGAATTGACCTCTGCTCCAAATAAGTAATTGTTTCGGACTTTCGTCATCACCATATAGGTCGACAACGGATGCAGTCAGTCACTCCAGTCACCATCCCAAGACCTACACTGTATATCGTCAATCTAAAACCAATGTTAATGCATTCATTCCCAAGTAGAAATTTTGACTCGAAACTTCCTAGTCACCGGCAAGTTTTTCCTTCTAAATGCAAGTTCAATAGATACTTGGCATTGACCATTGCATTTAGGGATATTAGCCTTACATTATTTTTGTATGTGAAAGACTATCGCCCAAAGTCAGAGCCACACTTTGTTCGTTCGACGATTCTAATCATGGTAGAAGCACACACGGCCGACTTTAGTGGAACTGGAACTTTACAACACACTCCTCGTCCACATGGTACTCCTTTGCAACGAGTAATTTTCTTGCATGCCGCCGAATGGAATCGAACCACGGACCTCTGGAATGGTAATCAAACGCCTTGAACTCTATACTACCAAGACTGGTTTGTTACCCAGTACTTTAACATCTTTGCCAGATATTGAATGTCACAGAACAACACCTAGAAGAAGCTCCAGGTTGACTGTAATTTCCGTGTTTCTAAATTATTTTATTCCTCGTGTTGTTTTGACCACATTTTTTCCAGTCTAATAAATTTATTGCATTTCTTCAATAATTCCCAAAAACATAATTTATTCCAATCGAATATTTAAAAATAAAAATTTCCAATGCCGTTTTATGAGCGATTTTATTTATAACTATTTTTAATTTTATTACAGAAAAGCATAAAAATACTTTTCCGAAAATTTTTACAACCTGTCACAATAAAATACGATTTAACTTCCTCGTGTCTAGATGCATCGGAGCCGGCAAAGCGTGACTGTTGCAGGGCCGTAAAGTGGTGCAACTTTTTCTAGGTTATTTTAACACGCTGTGTCAGCCGAAACGACTCAATCCTACATGCATTTTCGGCGGTGAAAATGTCACCAAATTTATTTGTTTTATTTCTTTCCAGTAAAAAAAAAACACATGAAGTCGCTCGTTCCCATATAGCGGAAGAGCTGCGGCAACTTTTTGGCGCCTGGTGAGATTTCTGAACGTAAAACTGATACAAATCGTCTGCATACGTAATGACGGATGACCACCGATTAAATGGTGACCAAAAATTTTATGAATTTTCCCCGCGAACCGGCGCGGCGGCCACAGGAGCCCCGAATAACATCCAATTTAAGTTTTAAGCCCGAGCCACAAGTGCAGGGCTTTGCCCGGAAATTGGTATTAATTTGGTGGGCCCAAAAATCAGAGGCAGTCAGAAACTAGCTGTGGTCCCAGTAGAGAACCTGCTCCATGTCCAGCCAACAGTCGGGGCCCAGGCGTTGCTAATTGCCAAATGAATTTCATAATTTGAGGTCTTCTTCTGCCCCTCGGAGAGATGTAAGGTGACCAAACAACACACCACGACGGCCCAAGGCGTTAGGGCAGCCTTTTGAAGGTAACATCTCGAAGACGTTGCTGGACCGCTTCTCGTCTCGCAAGGTATGCGCCCGGAGCCCCTTCTGATAGGCAACTTTTTGTCGCTCTCTGATCAACGCTTTTTCGTCGACGTCACTGCCGGCGTTGTATCATTTTCTGACATTTCATGGTCATCAAAGCGCCCGTTTTTGTGTCTTGGTTGCCCGATTCTTTCCGCTGGCCATTTCAGCTTATCAGACAACCAGCTCAAAGCTCCCTCGTGCACCTCAAAAATTGGCCTTAGGGCCGGTCGCGGGGGCCTCTCTTTAAGCTGGGGCTGACGGGGCTAGACAGAAGATGGACCAGCAATGGATTTTTTCGAAAACGAGTTTTTTTTGTATGTGTGCGGGGTGCCATCCGCCATCGCCATCTCCGTCACCGTCGCATCAACTTCACCTCGTGTCTTCGTGCGCCTCCGCCTCTATAAATTTCAGATGGAATTTTGATTGCCCTCCGTGATATGACATATTTGGCCAGTCCACGGCTGCCGGGCGCGCACATGAGAGCCCGGATCCCAGTCCGAGAGGGTCATTCTGGTCCGGGAAATTATGGGGGACTGCTGGGGCTGGGGGGCTCCTGGTTATCTCGTCCCCATCTTTTGTTAGAATATCTAAATCAACTTAATTAAAACACGTTTGAGGTACTGCGTTTTTGGCCAGCTCTAGGCCTGACAGATAACGTAACAAGTTGCTGAGATCGAGATGTCATAAATGTTAAACTGTTAGAATAAATCACCTGGAATTTTAAAGTTTATTCTAAGAAAATTTGCATTTTTTTTTCGACGGGGGGAATTTTAAATATTTTTTTTTTTTTTTTTTTTTGAGGTAATTTACAAAGTTTGGTAGTAAAAGTTTAAGCTGGTGTCGTAAAATTGGTGGTTTTAAGGTTGAAGTACAAAACTACTGAAGATGCTACTTTATGTCCTTACTTAGTCGAAATGAGAGTTTCGAGTATAAATTAAAAAAAAATTGGATC
The DNA here is from genome assembly GCA_949987705.1 of Thereva unica. Lineage (NCBI taxonomy): Eukaryota > Metazoa > Arthropoda > Insecta > Diptera > Therevidae > Thereva > Thereva unica. The sequence continues at coordinate 12,640,526 of OX465281.1, read as the reverse complement.
GTAAAATTCGGAGATACCAGAGGAAACTTTGAATGGCACAGGGATTGTTAGAAAAAATTTTGTTTTTGGCCTTTCGGGATTCGGTGGCCTTCTTTTGACAAGAATAAAATTTTCATCCTCTGGAGGCACAAACTAACTTACTTTCATGAAGGTTCTATGCTTAAAACAGATTAGTTTATTAAAAAAAAATAAAAACTTGTTTTACGTCTAAAACTTCTTAACATTATAAATACATATCTACAAAATTCACTGGGGTGTCTTAATGTAACTAATAAAAGTCTAATATCAGAATGTGATATCAACATGCCTCTCTTATGGAAAAATAATTTTACGGCAATTTTTAAAGATAACTTCCAAAAAATGTCTGACTTTGAGACAAAGAAGTCATCCACGACCATTTTTACTTTCTATAAAGACGTCAAATTTTTTCCAGTGAAGAAATTTTGTAATGACCGGAAAAAGTGAAAATTAAAAGAGCACGAAGGCATGAAGCAAAAACATCCAAATGAGAATCAGACAACTTCCTTCAGATTAACGAAGTTGTCCAAGGTTTTTGAGATTTCTTGTAGATCTTAGAGGTGTTAATTGTATTTTGATATGTTCGGGATGTTTTTTGGGGAAATTGAAGTAGATTCTTTGACATTTTGGATATTCAAACTGAATGTGATCAAAAATTTAAGAATACTTGGTGGTACCACAGATAAATACTCATACTCAGCCAAATATTTGGGAGTAAAGTTTGACAAGCCACTGAACTGGAACGCTCAACTGGACTTCGTGATCAGTACAGCCACAAGGACCATAGGGGCCTGCAAAAGGTTTTTGGGTAAGACAAGGGGCCTTACACCATGAACTGGATGTACAATACGATCGTTAAACCCATGGTAACTTATGCCGCTATAGTTTGGTGGCCCGATCCTCAAGTGCAACAAACTACAACGGCTTCCTTGTCTCTCCATTTCCGGGGCTATATGGACAGGTTCCACAGCGGCGATGGAGGCAATCATTGGATTGACCTCATAGCACATCTTTGTATGGAAATTTGCGCCATAAGTGCCTTGAGACTTCAGTTCTCATTCAACTGGCCCTATATAGTCAAAGGACACATGGATATCTTGAACAATATCTCAGACATTTCCATTTGCCCCGTATCTGACTATATGGTTGGTGAACTGGGGTTCCAAACAGTGGCGGTTCGTAAGGTTCAGGATAAAGGAAGCAATGCCCAAAGCGAACGATAAAAGTAAAAGTATCGAAGGCTTTATTAACTAAAAAAACTGAAAAATAATATAGTGGAGTCAGATAAACAAACATATGGAATTGTTTCCAATCTAAAAAAAAATGTGTGGAACTACGGATACTATACGAAATAGACATTTTCTACCTCTATCAACCGCCGCTATGGAAGTTATCGGCCATTTTGTGAAAATTTCATCATTTTCGTCGTTCTTTCTAAATATATATGCATCGGGATGTGTAGGTCCGCAAAATGCAAAAAAAATAGAGGCTGTTCGTTATGATTTTAGTTATCAGCGGTTACAATATTAAATTTTTATCTAACGTCAAAAAAAAATTAAAAAAACTGCTTAATTCTGGCTTCTTCGGATTTTTTCAGTCAACTTATACAATAACTGGTTACAAGTTCAGGTCAAAATATCTTATTCAAGTCCCAAAAATTGACTTCAAATATGAAATTTAATTGCCCTTTAATTTTTGTGCATCGCATGAGGTTTTTCCTCTTTTTAATATGCAGTTTCTTTTAGGATGGTGGACAAGAAAAAATTTTTAAACTTAAAAAAAGTGAAAAAATTAAATTCCAAGTCGTGAATTGTTGCATTTTGTCGAAATAGTTTCACTGCTAGCGGGCGTTTTGCGCCTTTTTTCAAATCCTGAAAATTAAAGCGTCCAAACAAAAGCTGTTAAACTATAATAATCCAAAATCTAAAAAAGATAGTAATAATAAAACCCTATTGTAACCTTCGTCTACCATCATTACATTCTTCTTGCAAAAAAAAACACCTCAGGCAACCCGTACTCAAAAATGCATTTCATAAAAATATTCTCTATCCTTTAAATCATCATTAAAGAGAATCATAAAAATATCATGGAAGCTACAAAGTTATCAGCTTATATTCAATAAACCCCGCCTGCCACCCCACTAGAATAAATATAGATCTCTTTTTTTTTGACTCAATCTACAAACGAAAATTCAAGAGTCAAAAACAAAATTACGAAGCAAAATTTTAAGAGCACAAATATTGCTCGAAACCAGAACAGATTATCAGAAAAAGAAAACAAGAAAACAAAGAGAATACGGTGGCTACAGAAAATTTCTCTATCTTCGACTTCTCAATTCTCGCTGTTCGGTTCCGAAGAAGCTGCGTTTAGCTCAGCTTCTGAGGGTACTGTATTAACGCAAACCATTGCGTGAGTGTGGGTCCAATTAGATTGAATGTGTTAGAGTTTTTACGTTGATTTTCTGTGGCAAAGAAGCTGACGATATTACAGCTTCCCCATGTTGTGTAACCCCTCGGCCACGATAAGAGCGGCGCCAGGAAAATTTAACGTCTCGAATTAGCGGAGAGAGGCACTTTAGTATTGTCATTCTGCCGCTCACCGCTCGCCGCTCATATCATGTTCGAGGCCTAACACAGCAATGTAATATCTCCAGCTTTAGTGTTTCCAGAGGAGGAAATATGTTAGGATTTTCGTTGCGATTAATCTTGATTTAAATTTAAATTTATTATTATTTATATAAATTTATTTTTATGAAGTTGCCTATTTGGTCAAGGGAAGCAGTGCTTCCTTTGCTTCCAAAGAGGAACCGCCACTGGTTCCAAAGGATATTCAGGTCGATTATTCTGGATCGTTCTTTGCATCTCTACTGGTTTCAAATATTGGTCAACAAAGATAGCACATGGTACAGGACCCATCTCCAAGATCTCGATTACAATGGGTAAGTGGGCCTCTGTTTTCCAGACTGAGTTACATTCCACTGTGAGCTGTGCCAGGCGCAACTTTGAGAAAGGTTTGAAAGGCGCCAATATTAAAATCTTTTCTGACAGCCAAGCTGCCATTAAGGCACTCCCAGCGTGGAAGGTTTCTCCCAAAATATTTTCAGGAGGGGTTTGAGACGTTGGTCTAGAGCCCAGAACCTCTCTGTAGCATCTCTTGGTGTGGAAAGGAGTGGATTAAGGGACTAATCCCAGCCTATTGGGAATCAGTGCCAGGTCTTAGATAGGCCAAAGATCTTACAAGACCCTTTGCCTTAAAGGGCGCTATCACTTTAAACAATGCGGACTTAAGGCTGCTGGTGTGTTATCTGATTGGCAATGTAGGACTGCGGTATGACCTCCACAACCTAGGACTGTCTCAAGAGATAGAATGCCGACGCTGTAAGGAAGGGCCACACATATTCTTTGTGAATGTCCTGCTCTGATCTGGCTTAGAAGAAGAACGTTTGCTCAAGTGCAGTCTTCGTTAATTAAAGATCTTCTGCCTTCGTCCGGAAGGCTGATAGTGGGGTACGATAAGCCGCCTAACATGCCTGCCGTGTTCACCTTCTGGGTTGCCCCCTCATTCCTTACAAAAAAAGTGCTAATTGATTTTGGACACGACTCTGGCAATGTATTACTATGATACCTGACGGTTGCTTCATACGGTTACCAGCAGGAATTGCCTGAGAGACGCCGGCGGATTAAGGCAGGCGGTAGTATTTTTGATCTCAATGTTTAAGCCAATTCTAAACTCGCTCTTTGAAGATATTTTTTCGGGTATTTTCCCAAATATTTTACACGAATGCCCCAAAATAGGGGTAGTAGACATACCGGTGTCTGAAGTAAAAGCCCCAAGTTTAGCCGTTTGATGTGTTTAAGCCCTTAACTATTATATTTCAAGCATGGGTATATGTCGTATTAGTATGTGCTTGCGAAAAACTTTAGGAGGACCTAAACGAACAAGATGTTTTTTTATTTCCTAATCAAAACTATAACATCGCGTATGTCCAACTCAAGCTAGACTGTCATTGCCAGATTCGAATCTAATAAAATAAAGGAGGTCTGGTTTGATCAACTCCAATAGGTTTACATTACTAAGTAGTATAGCTATAGCATCACGATACCAGTGACGTCGTCGGTTGTGAGCTCGGGTGTTAGCTTTATCCGAAACGAGAATCTGTGTGGTGAGCTTTTTCTATGCTGCAGGGTGTGAAAGGAGGAGGGTGGTGGGATCAAATGGTGCTTAGGTTGAGCTTTGAAATTTCAATCTTAAATGCAAGGGTAGATATTTTTGCAAGGGTTGAAGGGGCGCGCCAACTGTAAGCAACTAGTTGAACTTCAGTGAAGTGTGTACAGACAAGATGGACAGGCAAAAAGGCAGACAGAAAGAAAGGCACAAGGAGCTGTGTAACTTTCTACCTATACAGCTGCCCGTCTGGTTTGGATCTGTCTGCTTGTCTGACTGATCTCTCAGTTTTTCATTTGACTCTGCCTAGAAACAACTCGTTTAGGTGCACTAGAGCCTCGAAACTCTCTTTATCGTTCCTGAACAAATTCGAAAGCAAATCATAGCAAATCAAGGGATTCATTCATGAATATAATAGCTCGATTCCTCTAGACTCTTTTAGCCAAAAGTGTTAGTTCTACCACATAAAATAAATCTAGTTTGGGCAAATATTGGCAAGCACTTTCATTCCAAACTAGTTAAAAGTCGTCTAGGAGCCTTTGTCTAATTTTTAAGCTATTAAACTTAATCTTCTACCGTTTTTCTTTTGACAAACAATGTATGTGCTTCGATTTGTTCTGGGTTATGTGAAGAGCCCAGCTTGTTCTTTTGGTAGATTTCTCAACGATCCATTAAAGCCATTGGCATTTCTGGTTAGAAGGTGGATTTGTGTTGATCGGTTTAATTTGAATGCTTCGACCTAATTTTCTGGAGATGAAATCCTAAACGAAATTAAGGAATAAATATTTTCGAAACATCTTTACAATTACATCAATTACAATACACAAATTCCAAAAAAAAAGCATCAGACAAAATTGTTCAAGTAACTTATATTTATATTCATTCCAATGAATTAAAATATTATATCCCATTCCCCCAAACCCACAAAAAAATAAATCACTTTAAAATCCCCAACTTTTCCTTCCATAAATTGCTCAAAAAAAATCAATTAACAAACCTCCCCACCACTCCTATACCGAAAAAAATCATTTTCATTATTATCTATTCCATGTTATTTTTTTTTTAATATCCTGTAGCAAAAAAATTCTTGTCCTCATTCACAAAATCTATACAGACGCCCGTCTTCCTTTTGAAATTGGGGCTCAGAACGTGAAATATATCCACTACCACCCCTCCCATCTCCTAAAAACATCCCCCACCACCCTGCACAGGGGCATAATATTTAAATAAATTACTGCGAGTTGGACACGTCAAAGCGCGGTCGCCTCCATTTTGCCAGAGAGAGCATTTTCGCACATGAGTGGATCTTTTAATTAAAAAGCAAATACTTAGGTGAGGCCCCGCCACGAGCACTGCAGATGTTGGGATGAAAAAAGTTTTAAAATAAAAAATCTCCCCCCTCTTCAATAAAAAATCTGATTTTTTTCGTTGTAATTCGAGCGCTCCTCTATCCACAGCCCCCTCCCAATATCTAGCCTAGCCGCACTGGTTCTATTCGAATTTGCGATTCTGGTAGTCACCCTACGAAAAAATCCGTATTTTTTGTAGTTGAAAGTTTTCTATGGATTTTATCAAATAAATAGAAGCGAAAAATTGTGATATTTGTAAAAGCCACGGTTATATGGGATTAAAAACGATGTTACAGGTAAAAGTGTTGTTTCAATATTTTTTTACTAAATAAAAACTTTTGACTAGAATTAGATACTACCAATAGGGTTTGCAGTTGAATCCTAAATCTGCCTAAGTGGATAGTGCCCCACACCGATCAATATGGCTTAACTCCTAAATCCACTCCGATGGAAATTTCCATCAAGTTGAGTAAATATAAAACTTTTTTGGATCCAGCAGTTATTTAGATCAAAAGCCCTCTAACGTTTTCCAAATGAACTTCACCTGTCATTTTGACACTGACAATTGAGACAGGCGAAAATATTTGGCCGATTGGTTTACGTGTCGCTTTTATTTTTAATCTCTCATTCTGTCTGGTCTTTACAAGTGTAAAACTCTGAGAGAAAAAAATCTGAGAATGAGGATGTACTGTAAAGTACAGCGGTCTGCCAATTCATTATGGACTCCTATGCTTTGAGGGAGCTTGAAGAAGTGAACTACTACCAAGTGGAGATGACGGATTTAGGGCATACATTCATCGGTTCAGGCTGAAGGATTCACCTTTCTGCCCAGAATGTCCGGACGATAAAAGGTAACCTTTAAATTTCCTTGGCTTGCAGAGCAGATTATTGTGCTGAAAACAGCCGATGAGATTCTACTAACAACAAAGAACATCCTTGACGAAATGATCAAGTCGGATAATCTGTGAAAAAAGGTGGAAGTAAAGCTCAAGGCTGTCCACCAACATTTTGGGCAATGTGAGGCAGATCAAGGCAAAGATGTAAAAAGAGAGGTAACAGTTGGATAAACCCCCGAACCGACAGGTAGGAGCTTCTGCCATCCACCCTCCGACGAACCTACGAGATCGTAGTTGGTCATCTTTCTTGCTATTTCGGCCTTTGTGAGCATCCTCTCGAGGGATTCTTTTGAGGATCGCGTTGATGTTGCCTTTACGGCTTATGCCGGTGAACACCCAGACGTCATGGAAAAGGGTTGGAAAGACTAGTCAGTAAGAATTAACACCACCGTCTGGTGATGTCTCCTATTCTAGGCATGGTCTTATAGGTGGTCGAGCACACACCCCCTGTTACTCGACTGATGAAAGACTAATACAATAGACCCGAATTTTGAAATTTACCATTAATTGTAATTTTAGCTGCTTGCACCTTTCCTTTTGTTTATTTATCCTTTCACTCCTTTTTGACTCAATAAATTGCCCAAATCTACAGATCCCAGAATCGTCATAGTATCCTTTACTTACTTACTCATTTAACAAACTCTATAGCTAGTATTCGGATCCAGGCTTCTCGTGACTTCTCGTTCCACTGGCCAAATTCCAAGTTGATGTGATCCAGTTTGGTTGGTAGCTTTAAAACTCTCTACTTTCTACCTCCAGCGTTAATTTAACCTACCTGCCTGTCTCATTCCATAACCTACCAAACTTTACCCCTTAATGGCATCCTTTGCAAATTTCGTCATGGTAGAGACTTCGAAGTCGCCCCCTCAATTCTTTCCAGTCCATCTTACCATTGATTTTGTTGCTTCTAACAGCTGTTCCAGGTGTCTGTATCTAACTCCATACTGTTGTCGACTGCTAAATCGTCTTAAGGAAGTGAAATGATTCAAATTTACGTATCTCTACGGGCTCCGAGGTGACGCTCCTTTATACTGAAATGTGAACCTCAGGTTGGGTAGTCGAGAGGCCAACCTTAGACCTTAATTTAATAAACTGAAGTTTTTAACTAGCCGTCTAAAAAAAACACACGAAGATGGTAACAGTGTTCGCAGGCTTGCTCATCGGGGTCGTGAGGTGGAGGACCCCGGAGGTACCACCAACTTACATAAATCACCCCACAGCGAGCACCCCCAATCATGGGCGGTTGAGGGATACTTACGTTGAAGGAGAGGCCACCTGAAAAGAAAGTCAAAAGAGAGGTGTGTCGGCCGCCCGCTTAGCCATGCTTGCTCCATTCGTACCCGAGCCATAAGCAGTCCTCGGTTCTTAACGTTTATGCCGGTTACTAATACTAAAAAACGCAACAGAACACGGTACTTAGCATATTCGCCAGAGATTAAGTCCATGTTTCTTCCTGATTTCAAATTCACGGAAATGTTTTTTATCTAGAAAACCCCAGCTTAAGAAGCATCCTTTGTCATATCGTTAAGATCAAGGTGCAATGTCTAGTAGTAAGCTTAGTTTAAAGGATGAAATCGATAATTATTGTACATAAAAGGAGTCTGAGGAGTGCTCGAGTTTGTAGTCAAGGGTTTTTGGATTTTAACTAATTTATAGCTTTGCTAACTTCTTCTAATGCTAGTATCAGAGAACTACCTTCAGAATTGGCTGAGCCTCCAAACCTACACTTATGCCAGCATTTAGCATTACATTAAAATACATTTTCCATGGCTGCTAAATGTCTTTGGTATCGGCCATCAAATTACTCTCTTTATCTTTGCAGCATGTCTAACGTGCATCATAGTACTACTCTTCGCTAGAATTTACGGCCCGTTTTTTGTCTGTGACGTCTTTTTTCTTCGGAGTTCTTTATGAAACTTCTGTATTGCTAGGTGTGTGACATTCCTTCGTTCAGTCATATTAAGTCGTTCAGATATAATAACAATAGCGTAAAATAATCTCAGTAACCCTCATCATGCAAGTGCTCCACAGCTTATTGTTAGCCTTTGCTTCCTCCAGGTTTCGCCTTGGTGATTGTCTATCTTCAATTATCTTCAGTTCATCTTTTATTTTGACTCTACACCTGATATAATTCCTCGAAATTTCCTAAGTTCTACAAGTATTTATAGGCATTGTTACTCGTTGCAAATCCTATGCTGTGCCTTAGCAAGTCATACGGATTGGTTGAGTGAGTATAAATAATAAGTCTACTATTTTGAAGAAGATATCTCGTCTGCAGGATTTTCTGTTCCCTCACTAATGGTGAACCGTGGCCAGCCGTAAGTGCTTCTTGCTCATTTCGTTGCGGCTTTGAGCTTAATTCACGAATATATTCAAATCTACATTTAAAGTGCTCTCGGAGCAAAACCAACAAGATCTAGTCGGTGCTGGTACCTTTACACCTTAATGATGTAATCAGACATGAAGGGTACCGGCGGTCTATTAACCTGTTACAACAAGGTCTGTATGATTGCCAGTAGGTTGATCAAGTATTACTCGTTTCTAATACTTAAACATAACATGAATCTTGATTAAACTTCAAAAAGTAGCAAAACTGTTTCTGATAAGAGTCCGAGATACAAATTTAAAATATTCAAAATGGCGGATCCAATATGGCCGACTTTTAAGGTTAGATTGACATTTTTGTTAAAGATAAACCTTAAAATTGAACAAAAATCGGTACTAGGGGGTTTTCGAGGTCGTTGAACACTAATCCGAGGTCCAAATTCAAAAATTCTCAAAATTGCGTGTTTCGGAGCCTTTCTTTTGTAATAGCTGTCTTACATAGCACCCATTTTTGGTATTGTTAATATCCAATCTGGTAATAGTCGTCTATTTCATTTTTACTATACTTTTTGAAATCCAAAGTAGGTGCAATCGTTCTTTTGAAATGAATAACCGGCAAATAGGTGTTGTCTTTCAAACGCCTCCGTCTTTTCGTTATTAACCCACAACCAACCCACCTGAAAAAGAGAAATCCAACAACCTGAAAATGAATCTTCAAACCATATTCATAAATAAAAAAACACAAAACAAAAAAATTTTTTTTTTAAATAATTTTCAAATAATTTATTTTTGCAATTTTTTCTTGGGTGTGTATTTCTGTTTGTTTTTGTTTTTTTTTTAAGTATTTTTTGTCAGTTTTTGTTTATATTTATTAATAGCTTCGTTATATACCTACACTATAATACATATCACAAATATACTTTTTTCATTTATATTTATCGTCCACTTTCCTAAATAGTTTTAAGTATTTAAATTAGATTAATTTTTAGTTTTTATTTTTAATATTATCTTCTTCCTCATCATTTTTTAATTTATACAAATTAGCATTCTGTAAATGTAGTTTTTCTCAATCTATTTTTTTTTTAATTTTTTTTTTGTTTTTTGTTTTTGTTTTTGAATTAGTTTTATTTAGTTTAATTGTAATTGTCAAAATGAATTTATCTTTTTCTTGTTTTGATATCTAATAATCTGTTTTATTTATTTGCGCAATAGTTGTTTTTTTTATTTTTTTTTTTTTTTGTATATTTTGTTTTAATATAAAGTCTTTGTTTTTATTTTTATTTTATTTTTCTTGAAATATTTTTTATTTTAATTAATATTCACTGTATTATTTAAAACAATAATAAAGTGTTTAATGTGTTTTATTACAGTTTACAATGTAGAAGGGGAAATATCCTGTCTTGGGTTTTTCTTGTTTATTTTTTAAGTATTTTAGGTATTTTTATCTTAATATCCTTTTTTTTGTCTTACTTAAATGTAGGTAATTATTTAAATATTTATAAGCTAATTTTTCATTTTTTTTATTTACACAATTTATGTATTCTCACTCAGTCTATTTTTTGTTTTTTTTTTATATATTTTTTTTTATTCAATTTTTTTTTCTTATAATTTTATATCATTTTTTATTATTCCTTAATTACATAATTTATCCTTTTTACGAATTATTTATGCATTTTCATATTTTTTTACTTATCTTAAAAAGGAATTTTCATGCTGACAAGTTTTATGAGGCAAAAATATTAAATATTTTTTTCATTTTTCATTTTAATAATGTTTTTTATAAGCACTTAAGACATAAAATTATTAATCATTTTTTTGTTTAATAAAGTTTTTCATATTTTTCTTCTTCTTCTTGTTTAATAATTATAATTTTATATTTTTTTCTTGCGTAATAGCTGCTTTTATTTGCGGTAGAATACTGTGCTCGGAAAAATTGTAGATTTACTATTTTGTTTATTTTTTTTGTTTCACTTTTTGAATAATTTTCTATTTTATTTATTTTTATATTTTTTAATGTTGTGCTTTTATTGTTCATAAATGTTTTCTTTTTCTTGTTTTTTTTTTTTTGGCTTATTTATTTATAATTGTGCAAATATTTACAAAATATGTGCTGTGTAATATTTGAAAAATTTTCATATATTATTTTATTTATTTTTTTCTTTTATTTTTATTTATTTTTAAGTTTCTTTTTTTTTTTTTGAAATATACGAAATTGTGCGGAATTTTAATTGAATCTGTTTTTATTATTTATTGCACATTTGTTTGAAGATGTTTTTGTTTTATTTTGTGGCTTAAAAATGATTGCTTTTCTTTGTTGGAGAGACATTTTATGAGATGTTTTTTGAGGGGTCTTTTGATTTTTGTTTTGATTTACTAGAGGTGGTCTTTGTTTATCTAGGAATTTAATGAAAATAGAATGTATGATGGATGAAACTTAGGGAAAATGATAAGCGTTGTTGTGGAAATATCTTTCTTAAAATTATAAATAATAGCACAAACTTCCTTTACAAATACGAAACATAGTTAAACTTTTATGATGTGTTGAAAGTCTACGTTTTTGTAAATACATGTTTTCTAATATCAAGCTTATGAAGGCTTAGCATCAAACAAACTAATCAATTACACCGTAAAGCAGCGGTTTCCAAACTGGGGGGAGCCTATAGATCACAGATATTTCCCACAGTTATGAGACCCTTACCAAGTGAAGGATTTGGGCTATCTAAACATGATTTTCACAACCCGTAGTTCTAAAAATAGGATATGTTTCGAGAATTATATGAATTTTAGCGTTTTTTTCACGTTTTTCTTTATTTTGAGGTAAACCTATGCATTTTGGTGAAAATATCAATAGAGCGAAGTTATGGAGCATGACGACCCCTTACAAAACTTCCTAAAAATTTGTCTTCACTGTTTTTTCGAATCCCTCGGTATTTCCTTTAACGCTTTGATTATTATCAAAATATAAAAAAGACGCTTTCCACCTTGATCGCAACAGAAGGGCATGCGTTCTTCGCCTACCAAACGAAGTTCTGCAACCAAATTGCATCAACCAGCAGTTACAAGACGTAGTAGGAAGGGTGACTGTATGCGGTGTACCTTACCTCGTACGGAACGATTCAGTTGCACTTAGGCACGAAAATTGTCAACAGCGAACGGTACATCCAAATGACAGACTTATTCCCTTTATTCAGGAAGCAATGCCCTTGCGAAGAACAATCTTTCAGCAAGATAATGCTAGACCTCATACTGCAAGAACAACTTAGCAATGGTTCAAGGACGATCAAATCACAGTATTGGACTCGGCTCCACAAACTCTAGGCTTGAGCCCTATTGAAAATGTGTGGAAAATATTGGGCGATAAACTGAACAAAAGAAGCCCACGAAAAATTGCAGAGTTGCAAAGTTTATTATTATTATATAATGGGACAACACGCAAGAAAATTTAATCCAAGCACTGGTTAATTCAATAGAACGTTGATTTCGAGACGTTGTAAAGGTGAAGGGGCAGCACCTTAATGTCTAAGCTTGGAGCACATACATACATACGTGAGGCCAACTGTTCTTAAAGCGGCTCTCACACTTTCAGTTTAACTGCGCAGTTTATCACGTGTGACGTCATTTTTGAGTGATGAACTGTGTGAACTGTGCAGTTTTGAACTATTTTTACTCACTCCTCAGACCTGAGCTTCTGGGCCCTCTTTGACTCCGATAAACTGCGCGGGTCAGTCAGTTTATCGTTCATTTCTCTCAGTTCCGTTCATTTGCCATTATTAAAACGATGTACTCAAAACAACAAAACTGAACAAAAAAACCGTTACTTGAAATCAAATCAAAACCAACCGTTTATTCAATTGTTTTCAATGATTTCCGTAAAATGGCATTATTTTCTGATTGTTATTCTTATTTCAGAATGTCTGGATAGTTTTATAAATGTTTTCGTTGCTTACAGATTTTTGGATATAGGTATACACTCCGCGACAAAAGTTTGACCTCAGGTAGAAAAATAGGAAGCAGGTAAGGTGGGGTGTACTGACCGCAATGTAATTATTTTTATAGAATTCCGGGTTGTTTTTTTGAGATACTCATGATTTGGTGACCTACTTTTATTAATTGTTCTGAGAAATAATTAAAATTTTGTAAAAAATGGGATAAAAACGCCGCGACAAAAGTTTGACCTCAGGTAGAAAAATAGGAAGCAGGTAAGGTGGGGTGTACTGACCGCAATGTAATTATTTTTATAGAATTCCGGGTTGATTTTATGAGATACTTATCATTTCGTGACCTACTTTTATTAATTGTACTAAGAAATAATGAAAATTTTGTAAGAAATGGGATAAAAACGCCGCGACAAAAGTTTGACCTCACCAGTTTTAAAACACTTCTGTTAAGACTAAGAGCGAGTGGTTGTTAGTGAAGTTGTAAATTAACCTTTTTTAGTATTTTTTTTAAATAAATCGGTACAAATATGGGCAGTGGAAAGCGCTTATCACGCGCTTATCGAGCGAATCAAAACGTTGAAAGAAGAAGGGTACTCTAACAGGCAAATCGCCCTTAGATTGGGTAGAAGCCCCCGAGTCATCAATAACTTGCTTAAGGACATCGAAAATTACGGTAGGAAGCCAATACCAGGGAGACCAAGGGCCACAACAGAGAGAGAAAGGAGTAGGATCCTGCGAACAGCGTCAAATTCATCCATGACTGCCAGGGAAATTGGAGTTGAAGTCGGAGTAAATGCAAATTTACGCACTGTGCAGAGGATTTTGAAGCGCTCACCAGTTCTACAACGTCGCCGACTCAAGAAGTTAAGCCGTTGGTGGAAGAAATAATGGAAGGTCAACCATGGATTTTCCAACAAGACCATGCAGCAGTTCACACCGCTAGGGTGGTTCGGAAGTGGTTTAGGGCCAATAACGTGGTGGAACTGGAGTGGCCATCGGTGTCTCCAGACCTAAACATTATAGAGAACCTATGGGGCTGGCTCACGAGAAAAGTCTACCGCTCTGGACAACAATATGGGACTATCACAGAACTGAAGACTGCAATAAGGACAGCGTGGGATGAAATTCCACTAGATTTATTACAAAACTTTTACCGTAGTATAGGAAATAGAATTTATCAAGTAATATTAAACCGGGGAGGCCATACCAAATATTAATAAATGGAATTTAAAGTTAAAATTATTCTTTCTTTTATTTTTCTTATCTTCCCTTGCTTAATTTACAAAATAGTTCCCAAAATTGAAGGTGAGGTCAAACTTTTGTCGCGGCGTTTTTATCCCATTTTTTACAAAATTTTAATTATTTCTCAGAACAATTAATAAAAGTAGGTCACCAAATCATGAGTATCTCATAAAATCAACCCGGAATTCTATAAAAATCATTACATTGCGGTCAGTACACCCCACCATACCTGCTTCCTATTTTTCTACCTGAGGTCAAACTTTTGTCGCGGAGTGTACGTCATTTCTTTAAAGATACATTTTCTTAATGATGGAACCGTATACAAGTGACAACGAACCACAATTGAATATGCGGGTACAAGGAACAGGGGTCCATCCATTGGAAGCGCAAACAAGCAACTACATGTACTTGCTCATACGTCGTACGCATAAAGTTCGGCTAAATTGAATTCTAGTCCGGTAGACATAGGATATAAAAAATTTTAAGAAGCCTAAATTTTTGCGAAGACTTTCCCTAATGACGTATCTCTTCAACCTAAAACAACCCAAAACTACCAAAACAAGAACTAAACAACTCATTAATGTCATAAAACAAAAATAATATCGATGATAAATAATTATATCACATTATCACGTTCATTAAAGTATCCGAAATACTAATCTCACCCAAAATTATTCCTACACACTACAGTATACATAAATACCTTTAATATCGCATACGAAAGGAGCCCTATGGTGTCCAGTTTTATCATCCAACAATAATCAATAGTTTGCGGCCTAATAATGGTCGAAGTCGTAGGTGGATTGAGATATTAATACATCCTTATAATCTCTCTAGTCCATGGGATGAGGACAACTGATAAATTCGACCCCTGAAGGTCGCAAAACTAGATATAGTCCGGCTGATATCTGTTTTTGTTGGTTCTAATTTTAGTATTTTTTTTTCTGTGTCCTACAACCACCCTCATGCAAATAGTTGTGTAGTTTCTTTAAGGGAGGAATATATTTGGGTATATACAAATTTGTGGCATTTGTATAGGGTATTTTTTAGGCTTTAATTTATTCTAGCTGTTTGTTATTGTTATTAATATAGTTTTGGTCCTGTTGCTTCGAAAGCGGAAAAAAGAAACTTAATTTGAATTGATGTATGTATTTAGTGAAGATTTAAAGCTATATCATCATCCCAAGAATCAATATCAATATATATTTCCCATCAATTTGCTTTCCCGCATAAATAAGATAAATGATTTTGTGGTAAATGTTTGAAATGTTTCTCAAAATGTCATTTATTCATTTTTTTACACACATACATAGGCACTCTTGCCAATATTCCTTCATACTGGAGTAGATTTATTTTACCTTATTAAACTCAGTACAAAATCGATATTATCACATTGAAGTTATACTGATTTTCGTTTAACCAACTTTTATCCATATACATTTCCTCGTATGTTTATATGAATATCATAATTATAACCGTCCATTTATATCTGCCACGTTTCAGGTGCGATTGGCTGATATAAATTAGGGCAATTACTTATATGGAAATATTGATTTCATTGTCGCAAAACTAACTAGCATGAAATCGTTTTGATTGGGCCTGTACAGGATTTTAAACGGGTTAATTAGGGGTATTAATCGGAACAAGAAAAAAAACGAGGAATCGAATTTTATTTTTAATTTATTGAAATTGTGAAAGGGTAGACTTTTTGTTGGTTCTTGTTAATCTTGGTACTTGGTATGTAAATGGAATTAAAAAACCTTTCGTATATTTATTAGAGATAATATTAGCTGGATAAATTTTCTTGCAGGTTTAACAAAAGCAAATAGCTATTAAGTTACGTTTTTGTAAATGCTAGTTTACATTTATGAGACCTATAAAAACAAATGCTCGTATTCTAAAAGTAGTCACAAGTCACAATGTAATCACAAGTGTGTGATAAGTCTCAACTTGAAAGCTTATACGAAATGAAAAGTAACGTAGAAGCGATGAAGAAGTATAGTAGACGTAACTTTTGTCAACATTGGCATAGGAACCAAAATAAGAAGTTCGCGCGAGTCGCCAAAACTTGTGACTTATGACCGGTCACAATTTCAGAATAGCGGGGCTAACAATATAAATATTTGGGAACAGTAGTTAGAAAATCAACCAAGTTTGAAGGAAGATCATGACTTATACCAAAGTCAACTAAATCAAAATGAAATTCAGTGTAAAAGCACTCTGTGCGATGTTCAAACAGTTTTTTTTTTTTGATTTTTTCATGGCTTGTTGGAATGAATTGCAACTGAAAAATTATTATGGCTTGTAAAATAATCGATTTTATTTCTGTAAATAGTCGAATACAGTCCTTACTTTAATCCAGTTTATTTTTTAAGGGGCCAGTCAGTTAGTTAAAGTATATGAATTTAACCACTTGAACCGACAATTGAAAGATCTAGTATCGATCGAAATTTTTGTGTCAATCTCATAGCCTTGTATCATTGTTTACACCGGCTCAACTATTTCTAATATGATCATGTCGTCGTACTGTTTTTGCCGATATATTTTTACACAAAATTGCTTTTGTACTTTGATTTGATTTCAAGTAACGGTTCCTGAAATCTTTTGAATTTCCAAATAAAGCCATTTGCCTCCCAGTTTATCAGCGGTGCTTCAACACGCTCGGGACAAATTCGACGAATTACCAAGGAAATGTTAGTTTGATATCGTTCTATGATTTTCTAGAAAAATCTTGTGGATTTACCACTATTATCGGTATTTGCTCCACCAGCTACACTAGGATTACTACTACTATTCTCTAAAAATGAACCAGTGAAAATTTAACTGGTTCAACCAGTAAATAATAATTTTACTGGAAAACTAGTTAATTAGAGTCTGGTTCTTTGAATTCTCAATACACCGGCTTTCGCTTGTTGTTTACGGCGAGCAAGCAGAATTTCAGTAATTAGTTGGAGGCCGCTTTTCAAAATGGCACTAAATGGTTCAACCAGTAAAATTTGATTGTTTCCCATTAGTTAACCAAGCAATGGTTAAACCATGAATATTCGCTGGAAAAAAGAGAGGACTAAGTTCAAATATAGATTCAAAACGAGCTTACTCCTGAAGACCGAGGATGGTCGCTCAGGAAGCTTATTCAAACTCTGCTTCCATCTACTACCATTCTTTTTAAATTGCACCAACGGCTGTAGCTTTTTGTATGTGGTAGCACCAAGCTTAGAAATCAGCCTGTGTACTACTAGCCCACCATGTCGTTCAAGTCATGGTGCACTATCTATAGCAGTAAGCTTGATTTGAATAATAGAAAAGAAAGAATAGCTAAGGGGTGTGGAGGGTGCTTTAGTAGAAGTCGATGAACCTTGCTTTTGTACTCTGAGTCGTTATATGTATGAGTCCGGAAACATCGACTGCGGTAGACTGTTATACAATCGAGTTCTTCTATTAGAGAACCAGCCTCTAAACCGTAATGTGAACTAAAAGGGGGCTCTAGTATATGCGAGGCTGTACCTAATTAGCTAGTCTTGTGTTACGGAAAAAAAGTTAGCGAGAAGACAGGCGGTTTTTAAGATTAAATTCCGGCTACAGAAAAATTAGTTTATTGCCAAAATCGGTCTTGCTTAAAAAATAAGAACAGACATGGATAAGGTCTACAGAGGACGTGAAGAAAGTGCAAATTATGCGCTACCTATGAGAAAGATAAAACTTACAACTGGATCAAAATATCTTAAAAACGCTTACTTTTACAGGGAAAACTTATGAAATCGTTTTTGTAGGAAATTTCCTAAACTAAAACTTTGATTATGTACTATTTCTCTGTAAAAGTGACCATTACTGAGGTTCATACATTGGTATTTTGGATTACGATTCAGCTTTCCATGAATTTTTTCTAAGTTAAGCCTTTTTCGGTCTAGTTACTCTAGGATACTGGTACAATATATCAGAAAGTAATTCTTTTTCATACACAAACTCAAGAACGATCTCAGAAGACAGACAAGACAAATTACTTAAATACAAATAGCATCTACCATCCCTAGTTTATTCGACTTATCCTTCCAGATAAATGCAAGGACTTCATGAATATCTCCGCCTTGTCATGTAACACTTGTGTACCTTATATGTAACCCGAAATATATTCAAAAGTCATAAAAATCCTAACTAGAACCATAACAATTATATTTTTATCACCTACTTCGGAACAACACATCCCTTCAGCATACAATTTTAAGGATTTCTTTCTACACATCATCTACACAACTCGATAAAAATCTGTCTGTTTTAGGGTGGACATAAAAAAGTATTTCAAACTAAACATAACGTCAGTGTTTCTTTTGAAATTCTAAGAATATTGTTAGATAGATTTTAACCCCCAACAAGGATGTTATTTTTGCTTTGTTTTGTTCCCATCATACATATTACCCTCAAAACTGTGCAAAGTACATTTGTGCATCTTAAATTTTTTAACAAAAAAAATGATAAAAAAATTTAAAAATATGATAAAAAAAATTTGGAAAGACACTAATTTTGCAGGGGTAGCAGTACAGAAATCCTTTCAACTCATTTTATACAAATTCTAAATGGAAAAATTCAATGCAAAAGACGAAAGATCTAGATGACTTGAAACGATTTCTGTGCTGCCATCTCAATAAAACTATATACCGACTCTTAATTAAAGCCTAAACTACGGCTATACGATACCTCACCTTAAAACAATATTATCATACATAATGTATAAAATCAGTATAGAAAGGTTTTGGAATTAAATTTTTATAAACAAACAATAAAGCCGTAATTCGACGTCAATTTACAATTACATCCACTTTATAAATAAATACTAAAAAAATATTCAAAATCTAAAAATAAACACCTAATTGACAAGCCTAAATAAATATTAAAAATTCCCTCAAAATCGAAAAAATCTTCAAATTTTTCCTCATACCTTCTTCTTCTATCTAAAAAAAACACAATTACTTATCTGAATTAATAATAAAACCCCATAATCTACTTAACATTCAGACGCCGTCTTTCGAAGCATTTCTACCTTATAATTGACAGACTGTCAGTTTTCTTATCCTTCTCATCCATAAAGTAAATTAAAAATACAAAAAAAATATGAAAAATCCCTTCAATTTCGCTGAAAAAAAAACACAAGAGCCTTGAAATTGACATAATTCCACAAAAAATAAAAATACAAGAAATAAAATAAATATAAAAATTGATCAGAAGAAAAATACAAAAACAGAAGAAGGAATCCTTTCGAAGACAAACCCCAGTATTTTTGTGATAAGGGTAGCAGAAAAAAAATAAATACAAAAAAATAACACCGAAAAATGTAATATGAAAAAGTCTCCATGTCAAAAAGCGCTTCTTAAAAACTCAATTCCGGCGAAAATCTTAGAAAAAATAATTTCACAAAACAAAAACCCAAAATCAATACAAATAAACACAAAAAAAATGAATTTTCAAGAAATCCAATAAAAATTCGCAGGAAATCACTTAAAGGACAACAAAAACAAAATCACAACAACAACCTACAAATAAAGAAAAATCCCTGTCCGTGTCCTTCTTGCCTCCCTTGAATTTTTCCTTGGAAAATTCAAAGGCCTCCCCAATAAGAAAAATCATCCCTTAATGAAAATTGAATAACGAGAAGAAGAAAATAATTTAATTACGCGAGAGCAAAAAAAAAATAAAAAAATATTTCAATCATTTTTAAGCCAGGATTAAAGTCCTTGAAGTCGCTGTGGAGTAGAGCACAGTATCCTGCCGCCACATTATTGCCTCGAAACATTTTTTTTGTTTTTTTTTTTCGTTTGTTTGAATAAAGCTGCACGGAAAAGACAAGTGTGTGTGTGGGGAGGACGCGCGTATATGGTTTTATACAAAAACAATGTTTTTGAGGTTATATAGTACAAAAAAGTCCTTAAATTCTAGTGGGGGAAATTACCATGTTTTTTAAAAAAAAAAATTTAATATTTACATACAAAATTACACCAGGTAGGCCTGCACGTGATGTCCTTGAGGGCCGCCATGATGACCGGGGGTCTGCTGTTGGGGCTGCTGTTGTTGGGGCTGCTGCTGCTGCTGATGCTGCTGGGAGCGCCACGTTTGCTGGTTATGTTGCTGCAGCTGCTGCTGCTGATGGTGGTGCATGGCTCGGTGCATGGTGTTGCTGACTGGGCCATTAGCACCTCCCTGCATTATCATATTCTCGTTATCTAGGGTGCTATAATCGGAATCGATGCTGGAATAGATGTGCTCAGATGGTGGCCGATTGTTATACTGCTGTACCTGCTGCTGTTGCTGATGGTGATGGTGATGATGATGGGGCGATGGGTGCTGCTGTAGCAGATCCCCATTACCACGACGATTTGGCCGTGGACTAGGTGTTGCTGTTGTTGCTGACGAGTAATTAGGATCCTCACCATCAGGACAATAGGCTGGAGGTGGTGCCTGCCGATACAGAATACCGGGACTAGCTGGCTGCTTGATTCTCTCGTGATTATGATCTAGGGTGTAATTGTTCCCCCGATACGGGAACTCAACTGGCAGGGCATAGCGCAGCTTCTCCCAGAAATGACGGTCAGTGCGGCGGATTCGATTAACAGTTGAAGTCTTTAAGTACGGCAAGAGTTCAACGTCACTTTCGGCTTCCAGTAGTACCTCCGGTTCCTCGACAATGACTAGCTTATGTGGGCGCCCCCTAAGGGCATCATGCACCGCACGCCTCAAATCGCATCGGCTCCATTCGGTTTGTAGGAAATTTCTGGACAACAGAATCACAACACGCCGTGACACCCGTGCAGCTTCCAGTAATTGCATATGAGTTGCATCGTGGGTTAAGTCTCTATGCTGCAGGCATATCCTAAGGGGTGGCCGCCCAGTCTCCAACTCCGACACTAAACTTTGCGACACAAACTCCGAATCTTTGGCCGAGTGCAGGAGTACAGCATCGTAGAGTTTTTCAGTTTCTTCACATCTGGGCCCGAATACCCGTACACCGTAGTGGGCAAACAGCCAGATGCGAACAGACTCCCGGAATACGAAGACTACGGTAAGCACAACCAGGAGAAAAACGAGGGCTAATGCAGCTGCAAGCAGGGGTATATACGATTTTGGTATGCCATTCTGCAGGACTGATCCACCGGCATAATAGTCGCTGCATGCGGATGTTGCATTAAAGTCCAGTTCACGTTTTGCAGCACCATCAACACAGTTGATATCCTGTGCATCCTGCACAATTAGAGCATTATCAGCGACATAGCTTGTCAGCTCCTGCAGGAATTTGCATCGACAGCTCCACATGTTTCTGCCCAGCGACAAGGACTTAAGGTTCCTGAATTGTGGTATCTGAAGCTGCCAGACTGGTATTGAAATTAGCCGATTCCCATCGATCCGGAGTATCTCCAATGACATAAGCGGTGCCAGTGTAGAGTTCTCGATATGACTCAACAAGTTGTTCTGCAGGTATAATTCCTTTAGGTTCGACAAATGCTCAAACTCGTAGCCATGCAAAGTCTGTAAACGATTGTCCTCTAAGTGAAGCACTTGTAAAGATATCAGCCCAGCAAATGTCCTATTTTGTATGCTGGCCACATTGCTCGAGTTCACGTAGAGCGCCTTCAGGTTCTTACGTCCGATGAATGCATGATTTTGCAAAACGGGAAAACGGTTACCATCCAGATATACAACAGTCGAATCCATTGGAAAACGTTTCGGCAGCTCCGTGGTGTTCTGGCCACCGCAATCAACAACGTTCGTTCCCCAGGTCTGGTCATGATAACAGGTACAGTTTGTTGGGCATGTCATCTCACAATCGCAGGCATCGAAATCACAGCAATGACATAGGGCAAAGCAGTGCGTTTCATATCGACATAGGAAATCCTTGGAACGTAACGTTGTTAGGGGACGAACTGATGAGCCACGTGAATGCGGCATTATACACTCGATATTTGGTAGATCCATTACACGTGGATGCTGGCGCGATGTTAGATTGTTAACACGCTGCAGCCACTCCATGGAGCAGTCACATTCGAATGGATTGCCGCCAAGATAAAATTCTGGAAGTGGCTTTTGCGGGGAGACTGGTGCTAGGCGAAGTGTGTGGAGCTGAAGCTTTGTTAGTGCATTGGCGTATAGATCGACACGTGCCAAATTGATTTTGTCGACAAAGGTGTTTGGGTGAACAGTGCTAATCAAATTATTGTTGATGAATAGTAGTTCGATTGTATTTGGAACTGACATTGGACCCATTTCAGTTATTCGATTATGACTAGCATCTAGAGTCTTAACACGAATCTCTTCTTGGAGTTTGTAGTAATTACCAAGGGCTTCGATGTAGTTTCCATGTATGTCTAGCCATTTTAAATTGCTCGGTATAAAGGCATAGTCGAACCATACCAAATGATTTTCAGATAAATTCAGCCATAATAGTGATGCTAGTGTTGCAAATACACCATTGATATCAGTTAAAAAATTTCGATCCAATCGAATTGCTTCAAGTTCACCATTTCGTGCGAATGATCCACGTTCAATACTTAATATACGATTCTTCGCCAGATTCAACACAGACAACCTCGGCAGATCCCAGAACATTCCTTTAGTAACATTACCAATTTGATTGTCGATTAGCCTTAACCCAGTTAATTGATGTAAATTCCGAAACGATCCATTACGAAATGTCGTTATTTGATTCTCGCCCAAATCTAATGTCCTCAACATTGATAAATCTTGAAGGGCATCTGGTACTTCAGTTAATTGATTTGAGCTTAGATCCAATTCTTTTAGGTCAGAACAATTTTTAAATACATTCGGCTCAATAACGCTGATTAAGTTATTGTTCAATGTCAATTTCGATAGAACAAATAGACCATTAAATAGTTTATCATCGAGTGTATGTAGTCGATTTTCGGCTAAGTTCAGTGTGTGTAGATTGTATAGAGGAAGGAATGCATTATCTTCGATATGTCCAATTGAATTGTTGCGTAAGTTTAATATTTGTAAGAAATATAATTCTTTGAATGTACGATAATCGATTCGTGTTAGAGCATTATGGGCTAGATTGAGAACGATTAGACGTATTAGACCAGCGAATGTTGTATTATCGATATGATGGCTGGTTAATTGATTTCCAGATAAGTCTAGTACCAATAGTTGTTCGATACGATGGAATAGACCACGTGGTAGTTCATATAGTTCGTTATGTTGCAAATGAATTTCTCGTAGTTCTTTCGATCCAGCGAATAGACCTTCTGGTAGTGTCTCTAGATGATTATGACTTAAGTTGACAATACGTAACGAACTTAGTCCAGCCAATGCTTCGCCAGATAGATCAGTTAAGTTATTGAACTGTAAGTTCAAGTGTTGCAGTCTTCTTAATCTTGATATGCCCCAATTCTCTGGTATTGCTCTAAGTTCATTATGGCTAGCATCGAGCACTTGCAGCTCTGAACCGCCACTGCATGTCATATCGGTGAATCCGAGATTTTCAGCTGATCGTATACGATTTCTAGTTAAGTTTAATACTTGTAAATTACCAACTGGACATAAAAATCCTGGCGGTAATGCTCTTAAATTATTTTCACTTAAATCAAGCTCTGTTAATTGCTTAAGTCCTTTCAATGTATTTGGATATAATTCTAGACTTTTGCCAGGGCCCCATTCGGAATTTTTTGTGTTAACACTTAACACTTTAACTGTAGTCAGTCCATCAAAGACTTGATTAGGCAACTGTAGTAGCTTACATGAATTAATATATAGTTCTTCGATATTTTGTACACGTATAAATGTATTTATTGGTAATTGACTTTCAAATAGATATATCTCACTACACTGTATCTCTAGCTTTGTTGTACCATCGGCACCTTGTAAATCTAGGCCAGTTTTATCAATGGTACGCAATCGGCATATTGCTCTTGTTCTATTATAGTCCCAGGAACACTGATTCGTCATTGATGATAACGATAGCGCTGCTGCTGACGATGATGATGATGATGATGACGATGATGATGACGATGATAAAGATGACGATGAGGAGCCACCACCAGATGAGGAGGATGATGAGGATGAGGACGGTGATGAGGATGAGGATGACGATGAGGCTAAGATCGACGACGAAGACGACGACGAGGAAGATGACGATGATGCTGCGGCTGCTGCTGCTGCTGCGGCTGCAGATGACGATGGTGGGGCTGATTCGGTATTAGTTATTAAAAACATCACTAATATCATTTTTAGTATGACAAGGTCACGTATTAGGCCATACATTTTGCGATAATATAAATTAAAAACAAATAATTTTTAAGCCTAGAAATTTACACTTGTTTTTATATTTATTATTATTTTTTATGATTATTCAAATTTCTATATTATCGGCGAATATTCAAAAAAGAATTCCCCCGTTTTTTCTTCAAACAAAAACACTCAACGTATCCGTCATAATAACAACGGCACCAACATTTTAACTAAATTTTTATTTTTATATTTATTAATTTTATTTTTGTTCAACTTTTTACTCTTATTAAATCCACTTTTAATTTTTTTGGAGGGGGGGAGGTTTAATTCTTACAAAAAAAATTCTCACATATTTTTTTATTTTATTTTTATAAACTTGTTACAAATATCGATGCAACTTCTTCACATTTTATACATTAAAACACATTTTCATTTATAACTTTACTTTTTTTTATAATTTTACTTAAGGAAAGTTGTAAGTTTTTAATATCCCGAGCTAACTTTGCTTATGCTCGAGGATTTTGCTCTAAAAAACACGTCTTACCCGACCAACGACCGAACTCAGACTGATGTGAAAGTAAAAATCTCTTCAATTTCTATTCACGAGTGATTTTTTTTCGTGTTGTTGTATTTTTTCCGCTCGTTTCAATGTATGAGAGGTTCTTTGCGGATAGAATAGAGCCGCGCACACACAACCGAGAAAAAGGGACAAAAAAACATTTTTAGTTACCCAAAAAAGCCGCACTCTCAGCTTTGTATTGATGATTAGTTCTAAAAACCGACACAATTGATAATCATGGCGCTGCAGAGACATGCGCCCATTTCGATTCAACACCGAAGGGATAAAAGAGAGAGAAACAAAAACAAACTCTCTTCAATATCAAAAAAAAATTTTCTTGTCGCGCTGTCATATCGAAAAGTTGTGAGAATTGTAAACAAAACCACTCTCCCTCTCTCAAAAAGGTTTCAACAACTCTCTTCAATATGTGAAATCTCTCTTACAATACAACTGTATAGTATAAAATCCAGTTTTACAAAGTAGCCCGAAGGGGAAGGCAGCTGTGGCAGGTAAGGCAGACGTCTGTTGTGTGTTATTGTCATCGTTTATGTAATGCGAAGGCAAATTACAAGGGAACAAGCACCACCAAAGAACAACAATAATTCCAGGCTTTAGAATCACCATCATCTTCCTTATACTCCTCCGCATCCACCCCAAAACAAACCTTAATAAAAAAAAACTTAAATTTACAAACACTTTTCATCAATTGTTTCTGCTTCTTCTTTCAGCGCCACCTACTCTAAACACGCTCAACTTCTCATCATCACAACACACCATCACCATCAGAAAAAAAAACCCATCAAAATGGTGACCGAGTTTTTAGGGGCAACAACATCAAGAAAAAAAGTATATCCCAGCCACAAGCAGTAAAGGTAACTCAATACCTGATGTAACCCTACCACCCTTAGCCCAGGCAAAATCCCGACAGCCTTCATTCACTCGATCCTTATTTATATATTTACTCATACAGCTCCTTCCCATATTGTATGGGTAGTCCAGTCAAAATGGTAATTTAACCGTGCATTTCTTGTAGGCAGCGATCTGTTTTTGTAGGATGCGAACGTCAAATTATGAGTGTCAAATTACATTTTGGGGGGGTGGGGGGTTTGCTGTAGGACCACCATCTTGGATATTGAGGAGTGCAATTTTGGGTTTTTTGGCATAACTCGGTAACGGTAAGTTGTACAGAATTCTTGTTAAAAACTTTTTTGTAGATAATAATATTATCTAGATATTTTGTTAATTATTTTTTGCCGTAATATTAATGATAAAAAAGTTATGAGTAAAAATTATAAAAAATGTTCTGGTTGTTGAATTTCTTAACCGATATTACTCTTTTATTTTTAAGTTTCGAAAAATTTAGCGATTTCGAGTTTATTTGTAGAGAATTTTTTTTATTAGGAATTTAATGTATTGTTAGAAGGTTGATAGAATTTAATGATTTAAAATTATTATTTTTTTTTTTTTGCTTTTACAGGGCTGTAAATGCATGCAAGACGAAGGTTAATGAATTAAAGACATACAAAGACAGCAATGAACTGGTTAAAAATGAAGGATGTCACCTTTAAATCTAGCGTTTGTTGGTCTTGAGCTTTACGATCATTTTAGTTGAAGTCTTGATGAATGTATGTGGGTTCCGGTTAGGCAAGAGTTCCGATCCTTCCCTAATGGAACGAAATGAAACAGAACTGAACGAAAGGAAACAGGACTAAACGAAACGGAAACAGAATAGAACATTAGAAATATTTTCATTCTCAAGTCAGCCGTTATAGCGAATGGATAAATTAGCTAAATTAATTATTCATTATAATTAATTAAATTAAATTAAAGCATTTGAATTATCCTCAGGTATTTCACTTCCTACATGTAGCCGTACTACCAGTGACATAACTAGGATAACTAAGTATACACTTAAAGTGAACACTCCTGAATGGATTGATTCGTTAAAATTGAACAGTCGATTTGGTGTGAATAGAAATTGCCTCATTCAAATACAATTCACTCATGGGAAATTTTGGGATTGAAGGGAAATGCCTTTTTTTTGTCAAGTAGCAAATTTAAAATTAAATTAGTAGTAAGTTGAGTGGCTATGTAATAATCGCAAAATTTAAAAAAAAGAAGACAAATATGTTTATAAATATAGAAACGCTAAAAAGGAAGGTTTTTAATACTCGACGCTTCGGCATAACAGGTGTGGCTGTACGGGAAGGAAAAGGATTAAGAGAAGGAAGAAATTATAAGTATAGTCGAAAGAAGAAGAAAAAAACAAAATTTCGCAGTTTTGGGCTGGCACTGGTCATCTAATAACTGGGGAATACCATAGTGAGAACTTACATACTATCGGTTTTCGGAAACCTGGATCAAAGGTGCGGAAAAGGAATTAACTGAAGTTGTTAATATCCCTTGGTAGTAAACGGAAGGGAGTGATAGGGTTTATCGGTTAGAAAATTTAGCAATTCGAAAAACGTTTTTTAGGTAAAAAAAAAAAAAAAACAAAAAAAAAACAGTTTTAAATATAAACTTTTCCCATAGAAAACACTAGCTACAACAAAAAATGACACTTTTAAGGTAACCGGAGACAGACATTACCCAAAAAGTATATAAGGATAACAGGATACAGAAGATGACTGCGATGTTAGAAAAAGCGACGAAGACGAAAATCAAGACATATGAATCTATTACAACACTTAATAAGCTCATCGGATGGCGGCAATACCATCTATATGATTTTGAGATAGTACGTGACGCTACTTTTATAATTTTCAAAGCAATCTACAAATATGAAATTGGTGTATTTATACAGAATTTCATTTCAATGGAAAAAATACCGTTCAAGGGAATGGTTTGAAAGGTGTTATTCGGATTCTGCTCCATCGAAACTAAAAGTAGAGAAGTTGATGTTAGCCTCGGTCGCAGAAACATTGAGGATGCTGAAAGCTCTGGTGGCCAAATTGGGCAGTTCCAAAAGAAAAAGAATGCGCAAAATCGTTTTGGAAGAGCGTAAAGTAAAGTTGCGTGCCATAGTTGCATGAAAATTTGTCAATAGGAAACCTCTGTTAGAAGTGGGTATCGCGTTTGCTCACTGTTGACCAAAAAAAAGTCAGATGAATTCACAGCTACCAGGAAAGCCCTGTACAGCGACAAAAATCGAAAAATTCGGCTGGGACAACTAAAACGTATGAATTTTGGGAAGCGCTTCAACTATTTTGAAAAAAAAAAGGATCCATAGTGAATTTTAAGAACGAAATCGCGAAGAAAACAGACCAAATGATGAAGAAAAAAGTTTTCTTTCACCAAGCCAATGCGATTTTTTAAAGGAACCTGCCTTTTGCAAATTTCGAAATATTAAAGTACCATTATTTCTGAAATTACATAACATTTAGGCAAAATATTGCACCTACGTAATACTAGTCACTAGTACTCCAATGTACGAAATATGAAGAAAATTGGTGAAGATCGAGTTCTAAATTTCTTTTTTGGTCGATCTTTCATGGAGTGGCCGTATTACATACAGCCTAAACCGATGGCTGAAGGAGAAATTTTGCATCCCTTAAGAAATCGTGGGCGCTGGGACGCCTATTTAGCCATTTAGCATATGCGATCATTCTATCGCTAAGTCTTGGGTAATTCCACGCCTACAATGTTAAGGGATGGGTCAGCCTTCTCGAAAATTCCAGACAGTTCACTTAGCTGGTTTGGTTTCGGGTGGGAAATTGGAGAAGCTAGCGTTGACCAGACAGTTGTCCGAATTGTCGATGAATCAACTTCGACGAAGTATCGCGTTGGATGAGGAGTTCGAAGTAGATCGAGGATGGGAGTTCTTTGGCATGCAATATCAGAGACTCTTGTGGGATGATCCACAATTAGGTATAGATTATTGGTATTTGCGAAGAGCTCGGACATCTTTGCCGGTGACACTAGGGCCATTTGAGTAACTCAGCCAATTCACATTATGAACATTGAAATATCTCGCAATGGCTTCATAAACCGAGTTGGAGGACAATCAGAAGACGGATAACTTAAATTGAGGCAGAAAAATATGACCTTGTTTTGAGGGATGATTTGAAGCCAGAGGTAATTTAAATCAGAAGAAGTAGGTACTATTATATATTTTAAGATATTGGATGGTGTCCCTACCTTAAATGACAATACCTTTGTTAGAGTACCCTGATACCTGGTAATAATGTAAGTCAGCGTCAGATTGGGTGTCACTTAATGCGCAAGAGTGGTTTAAAATTCAAAAAATGGCACTCCACACGACACATTCGTCCACGAATGTTACAAAAATCTAAACAATAATTTTTGTGATGGGCCTTTAGTTGGTCTATTGCTACATTTAGAGGATTATTCTCCACAAAACTACTAGTACTATTATTAATTGTACCAGTCAGAGTGTTATGCGTCTTGAGACGTTCAAATTTCATCGACCGACAGATATTGGCCGCGACAACTTGCTGACCAGAGCTTTCCATGTGGATTCGGAATAAGATTTACTTCCGTAAGAAGTGCGTCAGGCTGTTGCGTCTCCGTTAAAGTTACTCAAAAACGCAACAGAATGTGAAATATTGATAAAGACCATTATGGAATCTAGCGAAATCCTATTCACAAAGCACAACTTACCCTTTCAGCAATATGCCTATATTAACTGTACGTTTACTATTTGACGACCACCCACTTATCTTTTCCCAAGAACCTCCCTTCCGTATACCCCCCGAATTAATCCATATTCAAGGTAGAATAAACAGTAGGTAAACCCCTACATCACACGAAGCTTAGGGGTGGGTTAGAAATTATTTCTTTTTCGGTAATTGATAGGATTATGACAAATGAGGATAGAACGAAAGAAAAAAATTATGAAGAATTAATTTATGATTATCGATTTTTACTTTCGGCCTTTAATATTGTAATATTTGCCTCTGATATGAAAGAGAAACAAAAGAGAACTGCCGGGATTAATATGGCGTGTATGTTTGTGTGGATAGAGCCGAGGTTTGTGCGTATATTTAAATGGAGGTGAATTTGTTTATCTTAATGAACTGCGGCACGATCCGTTTGGAAATTAATTCCCGATTGAAAATTATGGAAATCAGCCCAACAGTAGTTATCGTGGATTATGAGACAGCGGCAATTTTTTATTAACTAATTAGATTGAAAGAAAGTTTTTTTTTTCGTTCTTTTTCGGCGTTTGTGTTGTGCGTTTTTTTTTTTTGTTTTTCGGTTGGCTGTCTTTCATTCAACCGTTAAGCGCTTGGATTTGTCGGTTATGATGGCGGAAAGAAAATGGTTATTATGATTAGAAAACTGGAAAATTGTTGCATTTTTTAAGGTTAAGGCAAGAGATTTTTTCCTTCTTAGTTTATTTTTGTGTTCTATTTTTAGGTAGCTGTGACCATTTTCATAGTATTTGATATTATTGTGAGTAGAGGAGAAATTGATTTGTTTTGTTTTGCTTCAATGAAATTTGTGCTGCCAGAATATCCAAGTTGTGAAAATGTGAACTTATTCTTCTTGTGATGGTTTTTAATGCAGAATGAAAGTGATTGATGGTATTTTTAGTTTGTTGTAATGCGTGATAAAATTCATTGAATATGTCACAACAACACGGGAGCATACATTTTTTAAATATAAATTGCATGAAGTATTACTTTGCAATTTGAATATGTGTAGACGTTCACGCTAGGTGTTGAGTGGCACTTCAGAAATCTTGATGTAACATTTTCATACATAATTATATGTAATAATATTCATACTCTTAAACACGTAACCTGAAGAAATTTTACAATCAATATAGCCTCTATGTTTTGACTCGACTCTCAAACTTTTCAAAATATCGGCTAAAATACGTGCACAACTAACACAGAAAACGCACAGATTTGGAAGAGCGTCTTAGCAGCTGTCTATCTGTTTGGCCGCCATTTTGGTTTGGCTGTCATTTGTCAGTTCATATTTGACAGTTGTGGATATTGCTCGATAATAATTTTTGTGAAGCATTTAATTCCGCAACCATGTGTTAAAGTTATTGAAACCGTTCAGTTGTGAATATTTGCGAATACACTGAGAAATAAAGCAAAGCGTAGCGCCATAAAATATTAATGCAGCAGAGTGTATATGAAGGTCCGAGCACTTATCGTCGATGCCACGCACAGGAATTGGTGATTAGTAATTAGCTAAGCAAACAGACTAGTGATGAAAAAGACTGGTCTTGCAGTTTTGCATTTTCTTACAATTTCAGCAGGACCAAAGCAAGACCAAGACAAGACAAAACATGTCTGCTAGATCAAGATAGCAAGACTTTTTGCTCATCACTAAGTGCTAAAAGTCGTCCAGTGATGAGTAAGAAGTCTTGTAAAAAGTCTTGCAGAAAGTCTTGCAAAAAGTCTTGCAGAAGGTCTTGCAAAAAGTCTTGCAATCTTGTCTGGGTCCTGCCAAATGTGCAAGACAAGACATTTTGCTCATCGCTGCTGCACTTTTGTCACTTAGTGATGAGTAAAAAGTCTTGCTATCTTGATCTTGTAGTCTTGCCTTATCCTTATCTTATCTTGGATTGGTCTTGCTAAATGTGTAAGACTAGTCTTGCTCATCACTAAAACAGACAATCAGCTCAAAATCTTCTATAGGAAAATTCTAGGAAGAGTATTTGGGACTATGTATAAGGATGAACCAAAACAAATAGCGTCTTGAGGAGATTGGTGACGAAAAAAGCCTGAAGCTGATCAAACTACTATGTCTCGGACTTGTTCTACGAATCTCTGAAGAACCCGAAAAGGAAACTATACCTACAATAACAATGCATAAGTAACTGGCGAGAGCTGGCAAAACGTAGAGACGACTGGAAGATGAAGCGGTTAGGGGCTCCACAGGAATCTAACGCTATTTAAGAAAAAATTGTTGGGAAAGTCGAAGGTCAGAGAAGTTTGCAGAGGCATTGACACGCTGCGACGAAAATCTATAATGTCGCAATTTTTGGCCAAACTTGCATTGTTTTTTATACTTGACCCCCTCTCATCTAACACCACAACTTCAGCGGTCGAATAGTCGATAATTTACTCGGTTATTATTATTACAAGCAATTTGGAGTTTGTGTAAAAGTAGAGGACAACAAAGAAAGATTATTTTCTTAGTGAGAGAAGTGAAGGAATATGAATAGGGCCTCAAAGAAAAAGTTAAAGAAGTAGGCCTGACAACCAATGAGACGACAATGCAATGCCACAAACAAACAATGCCATGCCACAATTCTACATACAGGGTCTTTCAACAAAACGTGTCTTTCAGCTTTCAACGTGTTCTTCAAATAGACCAATAGAGCATTGTTTCACGAGCTGTGTGGCAGGTGGTGCCGCCCTGCTGAAAATAAACGTCGTCTACATCCATAGCTTTAATTTTGGATCAAAACAGTCCGTCGTCATTGCTTGATAAAGCAATCTATTTCACTGTAACGTTCGAATCAGCAGTATTTTCAAAAAAGTTGTTACGATGACGCGAAATTTGTGACATCTCTGGCACAAAAACCTGCTGAGGCTTAGGCTCTACTGTGAACAGCAAAAACGAAGAACTTAAAGAAATATGCTCAGGAGCCAACCGGGAATTCCGTGGTCGGATGAGCCATCAGAGGACGCAGGGTAATTTTTCCATACATCGAACTGGATAACCTCAGTCAAAGGTTGATACTACTGTAGGAGAAGAATTGTGGAAACTAAGGCTTGAGTTCGTATATAGTGCAGTTGAAAGCATAAGAATAAGAAAAGAGAAGTGAAAAGGCGATGGACTTATGGCAGGGTAGTCTATCCACTATAAAACACAAAAACTCAAGAAGAAGAGAGATGTTTTCTTAATAGGGCATATACGAAAAGCAGGGGCTGTTTGGCCATAAAAATATATTGGTCAGAAAAACTTGTCATTGATCATTTTAATTTCCTTCGGACTTACTTTACTTTTCTGGATAAGCGCCTCTAAGCACTTTTTGTAGCACTAAACCAACTTCTATGATCACTCTGCATAGTAGCTTGCAATTGAGGCAGTTAACAACAGTGGTTTTGAGTCCCTGATAGTCTTCAAACTGTATTCCACCAAGCCACTGTTTAAAGTGCAATCTGAGGAAGTAGTGGTAGTCAGTACAAATTCGGAACTGCAGCGCCCGAGTAAAAATAATTTATTTACCAAGCGGTGCCCCAACTAAGTACTAATCAAGTCTGATGCTGCTTGACCTATGCAATTTAGCGAGAACCGTTCTACTGAGTATGCTAATGGTACCGTTTGTGGTCACCAAGATAATTGGGCGTTTCTTCTCACTATACAATTTTTTAAAGCTCCAATTGGCTGGCTCCCTTTAGTCTAAGAAAAGTATGAGCGTACCTTGTACCGTTTAGACTATTCCGTGCGCCTCTTGTTGGAACGTACCTGTAGCGGGCTGCATTTTGAAAAGTTGAGTTTTTACTCAGGTACCTGTTTTGGGTGCCATACTGGGTGGTGCGTGACTGTTGCCGGGTAAGTACGGACGAGTCCTATTTTTAGTTGGGCGCGCATAATAGAAAAGCCCCAACCAAAAACTGAAATTTTCTCGTCGGATCAAAAAGCCGTGTTAGGACGTGTTGTTATGAAGAAGGACTCTTCCGCAGTTTCTCCCATTGTCGATTTTAAATATTGTATAGCTAATTTTTGTCGGTTCACGCAGAGACCATGCTCACGATTCAAAACTGGATATTGTACTGATATTGTGTAGGAAAATAACGCCAAACACTTAGGCCAGCAGTAATGCAATGCCAATAAAAAATTGGTCCGAAAATTGGGGTCTTTATAAGATGAAATATCTTAAGAGTCTTAAAGTACACAAAAATTCACCTATCCTCCTTAACAATTGAATACCTCTAATACTATTCCTATGATCAATAATTTCATACCTGAAAAAAGGTTCCAAAATGTCACAGGCCTGTTTTTTCATAACTAAAAATCAAAGCAAAAAAACCTTTCATTTTTTAACTTCTTTTCTAATCCAAAATTTTTTTGTTTGGGATCAAGTAAACCCTCGTTTCCTTTATTCAATCCCTCTACGCATGTCTAATCCCAATTTAGGTTGTTTTGTGGTGCAGTTTTTGTACATACAGAGTACAATTCAGGCCCATATTATTATTGTCAACCCAAAAAATAAATTCTGTTACGCTTAATTTAAACCGTGAATTTTTGTTAGATCCGATTTAGTTTCAAAAAACCTTCTGCATTCCAAAAAATTATGCAAATTTAATGTACATAAATATTTTAGCAAAATTGGACGCTGAAAAAAATTATGGGAAAACATTAAAATTCATTGTCTATTAACAGAGGCTACAACGAAAACCAGATTAGCATCGTCTTTTGCAGATCGGGTTTTAAAGTATGTTGTTGGTTTGTAAATTCGGTAGCTATGAACGAGTTTTTGTTAAATTGTATACGAAAAAATTAACATTTTTTGAGTTATAAATAAATTATTTTGTTAAACTTATTTAAGTTGTTAAGTAGAGTAGTTATCTCCCATATGGTCTAGTGGCTAGGATACCTGGCTTTCACCCAGGAGGCCCGGGTTCGATTCCCGGTATGGGAAATATTCTTTTTGTATCTTTATGTTGTGAAGTTTACCTTTTTATGGCGTTACAGTAAATATTTGTAAAATTTAAGTTTGAGAGAAATTGAAATATCTATTATTCGAGTTCGAGTCAAAAAATAATTGTCTAAATACTTTTTCCTATTGGGTGACCTTTGCTTTTTTTTATAGGAAAAATCATAGTCTAGGAATTACCCTTTGTACTACCAGTCCGTCATTACGTTGTTGGTCAAATAACATATCTGGTAGTACGCTTAGTTTGAGGGATAGGACAGGTTTGAGGTAACGAGGAGTCAAGGCGTTAGACGAGATGAACAGGCGACGAAACTTACGTTTAAACCCCCCGATGTTGTAGGATTTTCAGTCATAGGTGGAAGGCGGAGCTAAATCTGACCTTACCGATGAGTTTAAGTGCCATTTTTGTTCATACTATTTTTCGAAGATCCACCCCAAATAAAGGAGCTGTATTCATCAGAAGCCAATTGTCGAACTTTCTATAACAGCTGACGAAGGAATTCGCAAATCTCTTCCCGTAATTCCAGGCAATGGATACGTGTTTGATGATGGTGATTATGTGGCTATTTTAACGAACATCCTTGGTTAATTTAACGTCGAAGATGCTACGGGATGAGTCAGCTATTAGTTCTGCACCGTCCACTAACTTATGATGCGGCGCAATACTTCGTTTTGGATGCATTCAATTTGACAACATACTTACGACAGCATCGAGAGGCGTTTAGAGGCGATAGCAGAAGAAGGGAGTTTGCAAGGAGGGAAGACAAGAAAGAAGGATAGTTGTCTATTTGGCGCCCCGGGCAAAAAGACAAATTTCCACCTCTTGAGAAAATATGATTAATTTAGAAAGTACCTCTCCTTCTAAAAATAAAAATGATAAAACTTTGTTTATCGAGTAATCTTTATCATAATACAAGAAAACCATTCTTTACATTTATTTTAACAATTGTTTCTATTTTATGGTCCATTCTGACATTCCAATTTTCAAAGTCGCGTTCGATCATTTTGAGTGGTATTAGGCTAATGACTAGACTTTCGACTGTAATCCAAAGGAGAAGTAATATCACATGCTCTAGGCGGTTAATTCGCCGGACGAAAGCGAGAAATTTACTGCTCACCGAATTGTTTTCGCAATAAATCCATGCTTTCATGGGCTGTGTGCTAAGTAACGTTGCTTTCTTGGAACCTAATGGCGTCGAAATCGCGGGCTTCAATTTCAGGCTGTGGCCGCGATTTCCAGAAATATAGACCGATCATTCCATTAGTCCATAAACCACACCAAACTGCTGTTTGGTCTGGATGCAATAGCAGTAATTGAACCAGCTCAAACCAATGGGCCTCAGTGATAAACAAAATTATGGCCGGAGAATGTGGATCTTTTTCTTCTGATTAGTTTTTAGACTCTGTGTCTAACTGTCTTTCCGTTATGAAATGTGAACAAGTGATAAACAAATATACCGTGACAGTTTGACACAACTCAATCAGGATGTTTCGTTAAATCCATACTGATAAAGTACTTCTAAATGGATCACCCGTTTTACATCTTTAGTACCTACATATTTTTCTACGAAGCAATAGTGGAACTAAACTTTTCAGATTAATTCACTCACTAAAAAACAAACAGTATAATTCTCCGGCCTCACCGGCGAAACTGCATATGTTCAAGCAAATTGGCGAACTGAACTTTAAGATAACTTCAGTTTGTATAAAATCTCCCAATATTCAACTGAGGATAAAAAAAACCTCAGTTCGCCCAACTGAACTCGAACTGAAGTTGAATGTAAAAGCTTGCTCAAAAGACAGTAATCAACTGGAATAGCGGCATGCCTTTTTTAATTTGCGGCGAAAAAGGAATAACAATTTCCAGCACGAACTGAATATGGACTCTACTTTAGCCGGTGACGCCACTTATGTGCATTGAACTGAACATACATAAGGTCGGTGTATCCGAGTCTTAACAATAATTCAAAGCGAGGTATCAGTGTTCTTTGAAACGAACAGAGGTCTCAGACAGTCTCCTAGTCACAATTTATTAGCGATCTGACAGGTATCATACAACAATATTCCTGCACGTCAACTGCATCTTCCTACAATTTTGTTATAACAGGGTTCGTTCAACTTCGAGTCCATCTAATATTTTCGCTTGTAAGGGTCTATAGAACTCAAAGAATTTTTTATAGCCTGAATTTTCAAAAGCGTGTATTCACACAGAAATCTCGTTAAAAAATACTTTCCAGGATAAGTAGCTTCAATTTATTGTAGCCACTTTTATCACCAGTCACGTTTGGAATACACTAAATGTTTCTGTAAACCTATCGACTGTATTCTGCTGGTTACTTTGTGTGATAATCTAAAAAGTTTCTCCAACAAGCCTTACAAAACCACACCATTATCATTTACCACCATTATCTCTATCAACTCACCGTAAAAAAAAATACCAAACTGTAACCCTTTTCCCTTTGGCTGAGGAGTTCAACTCACCCTCATATAAAATGCTACAAGCTGCTCTTTGACATAAAAATGCCTCAGTGCATGGGTCACTTGAGGTAAATAATTACCTCAGTCATGCACGTATGGAGTTATGCAGGTGAAATTCTAATGGAAAAAGGTAAAAATGTGTGACTCCCCCTGCATACGTGAAAAAAAGTGAAAACCCCATAAAAATGTCACGAAGAGATTCCTGGTTTCGACTCGCTGACAGCTCATTACTCAAGCATTGGACAACCAGCGAGTGCATTGTAAGTCACCTAGTAAAACAGTTTAGGCCGTCAAAGGACTCCTTGCGGTGCGAGAGAGTGCGGCAAGTATAATTTGTATTTTGCCCTCGTGTGATCGTAATTAAACAAACCCGGAGTCATTTACCTGAACAATGGGAAATATTCAGGTTCTGATCTGCTGTATGGCTATGGGCCGCTCTCTCTATAGAGCTGCAAGATTCAAGAACTGAACTGGTGCCTGACCTGCATGCTAAGCAGCTCCTTTGTTGGCTGCTTACTGTATTCATCCAGAAAAACCAGACGCGGAGACTACATACTACGTATCCTATGAAATGTCACTCAATCACGGCCCGCACCCCTGTGCCTGTGGTCCTACGATTATGATCGCATTACGCATAATTTCATTGCTCCACGTACCTTCCGAGAATTAACCACCATAATTCCGACGAGCTTGTAAGTTGCTGACTTTAACTACCTCTACGTGTGTAGGCCCTTGGTTATATTGCTTTTGGCTTCGGTCGGCCTTGTATAGTGCACGAGTCGTAGTCGTCGTCATTTGAGTGGATGGAGAACGATTATGACACGGCACACAGGTAAACTGACAAAACCTAAGATATGCGGCGTTATCCACGAGTTAGATCGTTAAGAGATGAGCCAAAAGGGGGCCTCTGCATATCACCGCGCAGTGATTAGTCAGAAAGGTAAATCTCGGTCGGCGAATTAAACGGATCTCATGGAAATCTGAGCGCGGTTAACTCTCGTCGCTCAAATGCGACTACACCTGAGATTTATTGCAGCGATATGAGTCCCAACGACCTGTCTTTTATTAAGACACTTCTTTGGCTTGTTCCGCGAGCAGCGTCTCCTCGGCAGAATGGCTGCTATCGTTTTCATTTCGAATCATCATCTTCACTGCTCTCGACTGCTGTAGTCGCTCCAAGAAATTTGTGTTATTGCGCGATTACCTGCCCTGCACCCCCCTCCCAGAGCCTTGCCCCGTTCTCCTTTCGGGTCTTGTTTTATACTTTCTTGAGCCTTTGGTGTAATTTTTCTAAATAAAAATCCCATTCGCTTTATACAGTCGCACCTTAGCAGCATCTTCAGTTCAGGTGTATCGCGACAGAAATACCTGCTTGGAGCTTCATCAATTACCACAACATCGGATCGGTTGGCGCAACACCTTCAGGTACAGAACCATAGAAAGAGAGAGAGAACGACACAAAAAAAAATCAAGAAAATCAGAGCCTGGCCTTCTATGGCCTTCCATGTTCGGATTATGTAAAAAAAATGATTCTCACGTAGATGGACGTGACGTTGATTTGATTGAGCGTTAATTATTTTCTTTTTCCCGAAAGATCTGGTTATATCGAAGGCAAACTTCTGCCCCGGCTCGCGGCGGCTATCGACTGCAGCTCGCACCTCCTCGCGCATTCAGCACGTTAGTTCTTTATCAGATTTGATTGGATTATTCTACTATATTACAGGTGTAATTACTTACAAGAAGGTGTATGACGTCCGCCATAAGGTGCGATCAAATTAAAAGCATTCTCGCTTTAATGCGCCGTTTTCGTACGGTGGGCCATTATCTGTTTAATAGGAGCATGTACGATGGTTACTGGCTTTTATACACGAGCGAGATAGATTCGATTCGAAAAGTTTCTAATTTTCTTTACAAGCTGGTTTATGGTGGAAGGAGTTTGTTTTGGTAGAGTTGTGATGGGTTTGGTGTTTAGTGTTGCTTCTACAGGTATTATGTTTACGTGCATCGTTGTGGAAAAACTTATATAGAAGTTTTGTGGTAATCACGGCATTGGCAATATTTTACTAATATTCTGAAATTCTAAATTTTGAACTGTTTTGGTAGATGACAATAAGTATACGCTTACGGTGGGTCCACATCCGCCCAACACATATTTTGGTTCGTTCAGACGGTGAAGTTTAAGTGGGAAGGTTCGTGCAAAAGGCCTACCCTAAATGAAAAGTAACGCAGAAGTGAAGTAGGCATAATTTTTCTCAAAATTCACATGTAAACCAAAATAAAAAGCTCATAAGAAGTGTAGCAAGTAAACACCCTTACTTTCTTAACTTTTGTTTACTTCTTGTGCGGTTCTTACCGCACGCTTACTTCTCTAAATGACTTTTCGAAATTTTTCGAAATTTAACTTCTACTTCACTTCTATTTAGGTCACTCTCATACATTCATATGCAATGGGACGTAACTTTACCTCACTTCATTTCCCATTTAGGGTAGGCCTAAACATGTAGACGGAAAGTTTTTCTGGATTTTTCAGTACTGCAGACATTTCAGAAGACATTTGTCTGCTGATCTTATATAAGTATATAGGACAAAAGTCTGCATCACGTGAACCACCCATTACAGCCTCTTCAGTTCCACTAAAGCCCCTAATCCCCTCGTTTCCACTTAAAGGGTTATTTTATACCTATCTTTTTTCTACGCATTTGTAAACGAAAAATTAGACGGGAAAACAAGCGAGCCATGGAAATCCTGAAAAACCCCTTTCTTGGTCGATAACTGAAGTCAAGCAGCGGTGATCGCTGTTAGTACTTAAATGGGGGACCACGTGGGAATACTGGGTGTCGTCAACACCGCTTGTTTAGTGAGCATAACAGACAAGCTTCACTATTCTGGTTGTCAGCACCCTTTCAAATGACCCTTTTAGGGGCCAAATTGATGGCAGAACAAAGTGATGCCAATGCGGCTTGTGCCAGCCTGAACTCAATAGAAAAATGGTTGGTGTTTTTTGTTAGAACGAATCTGACCTACTATCCGAATGTAGATCCAGTTTAGTTTTTTTTTACGCGGCTTTACAGGTGCCCGAACACACATCCCCTGGTGCTCGACTGATGAAATATTCTCACCACTCTCTCGTAAAACTATCTATTGCAATCGTATGTTTGGATGTGTCACTTTACTTCACAACTGTATCCCTTCACTAGCTTGGAGCGCATTGTTACTGAACCCACAGCTTTTAAAGAGGATGAACTATCTATGAAAATTCCAATGATACATTCTCGTGTAAGTTCATTGTCTGGCAGGATCGTCAACTCCGCTCGAAAAATACAAGGTACACTTCTGCTCCCTCGGTACCCTAGTAACATCGGACTGGTGACCTCCTCATGGTGGCCACTGAACGCTATCCTGCCTGAAAGGGATGGTATAATGTGATTGTGCCTACCAAGGTTGTGATGCAAGGTTATCGTGCCAAGGTCTGTATGCCAGTGGATACTTTTAGCTCTATCGTGTAACGATCTCCTTTGGGCAAAGGGCCTATCGCACTCATGGACCTTTTATAGACCAATTAAGCTGTAGAGGGCCAAGGCAAGGAGGGCCGGAGAGGAATTAGGGAGCCCCATGGAGTACAATCGAGCTCCGCTTCACAATCTTTTTCCCAACAAGGCATTACGGCAGTAAGGAATACTGGAACCCAAGAACCATACCCAGACATTCTCCGCACTGCCCTAATTTTCTGAATCCACCACCAGAGCTACGTTTTCGTGATTTCTTTTACAACAGACCGAAGGTATTACTGCAATCTGGAACCCGGGACGCCCTAGTTTACCGGGGTCACCATAGCAGTGTCACGTTGCTCAACGATACCCTCGAGCAGTCAAGTCTAACCGGCAAGGGACTAGGCAGACCA
The DNA here is from genome assembly GCA_949987705.1 of Thereva unica. NCBI lineage: Eukaryota > Metazoa > Arthropoda > Insecta > Diptera > Therevidae > Thereva > Thereva unica. The sequence goes on along the minus strand of OX465281.1, from coordinate 12,599,840 downwards.
CTGAACCGGTTCTGTTCAGTCTGACCTTCAACTATAAGGTATAAGGGGCTTTACAATAGGTCAGCGAATGATCGTGTTACTTTTGGATCGAATATCTCCCCAAGAAACGAAAGAAGAAGAAGTATAGCATTACTTTACTGCGTGGATACACAATACGAGCTGCTGACAGTGGATAGCTACTGTACCTGTGTACTCGCATGAAAGTAGCTCGACTCGCCTCGCCGGTTACACAAGTGCGAGCTGCTGGCCTGACAGTGGACAGCTACGGCACCTGAGTGCTCGCATGTCAGTACCCTTCCAAGATTTTAGTGGCTATATTCTTTACGAGCTACTGTGATCTCACAATACCGTGCAAGTTGAGGTAAGAGCTGCATGCGGGAAGGCGAGAGGCGAGTAAAAACAAAAAAAAAATGTAGTATGTAGTATTGTAGGGTGCGAGATACTGAACGGTGTACGGTGCTGCACTGTAGTAGCTGACTAGGCCAGCTTGCATTCTAACTCGCACTGTGTAACCACGGGTTTATCCTCGTTTTTGGGTACCTCTGTTGAAAGGGTACTCAAATCCTTGAAACAAAAGGACACTACTCTAGAATTCTCTGGAAAAAAATGTTAAAAAAAATAAACGAAAAAATAAAGCCAGTGTTCAGATCACGCATTTATTTCTTCAGATCACGCATTTATTTTTAAGTCCATCAAAACCTAAATTTTCCAAAAATATTCAAATTCAAGTAATACAATTTTTTACCACAAAACAACTTAGCTTCATTACAGTAAAAATTTATTTTCTTGTTAACGTAGCATTTTTACCACAATACTCTTATCAGTCAGACAGATCATATTACATTAGAACGTAAGAATTTAATTGTTGAATATGCATTTAAGTTTTCTTTAAAGAAAAATATTTTTTGTTGTAAATATTAAATTAGAGAAAAAAAAATATGTTAGCCAGGTAGTATATAAGTCGAATTTTAAATGAATAAAGTTCAGTTGACTTTCAACTTGAATAAAGCGTTTTTGGTGTATCACCTAAGACATTTTTTTCCCTTCTCGTGCACTAGTAGTGAACTAGGGCACTATTCTACAGCGCATAGGTTTTGTACCTAGGCGAAAAACCCCAAACAAAAGCGCATAGGTTTGTACCTAGGCGCATTTCCACCATCAACCAAGCGGGGAGAAAAAAGCTTCCCTCGCTATACAAAAACATCTGGTGACCCCGACGTGATTTAGCAGGGGCTAATATCACGATCCACGCAAAAGCACAGTCGCTGGAAGCATCGTTAAGATCACAGCGGACACCTATCCAACACACATACCAGAAGCATAAATTTTATATCCAGCTGATCATCGCTTTGAAGTCATGGAACCACTGGCAGAATCACAAGGCAAGGTTGGGGGAGAGATCGAGCAGCTTATATCCAACTACAGGAAGACTCCAACCGAGCGCAGAACTCTGAAATACTGCCAAGACAAACTGCAATGTTTGCAGGCTGCTTGGGAGACATTCCAGCAAACAGATAGCGTGATTAGGAAGCTAGAAGACGTACCATTCAGCCATGCATATTTCAAGAAGGAATATTTCGACGCCATAAAGAAGTTATACCACAAATACTTTGAGATTATCGGTGCCAACATAACCGAGCTCAAAGATGCAGCATCGTCACAACCCCCAGGGCCCATGTTGGACTTGCAATTGGACGACGAGGAAAACGACCATGAAGCTGAAGAAGGTGCTAAGGCATATCAACCATCTAAGGGGGCCATCAAGAAGTTAATCAAAACAGGTCAACCGGCTGTTAATCATACAGCAGCTCCCGAGAGTAATACAGAGAATAATGACCAAATTGTGAAGCTGATAAGGAGGCAAGGAGCGATCATGCAGTCACTTGATCGGCTTCTGACACAAACACTTGCGGACAGACAAGTGCAACCCAAGCAGTACTCGGAGCTACAATTAAAATCAATTGACGGCTATTGGGCTCAGGTTGAGCAGTACCACCAAACTATTTGCGAACTAAGCGATGACCCACAGGCAGTCGGCTATAACATGGAGGCATACCTTCAATTGGAGCAGTTGGTCCAAGCAGGAATACTGCGCTTAACACAAAAATTGGAAGTGCAAGATGTACCTCAGCAAGTTACCACGCAGCAACACTCCACTTCAATTAACCAGCCAAGCATGATGCAGCTTCCCAAGATCAGCATCCCGAAATTCGACGGCGACTACCTTAAATGGCGCCAATTTCATGACCTGTTCAACCAAATGGTAAATAACCAGCAGATGGGAGGATGTCAAAAGCTTTGGTACCTTAAAACCAATTTATCTGGGGAAGCAGAGCGTCTCATAAGACATTTTACCATAACCGACGAGAACTACGAGGCTGCATGGGATATGCTAAGGGATCGATACAACAACACCAGATTACTTGTGACCGCACTTCTAAATAAGCTTCTGGCACAGCCGGTGCTCTCTACAGAAAGCGCGGCTGGGATAAAATCCTTACATGATGTAACTCAAGAATGCCTGCTAGGCCTTCAAAATTTAAACATATCTACTAATGATTGGGATCCATTATTAGTGCATCTTTTAATCAAAAAGCTCGATAGAAATACTCATAGCCTATACGAGCAGTCATTAAAGGAACCCAGGAATCTTCAGCCAGTAAAGGAACTACTGGAGTTCTTAGAGGCGAGGTTTCAATCACTGGAGGCTTTAGGTAACAAAGGCAGACACCATGAGGCACACCAAGTGCGGCAGTCGACAGTTAAGGCGCTATCATCAACTTCCAGTGTACCACATAGTTGCAGCATATGCAAGGCCAGCCACCCGTTATATTTCTGCAAGGAGTTCCTCCAATTATCTCCGAACAACAGACTCAATTTAGTAAGAAGAAACAAACTTTGCGTTAATTGCCTCAAACCTGGGCATGCAGCTGCTGTTTGTAGCCTAAGGAGTTGCAAGAAATGCAACAGCAAACACAATTCACTTCTTCATATAGATAGAAACACCAATAGTGTGCCAGCAGTAAAGAATATACCAGTAAACCAATCAACTACTCCAGAGGCAGCAGCTAAGCCAGAAAACAAGACAGACAATTATTTCACTCTTGCTACACAAAACAATATGAGAGGAAGACGTTATGTCCTATTAGGCACCGCCATGATAAATATCAGCAACGGCAAGGGCCTAACAATATCCTGCAGAGCTATACTAGATTCCGGCTCCCAGGTGAACGTTATTACCGAAAGAGTTTGTAAAAAACTTGGATTAACTCATCGACCGGCAGATACAATTATCGAAGGCATTTGGGAAATGAAGCAGAGAGCTCAAAAAAGAGTAAACATACTGATGCACTCAACAACCTCAGGGTTCTCAAGACGTTTAGAGGCATTAGTGGTACCACAAATTATAGCTCCTCAACCAGCCGAGGAGATAGACACCAGCTTATGGGACATTCCAAAGAACATACCTCTTGCAGATTCTACATTCAACCATCGTGCAGCAATTGACGTATTGGTCGGAGCAGAATTCTACCATGAACTTTTATCTGTCGGCCAAATCAATTTAGGCAAAGGATTGCCAGTACTACAAAATTCTGTCTTAGGATGGATCGTCGCAGGAAGGATAGATGGAATGACACAACCCAAATCATTTTGCGGAATTGGAGGCAATCATGATATCAACAGCACCATAGAACGATTCTGGAAACTGGAAGAAGTTGACACTTCTCACGCCGCTTTGACACCTGCCGAAAAACGCTGCGAAGAGCACTTCATCCAGACCGTTAGAAGAAGCTCCGGAGGTCGCTTCATAGTAAAGTTACCCTTTAACCAAGATCCAGCGCAGCTGGGTGAATCGATCGACATTGCACTTAGAAGATTCACTTCACTTGAGAAGAAGTTAAGCCGACATGAAGACCTTAAATTGGAATATACGAAGTTCTTGGATGAATACTCTCAACTAGGGCACATGCAAGAAGTGCCTATTAGATCAATCCGTCACCCATACTACTTTCTCCCACACCATTGTGTCTTGAAGCCAGAAAGTAGCACCACCAAACTCAGGGTAGTGTTTGACGCATCGTGTAAAACATCAACCAATTTATCATTAAACGATGTTTTAGCAACAGGACCTACCATCCAGTCGGAACTCTTCTCCATATTGTTACGGTTCCGACTACCCAGGTTTGTCTTCACGGCAGATGTAGAAAAAATGTTCCGGCAAATCGAAGTGGCTGAGGAGGATCGCAAATACCAACTAATAGCCTGGAGAAAAGATCCTAGCCATTGTAACGGTCGGTTGGGAAATTTATTTTAATTGGGGAATTTAGTTTGGGAATCACCCTGTAGGCAAGGGGAAATTTACTGTGAATTACTTTGGAGGAAAAGGAAATTTGAAAAAAAGAAAACAAAGAGTAGGCGAGGGAGAAAAAAATAATTGAACGGGAATGAGTTTTTTTTTTGGGAAGGAAGATGGAGTTCCGAAAAGATAGTGAAGTAAATAGGACGTCTGTGTAGATAATTGGTGGCGAAAATATAAGACTTGTTTTTCCTGTAATCTTTGGTGCTGTATTGCTAAAACTATTTTGGATAAACTATACTGAATAAAGTGCAAATTCGTGGTAGTATGATAAAGATAAATATCATCCCTTTATGTTAAATATAAACCATCGCGACGATAATTCGTGATTAGTGAAAATACGTTGATTTTGCTGGGAGAAGGGAGCAGAGAAAAAAGAATCGATTGATGTCCATGAGATATGAATATTTCCTCAACTAATAAGCAACGAACTTCATCGCTAATTAGTCCCATTTGAAGACAATTTGGCAACCTACCTGATGGGAGCGTAATAGGTGAGGCCCTGGAATGGAAGTTGGCTGGTGAATCCACAACGTAACATACTTGTATTGGCACACGGATGAAAGTTCCTGTAGGAAGGTCGATATTGGTAATTAATATTGGTAATTATATTGGCGCACTCAAGAAGAGAAGAGAGATTAAGGTATTTGTGCATTGTGATTTAAATTTGAGATTTTGTAAATCACCCTAATATTGGGAAAACAAGATTAGAAAGTTAGTAGTAAATTGGTGGTTTGGCCTGCTGAACAACCCCCAGAAACAATTTTGAGCTTCATAACTAGAACGAAGTACCAAGTTATTAAATTGACAGTTCATAGCTATGGACTCTAAGTGACTGGTTGTATTTAAACAGAAAATTGTCTAACTTGTGTTGTGGTTAGTCGCTATTGATTGGACAAGATTGAAAGGCTATTCAGCGCAATAAAAATACCTGGCGGTGCAATCTTCAGTGAGGGACGTCAGATGTGGGACTCCAGATGTGTTATGTTTTAACTATGGTACATTGTTTATTGTGTAGTCGTTTTAATTTTGGTGGTAGTAATTTTATTACATACTTTTAATATTCGAATATTAACATTTATAGTACATTATTTGATTCATTACTAATAATAATTTTAAAGGTAAATAATACTAACGTAAATCGTAATTATAATTGTTTGAGCATTTATTGTGTTCCTTGTTGGAAACCTGTTGTTCCTTGTTGCGAACGGGAAATAAATTTGTTCTTCCCCTAAGAGTTTCTGTTGAATGAAATAACATTTGTACAAGACGAGGAGTATTGGCCAGTACTGCGCGTTTTCCTTTTTTTTTATCTTGAGCTTCATACATAGGTACCTGTAATAATGAAACCTTAATTTAGTTGAGTTTGATCGGTTAAATTCATAGCTGACAAGGATAAATAATAAATGTTATGGTTGATGATTGTTCATTGTAATGTTTGTTTGGGACAATTAAATGTTTATAAATAATAGAATGTCCATGCGTTAGATTTTTTGTTTGTGGAATGGTTGAGGGGGGATCGTTTCTTTTCAGGGTTTGACGCGGCTCAGGCGACGAACGGAGAACGATGGGCGAAGGTCAAAGTTGCCCCAGTACAGGTAAGTGGTGAACCAACCGCGGTAAGCCCCGGCCACACACCCCACGACCCCTCCGGCGAGCTAGACAACTCCGTGTGGCCGGCGTAGGAGTTCCGGATTTTCTTTTTATTTCTTATGTATGGTGTTGGCTCCTTGGCCATTCTCTTCAGGGCTTATGGCTCAGGGGTGACACCTCGCATAAGTGGCGCCCAATAAATGGTCGCGCCATTATGCTATTACATAAATGGCGCCCAACGTAGCTTTTAAAGCCCGTTGACTGTCCTACACGGACCCTGAAGTTTAAATTTTTTTGGTTTAATACCACTTGTGCCTTCACGGACAATGTTTGATTTTTTCGTCTATGGTTCACCACAATTACCAAGCGCTCGCTGTGGGCTAAGGTAGTACCGCGAGGCCTTAGCCCTTGTCTATTTTTTCGAATTTTTTTTCAGCATCCTTGTCTAAATTCGGTGTGAATTTTTATTTGTCTTCGCTTTTAGGCCTAACCTTTTTCTCATGCGGTAACTTCTTCGTTTTGGAGTAGCTTCGAGCCATGCTGACCTGCACGGCTTGCTAACAAGCGAGTGTTCGCTTGGCTATGCGTGCAGGTGTAGTAGTGGTTCATCCTTGTCCTGTTTCCGGGGTCGGCGACTCTGGTATCAGGCGTGCTACCGCCTGCCACTGCGTCGGTCTTGGAACAGGATCTTCGAATTATTTTTCCTGGTGGAAGTTGACGTTGGTACAAGGGCTTAACCGTCTCTGGTAACAGGCGTGTTACCGCCTGCCACTGCGCCCCTTGTTCCTTCTGATGGTCCATCCAGATTTTTAAATTCTATTTTTTTGTTTATGTCCTGCGTCCATTTTTTTTCTCGTCTGTTCATCTCAACTGATTGATTTTCCGAAAGGTAGCTCAGTTGTGGTTGAACAGCGGATGCCCCAAATTTTTTTATTTTTGAAGAAGTTTCCCTTTCGTGGCGATGCGACTTTGAGTTTTGTTTCCGTCCTTCTTCCGGGTTTACCTGAAGCTGGGTCGGCGACCTGGATGACACTTGGTGATGACTATGCTTCATAGTTTTCACCAGCTGGCATCGAGGCCATCGACATGCGGGAGCCCTGAGGGGAAGTGTTATCCCGTCTCAACCATTCCTCGCTTATATTGAATTAAAGCACATAATCAACTCACCTACACTACCATATATAGGTACTAATACACTTTTGCTGTTTTATCGCTATTCACTAATCAGCGTGGGCTGTGTTTTCTTTGAGGTACACTCACATACTCTCATTATTTAATTGATTTGTTAGTAGGCACTTGTTCTTATACGAATTGCTGTTGATTTGATTGGCGGTTCTATTTGAATTTATTTTCACACGAATTTTTTTTTCCCTTTCCTTCTTCGAACCTTCCGTGCTTGTTGGGTAGAAGAACGTATACCGTTGGTAGCTACTATTGTAGATATTTACTGGCATAAACTGTTTGCGATTAGAACCGCGAGTTCGTGTTCGGGATTACTCTTGTTGTGGGCAATAATTTTTCATATTCCTTGTTATCTAATTTTTGGGTACGTCCTTGTTGCTCGAGATCGAGTATAGTCTGAGTGGGTTGTGATTATATCCTGGGATTAGACTATGGAGCTCAGAAGTGGAAGGACTGCAGGTGCCACTTCTGGTGGAGGCAATCTCCCTAACGGAACCGAAGCCGGCCAGGGTGACTCACCAATCTTCCCCAATCCTACTCCTTCGCTGGAGGAGCAAGTTGCCCAGTTGAGGCAGGTTTTAGATACCCTGCTAATGCAGCAGCGACCTGCTGAGGTCCTTATGAACCCTGGGGTACCCCGGGATCAGCAGTCCACCCCGGAGGCTTCCACACCTGCGGCGGGCAGGCTAGATGTTTGGCCTGGGACCCAGCATCGCAAGTCTCCAGTTACCTTCTGGAACCTAAAGTTCTCCGGCGAGGACAAAATGTTGTCGGCGGAGGAGTTTCTGTTCCGGGTGGAGCTGAAGGCTCGCGATGATGGAGTCCAGCAATCAGAAGTCTGCCGACATTTTTCTTCCTTGTTGTCTGGGCGAGCCACCGACTGGTACTGGTCGCAGTTTCGGCGCAAATTTTTAGATCCTGACTGGGAAACAGTTAAAGCCCAGTTCATTCGCTATTTCCGAAGTCGCGAGTCGGATGAGGAACTAATATTGCAAATGATGGATTGTAAACAACACAATCTGTCTTTCGATGATTTCACTGCTCAGATGTTATCCCTGCACAACCGCATGGATAATCCCATGTCGGAAACAAGTCTGATCGGGATAGTAATCCGAAACCTAAATTTTGCCTTGGGGTCAGCCGTAATCGGTCACAGCTTCACCAGCATGCCACAGTTGCGTGAGACTTGTATTAAAGTCGAACGCTGGCAAACACAAAAGCGATTGGAACGTAGACCCGACCGACAAGTTCATGAGGTTAATTACTCGACGAACCCCGTAACAACGGACATGACTGCCCCAGAGATAGACGAAGTGACGGCGCCGCGTCAGAACCAGAGTAATCCACGACCGCTCCGATGTTGGAATTGTCAACAACCGGGTCATCCATTTATGGACTGCCCGTCTGAAACTCGTGGCCTGTTTTGCTACAAGTGTGGCAAGCCAGGAGTCGTCACGCCAGTGTGCCCCACCTGCCAGGGAAACCGGAGCCGGGGTGTGAGACAGTACGGGAGTCCGCGCCCGAGCTAAGCTCGCCCGTTGTCCCTGTTTATACCTTAACTACCCCTGATATGACTACCATCAGCGACTTTACGTCCACTGATGCTCTTCCTGTTTTTCCCTCAGAGGAGGTTAAACTTTCGTTCCTTTCCCGTTGGAAGAGATATATCTCCACTCGTTCGCGCATATTTTCGGAGCCACCTTTTGTGGACTCCCAAATTTCCAAGCGCACCCCTCCTCAAATTAGAGTACGAGCTAAGGAGAAGCGACAATGTTTGCAGAAAATTGTTTCGGCCTTCATCTCTGATTCGTCAGATCCTCGGCTGTTTACGAAGGTCCTGTTAGCTAACGAAGAAGTGGTTGGGTTGTTGGACAGTGGTGCCACTGTTAGCTGTTTGGGAAGAGATGCCGAAGCGTTTCTAGCCAATCATCCCGAAGTGACAGTCTGCACTTTGCGCTCTGTAGTGCATACTGCTGACGGGGCTCCGCAGAGACTTTGCGGTTATATTCGAGTTCCAATCTCCTTTGGAGGAAGGACCCGTGATATAACCATCTATGTGGTGCCCAGTCTCAGCCAGAGACTGTACCTAGGGATGGATTTTTGGAATCTTTTCGGCCTAGCTCCCCAAATAGTCGGCGAGATAAACGCTCCATCCGTGTCTGCAAAAATGCACGACTTAACGTCCACGCAATGCGAACGGTTGGAACGCGTCAAGGCCAGATTTCCCTCTTTTGATGTCTTCGGACTGGGAAAGACTAACTTGGAGGAACACATCATAGACACTGGTGACTCAGTTCCTATCAAACAGAGGCATTATCCCGTCTCACCCGCTGTACAACAGTTGATGTATGGTGAGTTAGACAGGATGCTGTCGCTGGGGGTGATTGAGCCATCAAATAGTCCCTGGAATTCTCCAGTGGTGTTGGTTCGTAAACCAGGTAAGGTCCGCCTGTGCCTTGACTCTCGCAAGGTGAACAGTGTCACTATCAAAGACGCCTATCCTCTTCCACACATTGATGGTCTACTTGGTCGTCTTCAAGACACCAAGTTCATCACGAGCTTAGACCTGAAGGACGCCTTCTGGCAAATCCCTTTAGAGAAGAAGTCGCGAGAGCGGACAGCTTTCACTGTCCCTGGTCGTCCACTGTACCAGTTTACAGTAATGCCTTTCGGCTTATGTAACGCCCCACAGCGCATGTGTCGCTTGATGGATAAAGCCATCCCGGGCCATTTACGTGAAAACGTTTTTGTCTATCTGGACGACCTGCTCATTGTTTCACCTGACTTTGACTCCCACCTAAAGCTGTTGGACGAAGTGGCCAGCTGTCTCCGTCGTGCGGGGTTAACTATCAATTTATCTAAAAGCAAATTTTGCGTGACTGAAGTCAAGTATCTCGGCTTCATAATCGGTGATGGGACTCTGAAAACCGATCCTAACAAGGTGACGGCCATCATGGACTACCCGACTCCGAAGTCTCATAAGCAGACCCGGAGGTTTTTGGGAATGACCGGATGGTATCAGCGTTTCATTCCCAATTATGCTAGCGTGGCTGCTCCAATCACGGATTGTTTGAAGTCTAAATCTTTTAGTTGGACTGATGAGGCCCAGCAGTCGTTCGAGACCTTGAAAAAGCTGATGACGGAAGCTCCTCTTTTAGTCACTCCAGATTTTTCTAAGCCTTTCTATATTCAGTGCGATGCCAGCAGGACTGGTGTAGGTAGTGTGCTTTTTCAAAAGGACATGGATGGAGGAGAACATCCGATTGCTTATATGTCCAAGAAATTGAACGGAGCACAACGGAACTACACCATTACTGAGCTCGAATGCTACGCAGCCGTGCTGAGTATAAAGAAGTTTAGAGCATATGTTGAGGGACAGACTTTCACGGTCATTACTGACCATGCAAGTCTAAAATGGCTCATGGGCCAGAAGGAGCTTAACGGCCGTTTAGCCCGGTGGAGTCTTAAGCTTCAGGGGTTCGACTTTACAATCGAACACCGTAAAGGCACCCACAATGTGGTTCCCGATGCCTTGTCACGCATGGATTGCGTTGACGAATTGTCCTTGTGTTTCGACGTGGACTTAAATGCCCCGTCTTTCAAGTCCCCGGAATATCTTCGTCTGGGTGATAGCCTCAGGCAAGCCTCACCGCAGCTACCAGACCTGCGAGTTGAAGATGGGTACGTTTTCAAGCGTACATCACCACGTACTGGAAACCCGATTGTTGACGACCTGACATGGAAGTTGTGGATTCCGATGGAATTGACCGCTTCTCTCGTGGAGTCTTCTCATTCGCCACCCCAAGCCTCGCATGGTGGAGTAGGGAAAACCCTAGCCCGATTGCGATGCAAGTACTTTTGGCCAGGTATGGCAAAACAAGTTCGGGAATTCATCGCCAAGTGTGAGGTCTGCAAAACCACCAAAGCCCCCAGTTCAGTACTTCGACCACCTATGGGAAACCCCATGGATGCGTCGAGGCCGTTCCAATTTTTATACGTCGATTTCTTAGGTCCTTATCCCAGGTCGAAGAAAGGCCACACGGCAGTATTCGTTGTATTGGATGCTTTCACTAAGTTTGTCTTCCTGCACCCCGTGCCCGCTGAGACCACGGCGGTGGCCGTCAAGTTTCTCGAGCAAACTATCTTTCATACCTTTGGAGTTCCGGAAACGGTCTTCTCCGACAATGGTCGGCAATTCACCTCCAAAGAGTTTGCTAAATTGGTGACCGACTATGGCGTGCACCATGTGCGCACGGCTGTATATTCGCCTCACCCTAACGCTTCCGAGCGGGTGAATAGATCCATCCTAACCGCCATTAGGGCGTACTTAAAGGAGGATCATCGTGAGTGGGATAGACATCTGTCGTCCATTGAATGTGCTCTTCGTAGTACCCACCACGAGGCGATCGGCATGTCCCCGTATCAGGCCCTGTTTGGTAGCCATATGATCCTGCACGGATCAGCATATCCAGTCCTGAAGAAACTGAACGTTTTACAGGAGGGTGACATAGCTTTTCTACCATTGACGGATAAAATGCAGCTGCTTCGTGAGCGGATTGCTGTTAATTTAGCCGCCGCACACGTCAGACATAAAACCCAATACAACTTGCGGTGTCGTGTGGGCAGTTTTCGTCCCGGAGATGAGGTTTACCGGAGAACTTTCTGGGTGAGTAACCGAGCGGGTCGTTTTAGTGCCAAATTGGCACCCCGGTTTCTGAAAGCTCGGATACGTAGAAAAATTGGAACCAGCTTGTACGAGCTGGAGGATTTGGCAGGTAAGAGCATAGGGGTATATCACGCCAAGGACCTACGTCGTTGATTTTCCTCAAGGGGTCCTCTTCACCTTTTGTTTTTGGTCAGGAGTAGGTATCCCTCGGCGAATTAGTTGCCTGTCGTCCTACTGGGGAACTCCATGCAATGTGGGATTGCGTGAGTTGGACTCCAGGGGGCGAGGGGAAACTGGTTCGGGCGAGAATTTCTGAAAGATTAGAGGAACCGGAAGGGGACAATATGGAATTGCCTTCAGCCGGATCCTTGTCCTTCCAGATATTCTTCCGAGAGAACCTGCAGACTGTCCAACGGTCAACAGGTTTGTATACACTCCTCACACTGTCCTTCCTCTTCGGTCAGTCTGGAGAAAATCTCTCAGCAGACAGTTTGACTATCGTTTCACCGGGGGGAGTCAAAGGCAATGTGGTATTGCTGGAGACTGGCCCGGTGGAGCGATAGCAACCCGGGTTTGTACGAAATGTTTGGAGACTTGTTGATATCCGTCGGGGGACAATGTGGTATTGTCTTCCGCCTGGTATTCGCAACTCCAAATATTTCTCCGGGAGATTTTTCAGACTGGCCATCGCAACTTACGGTTGTAAGCATGAACCTAAATTATAGTTAGCTTTTCACTCAGTTCGGATATTATCAACTAGTTCACGGATGCCCGGCTAGCTCTCTAGAACATGAGACTCTTATTCTCAGGTCGTGAGTCGAGACCCACATTGGCGCCAAAGATATTAGACCTATGGCCTAAAAACCGTCCGTTTTTTTCGGCTCCTCACTGCCTCGCGAGTCGGCCTTGTGGACCCGAGGGTATGTAACGGTCGGTTGGGAAATTTATTTTAATTGGGGAATTTAGTTTGGGAATCACCCTGTAGGCAAGGGGAAATTTACTGTGAATTACTTTGGAGGAAAAGGAAATTTGAAAAAAAGAAAACAAAGAGTAGGCGAGGGAGAAAAAAATAATTGAACGGGAATGAGTTTTTTTTTTGGGAAGGAAGATGGAGTTCCGAAAAGATAGTGAAGTAAATAGGACGTCTGTGTAGATAATTGGTGGCGAAAATATAAGACTTGTTTTTCCTGTAATCTTTGGTGCTGTATTGCTAAAACTATTTTGGATAAACTATACTGAATAAAGTGCAAATTCGTGGTAGTATGATAAAGATAAATATCATCCCTTTATGTTAAATATAAACCATCGCGACGATAATTCGTGATTAGTGAAAATACGTTGATTTTGCTGGGAGAAGGGAGCAGAGAAAAAAGAATCGATTGATGTCCATGAGATATGAATATTTCCTCAACTAATAAGCAACGAACTTCATCGCTAATTAGTCCCATTTGAAGACAATTTGGCAACCTACCTGATGGGAGCGTAATAGGTGAGGCCCTGGAATGGAAGTTGGCTGGTGAATCCACAACGTAACATACTTGTATTGGCACACGGATGAAAGTTCCTGTAGGAAGGTCGATATTGGTAATTAATATTGGTAATTATATTGGCGCACTCAAGAAGAGAAGAGAGATTAAGGTATTTGTGCATTGTGATTTAAATTTGAGATTTTGTAAATCACCCTAATATTGGGAAAACAAGATTAGAAAGTTAGTAGTAAATTGGTGGTTTGGCCTGCTGAACAACCCCCAGAAACAATTTTGAGCTTCATAACTAGAACGAAGTACCAAGTTATTAAATTGACAGTTCATAGCTATGGACTCTAAGTGACTGGTTGTATTTAAACAGAAAATTGTCTAACTTGTGTTGTGGTTAGTCGCTATTGATTGGACAAGATTGAAAGGCTATTCAGCGCAATAAAAATACCTGGCGGTGCAATCTTCAGTGAGGGACGTCAGATGTGGGACTCCAGATGTGTTATGTTTTAACTATGGTACATTGTTTATTGTGTAGTCGTTTTAATTTTGGTGGTAGTAATTTTATTACATACTTTTAATATTCGAATATTAACATTTATAGTACATTATTTGATTCATTACTAATAATAATTTTAAAGGTAAATAATACTAACGTAAATCGTAATTATAATTGTTTGAGCATTTATTGTGTTCCTTGTTGGAAACCTGTTGTTCCTTGTTGCGAACGGGAAATAAATTTGTTCTTCCCCTAAGAGTTTCTGTTGAATGAAATAACATTTGTACAAGACGAGGAGTATTGGCCAGTACTGCGCGTTTTCCTTTTTTTTTATCTTGAGCTTCATACATAGGTACCTGTAATAATGAAACCTTAATTTAGTTGAGTTTGATCGGTTAAATTCATAGCTGACAAGGATAAATAATAAATGTTATGGTTGATGATTGTTCATTGTAATGTTTGTTTGGGACAATTAAATGTTTATAAATAATAGAATGTCCATGCGTTAGATTTTTTGTTTGTGGAATGGTTGAGGGGGGATCGTTTCTTTTCAGGGTTTGACGCGGCTCAGGCGACGAACGGAGAACGATGGGCGAAGGTCAAAGTTGCCCCAGTACAGGTAAGTGGTGAACCAACCGCGGTAAGCCCCGGCCACACACCCCACGACCCCTCCGGCGAGCTAGACAACTCCGTGTGGCCGGCGTAGGAGTTCCGGATTTTCTTTTTATTTCTTATGTATGGTGTTGGCTCCTTGGCCATTCTCTTCAGGGCTTATGGCTCAGGGGTGACACCTCGCATAAGTGGCGCCCAATAAATGGTCGCGCCATTATGCTATTACACCATTCTATGAAATTCTACCAGCTCAACACTGTTACTTATGGCACAACATCAGCACCATATTTGGCAACGAAGTGTTTACAAAGACTAGGCCAAGATAACGCAAATAGATTTCCTTTGGGCTCCAAGGCCATACAGAACGACTTCTATGTAGATGACTTGATGACCGGAGCCGACAGCTTATCAATGGCACTCGCCATCCAGGAGGAAGCAATAAAGGTGTTACAACAAGGACAATTTAAACTAAGGAAGTGGTGCGCGAATCACCCACAATTACTAATGGGTATACCATCCAACGATACAGAAGTCCAAATAAACTTCAAGGATGGATCATCTGAGGAACAAGTCAAGACGTTGGGCTTAACATGGATGCCTAAATCAGACTCTTTCTGTATAAAGGCAACATGGAACGAAAACGACAATGTCACCAAGAGAATAGTGGCCTCTAACATTGCACACTTATTTGACCCCTTGGGCATAATGGGACCTGTTGTGATTATCGCCAAGTTATTCTTACAACAATTATGGGAATTGAAACTAGACTGGGACGCCGCCATACCTCAAGAGATGCACACCCGATGGATCAGATTCAGAGAAGGTATGAGGAGCCTGAACAACATCAAATTCCCACGACACATATTCAGTCAACAAGTTCCTGACACAATCCAAATGCATGTATTCGCCGACGCATCGGAACGAGCTTACGGTGCAGCAGTTTATCTCAGATCCACATTTGGCACCAACTGTATAAGAGTAGCACTTCTATGTGCTAAATCGAGAGTAGCCCCTGTCAAGAAGATAACTCTTCCTCGTCTTGAGTTGTGTGCTGCGAAACTTGCCTCCGAACTAGCCAAAAGAGTTAAGGAGGATTTAAAATTACAAAACTGCAAGACATTCTACTGGACTGATTCTGAAATTGTCCTCAACTGGTTGAACTCTGCGTCATCATCCTTCCAGAGCTTTGTTGCTAATAGGATAGCAGCAATCCAGGAGTTATCTGAAGCCAATCAATGGCGACATGTAGCCTCAAAGCAGAATCCGGCTGATGTATTATCCAGAGGTCTTGCTCCCGAGAAATTAGAAGGCCACGCGTTATGGTTCCACGGACCACCGTTCCTGCATGGGAAGGAATCCATTTGGCCGGCACAATATGTTCCTGCAGCGAGCGATTTGGAGAAGAAAAAAACAAAGATTACAATCCCAGTAAGCATGGTTGCAGGACTGGTTACCAAAACCATCAACCATCGTAATTCCTTTAGCCATATGCAGAGGGTTACGGCTTACGTTCTTAGATTTGTAATGAACTGTAAGTGCAAAACAGAAACAGATAGAAGCAAGGGGCAGTTAACTGTAAATGAGCTAGAAGAAGCGCTAATTGTCCTTATTAAGGAAACGCAAGCTGAAACATTCAAGGAGGAGCTTCAGCAATTGAAAAAGTCAGCCATCGTACACAACGCAAGTCCCATCAGCAGCCTCAGCCCATTTATTGATGAGAATGGGATTATACGAGTAGGAGGAAGACTCGAGGAAGCCAACCTACCTTACGACACAAAGCATCCAATGCTATTACCTTACGCACATAGCACCACAAAGATGCTGATGGAACATTTACACCATAAAAATTCACATGCAGGCGCCCAGAACTTACTTGCAATAACACGAGAGAGGTTTTGGCCTTTAAAGGGTAAAACAACTGCAAGATCAACAGTCCAAAACTGCTTGCGATGTTCACGAGCTAAACCAAAATTACTTGCACAGTTTATGGGAAATTTGCCACAAACGCGAGTACAACCCGCAAGACCATTTGTAAACGCTGGCGTGGACTTCTGTGGTCCGTTCTGGATCCACTACAAATTAAGAGGGAAGCGTCCGCATAAATGTTACGTAGCAGTGTTTTGTTGTTTCGCCACCAAAGCTACGCATCTTGAGGTCGTTAGCGATCTAACAACGGCAGCTTTTATCGCCGCCCTCCGAAGATTTACCAGTAGACGCGGTAATTGTCGCAATCTATATTGCGACAATGCCACAAATTTCGTAGGAGCAAAAAATCAACTAACGGAGTTACGAGATTCGGTGTATTCCAAGGACTCAGAAGAAAAAATTACCACATTCTGTACAGGAAATGGCATAGATTTTCATTTTATTCCTCCAAGATCACCACATTTTGGCGGATTGTGGGAGGCAGCGGTGAAGTCAGCAAAACATCTGTTAATAAGAACAGTATCAACGGCATCCCTTACATACGAGGAGTTAGAGACAGTGATAGTGGAGATTGAGGGGATTCTAAACTCTAGACCACTAACCGTACTCTCGGAAAATCCAGACGATCTTTCGGCTCTTACTCCCGGTCACTTCCTCATAGGTGAACCGTTGACAAGTGTTATTGATCCTCAGGCCGAACAAACCAAAGTCACTCTGCTACAACGATGGAAGCTAGTAACCCACCTAAAGACACAATTCTGGCATCGGTGGACTAGAGAATACCTTCATGAACTACAACACAGGTATAAATGGAAAAATCGATGCCAAAACGTCCAACCAGGCACCATGGTTGTGCTCCAAGAAGATAACCTTCCAGTATTAAGCTGGCAACTAGGAAGAATCCTAAAAACCATTAAGGGCCAAGATGGTTTAGTTAGAGTCGCAGACGTAAAGACCGCATCCGGTGTCTTAAGACGCCCAATACATAAACTGGCACCATTGCCAATACCGTCTGAAGTGGACACAGTGACCGTTTCAGATTTGAAGACGGACCAGGAAGACTCATCCCCAATTGGATCAATGGATTCCCGAGCTATTATGGCAGACGTTCAGCCAGAACCTATCGCATCTGGTTCTGCTCCACAACATCAGCTAGAACCTCTGGCGAGCGTCTCAGAACATCCATCATCACGACCGAAACGCCGACGGGTTTCAAGGACTGCTCTAACCTTATCATTGTTAGCTTGCTTGATCTTTCCTGTAATGGGCTCCACAAGTCCTGTGGCCATAACTCCATTTGAGAACCAGCCTGGCATTTACTTTGAGGGTATGGGGCCAACCCACTTAATATCACATGAGTGGAACTTAGTCATCTATTATAATATGACGAGTTATTGGAGAGAGTATCATAATATCGGTTACGGGATCGAAAGACTAAAGCACATATGCAGTAGAATGACAGACCAATCACAATGCAAGTCTACAAACTTTCAATTCAGAACTGTTTTGCAAGGCTTAAAGGATACAAATGAGCTGCTTCAATCTCCAACAAATTCAAGGCAGAAAAGAGCTCCACTCGATATTGTTGGGAATATTGCACACTCCTTATTTGGGGTGCTCGACTCCAGCTACGCAGAGGAAATGTCCGAGGTTATAAACAAGGTAGAAGGAAACCAGAAATATCTTCTAGATCTCATCAAAAACCAAACCACGCTGATTGATTCAACGACGAACATAGTTCGAAGATCATACGACGACATCAACCAACAGTTCGAGGAATTCAATCGCTATGTTAACCGCTCCCTCAATACCATTGAGGAAGAATTGAAAGAGCAGCAATTAAAGGAATGGCTGAGCTCAGCCTCTCTTAGTCTGATCCTGATGATATCCAACTACCAAAGAATGCAGAATAGCTTATTGGACCTAATTATCGACACTCACCACGGTAAGATCAACCCTCAATTATTGACACCAAGGCAGCTACAAGAGCAGATAACCATTATCAAGGAGCACTTACCTTCAACAGTTCGTCTACCAGGAAGTCAGAACAACTTATTGCAAGTATACAACCTGATGACAGTACAGGGTCGTTTGGTTAAGGATCACATCATATTCCGAGCGCGACTACCACTATTCACATATGAACAGTATGAATTGCTGCGCATTATTCCATTACCAATTGTAGCTAATGGAAGCTACATAACTATAGAACCCTCAACAAACTACCTCATTATCAACTTACATCGAGATCAATATTACCCGCTATCCGATCAAGAGCTTGCAAGATGCACAAAAATTGATTATTCCAGCTACATGTGTCAACAGCATCATCCTATCTACAGAAAAGCGTCCAACGTTAGTATATGCGAAGTGGAATTCTTAATGCATTCTTCAACGCCTCCAAGTTGTAAATTGGTCCGATCACAGAATCCTCCCAGGTGGATACAACTATTAAATCCAAATAATTGGATTTACAATATGAAGGAATCTACCACCATAAACCTCGTATGTGGGAGCGCGGTCTCACAGCAATTACTGAAGGGGCAAGGAATGCTCACGCTACAACCTGGATGCACCATCAAGGACACGGGAACAACAATACAGTCTCACAATCTCCACCCAAGTACCATCAGAACAGCATTCCTGCCGTCACAGAACCTCACGGATATCATCCCATTTTCACAATTAGAAGAACTACTTCAACCGCCCAGAAACCAGCAAACCCTAGAAGAAGACTTCACTAAATTAAAAGAAGACATCAAACAACTCCAAACCGAAGAAGCTAATGGCCTTCAGACAACACCGCATCATCTCCATTATTTTAGTTTAGGGTACTTGACAGTCTTTAGTACCTTAGCTGCAATAGGCTATATAACCTGTAAATATGTCAAGAAAAGGCGTCAGAAAAAACCGCGCATCCCAATACCTCTTCCGAGAAGAAGACATTCCTTAGACATCAACACATCCGACTTTAACATCAACCCAGCGCCAGCAGACGATACACCAGTCTAGTTGAATCACAGATGATTCAACGCGGGGGAGGATGTTCAGATCACGCATTTATTTCTTCAGATCACGCATTTATTTTTAAGTCCATCAAAACCTAAATTTTCCAAAAATATTCAAATTCAAGTAATACAATTTTTTACCACAAAACAACTTAGCTTCATTACAGTAAAAATTTATTTTCTTGTTAACGTAGCATTTTTACCACAATACTCTTATCAGTCAGACAGATCATATTACATTAGAACGTAAGAATTTAATTGTTGAATATGCATTTAAGTTTTCTTTAAAGAAAAATATTTTTTGTTGTAAATATTAAATTAGAGAAAAAAAAATATGTTAGCCAGGTAGTATATAAGTCGAATTTTAAATGAATAAAGTTCAGTTGACTTTCAACTTGAATAAAGCGTTTTTGGTGTATCACCTAAGACATTTTTTTCCCTTCTCGTGCACTAGTAGTGAACTAGGGCACTATTCTACAGCGCATAGGTTTTGTACCTAGGCGAAAAACCCCAAACAAAAGCGCATAGGTTTGTACCTAGGCGCATTTCCACCATCAACCAAGCGGGGAGAAAAAAGCTTCCCTCGCTATACAAAAACAGCCAGGGAATACATAAACCATTCTAAAATATAAAATCCTTCCCCCATCTCATAAAATCCTTTTTTTTTTCAAGGATAAAAATATCTGCTACACAAAGCATGGCGCCACGTGCCTTAACCCAAACCCAATTCCCAGCAAAACTCATCCCTTTTACAGAATTTTTACAATCGGTATGTACTATGTTGACATACTATTAGTACAACTATTAACTGCACGAAAACAAAAGAATCTGAAAAATGCCGGCCAAGCACATGCAACTACCTCCTCTATACCTGACAATATCTTTACCTACCTGAGAGTTGCATCTGATTATTCCAGATGAGTGCAGGTAAAATACAGATCAGCAAGATTCCAAGCTCACAGAGATTCTGGCATCTGATAAAATGCCACTAAAAACGTCGAACGTTTATTATTATTATTTTATTTTTTTATTTTTTTGTCATAATTTAAGACAAACTGCACAGCTCCGTCTCGAGGAGGGTTGCTTCCTAAATCATTTGTTATCAGCCTTGATTCCTCTTTCGCCAAGAGCCAGCCCAGAATTCAGGCGCGCAGGTAAACCGAAAAAGGTACACAACAAGTATCAAGAAAAAAAATATACGAAGTATTCATTCAAGCTGTTGAGAGCGTAATCGTTCGGTTAAATACGACCACCTCGGCCAATTAATTCTGAATGGAAGGAAGAAGTAAAAAAAAAATCATTTATTGTCGAAAACCCACCGGCGAACCTAATCTCAATAATTTTGATAACGCCGCGGTTAATTTATGAGGAAAGCTGACCTTAAAGTCGACCTCGCCTGTGTTGACTCTTGTTGTTCCTGCTCGCCCCACTGTATACAGGGTTTATCCTGGGGACTCCTCAAAAGAGAGCCTGATTTACATATCGATCGGATAACAGTCGATATAGAAGTGAATGAGGTGTTCCAAGTGTCAGGGGCCGGTTTTTACCACGGTCATAGGTAGCCATACTTTACTCCAGACGGAAGCAGGAAGGGGAGGAGTAAAGGTATAATATCGAACTCTTAACACAAAACAAGCTGCCGACTCGGAATTAGTGGAAGGGAAAAAAATAATGAAAAAGGATCTGGATATGTGGATAGGGCAATGAAAGTAAAACAGCAACAACAACAACAACAGTAAAAAACTATCACAGGATCTACATTGGACTCCTGTGGAACACCATAAACACAGGGGAGGAATACTGCGGTTACAGCCACTGACTACGTAACGTACCACCAATAGCGGGCCGAACGACATGACAGAACCAGCTGGAATCCATGTGAATTCCTCCTGGTCGAAAGGGCTTTGGGAAGGTCTCTTCTGGTAGATGGAATTCATAAACGAGCCTCGCATATATACAGGAGCCCTGCACATACCTGAGCCCCGTGCCAGTCCCGGAGACCCAACTTGCACTGATAAATAACTAGACCAGAGCCATGGCAATTTATTCTGCGGTCTGCAGAGCCTTCGTTTGATCCTGGGCCTGGTCTTCCACCCGACTTGGGTGTATGTGGAGCTGGCAGTCTCCTTCCACCATTTATGGGTAATCAATTCTACGTCGAAGGCTTGCTTTTATTGCAACGTTTATGCTCTTATCCACTTTATGATATGGGTGCGAATAATGTTGCCGAATGAGTGGGCGCTAAGAGGTGCCTTCCACGTCCAAATGATAGGCCTCTGTCCCCAACCGTCATTGCTATTGTTCCCACTCGGCTTGGGTCCTCACTTATGGTCTTAAGACACCTTTGAGCCTTGTAGGGTAGTCCCACTTAATGGGGGCAAATTGAAAAATTAAATCCTACTTGCAATTTGGTATGAAAATCTTCCATTGTGCTCGCCGTCGTTACTCTGCTGCTTACATATGCACCCAGAGGAATTCCGAATGTCGGAGGGTTTTGCTTAGTAGATTTTGAAGAGGTTTTGATTGGAATTTTATTCAACTTCTTATAAAAGGAGATAATAAAAATCCGATTGTACCTGCACCACGATAATTTATTTATTTTTTTTTTACTCTTTATCTATCTGTGTTTACCAAGCAGAAATTTCGGGGTGAAAAACTTTTTCTCTATTTTTTTTTTAAACTCCTTCTCGCCCGGCATTCATTTATCCTTCTGGGTAGGTTATCTCTTCTAGTTGAGTAAATTACCTTTGAGTTATGAAGTTTCGTGGTACATCTTCTAGGGTAATGCAATTTTTTTAAAGTGTTCAAAAAGATAAAACCACTGTTTACAGCCCTCGGATTTACGGCAAGTCATATGTGTTGGATGCAGAGGGGTTGTTTTAGTGGTTTACTAGAGGATTTTGATTAAATTCGGTGGTTGTGCAGGGAGCTGAAATGATGAGATTCCTTGAGTATTCATAAGAATGTCCATCATAAAATTGATAAAAGTAGTAAAGTTGACTGCATTCTATAATTGAGAGCGGGTTTTTTTCTCCAGGGTGAAAGTCGTTATCATGTTGGTGCAGAAAGAATAAGTGTAAATGAATGCATAGTCTTTATGACGTACATAGATTACAGAGTGGGCATAAAGGTTGTAATGAGCTAGGTTGGCAGACAGATTGTGTATCGTCAGAACTGTATCGAAGGAACTCTTTCAGAAGGGAATTCTACAGAGATGCAGGCAGGCAGCAAGTGAGATTTTGAATCGCGCACTATCCGGTTTAAGAAATTCAATAACCCTAAATTAGACCACGTTAGCGAGATGAATGGCAAAGTTACACAATTGGGCCAAAATTGAAACATTGCGGGTAGTCGCTTCTCTACAAGCTAAATGACTTTGCTTACGCCACTATATTGGTCCAAACGGAATTGACATCATCGAAGACCCCACACCAAAACAGAAGTGAATTGAGCGCACATTTTGAGAATATAAATGAGCCGGTAATTTGCGTTCTTAAGCAAAACTGATGGACGTTTCTCGCTTGTGGACTTCCAGAGTAAAAATAAAAAATTGCCTTACAACGGGCGAACACAGGCCGCTTTGGTTTTTAAGGGACATATGATGACCGAAGAATTTTTAGCCATTTTTAACAGAATCACATACGGCCCCAGAACGGCAAAACTTGACCAAACGATTTAAATGGTCGAGTACTCAGCTGTAAACACGGGCAAACGACGGGCATATAAAGGCTAAGATCATAACATTTTCCTTATGTACAATGGGCCTTTGGATTATCACACTTAAAAACTACCGATGCATAAGAGAAACAAGCTCGCCATTCGCAGGTTTGTTTACGTGAAGTATGTGGTCCGTAGTTTAGTTGGCAATTTTGTTAATTCACCGCTTGAAGGAAACACAACAATCGAAAAAAGATAATTTATTGTAGTGCGTCGTTAAAAATTTTGAAATGTTCGATTTCGAACATATGTCCTCCGTATTTCACGATTTTTCTTTAATAAATACGTGGTCGATTTTGAGTTTTTTTTTGGGAGTAAAGTCACTCTTTGACGTCGGTGTGTGTACGATGTACGGTCGTACAGCCCTGAAACAATCTTTTGAGGTCCGGAACATAGCCGACGACTATGTTTCAAATGCGGCCGGTGTTCGCCCGTTGTAAGGCCATTTTTTACTTTTACTCGGGATGAGACTCAGCGAGTCCCTTAGTATTTGGTGAGGGCTTCGCCAAACGGGATTGTGTTTTATGGCCGATGACTCCCATTCAATGGCTTTATGGCCAAAATTGGACCTTGGTTTTCTAAACTAAGCCATTTTTTTCAGAGTATGTTAGCTAACTTTTCGCTTAACCAGACGAACTTTAATGGCCAGACATATTTTCTGGTATTCCAACAGGTCTGTAGGTATTAGCCAAAGTGATTAATGTCCCAATAACCGACATCCGATTTGACAAGAGTCAAAACTTTTCTAGGCAGCATCTTTGCCATCAAAACTTCAATGCGCAGGAATCCAAGCAAGGAGATAACAAGTTTGAGAATATCTAGCTCATGAAGAGCACACCTCTAATGCAGTGTAGTTAAGATTTGGCCCTACAGAAGATAAATAACAAGTAGCATATACTCTTCTTAAGATTTAGTAGCTGCACGCAGCATAGCACATCCCTACTTGAAAAATAGTGACTAGGGTCCAAACTGCTCGGCCAATTAAATTAGAGATTAAAGATGAGTGTCATCTGTTTCTGCTTTGGTGCCATCTGCGTACAATACGTGTCCAGCATAAGGTATCTTACTGGTGGCTCAGTATAGCGTATCTGGTATGTTTACGGATGAGGTCTTAAACTTTACGGTATTCGCTGGCCATTAATCCAATGGCATTTCGGCCAATGAATTCGCAGCTATAATGCTGACTATTGTAAAATGTCCCCACTGGTGAGCCTCGCCCAGTTGGCCTATTGCCCTCAGTCTCAGCGAAGCTCTTATACTGGATTTGTCTACTTCGAGATGGAGTGGAGCCTCCCTAGCTACACTGTCAATTTGCTCTGGTAACGATCGATTCGTATAAGGTTCAATCTTCTGCCAATTTTATAGCTACCGATTGATTTGATTTTATATTGTCATGAGTTGTCATGTTGGAGCAATGATTCAACTTACCTAGAGACTTGCGGTAAGAAGTGACCAAGTTGAGCCGTTAGGTATTTAACTCTTCTACTTAAAATAATCTCTTGATTAAAGGGCAGACCACTAGATCCAAAACGTTCATTCTGACACCGATCGCACTGGAACCCTAACTCAGCCTAACCCTTTTCTGGTATGTTTTTGAGTCACTACAGATTTAAGAATAAATTTCGGTGAATACTAAAATCATTTTATTCAATAAAAATCAATCTCAGTCTCACTGCTGGTGACTACGCACATTTAATCTTCCAAAAGTTCAAGGTTCTTTCGCCCGTCTACTGAATCAAACTCCGGGTTTGCACAGCCCCAGAATTGATGACAAACAGTATTTGGTAATTTCATAAGACACGCCTAATGTGTAAAATTCACTCGAAATGAGAAAAAAAAGTG
Organism: Thereva unica; assembly: GCA_949987705.1. Lineage (NCBI taxonomy): Eukaryota > Metazoa > Arthropoda > Insecta > Diptera > Therevidae > Thereva > Thereva unica. The sequence continues at coordinate 12,574,963 of OX465281.1, read as the reverse complement.
AACATCTCTTCTGTTTCCTCGCCTTGGTTAATAACACGAAACACACTCGTGCTGACGATGCGTTTTTGTTGTTGTTCTTGTAGAGAACCTGAGAACTGGTTTAAACTCTACAAAATGCCCCGGTTGCCATCAGCTACCACACAACAACAGACGGTCAAAATGGGTAAAGGTAAACCTATCAAAGAACGCACCTTATGGAAAAATAGAAAATGATCGAGTTCCTGCATTGGCCCCTATTAACCGGGGCAATTGCGTCACGAAAGTGGCATTTAGTTATATCAATAATAACCTCTTTCCGAAAGGGTGAGTTTTTAGTGCGGAATTTACCTCGTTAACAGATCCCTTCAAGTTAAGTACGTCTGGCAAAAGACCACTGTTTCATGTCCGATCGCGGCGGTATGGTGGTGGAACACACCTTTTTTATGTTATCAGATGGTTTAACACCACATGATGTTGATGACTCCCAAAAATGGATTGCATTGCGGTCTGTCCGTGAAAATTTGCGGTAGAGAAGTTAAGCGGTCCATTTTTTTTTGTATATTATCACTTTGAACATTTCTCGTTCATGGTCCGTCGTCGGCCAATTTATCGCCAGAAAACCGCAGATCTTCACACCGGCCAAACTGGCGCAAGAATGAAGACCCTGCAGCACACAGCGAAGACAGCCGCAGCACAGAGGAGCAAATGTATATAAGTGAGATCGGCTCCGTCGATGGTTAATCGTAGATCAAAAGTGGTCAGGTATTCTTCTTGAGGTGTCGGATCGGATAAGTTGGCCAGTAATAAGGGACTAAGAGAGGTTTTCGGTCCCAGCCCGTCGACGTGGCCGGAAGACGGCGGGGGGAAGAAAAACAAAAGATTTTTTGAAAACCGCAGAAAACCAGAATCTCAACTTGGGATGGATGGCAAAAAGGGACAGAGAGGTGGGCAAAGGTATGATCGTGATCTTTAGATGGCTCGTTGGCGATTGTGGAGCATAATTGCATGCAATTATGCTCAGGTGTACCTTAACTGAGCATCAAATTCAACGTCCAACGTTGAAGCTACTTAACAAGGCTGCCAGATTAGGCGTTTTGCGGGGCAAAGGTGCGCAGTGCAGCGCAGTGTGTTTGCGTGCGTCAATCGTTTTTTTATTGGTTCTTCTTTTTTTGGTATGTCATTAAAGATTAATTTGTTGCCTTGAATGTATTAAAAGAAGACTTGTTTTAAGACTATATTTAATCTTTAATCGAGTATTTAATTTAATATCGATTAAAGTGGCAAATAGCAAAGAAGGCAACAAAAGATGCCAGTCGCTTTATAAATACATAATTGGCACCAGCTTAGAGGTTTGTAGTAGAGGTAATCCACGTACTGTATTATCGAGCATGGACGTGTTGTATTATCGAGCATGGACAATTTTATAAGTTGGGAAAAATTGTCGGTATTACCAGTCAGTAAATGAATAAAATGAAACAAAGAGACAATCAAGGTGGTAGTGGAGATTACTCAAATATAGAAAATATTTGGGCGAACCGCTCAGACTATAAATTTTAATTTTTTATTCATCTTACGTATTACCTCGGTTTCATCGGCCGAACTGCACAATATTGAGCAAATTGATGAACTGGACTTAAAAATAATCGCAGTTCGCATACAATTTCCACATATTCAACTGAGGATAAAACTGACCTCAGTTCGCCCAGCTGAACTCGAACATGAGAAACCGTCCTGCTCTTCCTGTGTCGCCTACGTCTCTCTGAATGTGTGCCCAGCTTAAGAGCGTTCAGTTCTCGGTTGATTTCACCAAGTTGGTAGATTTCACCCAAGATTTCACCAAGGTTGAGTTCACTCAAGGTTTTCCACTTGAAGTTCGTAGTAGAAGATTGTAAATGAGAGATGGAAGCCGTCACATACGTGCATCAGCCATCAGGTTGCACATCACTCCGCATAAGCTGAATGACAATGAATGTGGGGCAATAAACACCTATTCCAATATAAGTTTTTGAGTTGTCCGTATACCAGGCAATCGATTCAAAGGCTGAGGTTCGACTCCATGTATTTTCTTCAAGTTTCTCAACTTTCAAGCAAGTTTCTTGCTCTCATTGTAACCACTTCCCAAAAAATTCCGAAAAAGTTTCTTTCTGAAGAAAGTTCCTTGCGCTCATTGTAATTGGGCCTCTATGAAAATTGGATGCAAAATCTGAAGCGTAAATTAGAGTTAGCCGCATAAACGTTGATCCACACACATCAGTAACGGTACGGCACCGATGCTTTTCGTATCCGTGGCTTCCGTGATGAACTTTTCACTAACATTCACACAGCACCGTCTTTTCCGTTTCAGTGCTCAATGACATCTGTGATCAGTTAGTTTTGAAATTTTTGACAGTGATCTCAAGTGTATCATGGAATTAAGCGCGGAATAAAAACAACACGTTTGAGTGTATTTCAAATAAACTTTACGTAAATTTCAACTGAACGTCCAGAACGTCCAGAGGCACTGCACAGAAGTCACAGGATCAACTTTAAAACTCCAAAAATTATACCCGATTGATCTTCTGGATGATCTACAAAAGGGATATGTTCCAATTTCTGACGTCACATGAAAGCAAAATGAGTCTCAGTTAATCCATATAGAAAAATAGCATTACATATTTTTTTGTGCACTGGACATTTTCACTTTTTCTCGGACGGAAAATCTTATTAGCCCAGGACGCCAAATCTTAAAATTCAACACTACTAGGAGGGTGCACCGGTTTGGAAATTTTAGGTTCTTGCAGTCATTTAAAGAACTTTCACTTTTGTGAAAGAAATACGATACACGATAAAACAAAGGCATTATCACCACAGCATGAAGTACATATAATGATGTATAATTCACTCCAGGAGAAGAAAATGTTAATAGCAGTCTCAAGGGCGGCGCTTTCATAGGTGCGAATGGTGCACTTGCACCGGGCGCAATCTGTCAGGGGCGTAATTTCAGAAATTAAGATTTAAAAAAAAAAACACTTTAAAAAATATAAAAGTATTCTTAATATCTGATGCGGTTGCTCGTGGATGATACGGAGCTGTTCGTAGGTGCGTGATTCCGAACGTTGCTGTAAGCTCCCGAAACAGCGACGACTTTCGCCCCTGGTTAGTGTTAACTGTTAGATCCGCCATGTGAATAGCTTCAGGCCACCGCATGAAACGTCAATGCACGTTAGGCAATACCGATATCCTTTTGCTGGCGGTAACGGTCCGATGATGCCAATGTTTATGTGTGCGTCACGCTCTGTAGGGGGCGTATATTCGGTCACTGCCGCCTTCGTATGCCACTGGATTATCGAGCGCACGCAAGGGATGAAGGCTTTTATACATCTGTGGTAAACTGGCTAATAAAATCAAGGTGCTTATCCGTCGGGGCGAATGTGAGTCTGAGACCAGCTTAAAGCGAAGGTTAGCGGCTTGTGGTCAGTTTTGACGTGGAAAACCCATCCTTCCAGAAGATTTCTGAATTGGGTAATTGCCTTGTACACTGCTCTCTATCGTAGATGCTGTATTTTTTTACGAAACAGACAGTTTGTTAGCGAAGAACGCGAGTGGCTTGAAGTCCTTTCTGTCGGCTTGGTGCAGGGCCGTCCTTATGACACCTTCGAAAGCTTCGGTGTAGGGAGAACTCGGCGTACGATGATGGGTGCGCCAATAGTGTCGTTTCTGTGAAGTATATTTTCCTTCAAAAGCTGTGATCATCCCCGGTGTCCAGGCTATTTCTGTGGTGTTACTTTTGTTAAATCCTTTTATCATGACTATGAGGATCTTTGATTCTTCACGTTGGGTATAAACCTCTGGTAGACGCGAAGAGTGCTAGGAATCTCTTCAGGTCCTTTGCTAAGTTCGGACGCTCGAAGTTTTTTACGACTACGATCTTTTCCTGTAAAGGTCGAATACCATCCTTTTAACCGCATGGCCGCGAAATTTGAGCTCTTTTCTTCCTAACTTGCCCTTGGACACGTTTACAGTCAAGCCGTGCTTTCGCAATATAGAAAAGACTCCACGTAGATCTACTCGATGCTCTTCAAGACTGACAGACGCTACGCAGACATCATCGTCGTTAAAGAACATGTACTCACCACCCCTGAGGATCTCGTGCATGAAACGCTGTAGAGTTTGTCCCGCGCTGCAAAGCGCGAACGTCATGTAATTGAAGTCGTAAAGACCGAAGGGTGTCGTGATTGCGGTCTTCGGGGCTTGTCCTGGTACAATCGGTATCTAATGGTGTGCCGATAGCCAGAAGAATTTTTGAATTTCTGAAAATACCCATGCTTACGCATAACTATTTTTTTCTCTATTTATCTTTTGCCATTGTCCTTCACTACTTTCAAAAATGAAATGGGGCGCAATATGGCAGATTGCACAGGGCACAAAAAACTCAAGTGCCGCCCCTGAGCAGTCTTATCGTTTGGATCTAACGAGTTCAAAGCCTATCAGCAGGTTTTAAGGATAATAATTGCCTACACCTAAATTTAATTATTTAAAGGAATATCTTCCAACGTGAGAGGATATGTTCTCCATTTCATGAACATAATAAAGAAAACCAGATTTTTTTCCAAGATATCCCTACCTCAGCAAGAACTCCCAATAAATTATCTCTATGAAATTGTACAATAATTGCATTAATTTCACGGGACAGAATGATTACGACTAGCGCAAAATAAGTGAACCTTTGAATTAATGATCCGCAAAAGTAGATAGAGCCCCAAGTCGCTCTCTCGTCTTTGATCACATCGCTATCAGCGCATACGTGGATCAGTGAAATAAAAGTTCTCCCTATATGAAAGCGCGAACAGGATCATTTGACCTTTCACCCAGGTACGTGTGGAACATGTGATAATAGCAACAAGTAACGAGCAACAAAATCCCGTCATCGGCATCGGTCCGGCTTCTACAGTCTGACAGTCTGCGCGAAGCCTCAAATGAAATCGTCGAAGTACTTAACATAGACAGAGTGGAGCTGTAGCTGGCGCTGGAGCCAGACATCAGGTTAAGGTCCAGGGGTATCTTCTCGCAATACAAATGATCTTGACGAAAGTCTTCCATATTAATATATATGTAGTGTATGCCTGAGAGGCTGACTTCTTGCGGCTCTAAGGTAAGCATCTAACGGTTCCAGACATGCTGGCTTGTGGGTATCGAATTATTACAATGGTAACGTAATAATGGTGCTCTAATCCGCCACATGAGTGTGCACTATTCATTCCGACATCATGACATGATCTACCAATTTCCATCGTCTTTATTTCGACGATTCGAACGAGCCATCATAGACACCAGCACAATCGGGTGTAAGATCGTTGACCACGGCAACACTTGGCTAACTTCGCCGAGTGCTCTGTCGATGGGCGGCTTGTTGCAGTGAACAGCACACTGCATATATGCCGGTGAGAGAGAGGCCCTGTATGCGTTTTTCTCGGGAGAGATCGTGGCAGAAATAATGGCCAATGATACTGCAGGTATGTGATCGCCTAATGCGGAACTGATCACTTTTTCGGTTCTCTTTTCGCCAATGGTTCTTCGCCATGCCGAACTCTGAATGGCTCTAATTTTCGTATGGCTGTGGTGCGCTATAATTTTTGGAATACCCCAAGGGGCACCTTTGCTGGGATCCCGTCCAGCGTATTTTTATTGTGTTTGCACCGGCGAATATCACCTCCGGGTGAAATACTGAGAAATAAAAAAAAGAAGGCATGCGGCATAATAAATAGCAGTAATTTGATTTGGAGCTACTTTGATCATCGGGTAGCCATTTTTATCGATCGTCTACACCAAGATCTCGCCACAATGCCAATGGAGCTCGCTCGATCATCCGGGGAAGTGAAAAGGCGCAAATCAACAAAAGGAAATTGATACTCGCATGAATGTGCACCAAAACGGCCGCGCGAATGGCCAAAACGGCAGTCCTAATTATCCGGTGAGCGTGGGATTATATTAATGAACGGTTGTTTGCCTGTCTTATAACGATCTGATCTCGTTTTCGTATGGTTTAGGTCAGGAATTTCGATCGTTTTCCGTCGTATCTAGGTCTTGCGGAAAAATCGGTGATTTTAATATTTCCTCCTATTTATTATCGGGCCTAATTGAGACATTTTAATCTCCATTTTGACAGCAACGAAAATTTATTTTTATGCATCTTAAAAAAAAATATTATTGTGTATTAAAGAACACAAGGCAGAAGCGAAACATCGCGTACATACTTATGTCTGTATGTTCTTCATTATTGTATTTTTTTTCTTCATTTGCTCGTGTCTTGCATTATAATCTAAAATATGAATGAAACCATAATATTTTAACTCAATTGATAGATCATAATATAATGAATAGTACAGTACAGTGCAGTACAGTGTATAAAAAGCAAAAAGCCATCTATTTTTAAGTAGCTAAAGCTTGAATTTCTGGCTGAAGTTTTATGCGTATCGCCCAATGGAACTTCAGCTAGTTTCAAGTTGTAACACTTTCATGTACACTGCTGTTATTCGCAGCGTAACAACTTAAATTTACCCTTTTTCAGTGGTTAGTATGCTGGTTGTTATTATGGAACACGGCCATAATCTCAATTCTGGCAATATACATTGTTTTAATACAATTCAAAATTTATCATATGATAACCGGAGATAATACATAGATGTAAGGAATTTTGCGATCCATTATCACTGAGCAAATATCACTTGTCTAAATAGAAAACAATCCTGTTTGTAAGCCAAAGAAAACCACTAAATGTGACAGCGGATCACCTTAAATTACAAGTTAAATGTGATATTCAAAATTTACTTTAAAAATATTTTTCAAAAATGATCTCTAATGTCACACTTTAATTGTAACACTTTGTAGCTAACTAGCTGTCGATATGACAGCTCGAAATTATTATTCCCTAATGTAATTGTGAGCCCACGAGATGACAATACTCAAGTTATTACATATGTACTCAAATATATATTACCAAAAACACTTTTAGTATTAATTGACAAAAATTAAAAACATTTAACTGGCTTTACTAAAACTTTATCTTTAATAGTTCATACACAATCTTAATTTTTTAAATAACCGACTCCTCAGATTTACTTTACCGATGCCTGCGCCATCTATGTACAAATTTAAATAAATTGTAAATATTTTCCTGCTGGTTTGGTAGAATTTGCTTATATGGCATCACTTAATGTAATGTAATGTAAATGAGTGAGAAGGCAACTTCCGTTTCGTACAACTGTCTTTGTTTTCGTTTCAGTTTTCTGAATTCACTCGTACTGGCTCGAATCAATTCAAAAATCAAAAATATTTCGCTGCTTTTACAAAAATTTTATATTTAATAATTAATACACAATCTCATTTTTTTAATAACCGACTCCCCATTTTACTTTACCGATGCCTGAGCCATCTATGACCAATTTAAATAAATTGTAGATATTATCCTGCTGGTGCGGTGTGTGTCATCACTAAATTTCCGATTATGTAAATGAGTGAGAAGGCAACTTCCGTTTCGTACACCTGTCCTTGTTTGCGTTTCAGTTTTCTGAATTCACTCGTACTTGAGCGAATTAATTCAAAATCCTCAGAACGAGAGCAAGGAAGTTTCACTTCAAAAATTCTTTTTGATCTTTTCTACGAAACTTTAATTGAATTACAAAAAATCTGAAAATTCTTAAGAAAAACTTTCGTGCGTTTTGGCGATGCATCAAAAATATGTCAAAATATTTTGTGGATTATAAAAATTTATTAACCGTGGGTTAAGGAGTTTCTGAAAGGTGATATAAATTATACGAAGGAACATTTTTAGAGGATTAAGACGTCTCTGCCTAACCCATGCATGACTAGAGTAGGTGTGTCGCAACTTCTTCTTTTATTACTTCAGATATTTTCTTTCAAAGTTTTAATTATCAAAGTCGAATTGTTCTGGTTGGATTAATTTTATTGAACTGTCACAATATTTCTTATTTGTTTTAAAATTATTAAAATAAAACTTGAATAAATATTAAGTCATATTTTAAACAAAATTTGATTTGTTCATGTCTGATGTAGTCTTTAAGAATAATTTATAAACAAAATACTCCTATGACATTTGACTGAATACATAATAGAAGTAATGAAAGCTTAAAGAAACTCTAAAATTATGTTTCGCCTCAGGTATTTACAAGGGAACTCAGATAACGATCATCACATATTAAAATTGAATAGACACAAGGTGTGGATTTTAACCGGATACGATGAAAAAGTACGCGTGGAGTGTGTCGTTGTTAGTAATGGAAAACGACAAAAATTTGTCTTCATAGTATTAGAAATATTTAAGAGAATAGTGGGTGCGCTGTGCGTTGAACAAAATCAAGATTTAGGCTGCTCGCTGAATTTGTTTGAATTTGTGCGAATTCTGATGAAATTTTATACAAGCCGACAATTGTCATATTCAAGGGTTGATTGAACTATTTTTTCTGAAAACGAAATCAACGCAGAATATTTATGAGAGGAGTTTATCTACAGTAAGCAGAATAGAACCATATCTATACAAGTGACATGGAACTATCTATGACGTTTGATATTATCGATAAAGTGCGCAATTCGAATCTAGCCGATAGGCGAGTGAAAGTGTACGCATTTACAAAAATCACACGAATAGGTCCAATTTTATATAATTAACTAGCTGGGACCCGGTGCGCCTCGCTGCACCCATAAGCCAATAGTAGCCCATAAAACCATCCATTGACTTGATATTTTTCGAGATATGAATTTTACACAGATGAAGTGTCCTAAAGAACGGATGTATGGGTCTTGAGACGGCCGCCATGAATCTAACGGCATATATTGAGTTTACTATATTGCTTATTGTATTTCAGTTTAGTTTCAATGGTGTCATGGCCGACCTATTTGACAATCAGGCTAACCAGGTGAACGAGTACATCTTGGAAATCACATAACAATAAAAACAATGGATGTTATTGTGAACTGGCTTAGAAAGACGATTACGGAAGATCGCTGATCCATATAGTCCTATGTTCCGGCACTGGTGAGCACCTCGGATCGACCCATTTAAAGATCATGTTAATGGCGCCAGGACAATGTAATGCTTTTGCTGCTCGTATCTACCCTTAAAGTGTACTTTCGCGATAACTTTGGGATGTAAACTGGGCTTTACAGTTCATCCAGTTACAAATAATGTCTCGTTATCGTCTTTTCTTCTTATTTTAGGAAAGAATATATTGCGAAAGGCTCACTTGCTTTCAAGTAAAGCGGCCAGTAACATTGGTTTTTTAAGATCGCCACTGGATTACAAATAAGCGCAAACTCAATAGTTTAGACTCAATAAAATGGATCTTTGGTCAAAGAGGGCTTGGAGTGGGTATAGAACGACGAATTGGGCAGTCGCCGATTGGTAGTCTTTTTCGATGAATCCATGTTCAATCTTATGGGACCAGACGTAACAGCCAGAGCTCGACGAAGGAGAGGAGCAGGATATTTCGATGAATGCATTCCCACCACTGTCTCCTTGTGTTATGATATGGGGAATCATCACATGTGAAGAAGTAGGGTCTATACTGATTCAGAAGGTCTGTGAAGTACAGAGAGGTTATCGGCAGTGGCGTGATTCCAATCCTGGAGCACTCTAGGCAATATCTTTATCAATAACCAATAAATTTGGAAACTGTTTCTAATAACTATTCTCAAAACAATTTGCCATGGCTTTGATCAGTTTAATCTTCAAGAAAGTGCCATCAGTATGTAGAGATTCCTAGCATCTTTATTAATGTAGCTTTAATTAATTGCGGTGATTCTATTTCTAAAGCAGTCTCGTTTTTTCCGCTACCTATACTTAATATAAGGCATTTCTTCATAACGTTTTGGAAAAAAAGTCCATTCAAAAAGGCATATTTTGCAAGCTTTATTCGTAGAATTTAGGTACCATAAAAGTTTGTTTTTTTATACGTCATAAAATTTTATTAAATCATAAAATAGAAACAAATAATGCTGTCTTTTCCCCATGTTCCACTCTCACCACACATACTCGAAATAACCCGCGCAGCTGTTAAACCAGAAAGAAAGTGCAAGGGGAATCCCCATCCATAATCTGGGTGTAATCTTTGCCTTAAATTCGCAGTCGTAACAAAATCTCGGGCCCACTTTCTTCATTTCAACTTAAATACGCTCAAGTCTATGTGTATGCAAACAAATCCCAAATCCTGCTCCTGCATCACACTCTCGCGCGGTTAAATATTTACGTTACAAATTTTTGCCTAGACGCGTTCTATGCTCAGCACATCCCCAACCCAGCCAAATACAGGGGATGAAGGGACCTCGTCGTCGTCGTCATTGCTGCGCAGAGGCATCTGATTATAAATTGTTATGAGTTCTAATATTTTACGTGAGGGGTGAAAGTGTACTTTTAAAATTCTAATTTAGTTAAAAATGCTAATGATAATAAAGGGAAACCTTTCCGTTTTGGGGTATCCAGGACAAGGAAATCCGCAGGGATGCGACCGCTACCATACGTGCGTCGCACTTCATCAGGCTAATATCGTTCTCTGGTTGCCTGAACTCGTTCAACATGACGCCTTTTGACGTTAAACCAGATTGGCCTCACGTTTTTTTCGGTGCTTCTATATTACACAATTTTTTTCTTCATCCTTGTGCATCTATGACAGCCCCGAATCCCGAAATATGATCCGAAGAAGACGTGTGTTTTGATAAGGGAAACTAAATTACCCCCTTCGCTCGGATGAGACCCTTAGCTCTGTGGAAGAGAGAGTGTGTTTTTTCGGTATAGGAGTGTATATAGGGACTAGCGCATATCCGAGGCGTTGGATTTATTGGAGAGCTCCATTCTTCTGCTGTTAGACATGTGTCCTGAGACTTTTGATTTATTCAAAGTTGAGGGGTTGATCCTGTTGTCCTTAAAACAGTTTTACAGTAAAACAGCAACACACTACTTGAATGGAAAATTTGTGTGTGGCGGATGAAAGGCAAAAAGGTATTAAGGGGAGGCCCTTTTCATTTATTGTCCCGCAAGGAGACGCTAATAGCACACGCGGGTATTCCCATGTGGTTTTCGGTTTCCGATTGTTGTTGTCGATTTTATGCGACACAAGTGACTCCTAACGGGTTACAAATTTGTTGCCATAGTTTTGTTACATATCTTTCCTGTATTTTGTACAGATTGGTTTGTGGTTTAATGTTCTGGGGATCAAAAGGACAACACAAATGGCAGGAAATGTGCCTTGTAGCCTGTAAATATTAAAAGGATCGGGTGAATAAGAACTAATTTATCAATTCCCAAATGAATTTGATACCTTTAAGGAGGTACTGTGGATGTGTTTTTGGATGGTGCAGCTGCTACTCGTTAAGTGCTTAAAGTAAAGTAGTTGGGACTAATTTGACCTTTATTTTGTAATTTCGTGTCGGATGTAGGGCAATTTTTTTTTGGGAAGCCTTTTTATGCTGTAGGTTAATTCGAACAAATTCGTGGCTTTGTCGGAAGGAAGGAGCCGGTGTAAAAATTTGAGGTTTTTTATTTGATATTTTGAACAAGAAAATGGCATTATATAAAAGGATCTCATTTTTAATTGATTCAAATTGGCAGATTTGAGAATATTATCATATAAATAGTTTCCAAATTAAATACTGTATTCAAGAAAGAGGATTTTGAAGCCGATTATTCCTAAATTGTTTGAAACACATTCACGATAATTCTCTATGGCTGCTCAGAATAAAGTTATTGAATATCAAAAAAATCCCGAGCAGCCGTATCGGCTGCAGTCGCGTTCGACTACTGCAAATGTGATGGTCTTAAGTGCAGTTCATTACGCATAAGCGGCTTCACCGACTGGCATGTTCTGATGGTGCTTGAAATTGCTGTTGCTTTTTCGCCAGAAGTTAGAAATGCAAAAGCTCACTGGAATGACAATACAAAAATTACAATTGATCACTTTCTTTTGAGCGACCTTTTATGTTCAACCTAAGTTCGATGTTTTGTTGGGCGAACTGAAGTTTGATTTATCCTGAGTTCATTATGTGAAAAACCCCGGCTTCACCTACCTCAGTTCAATAATGTTCCGTTCAATCCACATACATAAATGGCTTCGCGGGCTAAAGATCAGTTCATGTTCAGTTTGTGTCTGAAATTTTTGTTGCATTTTCGAGAGAGGTCCCAAATTTCCACAACTTCACTGGAATGCCATTCTACTTTTCCAGTTGATTATTCTCTTTTAAGCGAGCTTTCACGTTTAACTTCAGTTCGAGTCCAGTCGGGCGAACTGAGGCTTGTTTTATCCTCAGTTTAATAACTGGAAATTGTATGCGAACTGAGGTTATTTTGACTAATTTGCTCGAATTTGTTTATTTGACCAATTTGCTTAAACTTGCGCAGTTCGGCCGATGAGGGTGAAGCCGCGGTAAAAATGTATGAGAACTAAGGTCTGAACTGAAGTTCATTACACCAATTTTCTCGGCCGATGCAGTTGATTTCGATAATTTTAAATTGAAACTTGGACTGTTGACTGTTATAAACTGTTGATAGCAAAATTTTTGAGATATTGATTAATAGATGTTATCAAATTGTATTAAGGAAAAGCCCAATAATCAGTTAAACAGCCAACTTCGAGTTTAACCAACAAAGCGGGTACGAACGGGTATCTATCGAAGTCCTTGGAGGTATCTAGAGTACCCCAATCTGTGTGAACATTGGTTTAGTATGTTAATCACTCAAGAAGCTCACCAGTACACCATTTTGGTCTAAGGTCGTACTACTTGTCGTTTAGTATGTGGTTGGATTCAAGATATTCCATAATAAGTTTTTTATTAATTAATGGCTCTATGATTTTGGAGAGAATAGAATTAACTGCTCTTGAGCAGTAGTTGGAAAGGTTTATGGAATCGAGTCCTGAAGAAAATCCTAGCGATTGAGTGCGCTGAATGCTCGGGAACAGACGATGGCGAGTTGGTAAATTTTGATGGGAAAAGAAATTTTGTACTGCCAGTGGTCGCATAGAAGCTCTGTTTTCTTCACTGAATCAAACGAGACTTTATGTAGGGTTTTAAGGTGATCCTAAATCAAAACAACTTATTTGGAACTCATTATCTAAACAATTACTTTGTGACGCGGTAATTGATTGTGTAGGCTTGTTGTTTTCTCATCATCACGATCTTAATATGTTTTAAGATAAAAGTTTTTGTGAATAAAGTGATTTTAGAAGTTCATAACACTAAAGAAACATCGTGACACTATTCCATTGAATGCATAGAATATACCAAAAACCGATGATAAAATTAACAACAAAAGCCAACTTGAAACGTTGAGCTCGTTTGCGATCTCTTACACCTAATCGCCATATGTTGTCTTTTGTATCCTTTCATGAAATAAACGATCTCTTTTTGTGAGATGATAAACGATTTCCATTCTTTTCCTAATTTTTCAATCCAACAAAAACATCGGCCGGCAAGAAGGCGATAAATCCCACACGCATATTACCCAAAGCGGTAATCTGGCAGCTTCCATGGTTTTCGCTTCCAAATTGGTGTTAAATTCTGTTAAAAAGAGAATCATCAAAAAATTTCACAGTCCCAAATTAATTCTCTACACCTCCGGAGCGCAGGAATCTTCCCAATTTGGTAAGGAATTATCGACCTTCTTCCATTTGCAGCTGAATAGGTGCTTTCTGGCTCCAGTACATCTTCCGCAGTCCGTCCACTATTATCTACATAGATACCCATGAGAGGAGCCTCCGGAGCCCAGATGACGCTGACTGACTGAGATTGGGAAACGTTAGTAACGCATTGTAAGCAAATCACAGGCCGGTGGCGGTACTCGGACGGATCCCGGCGAGGAGGGGTTCATATTTTTTAATAAAGCGTAAAATTGCTTTCCTCTGTGTGTACTGACATTTTTCGCTATTAATTGTGCCGTCATCTAGCGGCGGGTAGGAGATAGCGCAGAGGTGCGGTGCGGAGCATGTTGTTTAGCCACGACAGCCGGAAAGGAAAATCCAATCAGAGAAATTTTTACCGAACAGCGAGTGGTTGGTTTCCTGAAGACGCGGTCGGAGTCAACGACATTTAGCAGCGTCAAATTCGTGTTAAATGTGGTGAAGTAAATTGACTAATTCCAACCCTCAACTGTGGGCTCCAGTAATGGCTGCGAGACCCTCCGTTGGGAGAGATCCTTTCAGGCACTGACAGATTTAAATACGGGTTTCGCCGTCAGCGCTTCCGAATGTCACGCCCAATAAGCTCCCGTCGTCATATATGCTATATAATATACAAAGTACCACCAGAAAGAACACAGGGTTGCGTAATTTGAATACGGGTTGGACAACCGACCACATCTGGGGATGGCGTACTGCGTTAACGGCGCGCGGTAATGCCATCACACATGCGTGTGACGAATCAAGCGGACAGATGAAATACCCTCCATGTGGAAAAATGCTCAAATCTGATGCAAAACGAAAAAAACCACCCAAGGACCGGTCCCTGTCAGAATCCCGGCGACAAGGCATATACTTTTTAATAGGGTGGTTTCGAAGGGCCACACTAGTGTTCATGACACATGAATTGTCAGTTGGATATCGGCTCACTTTTTGTGCGACATATCAGTTTCCCGAGGACATTTTTTTGTGTGTTGTGTGTGCAATTCCTTGCCGCTCCGTTTGCCATCTTTTGTTGCGGTCTATACTATTGCAGTTGAAAGGGAAATTACCGGAGTATGGTTGTTGGTGGGTCTTTGCCTGGAGGGTATCGAGACGATAATAAGGGCGAGTTCCTTACTAAATAAGGGAAAATGGAAAAATTTTCTTCTCGTAATTCCTGTTTGCGATTTTACTTAGCCTAGAGGCTGTGTTTCACTTTTGCTGTGTGATGAAAACGAACCAATTTCGGTTGCTGTGACAGGATATTTTTTTTCTTCGGTCGTTGTTGAACTGCTCCTGTTCTTTAATAATAAGAAGCGTCTGTGTTCGGAAATTATATATAAGGGAATCTAAGAATTAAATTGGTTATTATTGGGACCAGTACTAGTTTTTAAGGATATAAAATTTATATTACTGCTAGAGGGAAAAGCGGAGTATTATTTCATATCCTCGTATTGCAAATGTAATTGAACCACGCTGGCTAATCCGTGGTATAATATTTGGATTAAAATTTAAAAAAAGGGTGATTGAAAACTGATTAATCGATAAGGTTTTTGTTCGAATTTTAAGTTTTCCAAGGGGAAACTGACATACCCTCTTTTCAGGTCATGGTTCATATCGGAACTGATCGATAAGAAAGAGTATTTTGAATATATCTCTGTTTTTTATATGAAAACCTTTTTTATGTGAAAGGCGTCACCGGAAAAGAGTCACCATTTGTACAACCAATAGGTCATATCGCAGTCGTTATTGTGCAACGTGTAGTAGTTAGCTTGGTTCAAAGGAACGAAAAAAGCACAGAATAGATTAATAACAGTTTGGAAGGTACTAAAGGACAAGGCGATGGACCTTGCGTATGAATTCTCGATATCTACAGGAAATTTACACAAAACCCACCGTAACAAAAATCAACACAAAAATTTTTTGTAATGGGGCTGGAATTTCGCATTATTTACATCCCCAAAAGCAGCCAGCTGAGCCAGACAATAGTTCTTAGGTAAGGTAAGGCTTTTTGTATGGTCAATGGTTTTATCGACATCAAGCTCCAGTTGGAAAGGTATAAGATAAAAGAGCGAAGGTACTGTTAATGCCAATACGCGAGTTGAACAACCCGATCTCATATCTAATACCACCACGACAAAACGCTGTCTTCGGCGATCGAGCCCATCTCCTACCCCTCACATTTTACTTTCTTCTGATCACGTGAAAAGGCAGTAGGACATTGATACAAAGGCGCAAGACAAAAAAAAAAACGAAATTTTTTAGGTGAGACATGTGGAAATACAAAGGACCATGACACCGAGTGGACTTCGACAATAGATGAATGACTTCACTGAAAATCCAATGCTTGATAGGTGATTAGAATTGCTATAGACTAGTGTTTTTTTTAAAGCACAAGAACTAATTAATGTACAAAATCTAATCTCTAAAGTGAACCCAAATAATAAGTACAAAACGCTAAAAGTATTTAAAAGTAAAATACTTATTAATCCATTAAATATTTTGCGATAGTAAACATGCCTCGAGAAATAAACAGGCAATTATGTGCCATTGACTGGTTATCGTTTTATCACAGAGGTCAAGAAGAATTGAACGAGGCTGGTACTTGGTGAGGGACCGCTAGGAAAAACGGCACTCATGCCTGGAGGGAGAAGAGGTAAAAAAATTAGTGAAAACACTTCAAGTGTTTAGACACTAAACACCTGAATTTGCAGTGTATCGCAGGTAAGCGAAGTATCAGCAAGAGTCTCATCCCAATATGGATCAACTTTCAGTAATTGTTATGCCTGGTAGGCGTCTTAATTCATGAACGTTTTTAAGAGCAATGTAGGAGGACCAATGCCATTCTTCTTCTTCTTTAATGGTGCTGCAGTCTTTACCGCACTCGGACCTCTCGAAGTCTCGTCTTCTAGTCGCTTCTACTTCTTGCTAGCTCTCTCCAATTTGTTATAAGAAGTTTCCGTATATTTTCCATCCACCTATTTCTTGGCCATTTTTCTGTGAATTTATTAATTGCTATGATCAATTTCACGTTCTCTTCGAAGCTTTTTAGAAGGAGACAAACTGTATAGTTATCCCAGAATATTCTTTTTTATCAATACTAAAAAAAATTGATAATTCCTAACACCATGCAACACGAGAACTCCTCCAGTACGATTTTTTTTTTTTTTTATGTGACACACTAGAGACTTAGGGAAGGCCCCTTTGTACTGTCGACCATATATTTATTTTTTTGAAATGTCGAACAGCAGCTCTAGTCGGAAGATAGAGAGAGAAGTGAAGGAAAGAACTGTCACAACCTAGCTGCGGTATTTTTATTTCACCTACTCCCAACCATTTCGCGACTCTGACATCGGGGCATCGAGAAACAACTCGCTGGAGTGTTATGCCTCCTGAAACGAGTTGAATCTTATCAACCAACCGATGACATGCGCTTGGTGGAGCGAGGAAGAGAACTAGTGAAGGCTATGACAGGAGGAATCAGGAATGCAAAGAGGGAAGAAGAAAGAAGGAAAGTTATGTAGGCGGGAAATTGGGAAAGGCTAGGACCGTGGCACCGCCGGGAATCGATCCCGGGACCTCTGGGGATAGTAGTCAGGCGCCTTACCCCTAGACTACCGATTCCATCCAAGATTTGCGAAATGTTCACTAGTCTAGTCCCCTGTCTTTCAACCAGACGTATACAAACTTCGGCATATAAATGCATCTCAAGTGGTCCATAACTTATGTATCTCTCTCCATTACCAGAGAGGCTATCTTAAAAAATATTAACGAACTCCATTCGGATTTTTCGTCCGGCCCTGACGGTGTTCCCCCTGATGTTCTAAAATCCTCTGCAGGGGCCCTTCTGTATACCCTGATGTACTTATTCCAATAATCCATAATTACAGGGTGCTTCCAAACTTTATGGAAGAGCTCTTTTATAATCCCCTTTTATAAAAAGGGATCCAAGAACGAGATATCGAATTATCAACCGAATGCAAAGTTATCGTATAAACCAAAACTCCTTGATCTATTAATTATTTTGAGATTGTTCCTATATGTAAGACACCTATCTCAGCAAATCAACACGGTAATCTTACAGCTCGTTCCACGCCCACTAATCTACTTCAGTTCTCTTCTCATACTGTTGGGGGCTTCGTCACTGGTTGCCAAACCGATTGCCTTTATTCGGCCTTTGACATAAGGCAAGGCCTTTGACAAGCTCTCTCACTCTATTGTAGCTCTCAAACTAAAAACGGCTTCCCGCATGCTCTTGTGGTTGGATTTCAATCGTACTTAGCCGAAAAAACCTATCAAGTGCTATTTCGTGGAGTCAAATCCAGAAACTATGAAGGGCCCTCTGGCGTCTCGCAAGGTAGTCATCTAGGTCCTCTGATTTTTATCTTATCAATCGATGACCTTGTCACCTTACTAAAGCACTGTAATATCCTTATTTACGCCGATAACATCAAACTGTACCGTCTCATAACTATACTCAGGATTGAAAACTTTTGCAAATTGACCTTAACATATTCTATTCTTGGATAACAACCTGCTTCTTAATATTAGCAAGTGCGAGTTCATGACGTTCTGTAGGAAACGAGGTACGATATGACTATACTTTTCTTCACAACATAATCTCTGTAACTGATCTTGGGGTTAGGTTTGATTGTAAGCTGGATTTTTCCACTCACATCAATTATATTTCTTCCAACGGCAGTTTAGTCCTGGGATTTATAAAAATATGGTCCAAGAAATTCAACAATCCCCTCATAGCTAAGCACTTGTACATATCTTTAGTCAGGCCTTTACTCGAGTATGCTTAGGAGTGCTTTTAGCTTGATAACTAGTAAAGTTGTCCTTAAAAGGACTCTTCTGCTTGCCCCACTCATTCTTTATTTTTGTACGTTTCTCTGTTTGATGTTTTGTGCTCTTATATTTTGTTTATGATTTTATGTCTACATGTTTTAGCTGAGCCACTGAGCAGTGGTAAAAGTTTCTCAGCCCAGTTAGAAGGGTAACTCTATTAAAACAAGTGATGAGTCGATTCATAAACGTACAATGAATTGAATATAGTGTTTGTTTCTAAATTGAACAATTCCCGCCACTAATTCGGGAAAACGTATACATTTATTGTTTTCTGTCGAGCTGAAAGCGATTCCAGGTAATAGTATACATATGTATGTTGTAATTTTGTACGAACTTTTTTGATAAAGTGTGGTAGCTTAACCTTCATCTTTAATTATGCAGTCATGTCTCTCACCTTTTTATAAATTACTGACATAACAACAGCTGCCACAGAACTCCTTCTTACTACCACTCCTTCATACATCCTTGTTATTTTGTTTTGAATAAGTAAAAATTCCAAAAATTCAAATTAAATAAAAATAAATCGTTTCTAGAACTTGTTAAAATCATTCCTAGTATTATTACTCATATCCCATGAAAGCAATTTTGTATCATCATGCAAATTTAAAAATCAATATATTATAGGAGTATGAAGCTCCACATTCTTTTGCATATTTCATAAGCTTAACTTCTCAGAACAATGAAGAATGCGCAATTGTTATTTTTTTCCATTCTATAAAAAATTAAATTAAAAGTGTATGTGTAATTTTCCAAAAAACGACCAAAAAAATTGTTTTTCGAAGAAAAATAAAAATAGATTTTCACGACAACAATGATTCGATTTGTTTTGATAAAATTTTCTGTGGAATGAAGCAATTTCATGACAATCATGACAATCTTAGAATAAGTGATAAGTTAAATTCGGCCTATTTTGTCTGTTTGAGAGTACCCAGAAATGAGAAATCCAATTCAGTTATTATTGTTATTAGTTTTGTATATATGATTTGGACAAACAAACCCCATTTGTTGACATTTTTTGGAGTACATAACTTCATAACAAAACGATATGACTTTTCGCCATACTTCCAAATTAACTTAAATTTCTCTTCAGTTTATCTGTATATCTTCAAAATTAACACTCCAGTGTGGCCACCGAGAAACTGTATTGTATGTCATTGACCATCTCACTCTATTATCTCAATCCATAAAAAAACATATCATGTCCAGAGAGAAAACCTTCATTTCAAAGAAAAAAAAAATGTTTCCAACATTCTTGCAAAAAGCTAATTACCGCCAGCCTTACCTTCACCTGAGTGTCGATCTTACTCTACTTTTGCTTTCTGAATCAATGACCCACCGCCGCTCCACTGAAGTGGCATGACGCCCGATTTTTCCCCGTAATTTAATCTGAAAGTATTTTTTTCCCACTACCTTCTCCCAAAATGAAGTTATCAAGTTGTTATTAAAAATTTTTCTAATAAACTCCGGGATGAGAAGGTGGTCCACCGACTGACTGCACACCGGTTATAATAACAGGCCGACGAGTTTTTCGAAAATATATACACACACGGACTTTACCTGTACAGAAGCACACCCACACATTTATCCCAGTTTTGCTGGGTCATGCTCGGACGAAAAGAGTGCAACTTCATAATTTGATAAACTCTGTCGGCCCAACAAAATCTCTTGCACTGACAGGAGCCTGCTGTCGTCACATCGTGGGCACTGGGACTGGTCTTGGGGCACATCTCAAGACGCCAGTGAATATGTACTAGAAGTAGACCACAGTATCTTGGAACCGGTTCTATAGTTTCTAGCCTCTACTTCCCAACTAGAACAGCACGGAGCGCCGGGAAAGGTTCAGTTCGGTCGGCTGATGCTGGTGGTGCAATTACGTCCAAATAACAGACTGGGCCCCGGCTGTTGCCCTGCTTTGTATGTTAATCACTTGACCACTTCGGACATTCAGACCGATTTGGCCCAGGGATAAGTACAAGTTGGTCCCAAAAACTACGATACCCACAAACGACGTGCAGTAACGCGACCCGCTGGAGACTACATATAATGCGCGCTCCTGCACAAAGGATGCACCGGGCGTGCTGCTGCTGCCAGTATATTCTCAGAAATGCAGTCGAAATTGCAGTCAGCATGCCGCACCCCTACCCCCTGGGCTGTCATGGGCTAGCGTGTGAGGTTGATAATTGGCTCAGTTGCACCCTCGACGTTTGGATTATGATCCCGACTCAAAACTTCTGATGGGTCACGCCATCGAGTCCTGTTCGGAGTCCTTTTCGGTATGATTTATTAAATCGATTCGAGGACTTTTATATTGTAACTGCTGCACACCCTCCGTGCTAGTGTTGAATGGTCGCCGTTGTCGGGAAGGAAGAGGATTATTCCGGAAGTCATAACGGTTTATAACTATGTAGAGAGGGCGCTCGGTGGAGGTTGGTACCAACTTCCCTGACCCCTTTTGGTCATATATGTATATACGCGATGCAAATAGCCGGATGCGGAGTTATTATTTTGGCAGTGAGGACTTCATCAGTTCTTTGAGCATTTTTCCTAATTCAAGGGGTTAAAGCCTTTATTGTGGTGTTGGTTGCATAATTATTTATTTGCATATTAAAAGGGATTTTGGGTCAACCAAACGCCTGGCAGCCGCATTATGTTATGTCATTGCTTTATTTTACAACGTGTCCTTCAAAATCAGAGATTGAATCAGATGGAACAGGAAGCTCTAGTCAGAAAGTTATCGATTGAGCAAGCACCTACTGGCGTCCACCTTTATTGCGCCTATATACGATAGCAGAAGAGAAGGCAACGAATTGCTGTCAAGAGGTTAGCCGAGTTCAATGAACCACATCCAAATGAAAAAAGTGGTAAAACGAAGCACAGAAACGCTGCATGGAATCGAACCACAGATCTCTAAGGAGGTAATCGGGTGCCTGAACCCTTAGGTTAATAAGTCCCCTTGCTACTTAATGCTGGTGTTAAAATCGGTACTCAAGAAAATTAAGTGGTTGAGAAGAAGAATCGTCAATGTTTTTATTTACAAAGCGGATGTGGGATGAAAAAGTTAATTCGACTGCAATGTGCTAATTATTCTTTATCCAACAATGCCTTGTCACTTAGGCTTACGCTAAGCTCACTCTTTGGTTTTAACAGCTCATCATATCGTTGGTCATGTCATCTCTATTAAAAGATCTAGCTCGAAGGAGTTAGAAAGTTTCTGGGTATGAACGGTCGAGAGTTTGTTGAAGGCGAAGAAAATGATTAGTGAGCGAGGAGGCTAGTTTGAATTCCTACATATTGTAGAACTTTAGAAATACTGACTGTTTGAAATTGTTCCACAGATAAAAAGGTACGCAAACATAGGTATAAAATGAAACGGAAGCAGGATAGCTTTTATTTAGGCTGCAGAGCGTTATATTTCTGCGGTGGTTCCAATGAGTCAATGAACCTCCCCTGACAATATATGCCTTGGCGACTAATCGGTCTCAAACCCTTATTATTTTATTAAGCTTCGTTTTAATAGTAAATGGCACGTTGACAGTTGTTTGTGAGCTCATACCCATGTCCTTGCTCCAACACCAGCTATACACATTTGAAAAACTGGCTTACATGTGGTCCAAAATCATGCAATCGTGACCGCCGCTGATCGTTGTGACGACATCATCTGAATCAGGCTGAACTTTAAAGCTCGGGCAAGAAGTTCGTCCGTTAGGTACGATTGACCAAAGAAGAAGTGATAGGACGCCTTTTTCTGGCATTATCGTAACCAATAGTGATCTCAGCAGTTATGAAATCTGCTGTTGAGAAGCGAAGTTACCCATCCCGCAGTGGGGAGTTTAGTGATCTTTTTTACTACCGCTTCATTGATCCCTTGAAAGGTAACGTTGTCAAAAGCCTAAAGAAAAAGATCACTTTGGCCAGGAAAGGACCTCTACACATCTCTCACTACCACGTAAATGGCAGTCCCTGTGGAATGGGTTAACCCCTGGATTTAAACAGTGGAGTTGGTTTGCTGTAAGATCCTCCATAATAAGCATGTCTACGGATACAGAATCCATGGAAAGTACTCGATTAAATACTCATGAGTAGAATCGAAAGAAAATTACTCAATGAGTACTTTTTAATCAGTCAAAAGTAGTTGATTCCTTGAGAATTGATGAGTACTTTTTTGACATTTCTGCGAACTGCCTTAGCGTATGCGTTACTAGATTTTCGGCTGCAACAGGTTACAAATACTTGTAGCTTAAATCCCGAGTAAAAACACGCATAAATGCAGATGCCCCACAGGTATGCACTCTCCCGCTCCAGGCAATAATATATAAAAATGCGCCTCTGGTAGAAGTTGTAACCGACCATTCCAAACCGGAGTGTCGCTTTACAAAGTGGTCTCCCAACTTAGTACTAATCACGTCCACCGCTGCTTGGCCTACGCAATCGAACGCATGGAAGAATGCGGATATGTGATCCGGTATCAAAAAGCTTTTATTTTGTTTCTCTTTTACCATGGCCTTTTGATTACCAAGCGCTAGCGTAGGCTTAAAAAAGCAGTGGCCCAACTAAATTCTAACCACTTGTACTGAGTCTACTAATGTCACCCTTCTAGGTCACGAAGATAATCACCCGTTTTCTTCGTTCTATAGAATTTATTAAAGCTCCAGTAATGCTTCCTCGGGAGCATATTTAACAGCGCTCAAAATAAGCTCCCCTTAGCAGCGCTCCCATTTTTTTACAATGCATAGTAACAAATCGTGGCTCGTTACAACTTTGGCGAGTATTACACTAGAGAATTGTGGCTGTTTTGGTTAACTCAAAGCGTTTCTTCCTGCAACATCTATTAATGTGGCGATGGAATTTTTAGATTTCAGTAGAATGGTTGTTAGGAAACTGATTGACTTGACACTGCGATCATAATTTCCATCCATAGAGGATGGGGCACAAAACTCCTTCTAGCCTACGCATTTTATATATATATAGGTACTCTAAGCTTTTATATAAATTTTTTAGTCTCTACACGAAATTTTCGTTGCAAAATACACCTTCAGCGTGCAGAATTTTCCTTGAAGAGTAGGTATCGCACCTCTATATGCACGAAGACCGCCTAATACGTCTTTTTCCGGCAAATATCAAAGAAGCAATAAAAATAATAAATCTTTTGTTATGTTATTGATACTTTCTTATTTATACCTGAGTCCTTTTTATCTCTCTTCCACTGAGAGTGTATACCTGCAATTCAGTCATGAGAAATTTTTTGATCCTCTTTTACCGCCTTATCGGCGACAATTCTTTATTATGGAGAAAGAAATGGATTTCGTATGTATTATAACTCATACTAGGCCCTTTCAGAATATGAAAATGATTTCAGAATTCGCGATTCCTGTTCAAAATGCATACATACATACATATATTAAAACAATTCGCCTGGATGTAGAGTTCCTTTTCAGATTTTCCTTCGATACTGACCCATTTATTTCTACACCTATACTTCAACATCATTAAAACAATTCAAAAGTTTTGACAGCTTAAAACGTTCCATTTTCACATTCCACAATCATATCTATGTCCTAGTTTTAAAATCCTGTAATCCCTGCCACAATCCACTTTTTTCTCTATCAATGAAACCCTTTCCATCAATTATTCCAAAAATTAAATCTGATTATTAAACTTTCGCCTCCCGTGTTCCCTAAATCAGTCCGGGAACAGAAAAACAAATTTTTTGTGTTGGGATTATTAAAATCTAAAACCTTGGAAAGTTTTGAATTAATCGGATTCGGTTCTAATTAGGTCAAACCTATTCCAGCATAATTCCTTTCGCCACGGCGCCGTATGCAGAGAGATAGAATAATTCAATGAAAACAATGTAAGGAAGATTACGCTGCCCCGCCGCACCATCCCGGGCTGTCCTGGAAGGGGTATTCAGGGGGGCGAAAATCAATAGCGGTTGAAATTCCATACGGAAATCCAATGCAGGTCCTTTTGTTGCAAAAGTTGAACCAAATGTACTTTGAATAATTAATGACCAAAGGATACGACTTACCACAATGCTTTCGAAACTTCCGTTGAAAAACCGAAAAAAAAATACACACAACAGAAAAATAAAAAGCAGGTGGAAAAAGGAATAAGTGCTGGTCAAAGGATAACGGATAATAAGTGTGATTGGGTTTTGCTGTGAACTCTTCTAGCTTTTATTGATTTGACGGGAGAATAAAATTTTATAAGTTTTATTTTTCCTGGTGTTAAAGGAGATGGCTTCAACCACGGTGGAAACGTAATTCTGCGCTGGCCTGGATATGGAACTTGCACTAATCGAGCCATTTCCACCAAGATAACGAATTCATATTCCCAATGGTGGGAAGGTATAAGGTGGAGCACGAATGTGATAGCCCAAAAAAATATGTGAATACCTCGTTATTATTTCATCCGATTTTGCTTTGTTTTTCCAGAATCGTTGTTGGGGAAATGAATTTTTAATACTGGATAGATTCAACAACGCAGATGGAATATGAGTGGTGAAATTGTATCATTGAACGAAGTCTTCAAATTGGATTCATGGAGAGGTGCTCACGATATGGTCAACAAATGAGCTACAGGGTGATCTAACAGAAATAACACGTCGTTTTTATTTTTAGCACAAAATTTGTATTATTATTTTTTATTTCTTATGCAATTAAAACTGTAGGTGTACTGGGTTTGTTCAGATCAAGGAATAATTCTTTTGTACATCGAATGCCAGATGCATGAAAACTTGAAAGTTGGGCAACTTGCATGTGACGCCTTAATACTTTTCTTCCGTCATTGGGCCAAAATCGTAGTTCGCGCAAGCTCGCTAACAACAATTCAGTAGCATTTCTCCCTGGATGGCAGAAGAAGAGACCTTTTGGAGTTGACCACCATTCATCAAACTCCTGCCGTCAAGCACCCTCTACACGAAGCTAAAAGGGGCTCCAATGGACAATTTCTGCGGTTTTTATAAAACACAAAATAGTTCACGGTGATCAAATAGGAGATAGCAGACAAAGTGTAGGGAATTACTATTAAGAAGAAGGCAAGAAAGAAGGGATATTCCTTAGATGGACAAGTGGTAAGACGGAGAGCCAATCAGTTGCTTGGAATCAACCACGGACCTTTGTGATGGTATCGAAAGTCTCAATGGTCATTGGTCTTCCAACAATGTGGACCCATAAGTATCTATTGAAAATGGACAATACGTTTACAGATCTAACAGAGAGCTGAGTTGTCTTGTGAAAGACGAAACAATTATTAGAGCCTGATGCTATAGGACCAAGAAATAAAGGAAGACCAAGGACCAGATGGCCTGAAAGAAAAAGAAAAAGATCTGACGTAAGAAGTAGAGAAGAGAAGAAGCATTGGACAGGAACGACTAAAGGGTCCGCCAAAGAACTTTTTTTTTTTTGAAAATGCTATAAAAAAAAAAAAACTACTGAATATTTTTCAAATTTCTTTTTTATTTGAAAGTACAATCCCTCCGGTTAATGATGGAAAATAATTTCATTCAAATGGCTGCCTCGGCTGGCCATGCAGTAGCCTACACCATCGGTCCAATTTTTAAGTACATTATCGATTGTGTGCAGCTGTATTTCACCAATGGCTTTACGAATATTGTCCTTTAAAGCGTCAATTGTCTCTGGCTTGTCGGCGTAACACTTATCTTCGACGGCACCCCACAAAAAGTAGCCCAACGGTGTCAAATCGCAGCTCCGAGGTGGCCAAACGACATCAGCTCTGCGGCTGATAATGCGATTTTCAAAAACAGGGCTGTGTGACACGTAGCGCCGTCCTGTTGAAAGCAAATGTTGCCAATATCCTCCTCTTCAATTTCTGTGAACAAAAATTCGTTCAACATGGCCCGATAACGATCGCCATTGACTGTAACGGACACTACTTGCTCATTTTCGAAGAAAAATGGCCCAATTATGCCTCTGGACCAAAATCCGCGCCAAACAGTGACTCGTTTTGGGTGCACCGGCTTTTCAATGAATGCGTGCGGGTTTTCTGTGCCCCAAATGCGACAATTCTGCTTGTTTACATACCCGCCAAGATCGAAATGAGCTTAATCTGAAAAGATGATTTTTTTGGCAAAATCCGCATCTTCTGCAAGTCGATCGCAGGCCCACTTAGCGAAGCGAAAACGCATTGGATGGTCAGTTGGCTTCAACTCCTGAACCAATTGGACTTTGTACGGCGTCATACCAAGGTCTTTACGCAAAATTCGTCTCAATGATGTCTGCTAAATGTCCAATTGTTGAGAACGACGGTGAACTGATGTTGATGGCGATTCACGCACACTTTCGGCCACAGCAGTAATATTCTCGGGTGTACGCACTGTTTTTGGCTTTTCACGCGTTGGTTTATCGATGAGGATGCCAGTTTCACTTTTTTCACAAGGTAACGAACATACGGAGCTGACGGTGCTTGTCTTCTTCCAAAATCCGTACGCAATTTTCGCACACATTCTGCAACATTACCATGATTTTCAAAGTAATGTCGCAATATTTCCTAGCGTTGTTCAAGCGTATACACAACCATATTCGTTCAGCGGAAGGATAAAACTAATTATCTGTCAAAACAGACATGAGCTAAGTGCTTCCATACAAGAAATAAGCACTAGTTGAAAAAAAAAACGTTACATGGCGGAGCCTGTAGAAGAAGCTAACGAAATAGGCCGCATCTCACCTGTGGTCAGGTAGACGAAGAGAGCTGTTTATATTCAATGCCTCGGAAACAATGCGCTGTTACCAGCTTTGAGCCATCTGTATAGATACATAATGACCCAGCCAGAATGACGTACATATTGAAATCGTTCTCCAAGGTCCACGTAGATATAGTGTAATCTGAGTTATCCGCAGCGGTGGCGAACCTCCTGAGGATGCATGAGTGACGATATGAATATGGAGCCCAACCAAGAGAAGGCAGCCATTTGCTCAGTATGTATGTCCAAAGGAATCAGATGCAATAAGACATCCAGCGCAGCTGCTAGGGTGCTTATCATTGCACCACTAATACACAGCTCAGCTGTTCTTGGATCCTTTGCAGTATCTTACGATACGTAATCTTCTGTAATTCCGTCTACCATACCAATATGACATGCATAAATATAGGTCTGATTCCGCCTTTTTCACGAGTTTGCATTTTGCAAAATTATTTCACTTAAATAGCTTTGGTAGTGTGGTGGTTAAGAAGGCAACTCCCACTACAGAGGTCTTGGATCGATTCTACGCACCGCCATAGCTCTTCGGCCTTTCACTTTTCTCACCCAGAAAATAATGTTGCTTTCAGACTAGGTGTACATCGTAGTGCGGATGTACAACCAACATTATTGATTGTGAACTCGATCAGAACTCGTTGCGCGCATGTGTTTGATGAAAATCTGGATGTAGGTCCGATTTCACCATGTATGGGGGCACCTTTACCATTAGGGTTGGCTATTTAAAATTGTACGTACTCTATGTACAAGAGTCGATAGTACAAAAGCAAGAATCTTACTGCTTTTAGAGTCGCTCGAAAAGAGGATATTGAAAAGAGGTTACGTTCTGATAAATGTTGCATGACTTTATAGTAGACGGATCACCTTATTCTGGAATGGATTTTCGATACAACCCTAGTTCACCCCACAACTTGGACGGCTGAGAGTTAATGGTACTTTGTATGGAAAATTCCGATTCCACTCCCGTATAGTCCTAACATTGCACCATTATTACTATCATTTGTTTACTCTTTTAAGGCAAAGGTTTAGATTCACAAGACTTTCACGAAATTTAGTTGACTACTACTACTGAAACATAGTTTTCTGTTTGTAAACAGATGTATACAGTAACTATAATGACATTACCGAACACTAAAGAAATGGTTTGATCAGCCAATAAAGTAAAAAAATATGGAGAATATTTGCTGATTACATGCTACCCCCTTGGCAACGAGCGAAATCAAATAATTCGTTATAATTCATATTAAAGATTTAAAGCGAAAATGTCAACAGTCGTAAGTGCTCTTCATTAATTAAACAAAAAATCTAACAAATCATCTTTTGTGTAACCCTTAACTAAAGAGGATTTCCCCTTTTCATAAAAGCGTCCCAAGACTGAAGGGGATGAGATTCAATTGTATTATGTTACATGGACCTCATATTAAGTAACACATCACCCCAAAAAAATTCCTCAACGAGAACAAGTACTGTCAATATTAGTAAATATTAAAAAAAAAACAGAATCTCCACAAAAGCCGAGGGGCTGTTCAGAATAATTCGGAACTTTAAACGGATTTTGTTACCCCGGCTCTAGGCGCTGGGTGGGTCCACCCTTCATCCCCTTCGCCGCCCTTCCGGCAAAAGTGAAACAGTTATTGATGCAGACTTGAATTTCATTTTGCAACCCCTTGCGTATGAAATCTTACACGGCAGATAGCGAAGGGTGGGATGATCTGAGCGAGGCAAGGCGCTACTTTATTGCAAAAACGGAAGCCAAGACCCATATTTCCCAGCGTGACTGGTAGGGCTTGATTCGGAGGCGCGAAAGGGTAGGTTGGCTCGGTGTAGTGTTACCGCTTTAAATATTTCTTCGTCATAAATCAATTTTGGGAAATTTAATCCCAAAAATTTGTACCAACTCCCCCATCGCCCATCCACTAAAGCCCTCTACCGGTAGGTGGTCTACCTTGCATTAGTACAGGGATGCGAAATTATTCCCAAGCCGCCCTGGTGCCGGCTCCGGTTGGAGCTGGCTGGAGGTAAACTTCGTCGATACGTTTTGTAAATTATTGTGAAGTTGCATTCATTTTAGGTTTGGCGGTGATGTGGTCAGCAGCAGCAAAGGAAGAGCTGCCGGGAAGGGAATATCATTCAATTGCACTTTCGCATACATGCAATCAAAACTACTGGGGATGTCCTGGAGAGGAGTCGGATAAATTCTGTAAGCTTTTGGCCGTATTCAGGGCTGATTCAAATCTGTACAGATCTATGAGTATCCTGGGCACCGGTGAAAGCTGGATTTTGTTTGCGAGGGATTTATTAAGGAAATTGTTTTCATTTGCTATAGATATTCTGAATCGTGTTATGTTAAAACCGGGTACATATTTACCTTGGTTCTTGTTTTTGTCGCAACATGCATTTCCAAAGTTAGATTTAATTATTTTGGAGGCAAGTTTATGGTCTACATTGATGTAGACAGACCATTGAGTATGTTCGTTGTTTGGAAAGTAATTAGAGGAGATTTTGTAAAAGTTTTAGTAGTTATTTTACAATTACAATGTGTTATAATGGGTAACTTGAGGTAATTCATTCGATTCTAAAAGGAAAAATTCTATGTTGGCTCATACTTGAGTACAAATTAACCAATCCATTATTAAACTGTAGGGGTGAAGTGGTATGAAGGAGCCAGGTTTTGAAAGAGCCACTTGCATTAATTCGGTATACCGGAATAATGCAGTGGCTCTTTCAAAACCTGGCTCTTTCATGCCACTTCTCCCCTACATCTGCTGGGGTTTGTTAAGGGCTAGCATCATTAGTACGAGGGTCTTTCGAAAAATTCTTATAAAAACGTAGAAAAACAAATTGTATGGACCAAAATCCTATCGACACTATCCAGGAAGTATGCATTTCAACTTTTGGAACTCATATATCCCCATTTTAGCTTCAACAGCGGGAAAAATACATCCTACGATTCGGTACATCCGTGGAAATGACAACAGATCAGGGTACGCAATTCGAATCTGATCTATTCAATGAAGTTGCTGAACTTGTCGGTACTCACCCAATTAGGAAAACAGCCTACCTGCCTTAAGAGCAATGATGTAGTGAAGACCTTCCCTTGTACATGCATCCAAACGGTAGTCAAGGTGAACCATCAATGGTTACCAGCAGAGCTCGTCTATGGTCAGAATCTGAGACTCCCCAAATCGATTTCCCTCCTGACAAACGAAAACCAATCAAAGACTCAGAATTTCAAACTCGTCTGCGTTCGTACATATATGCAAAATTTTAGGGCAATGGTACCTCGACAAATAAAATAACGGATACGAAAAACCTTTCGAACCACCATAAGAAAGTCCTTTCGCAGTAATTAAACGATTACGAAAACATTTCCTCGCCAACTCAAACGGCACAAATAAATCCCCAGCTGGAAATGGAGTGCTCCAATAGCCATATTTGAGCACTCCTTAAAATGCTGACAGCGCTCCTGTTTCCAAACCGGTCATTGCCTTTTAATGTTTTTAGCACTGGGAAGCCTTAGGCGTTTAGCAGTGTGAAAAGAGTCTATAACTGGTCTGTGTTTGGTAGTAGCAGTTCGTGGACTGCCTTTTGATAGTTGAATCGTCGCAGTGAGTTTGTTACTTCTCGGTATGTAAAGAAGAAATACCTTACAGCGGATGTCACAGTAATCGTATGGTGGGGCTGGTGTTTTTTTCGTAAATATACTTTTTGAACTCCAATTTTTCTAAAGTGGATTAATCCCATCTGTTTTCTTTGCTGCTTTTACTTTTTGTTTGATCATGTGTACGGTGCTGTCCAAATTTGGTTCAGT
Organism: Thereva unica; assembly: GCA_949987705.1. Taxonomy (NCBI): domain Eukaryota; kingdom Metazoa; phylum Arthropoda; class Insecta; order Diptera; family Therevidae; genus Thereva; species Thereva unica. The sequence continues at coordinate 12,543,966 of OX465281.1, read as the reverse complement.
CTACCGTTTCCCAAATTGCGTACAGCTTACCGAAGGCTATGACAGGAGAAATAAAGAATGTAAAGAGTGCTGCCGGGATTAGAACCCGGGACGGGGATGGTAGGCAGACGCCTTAGCCCTAGACTACCGAGGACCTAACGTCGTCGCTGCGCACTCCTTTTCCGGCTAGGATTGTACTGTTTGCTTTTGGCTTCAGACATGCACAGACTAAGGCATATGTACATCCAGCCTGAAATACTGTAAAGGATTTATATAAGGCTGCCTGCATTTGGTTTCGTAAATGGTATCTCCGGTTGTTCTTTCGTTGATTTTAGATCTATCTGAGCACAATAGTAGAGATCTTGTTTGCGGGGCTAAAAACATCAACATATCATTTTTTTATGGTCCTTGAACGAGATCTTATATTATAAATCGAAATTCGACTGGTGGATGCGAGTCTGGGAATGTACGTAAGATGTTATCTACTTGGTGAGCTATCGAAGATTTAGTCCATTATTAACTTTCAATTATAAACCAATCGATAGCAGAAGAGACTTCTATGAGCAGCTTGACAGGAAGACGAAAGGTGATCTTCCAGCAGGATAATGCTCACAGCAGTTTGATTAGGAAAAGATGCTCTACTCTCCTCCCATATCTGCCGGACATTGCATATTATTCATTCCGTAGCATTTTAAATAATTTAGAAGAAAAAACTATGAATTCTGTAGGAAACCCCATAGTGGAAGAGTGTTTCTCGTCAGGTTTACTTGTTATTTCCGAACGTTTTTGGAGGTTATCTTCTATTCATAAGCACAATGGTGACTTCTGGTTTATTTAATTTTGGATTTTTGGACCCTAACTGCATAAACCCTTTTATTTACGAAATTTTCTTCTAAAGTGATTGAATCATTTATTATAAAATGCAGTTTGAAAACTTTTAAAAAATAATGTTCGTTCACTCTAAACGAGCTTTTCTATACCACCATAAAAGAATAAATTTATTTTTCACTGTTAAGAATAAGGAGTCTCAACTCCCCTGTATAATGATATAAAATCAAATTTATTATAAAATTATCGATAACCTTAACCATTTCAGTACGCAGTAATGCAGCCGCCCTTTTTTAAATTTCTTATCGTAAAAAATGCCACGTTCTTGAAGCGTAAATTTATACAATTGGCACGCGTTCGAACTCTATCAAAATCTGCTCTGAAAGAAACAAAGGACTATCACGGCGGTTAGCTCTTTTCGACACGAACCTCTGAGGACCTTTGGCACTTAAAAGCGGCGTCATCATGGAGGGCGTTCTTAGTATCGAATATGAAAATATCATTTACATCACCCGCTCCCATTTAATTCGTGTCGTGACAGAACGTCGACTTCGGCAATCGAAAAGAACATGGCTTTGTCGGTGATATTGGAACCACGGGCCTCTTGGATGGTGGTAGATTGCCTTAACCCCTACGTTACCAAGGGCACAATTGTAGCCTGTATTCAACCGTCCTTAATTTCAAAAATCCTACATCTTTATTTTAAATGACATTTTTCTAATAGACTTGAAACTTTGCTTTGATCATATATGACTCACTACCATATATTTTCAGCAATTACACTCTGGACCTATACTCTGGCGAAATCCTTTACAAAATCAATCACACTTGCCCCCTATATCCACTGTCCTTTATCAAAATTTCTGTGCATTCCTATCATGTCAGATACCAGTCTCGTTGTCACATGAACAGTGTCATGTCTTGCATGATTTAACTAATATGCTTCGAAGAGTCAAATCGGCTGAAAGGGAGAGGGACTAGATCCGAGACATTTGACAAGGCTCGAAGGCCTTTCAATGGGGGAGATCCCTTGCATATATGCCAGATTATTGAATGCCCCATGCACTCTCTGCAGCCGTTAGTTGTCTCCAAAAAAAATCGATTTGTGATTGATTAGATCACTGGGATTTTTAGATTAATTAGTGTTAGGGGTTTTTGGGGGATCTGGTTTTTAATCTCTATGATGAAAAGGGTTTCTTAGAAAGTAGCCGAATTATTGAAAAGGTTTTCTTCATAAAAAGTGCTTAAATAAATTTCTTTACGGATTGTTATAATTCAATTCAGTCTTGCATCGAAACCCTTTCATAACATTCTAAAGGTGGTTTTTTATAAAATCCAACCAATGAGAGACGAGTATGTTGAGAAGAATGAGTTTGATCGATTCAATGTATAGTGTGCGATCATAAAAGCTCAAACTTTACCATTCAAAAATTATAACAAATTTGTTTCAGTTTCTTCTCTACGACAGCACAAACAGCGTTTCATCAGAACCCTAGTCTTGCTCATACAAAAACAAGAAAAATGCAGGTATATTTTCTAAAATAAGGTTACTAGTTAAACTAGTGATATATAATAGAAAGATAATAGTCAAACAATCGATAGAATGGAAGTCACGACTATATATTACCTTCCTAGTTTTCGAGCAAGCATTCGACACAAGCTTTAAAAAAGAAGAAAGTACTAAAAAAATAATTCACATCGTCATGGTGCTGTACGACGAAGCAGAGCTAAGAATTCTTCGTAATGACGCCTAAGCGATCCAAAAACAACGACAACTGGAGTGAAACAAGGTTGTCGCTTTCCACCCGTACTCTTTATTACTGTACTTGACGATATAATGAAGAAACCCAACAAAAAAGTAAGAGGCTTCAGACAGATCGCTTCGTAGAGATACAGAATTCATATACGATCAAATGAGCATATGCACAAATCCCAACTGCAAAACATTTTGTATAATCCATAAAAATGACTTCTAATAAAAAAAAACTCCACCTCCACCCAAGATCCCTTTGCATTGTTAGCCATTTACCATTTTTCCTGATAAATATCCCTTTGTCACCAGATTTTCTAGCTGAGGCATTTCCATAACAACATTTTCACCCTCTTTATGAAAAAACAATTTTAATAAAAATGAATAAAAAAAGTGCAATAAATTGGTTCGGAACCAATACTTTCCTGGAGGGCAGGACACGTTTTCCAATTTTCAACAGATAGCTATCGCCTTGGGAAACACACAACAGATCAAATCAAGAGAAAATCCTTAAATTCCCGCAAACATATTTAACGTTTCCGTTTCCCCCCTCAGAAAATAGAAGAAGGGGTCTGTCTGCCCTATAATCAGGCTTAAGGCTCAGGCTCTCGTCCTCTCTTCTCTACTCATACAATTTTTGGTCGCCGGGGATGCGTTGATATCAGATTTTCATATGCTAATTTGGCAGAGAGCCATAAAATTAATGAGGAATCCTTGGACAGACCCCTAAGAGCCGTCCCTTAAAATCCCACATCATCCCCGAAATTATCAGCAGACAAGGAAATATTTGACAAAAAACTAAAATGTCGTAGGGCCAAGCCAGACATTTCATCGGGCACGTGACTTCTCAAAAGATTTCCTGTTGGTAACTTTCCTTTTTCCTCGCAAATTAATACCCACCGAGAGTGTGTGGGATGAAAACAAATGACTCCACGGAATATAGTATATGGAATTATGTTGGGTGCATGTGCTGCTGCACGGCTCCGTTCACCCCTAAACTGTGGGAGATGCTGAAAGCCTGCATAATGGTTCCAATTTGCAACATAAAAAGAGGGTGTCAAAAAAGTCTCCCGCGACTGTAACTGGCTCCCATTCTAAGAATAATTTTCAATGCTGGAAACGTGATGCTTAGGGGCGCTATTGTGAATTGTTTCTCCTCTCGTTACATACACCTTTTGTTTACATTCTGCCAGGTAAACGTTTTACAGTGATAAAGCCTGTAGCATACCTGTGCTCGGATGTGTTGTGTTATTGGTTCCACAACACTACTTCAGGTCGTATCACCTTTCCGCAGAAAGATTTTGAAGAGGGGAAAGTGTTCACAATAAGCGGATGCCATGCAAGTGATATAAAGCAGCGACTCTCAAACTTTTGAAATAAAATCTGAAGCTCTAATTGAATGGAATGAAGCAATAACAATTGATGGCGGTGTACTTTTTGGGGAAGTGAAAGTATTTTAAAGTGGAATAGAAAAGGGTTACAATTAAATTAAGTATTATGTTGAGGCCTAACAAAGAGAGGAATTGCTTATAAATAGCGTATTTATAAATTTTACCGCAATCGAGCAAACTTCATCCTCGACACGAACCTTTTTGTACTTATTTACAGGATCATTTAATTAGTCATTATTGATCTTCAGCCGTGTTTTGTTAATCAGATTTATTAAGGTTAAGTAATTTTTCTTCAAATCTCGGAAATTGGCTTAAAAATATTCTTATAACACTTTTCAATGAATAAAATCCTAGTGAACTAATTGTCATTGCAGGTACTCTGAGCTTGTAAAAAATATGTAGTTGAGTAGGAAAATGTTAAAAAATATTACTATAGTCTGGCAATGTACTGAGCTACCTGATATTTGTGACCAGGGCCGGCGCTGGTGTTTTTTTGCGCCCGGTGCACTATGCCATATTGCGCCCCATAAGCTGTTCATTTCTGAACGCAGTGAAGGAGAATGGAAAGAGACACAAACACTCGCTGAACGGGTGAAATAACTTTCATAGTTTGCGCAAAATTTAAGATTGCACCATAATAATGTGTTTAACCTAAAAAAAAAAGATTGCATAGATATGAAGTTTCACATGAATCAACATCCAATCAACAAAATTCTGCTGAAAACGTCGTTTGCGGAGAAGAGAACGATGGGGATGGGCAGATTTTCCAAATCTCTCAGTTCTTTCACGGAATGTTGTTTTTTGTCTCCCTTTTGCTAAGAAAATAAAAGAAAAGAAATGGCAGAAGGGAGAATTAATATTAAAAACAACAAAACACGCATTCTAATTTCAAAAGGGGATTGACTATTACAGCCAATTTTTGTTGGTTGGCCCGTGTGAAACTGGCCATATTAATTTGTTAGGCGGTAATACTCTGGCTTTACCGGAGTGCAAGTTCAGGCACTGTGTAAGTTCAAGCAAATTAGTGCATTGAACTTCGATTTTTGCCTGAGCTCGCACACACATTTTCAGATATTGAACTCAGGAAAAATAAAACCTCAGTTGGCCCAACAGAACCTGAAATTGAGATTAAATGTAAAAGCTTGCTCAAAAGAGATTAATCAACTGGAGTAATAGAATATCATTCCAGTGAGCTTTTGCATTTCTATCTTCTGGCGAAAAAGCAACAAACATTTCAAGCACGAACTGAACATGCCATGTTCACCGGTGTAGGTCCACTTATGCGGATTGAATTGAACTTTATTGAACTGAGACCGATGAAGCCGAGGTATAAAGTAACAAACAAAAAAGAGCAATTAAAGATGAGTGCTCGCCACAAGGAGTTTTGTTCTCCTCACTTCGTTCTTTTATCTCTTTTAACAGAATTTAAAAGTGCACCAACAGCGCCCTCAAGTTTATATCAATCACGGTGAACAGCAATGCACAATACAGATCCATTGGAACAATTTTCCTTTGTGTGACTGGATATGGTGCTTTTTAGAGATTTATCAAAAAGAGCTCCAAATAAATGAGAGATTTTTCTTTCACTTTGGAGATTTCTTGCACCCGTGGGAATACTTTTCAATTTTATTTTTTCAAAGTTTTCGTATTTGTTTTAAATCTTAATTTCTCAAAACTGCGCCCCCGATAAATTGCGCCCGGTGCAAGTGCACCATTCGCACCTATGGCAGAGCCGCCCCTTTTTGTGACCTATCTCTCACTCTGTGCGTTTACAGAGTTTTTACACTATATAACCATGGAGTATCTTCCAGAAATCCGCGGACAACATGGATATATTTGAGAGGAAGGTTCTACGAAGAATATACGGCCCAGTCAATGAAGACAAATGCATGGAGAATATGCTACAATCACGAATAGTACGATCTATACAAATAGTGTAAACTCTCGACACACACCAAACTACTACGTTTACGTTAGGCCGGTCATGTCAAAAGAATGGATGACTCAAGGATACCAAAAAAAAAATCCTGTATATACTACCAGATGGCTAAAGACTAGTTGGCAAACCACGGTCAAGGTGGGAAGACAATGTTAAGGCCGATGCTGCTCAATACAAGAAACTGGAAACAAGCTGCGGAGCAGATAGATGTCTGGAGGAAGAAGCTGATGGGGGCCAAGACTCAAATTGGGCTGTATAACCATCGAAGAAGAGGAAGAAGCAGCAGGCGGTAGACAAAAATAGTAATAGAAAATAGTTTTTGACTGCACCTTTTATGTTGCCAACCATCTCGGTCTGCAAGTCCCGAAGAGAGACCTCCTGCTTGGCTAGGAAGTCGGCTTTCACGTTCCCCTCTATGTTTCTATGACCAGGAGCTCAGACGAGAGTCAAGTTGTGCTTCAACCTAGCCTATCAAGCTCAGCTCTACATTGAGCTTTCACAGGACGTCTTCGTTTGTCCACCCTCTTCTTGAGGGTAATTCGACGGAGAAATTCTTCCTAAAGCTCAATCTAGGGGATGGTGGTTGTGGTTGTAGCGACCATACCTCCTGGTAGCAGATTCAAAACATTGCTATGTCTGTTGATCTGGGGGAGGGGGAGAAGGCTCAAGAGAACGTCGAGAGCATGGCGTCATGGCCCCGACTGTTGCAGTTCTCTGAAGCCTTCCCAACTTTATAACGTTATAGGTTCTACTCCTGGTCCTGCAACCCATACGTGAGAATCGGGCGCACCACAGCTGTGTACATCCACAAGACTATCTTTGGTGAAAGACCCCATCTTTTGGTAAAATTATTTTAACAGTTGAGTTTAAGATCCAGTATTAAACCCAGAAATTCCACTCTGGATGATAAGGTGAATTGAAAGTGGGAATTTTAATTTTCCTTGTGAAAAGCATCAACTCAGTTTTTCTCAGTTTCGGTTCCTAAATAAGCTTGGATTATTCTCAAGCTCAGCGTAGATGCTAGCCATTGCCCGAGGCTTGCTTCTACCTTTAGGGTTATGAGAGCTTCTCGAATCGATTCAGTACGTACGTTGTTAAAGGCCTTAGATAGATGCCTTGGTGGATCTACCATCAAAATAGGCATGTTGAGCTGGTGACAGTAAATATCTGGCCATTGGCGGATGTACGAGTCGATGACCGTTTCTAGTGTTTTAATCGCGAAGGATGTTAGGCTAATCGGCCTATAGTCCTTCGCGGATTCGTGACCTCCTTTCTCTCTATTTTTCGGGTGAAGACGATCTTCTCCCATCTGCAGCTCACGGGGACATACACGGGCATCACGCAGCTCTTACTAGTATGGCTAAGCAGCTACCTACTGGTTATCTCTTGATACATGTTGGTAACGGTAAGAAGCTACTTACTTATTACTTCTCTCTAAATGTGTGTACTTGTTAGTTACTATTGCGGTCTAGGGGAACATGTGTGTAAATAGGTGTTCGGTATATTGTCGATGTTGGGTCATACCTTGACACTAGTCTAGAAAAGGTTGACAGGGACACTGTCAGATCGTACACCTCGAAAAGGCCTGGGTAACATTTAACCGGTATTCGGTAGTGGCCGGTATATGGTTGGTATATGGTTGATCTGACCGTGCCGGATCATAGCCTCGACAGGGTATACGACCGAAAAAAATTACCTCTCCGGAACGAGTCTGGTGAAAGACTGAATTTGGCCTGGTGAAGCGGTTTCTTTTATAGCTGGAAAAGTAGTCGGGGTAGGAAGCTTTAAAGCTTCGAAGTGAAGCTTTCAAAGGGCAAATCATCTGGCCTGCTTTGTGAATATTTATTTTTCTAAAGCTTTGTTGGGAGAGGGATTATTAGTAATGAATCGTAGCTCGTTTAAACCTATATTTTTCAACAAGGAAACTCGACATGTTTTTGCAAGTTCATTTTATGTAACTAGATAACTAGAAAGGGAAAAAGTCCAAACAATACTGCAATCGAAATTGCTTATGTGGTACTAGGTGTTAATAAGTCATAATAAAATTCCACCAAAAACTCAAAATAAAAATTTGACTACACTTCTGCATTATCCATTCATATTCTGTCTGCTACCATTCACAGTTGGACCCTCCCCGAAAGTACATAAAATATTTCCACATTTTGAGCAGAACTAATGTACAATCATTATTTTTTAATTTCCATGCTTCCGCTTAAACATTTCGGGCTTAAATTGCTTCAACAGTAATTAAAATCAGACTGAATACAATATTCAACAAAATTTCAATTCACATGCAAAAAAACCGTCAGACAACATTGTGAAAATATGCCCACTAAAACTCACCAATGGCCCACCCAGACACAAGTATTCCAGAAGTCCTGATGGACCTTCGTCTATTCATAGCATTTCCTGAATAGAGTCGCCTGCTCAGTTGAAAGTGCACCATTCACGATGAAATTAAATTCAATAGGGCCAAAAGTGCATTCGGTGCAATTTTTTTTTTTTAATATCCTTAAAAACAAAAACAAAATTTGTAGGCTTGGTTGTGTTGGAAATTTTGTTACTATAGAGGAGAGTCCTTTAAAAAAAATTAATTTCCAAGCACTTGAGCCAGAACAGAAAAGGGGGTGTGCTCGGTCTGGAAGGATATCGGCGTTAACTAATGAAAATTCTTGAGATATTGCTTTTATCGGGCCTCTAGATGAAGTCCTCAAAGGATTTCACACATCAATCACTTACACAAGTTTTCAAGATCAGCGATAAAATTCTTTCTGACACACACAACCCCCGGAGGCTTAAATGGTGACTGATAAGGCACCCCCAACAATTGGCAAAGGCATGTAACGTTCACTTGCAGGATATCGATTACAGTTGAATTCGGTAAAGTAATCACATGACTCGAGAGTGGCAAAGGACACAGGGTCAGGAAAGGATCTTCATTACGTCCTTCTTGGGGATCCAGTCACTCGGAAAAGAGGGGATGAAACCTAGGGTTTGGAATTTTAATAAATGGAAACATGTTTCCGTATTTTTTTTTCTTTTTTTTTTTTTTTTTTCAATTTAAGGACTTGTCCGTTTTTCGTTCGTTTTTTGTGTTTTCTTCCTTCTTAAGAATGTGGGACTTTTAAGGGTTGTTCCACCATTGAGCTGTCACACATTCGCTAGGGTGGAAATGCTTTCGGCCATGTTTTATTAATTTCACGGATTATACAAAAAAATTTTATATACATATATAAATGTCCTTTGTGAAAATGGAGTATCCCGACTTCCTTGCAGCTGGTGTTAATTACTGATTTTTTTTTTGCAGTCCCACACATCCACGAGGAATTAATAATTTTAATCACGTGCGTGCATGAAAGTTGAACTTGTCATTCATTCCTCCCTTAATGACGTCCTTAAGTATAGTGCAAATAATTAAGTCCTCATATGTGATGATATGTCTTGGCTGTGTACGGTGTGCCAGGGGGGATGTGTGTATTTGGCTTTCATTACAACTTGGGGACATCATTTACAGCTGAGTCGTTCCTCTGCTCCTGGTACGCTTGAAGCCTTCCATTCCTTTTGCTACACAGAATGCATGCTGCGTTCGTGTGACAGTTAGTTGGAATATTGTGGGGTAAATATTTAGGGCTGTAGAGTAGAACGTGTCAACTTGATGGATGAAAAGAATGCTGCTGAGAAAGAAATTGCAAATATCCTTCAAATGGCACGTGAACGCACTTCCGAGCCTGAATGGATGGATTTCCCCACTCAGTTTCTCATTCGGTGGCTGACGACGACCGAGAAAGGGTTGAATCCACCCTCTGGCGATGAATTGAATTCCTCCTGCATTACACCCAGCCCACGTCTTACCACTTGTCAAATGTCTTTTGTAGTTTGGGTTTTTCACATCATCACACATCCTGGATAGGCATACATTAGCGAATAAATTTCATAGAGATACTCCCTAATAAGGAAAGGGGTACTGCCTGCAAGGATATGCGCCGTGTTATTATGATTAGTCTCTGCCCATGGTGCTTAGCTCAATTCATTTGTAAGAAGAACGAAGTAACCTCAGCGACAATGACATGCAACTGACGTTGACTGATGGGGGTCCTTCGATCGCCTTTTATCATTGTCCCTTTTCGCTTCTTTTTTGTGTTATTATGGAATCAGGACGGCATCCTTTCACGTTAAGTGTTTAATGCGTAAATACCAACCCTTGATGCAGTTATTAAAGCATGAAGTGAAATTTATTCTTCGACATTTTGACTAGAGTCCAGGGAGTGGGTCATAATTGTGAATTCTGTTTTCAGAGAGGGTGGGCGAGCATCCATTTTTCGCAGCTGAATGATTTCTTCCTTCAATTTATGTTAAGTATTTTTGGGCATGACTAATTTTTAAAAAGGTTTCAACAAAGTTCGGTTTTCGAGTCAAGTAATATCGAGTGATTAAATTGAGTTTTTTTTTTTCATTTTTTCTTGTATAAGGACAAAGAAGGGATCCTTGTTTTTTTTTTAAGTTATTAAAAAAAGAATTTCACGAAGCGAATTGAATATGACGTGTATAAGATTCGGGTTGTTTCATATACATATAAGCTTAGCAAATTAATCGCATGTCTTGTGACAGTGAAAGCTAAACTGCAGCAACATATTTTAAATTCCACATTAGCTTTTTCAGGGACTACATATTTCATGTTTTTATCTTTACTGTGAAATATAGGACTTCAGAAGTAATACCTACTTCTAATGCTGATTCTATCTATAGTGCACCACTGGGTAATAGAAGCTCTTCAAGCCACAAGAGCTCCCGGTAGGTGCAGAACTCTCCTATTCTGCTTGTGAGTTCGGGCGAAAGAGTGCCACTTAATCCAGAAATCAGACAGAAAACATCCTGTACGTCCCTAAAACCATAAGGTGCGGGCTGCTAGGTCTAGAAGACAAAGGGCACATCAAAACTGAAAAACAGCCCAGTGGGAAAAAGGAGTGCCCCAAGAGCCATCTTGGAGCGCTCCAAAAGGAGCATAGAGTGCTCCCTTTGCCATACCCGTCCTATATTCTTTTTAACATTGCATGTCATTGCGGGGGAGCATACGTTTTTATGCTCCCAAAAGGCGTTGTTGGCGCATAATAAAAAAGCTTTTAAAAAAAGAAATATTCATGGGCGCCTGTGGGTATGTGATCCGGTATCGAAAAGCTTTTATTTTGTTTATCTTTTGCAATTGCCTTTTTCTTTCCAAGCCCGAGAGTGGCTTTACCAAAGCAGTCCCCCAACTAAACTCTATCAACTTCCAAAGCTGCTTGTCCTCCGTATCGAACGAGAGCCGGGCTATTGAGTTTGCTAATGTCACATTTTATGGGCATGAAGATAATTGCCCGTTTTCTTTTTTTATATAAAATTTATGAAAACTCCAAGAAAGCTCCCTTGAGAGTGCTCCAAGTGCACTCCCCTGTGCATCGCTCCCAATTTTTCCCCCTGGGAGACTTCTACCTACAATACAGTGAACCTCAACTGCAACCAAGTTCGATGCCCAGATCCCCACTAAAGAGAAATGGAAAGTTTATAGCACACATGGCAGAACTATGACAGTTCTATTCATAGAGTTTACTCCTCTTTGCTAAAACCTGCAAATTTACTACCGCTTGCCGAATTTCGTTAATGTCTTCCAGACATACATATATGTAATTGCTGAAAATATTTTAAGCCTGGCATTATAGACAAAATATAGGCCAAGAGTCAACTCTTTAAAAGGACCTGTACTGTCTACGCAGGAGATACGTGATCATTCTTCAGTGGATGCCAGAACACAAGCCATATCGAGGGCAACAAAAAACGAATGAAATGGAGGGACTATAAGCAAATTTTATAGTACACCGATGAAGAAGTTGAACATCATGGAAATTCCAAAGTATTTACAAGAAAATGATGAAAATCAACGAAACCAACTATAGTCTGTCAAGGTAATATCCCACCTGCTGCCTTATTTTTTTGATATGAGAAAACCAATCTTAGGATTGCTGCACGCACCTGCCACAGGCATGCATAATTGGGCTTTAAAAAATTGTACAGGATGCATGTGTGCCAATATCATACTCAGTAGAACGGTTATCGTTTGATTACGTAGGTTAAGGAGCATTGGACCTGGTTAGTATTTGGGGGACCGCCTGGTAAAACAACACTCGCCTTTGGAATGGGCTATACCAGTGATTCCCAAAGTGGGTTCCGCGGAACCTTACGGTTCCACGAAAAGATTTTAGGGTTCCGTGTCACCAGCGCCGAAGCGCAAATACATTCGCAGACTCACTGGCGCTGCGCCAGCCGTTTAACGCGTTCTTGCTAATCAGAAAGTGCGAGTGACCCTTCCTCCTTGAAATTTGGTCTACGTCACGCCGCCTAACATTTTGGCCGCCATTCCATATTCCCATGTCGAGGGAGTTGTGAAGAAAATGGTAATCCGCCCTCTTGAGATGGCTGTCATGGGTCAAATGATATATGGAGTATACTATATTGCTTGCTGCCAGCGTAGGTGTGAGCGGTGCTTTCCGCACCACACCCGCCGCGACATTGGAGGCGCTGTTAGGTCTGCTGCCGTTAGATCTTCAGGTGATGAAGACTGCGGCAGCCTCAGCGATTCGGATGAGACGGGATGCCGCATGGCAGGCGTCTGGAGCCTTATATGGGCACATGAAGATTCTGGATCGCATCAAAGGGATTAGGGAGCTCATGATGACCATGGAAGGGATCACAAAAATGAGGGTGACCGAAAGGTATCATAAAACCCTCATAGGGAATGGAACGCTCCCGGAAGGGAGGCCGGAAGACATATATATCTTCACGGATGGATCCATGATTGACGGCAGAGCAGGTGCGGGAGTCTTCTCAGAGGACTTAAATCTGACCTGCTCTCTGGCTTTGGGGAATTACACCTCAGTCTACCAGGCGGAAATGCTTGCTCTGCTGCACGCGCTGGATCACATAAATGATGGTCAGGTGCAGGGAAGAAGTATCCTTATAGCACTGGACAATCAGGCTGTGATTAAGCGCATGAATCAGACAGAGATTAATGCGTCTCTGGCGTTGGAATGTGTCCAAAAACTGAACAGGTGTGCGAAACAAAACAACGTGACGCTAGCTTGGGTTAGAGGACATACAGGCATCGATGGGAACGAAAAGGCTGACAACCTGGCAAAACAGGGGTCAACCTCGGAATTCTGGGGACCGGAGCCATACTCTGCCATTGGCAGAGGGTTGGTAAGGAACTGCATCGAGAAATGGGTCGCTGAGGAACACCGGAGACGGTGGGACGCTATGACCACGTGTAGGCAGGCTAAGATGGTGCTTACGTTGCCGATTACCGCAGCCAGAAGAAGGATCCTGCATATGCAAAGGAGAACCCTCAGATGGTTGGTGGCACTGATTACAGGACACGGATGTTTCAGGTATCACCTAAAAAGAATGGGAATTCTGGAGGATGACACCTGTCGGATGTGCCTGGCGGAACCTGAGACGGCCACACACATAGTGTGTCATTGTCCGGCGGTGGCGAGAAAAAGGGCTGCCATAACTGGACTCCATTGGATGGAGGACATGAGGCAGACTCCCTTCAATCAGCTGCTTGCGATAACTAGGGGAGTTGAAGCAAGGGAGCAATGGGACTACCCACTGCAACCCCAATAAGATGACTCTATGCAGCGGGACGAAAAGGGACCCGCAAATAGTGGTCTGATTCGGTATCCGTCGAAAATCTATATATATATATATATATATATATATATATATATATATATATATATATATATATATATATACTATATTGCTTATGGTGTTCTACTTATCATACCCTTTCATTTGATATCCATGTCGAAGGGGTTGTGAAGAATATTTCAATCCGCCCTCCTGAGACTGCCGCCATGGATCTAAAGGTATATTGAGTATACCATATTGCATTGCCATCGGAGCTAAAGCTGTATGCAAAATTTCAGCATGTTAGGATATCCGGAAGTATTTGAAAAATCGATTGCAAAATTTGTTCCGTGAAGAAAACAGTAATCCGTCATCTTGAGACGGCCGCCATGGATCTAACGGTATAATGAGTACACCGTATTGCATTAAGATGTGTGCAAAATTTCAGGGGGATCGGATAACAGGAAGTATTCGAAAAATCGATTGCAAGATATGTACCGGACAAACAGACAGACAAGAAAGCGAGCTAATAAAAACGTTCTAAAATATATTAAAGGATAAATATATACATATATCATATATTATTTTATTTTTTTATCGTTGGATTCCGCCAAATTTTATACATTGTAGAAAGGTTCCGTACGAAATAAAGTTTGGGAACCACTGGTCTATACCGATGCTGATGGATTCGAACTGGACGCTAAAAGCTTAAGATGACACACTAAAACAATATCCCCCTCTAATCAAGGATCGTTTGACTGATTCTCGGTGCGAAACCCTGATTCTTAAATTCTCAGGAATTGTTCCTTGCCCGTGCTCTGGATTCAGAAAGGGGCGATCCTGCCTAGACTATATTAATACCTTGAGAATCATAATAGAGCAGTATACTTTTATGACTATGAGAAAACATTCGACTCAGTTAATTTGATACTTTATGTGCCAGATACTACAGCAATGTGGATTGCCTAACAAAATAATTTAATTGGTAAAGCTTCTTTATAACAATTTCAAATGCACCGTTCTTCTTAATGGACAGACTTCTTATCTGACCGTTGTGAATTGACCGCAGGAATAAGACAAGGATGACATTACTCTTTCTAATAGTAATAAACGAGATCCTTGCTCTGTTAAACAATTTAGCTACAAAAAGTAGTTCAGCATCCGACCTCAGTTCCAGAATAAATAAACCCAGAAGCCTACGTCGTGCCCTGAAAATACCATGGCCAAGGTTTGAATTGCTGCAGCAATTTTAATACTTTTGCTGATGATTTTGTTTTGCTGCCAGGAAGACCACAGCAATTTGCTTTGCCTTGTTTTACAGCAATCATATTTTTATATTTCTTGCTGCAGGCTGTAAAAGCTCGTTGTTTCATTTTGCTGCGAACGCTGTTGCTTACAAATGCTGGGGCATGCTGGTCCGGCTGCGAATGCTTCACATACTAAAAAAGCTCTCGCCCCTTTAAACAAAGTTCCATAAAAAGTTGGACTATGAAAAAAAACTGAAGGAAAAGAGCAAAGCTTTGAAAAACTGTAAGCAAACAGAAATCATTCCACAGCAAAGTATTTTAAAGCCGAATCATTTGCAGCCGGACCAGTATGCTCCAGAAAGCTTTCAAGTAATTTGCAAGCAACAGCATTCGCAGCAATACGAAGCAAGAAGCTTTCACAGTCTTTCTAAATTTTTGGTCAACTGCTGCGATATTTATTGCAAAATTCACTATGGAACTGTACAATATGCTGGGGCATTTGAAGTCAAAACCATTCTGAGTGAACCTTTTACTTGGCTGTATCGTATATTTTGGCTTGGCTTGGTGGGATTTATAAAATTTTGGATGGCTGGAGAGTTCTTGACGTGTTTTTGGTATTGCCAGGGAAATATTTTTAATGTTGTTCGCCTTTTTTCTTATTTTTTTTATATAATCAGAGTCTCCGTTCCTGGTTGGATATACATAGTTTCATTTATTTTTGATGTGGATATATCAAGGCACAACTCCAGAGTCTGGAGTCCTGTATTATAAAATTCAAATAAAATAATATTAGATATTTCCAAATACAAAAATTCCCAGAAACTCTACACCTTTTGATTTGTTTCAAAATAAATTTGAATTAATCCATTCTCGAGGCTTTACTCATTTTTTTCCAGCCACTTTTTTTAATTATTTAGCTTCTAGACTCTAAATTAAATTTTTTTTAAAGTCACCTTGTGCTCAATCTTAATTCTTTCAGAAATATTTCTTTTTTTACTTTAGATTATTCTTAACTGAAAAGGGTCAACGAGTGAATCTGGCCGCATATATTAAGTGAATTTTAATTATAATAAACCACCCCTCAAAGTGATAAATCGTTCATGACCGTGCTACTATCTACCACTGAGGTATGCGCTATCAATCAAGCACTTTTATCGCTTTTATAACTTAAACCTAGTGAGTATTTTGCAGTTTAAATGGGGATCGTGCGGAAACAATTAGGACAACAAACCACCGCCATAAATATTCAATTACGACAATTTATTTTACAATAAACCGCACCGCCGCCACCAGCTACTGCCTGGCTGCCTACTTTCCATTTCCAGTTAACTTTCGCCGCCGCCGTTCGCAGGAAACAAATACCTCACCGAGAGATCCTATCCAGGATACAGCAAAAAGCGAGGAAATAAAATGCCCAAAATTCGGGGTCCCCGGCCATATCTAAATTTGCAGCAATCGCCATAAATCTTGATGTAGTCTCGCCACAATAAAAAAAGCGGCAGCGTCAACAGCCGCCCCATTGCACAGTCCGCAGTATACACGCCACTACAACTACACCCTTAAAAAACAGAATGAATATCCTGAAGCCCCCGGAAAAAAAAGGATTTCTGGAAATGACTGCCAGCCAGAATTGCATGCAGCAATGTAGTAGAGAGCGGCTAGCCCGCACGTCTGGACATTTCGAATTGCAAGGACGATGGACCCTTTGTTGGTAATTGGGTGGGACACACAGACACAATTAGAAATCCGAGCTTGCGGTGCCGGAAGGATGAACGGTGGTAAGAGCTAATTAAAAACACTAGTAACAATCCTGTGGATTACTTGTTGAAACATCCTTTGAATTTTGTCGAATGTCAGGCCACTGATTGCATGGAAGATTGCCCTGCAAGATGAATGGATGTGGACTAAACGTTTTTTGCCCGGGGCAAGAATGTCTTCTGACTGACAAAGTGTTTATTACCCGACGAAGACCACTGCCGGGCGTGCATGTACTGCATAGATGCCGGGCTATATGCGGCCCTTATGCAACCGACCGAGCGATTCACACATGCATCCGACTCTTGATGTCGGGAGTAAGGACTTCCTTTTGCAAGAAATTAAAACCCCATAAAAGTGTCCTTCTTTCGGTGAGTTATTGCATGTATCCTCGTTCTTGAGTTGTCGCCGATGTAATTCACTCCAAATGGGTCCGGGGTTTTTCGGATGTGGGACTTTTTTTCAGTGTGGAACTCGATGTCCGTTTCCTAAGTTGGCGACCTAGTTCTGTTTTTGATTTTTAAGGTTTTTTTTTTCATATTTTTATTAAAGCCAGATGAGAATGAAGAAAAGACTACTATAAACTATAGAGGCTGAGTTTGTCAGACAAACATACTCGACACACTAAGAATTGAACAATATCGTTTAAAGGAAATGCCTTCAAATTTGTTAGGCCTACAATTATAGGAATGATTTCTTTCTGATGAACAGGTTTTGTAATAATTGTAGAAGGAATAGCAGAGCATTCAACAGTTAGCTTTCGCCTTCATATACAACGGTGCTTTCAACATTCAAGAGAAGATAATCCAGCAGTATCAAACTATACGGTCTTGGGAGACAGTTCATGAATCGATTAAATTGTTTCGATAAAATAATAGTATAACATGTAGGATATTTTGTTGAAGCACCTTAAACCCCCGAGGACGAGGACGTATGCATGTAGACGCAAAACTCTTCTGATAGTTAATAAGCAAGCAAAACACCTTTTATGTAGTTAGAAAATGTTAAATGTTTGTTAAAAAAACTCTGCAAATGACTAAAGAAGAATTTTGCGTCTGGCTGCATGTGTCCTCGTGGAATTTGGAGTAAACAGATTAATGTTGCGAAGATTTGACAGCAAATAATCACATATTTTTGCTCTAGCGTAAAGTGAGGTACGAAGTGTGCACATCCCGGGGCTCCAGGCTAACGACAATTGGAGCGTTACTGAATATTTGTTCTTGAGGACGTTATAGTAGTCCCAGTGAAGACTGGCTTAAGAGCGCTAATAGATAGAGAATGGTGACGGATTTTTTCGAAAAACTTTTAATAGTATATGTAAGTCCTCGGATGGAGGTTTTCGTACGCGATCGACTCGTACGTAGCTGGGATGTTTTCGTGTCTTTGAGATAGTGAAAGAGTTTTTACTATGTCCATCTGTATGTCTCTTCATTATTTACGCTCCTTTAATCCCTCATGGGACATAGGGCGGAAACAGTTGCCCTCCAGCGGACTCTGTTGTGCGCCGTGTTGTCCGTCCGGTTCCGAGGCATTGTTTGCCGATTCGTAGAAATAGTGCTTTTTATGGGAACGGATTGCTAACTCTAAGCCCAACCGACTTAAAACTCTGTGTTGTGGCGCAGAGCGCGCCGTTCGCCGGTGTCCCGTTAGCTTTTTCCGAAGAAGTACCCCATGGGCACCGCGGGGAGGTGGGATTAGGACTTGCTGAAAGGTCTGATAGGTGTTCGTCTGCTTCCGAGGTCTACCGTGGTTGTTTTGGCTTAAAAAATAGGTTTACCTAAGAACCGACACTGGGTTACTTTTCGAGAGCTTAAAGCCCGATATCACTTTCTTTAACCTATGCCAGCATTAGAAGGCCGAAATTGATAGAATCAAGATTGACAGTCGCTAGAGACCGGCATAGTTGTCCGCAACTAGTTTGCCGTGCTACGAATTTCTGAGGTCCATTTAAGAAAAATTAGAAGCTGTCTGGTCTAACAAAATAATCGGTTGGCCTTTTTTTGAAGAGCGAATTTGGGTGGTTTCTGGTTTGTGAAGTTTAGTAATTTGCATACTTGAATGAAGCAGGGGAAGTGGTTGATCACTGCATAGGAGCTTACGATTAAATGTAGAGCATTTGTGTTTTTTTTTTTGATAGACTAGAGGCTTAGGGAAAGCCCCTTTGTACTGTTCGACAATCTTTTTTTTTTGTATAGAATGTCAGCAGCAGCTCTAGCCGGAAGATAGAGAGTAGAAAGAGAGAGAAGAAGTAAGAAGGAGCTGTCACAACCTAGCCGCGATATTTTATTCCACCTACTTCCAACCATTTCGCGACTCTGGCATCGGGGCATTTTAGAAACAACTCGCTGGAGTGTTATGCCTCCTGAAACGAGTTGAATCTCATCAGCCAACCGTTGACAAGCGCTTGGTGGAGCGGGGAAGGACTAGCGAAGGCTATGACAGGAGGAATCAGGAATGTAAAGAGGGGAGAAGAAAGAAGGAAATTTATGTGGGTGGGAAAGTGGAAAGGCAAAGGACCGTGGGGCTGGCCGGGATTCGAACCCGGGACCTCTGGGATAGCAGTCAGGCGCCTTACCCTTAGACTACCGAGGCCCCCTGCGTACCTTGTGTACCGCAAGTATGAGCTTGTTACAGCAAAAAGTGAGTTTTTGCCACCTATGAAGTTCGTAGAATTTCAGTACCGCCGATTGAGTAATTGGTTTGCATCAATTGTAAGTACATGGCTCAGCATCGTGGCTTCCGCTAAAGCACTTTTCTTTTCATTCAGGGGGCTATGGAAATTGTGTTTCTTTTGTGGTATTCTAGCAGCTGAGAAGGAATGCCATGTACTTGTTGATTGGTACTAACATTTTAGCCAGATTAGAAACGCTGAGAAGTAAATTCACTGTATTTGTTTGACAGAAGTTGGAGGTGCAAAGACGACAATATTCTTGAAAGCACTGCTTCTTTTAAAATGCAATGGTTCAAAAAAATTGTTCTCGGGTGCAGACAAATGGATGTTTAACTCATTAACTCATAATGAAAACAGATGTTTAACTCATAATTACTTGTAATGAGTAAGTCACTACATTTATGGAAAAAATTTCAAGATTTCTTTGATTTCTTTCTTTTTTCTTTTCTTCAATGAGTTCTTTGATGAATTTCGAAATCCTTGAGCTATGCCATTTTTAAAAACATGGAAAAAGTCACACAGATATTTTGTATGTATATAAAATTTATTAAGGGTTTTAAGAAATGGTTCCATAGAGGATAAAATCACGTTTGATGTACCCGGCAAAAGACAACATTGTAGCGAAATTAATTTTAAGCAAAATTTTCCCATTTTCTGAAATTAAAGTCGATACCATCTTCAGCTAGAGAGTCAAGCACATCCCAATAAAACTCCAGCGATAAAATCATTCCAAATTAATTTTGAATCAACTCTTACAAAACGCAATCCACTCAAGATGAAAATTTAATGATAAATACACTTAACTTATTATATTATGAATAATTCCGTGGTTTCCCATGTTTTGCCGCCATCCCGCAACATATACGAACGTTCAGAGATTCTTCAGAATAAGCATGATTCTCTCGCAGCGTCGCCATATCGAAGCCGGCAGCAGATAAATTAGCCCGAACACTTGCATCATTATTTTCCACATGGATTCATAAAGTTTGCACAACTGCAATCTCACGCATGTCACATTCTGTCAAGTAATACCTGGCGCTGCTAGAAGGAGTCTCCGCGGGACCCTAAGACTCTAATAAATTCACAATTTTGACAATTCTGTAATTTATGAAGTCAACTGCTCTGTACGTATGGGAAGTAACTCTGGTGCTGCTGCCGTGCCGTGCTTTGCCAGAAAGAAAGAGCACCTCGGCTATCCGGTGGCAAGGAACCTGAACCAGCCCGAAGGAGATATTCTCTGTCACGGCAGCCGGTGAATTAAATTCAGGAATAATTTATGGGCGCAAACAGGTGTGTGCGCCTCTCGCTGTCCCGGGACTCCTTCCCGAAAAGGAGGATGAGCTCCGTTGCATGTAAAAATAGCATCCTTGAAGCTTTTCGGTGGGGCGCAATTTTTGGGGAGATCGGATCTAGGAGAAATAAAAGTAAAAATGGAGCTCCTTTTGTCGCCCTGCTCTGGCTGTACGGTACACGGCTGGTCGGGGTGTTAAATTTGTTGCGATGACTTGCTGACATGATGCAATGAACTACGAAATGAAGTTAATGATTCCAGATATAGACTTCGTTTACGGGGAATTTATTGATCCTTTTTTCCTCAAGCAGGATATGGCTGGATTCGCACAGACTGCTTGGTATCTTCACTTAATTATGAGGCACACGTGTTTCGTTGGGTTTCTAGAAGGGGTTGGAGTTTATGGATTGTCTCTAGGCTTGTCTGTAAATTCTTTTTAAAAGTTTTTAACTTTTCTTTTTATTTTCTCTCGTTACTTTTTCCAGAGCATAATAAATACTCCTTTACTTTCTGGCATGCGTTAGGAAAAACGTGGAATGTATGGGAGAATATCTGGTATTAATAGAATTAAACAGAAATAATTAAACTTCTGAGGAACAGGACTCACAGCCACAATTAAGGTTAATTTATTTCAATTTTCTGTTCATTACAGATTCGAACTTCTGAAAATTTAACAAAACTCCTTCAAGGTTAAATTAGCATCTTACATGAGGAAGAAATGTTTTATTTTTTGAGTATAATCATCAATTTCCCGGAAAAACAAATTTTGAAAAATTTGTCACAAACTCCGCGTATCATGGGATGTCTGGTGCCACCTATGCCCACTCCACTCAGTTTAAATATAACGTAAATGCCGTTGACATACCTTTTATTTTAAAAATTTCAACGAATTCTCAGAAAGGTACAATGGTATGTAATTGGGTTAGAGCAGTGGTTTCTAAACTTTATAATACTGCGACCCTCGTGTCACATTAAAAACCCATGGCGCCCACCCAAAAAAATATATAAATTTTCATGCTAGGTGGGGTGCGCCATTTACACCTTCGGTATTTCACAATTAAACAACTCCGACACTTTTCAGCCGATTTTGACAAATGAACCAGTTTTATTTAGGATATTCTCTACCATTTATGTTGATTGAGGGGTTATACTACCCAGGCGCACCGAAAAATGACGGGTGTTTTGGGAATTTTTTTCTCGGAAAATATTCAATGGATCAAAATGAATTTTTGAGGGTTTACTAAACATATTTTAAGGTATGTATATAAAAAAATTTTGTTATTGTAACTTTTTATAAAAAATGGCGTCTTGACAAGTGATAAACCGAACATGGATTTTTTACGAGGAGCCAATCTGCGTACATCAGAACGTTCTCCAAACAGCACCTAGAGCAAATTAAAAAAATTTTCGTTAATCTACATGAGTTTTGCCAGGGAAGTACACACGATTATTCATTTTTATCAAAAATTCGCAAAATGGCGGCAGTTTGAACTTGTTTTTCGTTTTTTTTTTTTCACTAAAAATCGACCTTCAATTGTTTATAACAATCCCAATTATTTATCAATCTTAAAAATCGTGTGTACTTCCCTAGATAATCTATCTAAGAAGTTACAGTTAAAATTTCAAGTGAATCCGACGAAAATTGACTGAGTTACGGTGTACGCAGTTTTGAAAAATGTAGTTTTGAGAAAAACGCGTTTAAAGTTTCAAAACGTATTTACTACATGAAATTTTTTAAATATCGGCTTGCCAATTTTTTTACCTTTACTCTGCTATCCCAGCACCTTATAACTCTCTGAGATTTATTAACGCCTACTATATGTATTGTGATTAAATTAAATCGATCTGTACCGACAAAAGTTACCGACAAGCTATAATACATGTATAAGGTAGCACGCACGTAAGTCGTCTTTTTAAACGTTTAGGTGCGCTCGGATTTATCATGATAAAAGTAGTTTTTTGAATTTTCACCTTCAAAATAGTATTTTTATATCATTCTTGGATAGTTTATACATCATTTAAGCCAATAAAAAAAATGAAAAAAAAAAAAAAAAAATGTCGCTGGGTAGTATA
This sequence comes from Thereva unica, assembly GCA_949987705.1. Lineage (NCBI taxonomy): Eukaryota > Metazoa > Arthropoda > Insecta > Diptera > Therevidae > Thereva > Thereva unica. The sequence continues at coordinate 12,521,380 of OX465281.1, read as the reverse complement.
ACCCCTTAAATGACTTCCATTGGATACGCAAACAGCAGCTGTTTTCCGGGCATTATAGCAGCTACTCCGGCTGTAATGTAAGCTTTGAGTTCGTCAATAGTCTTGCTGGCATAGACTTGACTTTTGCCAGAGCTTCATCGTAGTGGCTGTCTTGTTAAAAAAAAGGTTCGTCACACCTTTTTCACATGTTTTCGGACCCACAAAGTGCACCAACATACAACGTGCACTGTCGACGGTTTCTAGAACTTTAAAGAAAAATGGTGCGATGATGGTTTTTGAACACACTTCGGCTAAAGCAGTGTTTCATGTCATGAACGACGTGTGAGTTCTCTGTTCCCCAAATCCGACAGTTTTGTTTATTGACTCCACCAGAGAGTGTAAAATGTCGAAAAATCGTTTCGATGATTCTTGCGAAGGCATTTCCATATTGCATGCGATGCGGCTTGTTCATTGGCCACAATCTCTGAGTAAGTTACGCTTTATATGGGAAGAGATGATCTTGCTCCATAATCCTCCTTAGAGTCGTTCCACTCACGTTTAACGGTGATACGACACATTTGGATTATCGGCAACACTCTCTATTAATTGGGACGCTGGAGAATCACTACAGACCCGTATTCAAAGAAATTCTTCACCAAACAACGAATTGTGTTGTTTGAAGGCCCCGAATTTCTAACATATTTTTTACGATAAGCACAGCACGCACAGTCTTCACGATTGTTTTCAATGTAAAACGCTACTCGTTGTTAAAATGGTGCTGAATGACGTTTCAGAGTCGGGCACACTTGTCGAAATCGGTCTAGAAAGCGATGAGATGTAAAATAAAAAGACACAATAAAATTTAAGTAGAAATCAATAACTGAGTCTGAAAATGCAAAACTATAAAATAACCCCCCCCCCCCTTAGCTATAAGCGCCCCCTTGTGGGTCGCGCCCCCCAGTTTGGAAACCGCTGGGTTAGAGGCCCTGGAAATACTTTATAACCCCTACCAAATGCTCCAATAAAATCGACACTTCTTTATTTATTCTCGATATACTCGACTAGGCTAATTGGCTTGTCTCCTGTTCAACGAATGCATTTCATTGATTGAACTACACGATTGTGAAACAGAATCTCACATTCAGCATTCCCGTACTCTTACAATTTTCAATACTTTATACTCCAGCTTCACCGAACTGCGCAAGTTCGAGCAAATTGGTGGACTGATCTTCAAAATAACTTCAGTTGGCATAAAATTTTCACTTATTCAACTGATGATAAAACAGACCTCAGTTCATTCAACTGAACTCGAACTGAAGTTAAACGTAAAAGCTCACTCAACAGAGAGTAATCATCTGAAATAATGGAATGTCATTCCAGTGAGATTTTGCATGTCTAACTTTTGGCAAAAAAAAAATACAATTTCAAGCACGAAGTGAACATCTGAACTGAACTTTAGCAGGCGAAGCCACCTGAATTGAACTAAACATTATTGAACTGAGCTCGGTAAAGGGGGGCATTAGGCTGAAGCCACACCGAACCAGGCAGAACAAAACAAAAGCAAATTTCCATACTAATTCACACAACTCAAAGCAAAACAAGCAAAAGAGTTTTCCAAAATGTATGGAAATTTGCTTTTGTTTTGTTTGCCTGGTTCGGTGTGGCTTCAGCCTTAGACACAAGTCTTTCCGATTTCTCATTCAAACCCTCTTATACTCTATTTAGTTTACCCCATTCCTATCTAAAACCCTATTCCTATCCTTCAATCTTAGCGCGGTACTAGATAGATATGACCTCAAGAAATAATCACTGACCTGTTAATACAAAGGGTGTCCTTCAACCTTAAACTATGATACAAAAGATAACCTCAATAACTCCTGCCTAGGATTTTGTAAAAATTTTCCAATGATATAATCGGAACCCCAAAATTAAACACTAATTGCAGGTCAATGGGTCTTCAAATCAATAAGAAGGATTTTTGGATTAAGGTACACATTGTATGTAGCACTTATATCTATCATCTTGTTTCACATGGGCTTGTACTTATCATAAGGCTGTAGCCAACTTTCTTACTGTCACTTATAACTATGGAAGACGTCGATAAGTATTACTAAGAAATCCGAGTTATTTGGGGAATGCATTTTTTTTTTTATTCTTTTGACAGAAGTTTGTATTATTTCACATTACAGCTGTGGATCTTAATTAAGTTATATATTTCTGCTCTTTGAAGTAATAAAGGTGCACCTTTCCCTACTTTAATTCCACACAAAAAATAATGCTTCACAAATTATATTTTAAGACACAATAAAAACCCAAAAGCGACAAAAACGAAATAAAAATCGCCCCCATTCATATCCTGTTCTCTATTTTTGAGGGATCCGTTGAAAAGTGAAGGAAACTAATAAGGAAATAATTACAGGATTTGGGATCTCAGAAGCTGCTTTCCTGTCATAAAATTCGAGTCAAGAAAACACCTTTTAATTAAAATTAAAAAAAAAAGACTATCAGAATGAATAAATTTTTACTTTTTAGGCCTCCTGTAGCGTGTTGCCCCAATGTAATAACCGAAGAGGGGAGAGCGCCGTCACATTGACTTTCTCCGTTTTTTCTTCTATTTTTTTTTTTGGGATCCAACTCTAAATGAAGCCCAAGAGATTTGAATTAAAAGCAAGCAGCAGCAGCACCGGGAAGTAAATATCCTGGACACAGTACCCTTACTGGCACATATACAAGCGTAAGTCGTGTACTAGTACTCAACCTTTTCCCTCTTTCATAATGCACTGATGGGAAGGTACGAAAAAAGAACTGAATTCTTGCTCAAGGGTTCAATTCAATTGCAGGCTTACTTACGCCAGGAAGAAGGAGGTATACTGCTTGGTTGCATTTTTATTCTTTAGCAGCCCCCCCACCCGGTGCTGGAGCTGGGGGATGTATATTTGCTGCAATTCTATCCCCTTAGGATTGGAATCTTTTCTTTACCCTCATTACTGACGCTCTATGTTGTAGAAGGGTCTCCAGTTGTGCAAACTTCGTCCTTTTCTGGTCTATCTTTTGTATGTTCGTATATGTATATTTTTTTTTTTTTTCGTTTACCAAGTCGATACTTAACCGGCAGGACTTTAATCCAGTTAAAGCTCTAAATTGTTTGCCAGTTAGGATAAGAGTTACTAAGGTTTTGTTGGTATAAGACTTATTTGCTTATTCGTTATTTAAAAATGGAGGATTATTTGGACAACCTGGTCCCGTTTCAGCTGCAGGAAGAACTCTGCAAAAGAAAGAAGTTCTACTGGCACAGATATTTTAAGTTGTAGGGTCAACAACCTTTCAGCAGAGTAAAGTAAATAGACATTATTATTTAGTTCAAGCGGAGTGAGTTTTTTCTAGTAAAAGTTCATGAAATGTTTCGTATTTCATTTGACAACGGTCATCTATGGTTCGACATTTGACAATCATATAATATGACACAAAGTGTTGTAAAATTTGAACGCTTCGGATTGGGTCTCATATAGCTCTTTCTTAATCTCCAATTTTAGTGCACTTTTTCAAGTATTGATTGATTGATTTCGCCCCAAGGACACGCACAAGTGCTGCTTTCAAATAGTTCTAGACACACCAAAGACTGAATATCGCCACAGTAAATAGTCCAGAGGTGTAACGTGATAGTGGTGACCAATTAACAAGTTCGCTTCAGGAAAGAACTCGATTGCAGAACTTTTGTTTCAATAGGCCAATTGTTTTACATACTACATAACACGTAGAGCTTTTTTGTAGCAGTTGCAATCGCAGTAATCATCCTCAATTCTCCTGCTAGTCCATCATGCCATCATGTTTGTGACGAGAATGCAATGCCTAGTAGTATTCTCAATTTGGGGGGCAAAACAGAGGTGTGAGGTTACGAGAAGTCGAAAGGGTGTTGAAGGACATGACAATGAACTCTTGGATGTTCGCGGAGTTCGGAATCGTAAAATGATTGTTACATAGTCAAGTTTTTCTGTTGGTGAACGAATTCCTTGCTTGTATCGTGTGCAGAAAGGAGGCAGCAGGCACAGGAAGTGATACTGCTGGTATAAGATTGTCATGGAGGCAGAAAAGTAATTATTACTACGGGACATCTTAATAGCGATATGATTTAGACAGGTCTGCTACATTGCTGCGGATCCATATGGTTGATGGTAGTATCGAAAGCGATAAGCTTTAAGGTCTTTTTATACTTTATCTAACCACGCTTTCCTATAGGTTTTACTGATAAAAAGTGATAAAATTGACCTTTGAGGAACACCGGCAGTAAAGAGGGAGGTTTTGATTTCATGCCACCCAATACAACCCTGAATGGCCAGAAACAGAACTCTAGATTTAGTTGCTTAAAACGGAGTCAGTGCTATTAACTTGTAGTTCAGCTAAAAGAATCACTCTTTATACCATCAGTCTGTCATGTAGTACAAGTCATAATGAAATGTCTAGTAATAGGATGATTCGAAAAATGGTTCAATAATAAGGATGCAATAATTTAAGACAAGTCTGGAGGGATCTAAAGAAAGTTATGACGAACCTTGCGTTTTTTGGATATTGCGATCGGAAAGACCTGTGGGCACAGTTATATACTGCGCTCTCTACAACAGGAAATTTCGGCAGTGACCTGAATACCCGGATCCCTACCAGAGAGGAATGGGGAGATTTCACATAGACGAATCCAAATCCAAGTTTAGGAACTGGAGTGTTCTCCTCATAAATTTACTTGCAACAAAGCTTCCGCCTGCATAATTTCGCCAAAGTGTTCCAGACAGAACGTTTGGCAATTTTTCATACCTACCTAGAATGTAGTCAAATCCAAGGCCGGGAGATAGGGTAACTTGCTCAAAACCCCACTTCAGGAGTGGCAGCACAGAAGTCATTTCAACTCATTTGTTATATGGAAAAATTCAATGGAAAACTCGAAACAAATAAGTTGAAACCATCCCCCCATGGTATTTTATGGAAGAGTCACGCTTAGCTGGCCAGGGCTAAGGCTATAAGCATGTTTTTTTTTTTTTTTTTTGATAAAATGAATTAACTAAAATAAGCCTTATCGCTTACCAAAATGCTGCAATGAAACAATTGGTCTACTCGAATTTCATTTTCCGCCCCTTCCCATAGCGAACGAAGCAAACGAGGTCCCGGCAGCTTCTATTCTTGCACGAGCTTGATCTTATAGGGCCAAAGTTACATTTTTATGCACGGAAATAGTATAGCAATGGGGATTCTGGCATACGTTCTATATATGCGTGTATCAGTGTATGTTATGATCTGTATAGCATCGTCGTATAGTCATTTCACAGTCGTTTAGGAATTTTTTTAACAATAGCTTTTAAGAATAAGGTGCATGTCTTCGGTAGAATGAAAGCTTTTGTGGGTGAAATTTTTATTAGGTTCGTGTCTACGCTAGGATGACAGCTTTTTTGTATACGAAATTTTAATAAATATCGTGTCTTCGCTAGAATCAAAATTTTGATATCATTTCCGTTTGTTCACGTTATTTGTTTTGAAGTTTAGCTATAATTTAGTATAAACAGGAAGATATCTCGAAAGAGCAAAATTCATACCCAATCAATTTTCATACTGATTAAAAATAGATTTCGCAAAGTCGATATCCCCAATACCAGCCAGCTAAGCCAGAGGTGCAGCAGTCGGCGTTAGTGGGAGACAGCCTGGCCGGATTGTTATGCCTCCTGAAACAAGAAAATCGCCCTAACCAGCCCATATAGGGTGCAACGTCGGCCGTACAAATGTTTAATGTTACAAGTCTGATGCGACGACAACGAATACTTCGTTATCCATTTGACACAATCTTAAAGCTTTCACCTAACTTTACTCTATACCAGTTTTTAATATATAAACAATTTTATTTTGCATATTATATAAACTTCCAAAAGGCTGCTCACCAAAAATATTTTTTAATTTAAGATTATTGAATCAAAAATAAGATATTGGAAAAATCATCCAGTGGGTTCCCTGTTAACCTAAATGTAATTTAAAAAAAAAGAAACCCCTTAAAATGATTTAAAACTCAGTTAAAATTCATAACAACCCTCAATATTCAATACTCAAGGTTAAAATCGGCTATCATCCACACCGCATAAATCCTTAAAAGGCTCTTAATTCCTCACAAATACTAAACATCCGGGCACTTAGTCAAACGAAGCGAAATGCCCAAAAAACGAGCAGCCACAGAATGCCAGAATGCCAGGATATATCCAGGATCCTGCTCTTTCAGTATTTCATCCTGGCGAATTTGTACAGTGGAAAAGTTAGCTTCTATATCGCACAATAATAACAACAACAACAGCAGCAGCAACAACGGGGCAGGCAAGAAAAATTGGAAATTTGAAACAAAATTCATCCATCTGGAATAATTGGAAAAAGGTCCTTTTATCGGTTTCCAAAACAACATATTATCCTGCCAGAAGACCGACAAGGACGGCGGCACAGATAAGGGCTATACAGAATGGCTGTGGAGCAGGCCTTCCGATGGGCAACATTGGGAATAACCGAGTTTCGGCCTCTGATATTAAATTTTTGGCTCTTTTCGCCGTTTTCCAATCAATGATCGAATAATGCAACAACAACATAACCAAAAAAAAACAACAACCACAACAGCTCAACATCAATAATAAGTGGGGATTTGCCAGAGGAGCACCATTGCCTGGGAAAATTGTGCCCGTCCGCTACTATATATAATACTGAGAGTGGTGCTAGCCAAGTGGCACTGAAGAGGGCACATAAGCGCCCACCGCCTGCTGTAGATGGCCCTTGTGTCCTTCTGTCCCTGTATCCTTGTGTCCTTGTGTCAAATGGCCTCTTCACTTTTGCCTGCCAATTAACATCGAATGAAGGAAATTGCATTAAAAATAGAAGGTGTCAATCTCAGGCTCTGGCCTCCATCCATACTGGCTGGCTACAATGAATTCCAAGAATGAACGCCTGTGTTTACCTGCCACGGATAAGTGTGGGCCAAATGGAGTGAGAATCCTTATTGATAAACTACAAGCGCCTAAGGACATGTGTGAAAGGAATCAGGTCTGGGTACCTTCGTAATGGACTTGCTAATAAATAATTCAAATTTAATTTCGTTCTTCCATGTTAAGTTGCGTCGAGGTAAACATTTGAAAAGTTTTGTCCAACAACGAGCATAGTGGTGAGATTACTTTTGGTATTTGATTTCGTTAGTCATTTTCTACTTCTAGCTTTAAAAAAAAAAGTTTTGAATTGGACGTTCTTTTTGAGTTTGTACAGTTTTATTGTAAAAAGTATATAAAGACCTGGAGGCTATTGAATAAGTTTTCGGCTATTGGAAATTGCATTCTTGTTAGCAGGAAGCATCGATAAAACCACGCAATTGTGCTAGACCAAATATACAATAGAGTAAGCGCCAAGTCACTTCGCTGGAAGTTAACACCAGAAAATGATTCAGAAGAGGTTAAGCCCTTAGGCTCCTTCAAGAAGGTCGAATCGTGGCCTCTCTGATGTCCTTAGTTATAAGGCAGTGCCACCGGAGAGCCAATTATTAGTGTGACGCGCCATTTGGACCCACAAACTTGTGAACCTAAGGTTTGGTGATTGTTTAACTGACTGTGCCGGATGCCTAAAGTCATGTTGTGGAGTTGTTGGAGGAGTATGATTCCTATCATGGCAATGTGATCCCCTACTACCAAGCTAATTGCCCGTTTTCTTCTTCCTATACAAGTTTTTTCTTTTTCTCTTCCTCTAGAAAAAATGGATGCCTGTGGCGTGAGCGTGCATGCTAGGAGCGGGAGAGTTTTATTTCCGATTAAAAATGGCACGCACTGGCACGCTTGATTAGAAATAAGACACGCCCATGTCAATTGACACTGTTCTTGCGTGCCGGCTGCATGCTAGGTGCGGGCGAGTTTCATTTTTACTCGGGTGAGTGGGAGCGGAAGCCAAACTATCAAAGATGGTTTTGGAACACATACTCTTCGGAAAGGAGCTCAGGGACGGAATTCTAAAGGAGGAAAATCTGGATGTCGCCTTAATACAAGAGTCCTGAGTACGAGGACCGATCATAAAAGAGCTCTTGGATAGGCAGTACTACACCTTTTACTACCGCTCGAATCAAGGTAAGCCATGAACTTGTATCTCGTTTAAAAAACTGCCCTAATTTCAGGAATTAACTGTAGTTAGCTTGGAATTCGAAGCAGTTAAGGGCCTTTACTTATCGCTAAACCTGAATGTACCCTGTAGGAGTTCACGCAGATGACAACAGCCCTAAGTACAAATAGAGCCAACCTGGTCGTAGGGTGCTACGCTAACGCCAGACATATGGTTAGAAAACTGAAGAGTATCATATCAAACAGGCTTTTTGGATCACCAGTGGACTCGCTTCAAAGTAAACCTATAGGTTGAACCTCCTCAACCTTACAGAAAGCCAAAAATGATTGACTATGGAAAAGTTTGGTCAAGTCCTGTGAGACAGAGTCAACACTTCTGAAACGCTATCCAGACGGCGCGTATCCTGCTTAGTACGGCGGGAACAAAATCATTCCCCCGTGGTGAAATGAAGATCTCTCGACACTCGGGAAGTCAGTAAAAGAAATCTTCACTAGCTGCACAAACAAGGCAGCCCTACAAAGAATGCCTGAAGTTACGCAAGCAAAACATTTCCATATCTCAGAAAGATATTTGGCGGCGGTATTGCCAAACTATTCAGAGTCAAGGAGGCTCTTTTGAACATCATCTGATCTGAATCTCTCTAAAGACGACACCACTCCGTACTTTGGACACACACTTTTGCGGATGGAAGGAGGAAAATCAAGTCAAGCCATCAGGGAATTGGTATAGACATTCCTGGGAGGAGAATTCCGCTATTTTTAAAAAAGAGAAGATTCTCTGGGCGATTAATAGCCAACTTCTTCCTATTGAAAACACCCTTTTCAACGCTGGGCTCAACACCAGCAAGTTTTACTTGACGATTGAACTTACTACTGTCGAGTACATCCAAATAACCATCTTTGATTGGAGACCCCATATCTTCCTAAAGGTCTTTTTACATTCGTAGGAAGCTTTGCACCCCTATGTACGCATTCTAGTTGGGCTTTCTGTAAAATATTAAACCCAACCAATTTCAACGTGAGGGTATGTGTCGAAAGGGATCGTCCATTAATTACTTGAGGCGTTTAGGGGGAGCGAGTCAAGCCGAATCTCATTTAATCTCACGTGGAAGACGGGGGGGTCTCGGCAAATATCACGTAATTCTCAAAAAACAGTGTAAAATTGCTAGAAAACTGGGTTAAATTAATTAAAACATGTTTCTTCACTAAAGGCCCCATTCACTTACAGGCCGCCGGCAGGCCGTGGCCTTTCAGTCCAGGGCGGTAGGCACGGCCCGATGAAGGCCACAGCTTACTCAGTCTCACTGAGAGATGAGGACTTCGCAAACAACGCCTCATGTAATTTATGCACGATCTCAAAGGCACGTTCGTATTTCCGGACTAAGTAGAACTGGTCTTCACGATTGACAACTCATGTCTATTTCAATTAACAGAGACATTGACCACATTCTTGGTTGGGACCACATGAATCTTTGATCGATCTAAAACGAAGTATACTGCTTAGTCTCCAATAAATCTTCCTCGACTGCTGTTTAATCTCCAATAAATACCCCTTGACTCTATAACCCTCTAGATCCGGCTGATTTACCTCTTAACTAACAGAGACGCTCATTTAGAAACAACCAAACTAGGCTGTGGATCAATCTTCCACAGTCAGTGTGTCCGAACACGTACAATATTTTAGAGTTCAAACTTGGTGTTCTTCACTATCGGCTTCAGCGCCCTCATAAGCCCCGTAACCTATCCTATTTTCTTTTATCGTTTTGACTAAGCTTACTACTAGGTTACTAAGTATTGCACCACGACGCGACTCACCTGATGAACTGGTAGTCCAAAGAGTTATTCTTAAGGTTAATATCACATAAAACAATCGAAAATTATTGCGTATGAATTAAAGTTATTAATTCCGAAATATCTGCAGAAACCACACAACCGTGTTAAATTACAATGTTGCGCATATTTTCATTTCTTAATCTGAGACAAGAAAAAATCCGGTCATTTAAAAAATCATATCAATAAAATCAGTAAATTACAGAGCAATTCCCTGCAAACTGCCTTTTTAACACTTTGGCAACAAATCTTCGTTACTTTTACAAGATTGAAATCAATTTTTTAAATTGCGTACTTAATTCCTGAAATTGAATTTTTTCCTCATTCAAAAAACGAAAAAAGCACTTCTCTCCTCAATATCGTAAAAATTAACCATCCATATAATAAAAAAAGATTCGTATAATCAAAACCATAAAGTCGCAGCCGACGAAAAGAAAACCGGAAGTGTAAGGGACTCCCAACGTGGGCCGTGGACTGTGGGCTGTGGGTATCCACACATAACTCTCCCTCGAAGCAAAAGCAAAAGGTGAGAAGAAAGGGCATTAAGCAATTTCCACGTCTTATCTGCCGCGGTAAGTGGCTCAAAATTGCACAAAATTAACACTTGCCGTGAAAATATATCACGTGTGCACCCAATCGGATCAGAGCACATGCATCGACACTTATCATTCAGAGGCGCATAACGAGCATAAATCATGCATAAATTCCTTTTTCGTAGCTTTAATGCCGGCCTTTAGTTCCGCATTGTTTTGATGGATTCCATGAGAAAAAGAGGCCCGCAAGTGCCCAAGGAGAGCCCGGCCTGCACCAACAACACCTCTGTCTTCTGCACAGGTATAACGACAATGAGCCGAGGAAAGCTGAATTGTGCAGGCAAAGAGATTCATCATATATACTGGGTGCACATGTAAATCTTGGTGCAAACGGGAAGGCCTACCTTACGTAGGTAGACTCTATCGGAAATTAGAATCGCAAAAGCTATGCCACATGGTGCCCAGGTAACATGTTCCTTCGATTTCTTCAAATGGCGATGACTGGAGCCGATTTTAGTTAGCCAGAAACGATATTCGACCCGGCCGACGACCGTTAGGGAGAGATCTTAAGGAACGGGCAAACTACTTCCCGATACCGAGGCGCACAAGAAGTGTCAGTGTCAGGTCCAAAATTGGTTTATCTCAATCTCCAGAATGGCTATCCCACAAAAGACGTACAACAACGCCGACATGGATCGAGCCCTCTGGCTATAATTGCCGAGCAAGATTATGATGGACTGGCCGGGCTGCTGGCGGTGCTCATTCACATATGCTGGCACCCGAGAGCCGGATATTACAGGAACCGCCTAGGAGCACTTTTCGGCTAGAGCTCAGAGCACTTGGCTGTAAATTATTTAAAGACACTTTAATACTTTCCCTTCCACAAGCAATTGACAGATTGATCGATTTAGGAGCTCGAACTTGAAATTTTCAATTACCGCAACATGGCGACATCTAATTAACACCGGGATATTCATGCTGCACTCGGGCTGGAAGGGGATTCTCTGTGTAATAAACCCAATAAAGTCGCACATGAAATTACAATGCAATAAATTTCAATTTTCCATCTTAAGTACATGACGGGTAATATCGAAATTTACATCTTGGGCGGTCGCTGGCTTAATAGTGGTTAGCGATCTGACAAATGTGATAAGGGCTTAAGGCATGCGTAGGGAAATCCTTGTGGTATTCCTGGGGTGGTTTTAAACCATGAGAAATTTATGCTAATTAAATTCTCATCGGTCATCAAACTATGCAGGAATGACAGGGGCATTATACTCGTAAACATCATATCTCAAATTAAGTATTACCTTTAGACTTTAGAATCTATGATGTTTTTGAAGTGCTTAAACATCAACTAGCATAAAATATGAAAATTTTCAGGTTTGGCAATCTTTCATACTCAACAAAAATCAAAATTCTTTGGCTGTCAAATCGTTAGAGTAAATATAAGGCAACTGTGGAGTAGCCGTAAGGATCTGGTGTCGGTGGAGCTAATGTTATTGAGCACTCTCTCAAATGAAATCTTCAAGCGTCTCTAGGCCAAAGGGTGTGCTCAGCTCGGCAATTTTTTTTTTGTACGACGCACTTATGTTTTTATATAAAGTGTACCTGGGCTCCTGCGGTTAAGGATCCTTACTGATGGGTAAGACTCCCGCTCAAGATTCTTTGCTCCTTCAGTTGTAAGTTCTTCCTAGATTTGAGGATCGTCCTTGTAGATGATAATGCTCCTCCATGGGAGATTAGGATCTGCCTATATAATTGAAGAGAGGTTGACAGCGCCAGCTTCACCATTCAAGGTGGTCCTTCCCCATATCCACAACAGAATAGGGGTTTGTTGTCTTGATTTCGGCCACATTCAGAAATTTGGGGTATGGGCCGACACTCAGAAATTTGTCTATGGATATGTTATGTTAACACCCGTTACAGAAACTGTCGATACTCAGCTCATTACAATATTGTAAACACTGGCCGTGTATGAAAAGTAAAAATGTTCAAAGCCACGCATAAAACCATCTCCTTGAAACTCAAACCACAATGTTGTCGCTGTCATTTGGCGGAAAAAATCCTGTTTTCACCTACAAAATATTTTGTACACAATATACATGGGGCTATCACCTCACCCTCATTTTTGTATTTTATCCGAGATAATCTAGGTTAATGCTTATGACAAAATCTCGAATTAGGATTATCCTAGTTGATTTCTACGGCCATAAGATTTACGCTGATGACATCAAATTGCACCAAAACATAAAGAGAATTGACGATTGCAAACTCCTACAAATTGAACTTGACACCTTTTACTCTTGGTGTGCTAATCTGAGAGGACTACCTCTTTTCCAAATCAACTTCTCTAACACGAATAACGGCAAATTTGAACCTGCCAATCGCATATTCATTAACATGAACCTCATTATTTATGTCTTTAGCGTGAGTATTAGTAAAGATTTCCTTAAAAGGAGTCTTTTTCCTTTTGCTTGCGTGGGTTACATGTTAATTTGGATATTTTTAACTTTATAATTTTATGTTTGTATGTTTAGTTGAGAGCCTCATCTTCATTGTGCTGATTTGGTTAATTTTTCTTTGCTCAGCTGAGAAGTGCGCCTTCTGTGCTAGTAGGGTTTACTCTATTACTATAACCTCATGAAATAAATTAACTTCGGGATTTTCATCATTCTTCAATACATTTCCTCTTGGGAGAACTTACTGTATGAAGTGTCCTGTTCATCTTAACTTCCATAACCAGGGTAGTTAGAAATGACTGTTCACAATATCGTTTTCTATTCTCTTGAGATGTTTGCAAGGGGAGAAATTGTTCTAGTTGTCTTGTACTATATTTTCGCCTCCTTTACTGCTTTTTTTAAAACTCACAGATATTTTTTGTGGATTATACAATATTTCCCTGGCACTTAATTAAATTTAATATTTTTTATCACACATCGCGATATCTCAAATTCAAATCAGTTATAAAACGTTTACTTACATCACGGGACTTATTTGCGGGCTTATCGTAAGGATATCAGGATATTGATTTTTTGGCTTATCCTTAATATTTTGGTTCCTTGTCAAATAATTTTGTTTATGTAAACCCGACTTTATTGCCGGGAACTGGGCGTAAAATTAATGCCCCTCCTGATATTGCAAAATTTTTTAGGACTTTTCTGCCGGAACAATAACACTTTGGGGCATAAAAAAATGGCCTTAAACTGAAACATGCCTAACAAAACATTCACTTCCAGCCCGGGCATTATAAGGGGCGGGTTAGCACCCTATAAAATTCCTTACCATAGATCTCCACAAGATGGCTTCTTTCCACCCTCGTCGGTGCTGCAACTTGTTCTTGATGAGGTGGAGGACCGGGGAGAAACTGGATGTGTGGTGGTCGTATTATTAAATATCCTTACAATTCCCGGTGGATCCCTTAACATTTGCAAGATGGATAGGGATTCAACAAATGATACTCTGTCGGTACGCGCTAACATGCAGTTCATGACTCCCCCTTGTTGCGTTTGTTATGTATGTTGTATACATTTGCCGAGGGGTAGTAGATGATGTGTGTGTGTGGTGGGTGGCATATTTGACTGGTGCTGCTTAAAGGACCTTCGACATGCAATGGAGGATTGGAGCATACACATGACGCTCTGGGGAGACACACGCATATTACTGGAGTGACATGCCAGGATTTCAAAAGCAACTCGTTGGTGCGGTGGGAGCCCGACTGAAAGTGAGGTTCCTTTAGTATTCTTATCACAATCTGTGTGCAATCTCTGTAGCAATGTTTACCGTTATTTTTGCACTAAAGTAAACAATTGCTTTATTAGGATCAAGAAGGATGATGTTGTGATGTTGTTTTTGATACAGGGAATTTTAAAGTTTTGAGGAGGATGCGGCTGATTTTTTAATGCGACGAGACTTGATGGATTGCTTAAGGAAGTTAGTTGGGATGAAGACGAAGGGTTGTTCTAGCAAAGAAAACTTAATTTATATTTAACTGCAGTTTTGATTCTTAGTTTTAATTTTGAAAATGGAATTCTTATTATGCACAATTGTGATACCAGAAGTTGTATACAAGGAAATTTAGAATGTGATGCGCACGACTTTTGGTCTATCTTGTTACTAATCACGTCCTGTCAACCTGGTATTCGAAAGAGGAGGTGGAGACGGTCACGTTTGTTGAGGGGAGATTCACATACGATACACTCGCTTACATACGACCAATGTTACTCTCAAATTTTGAGAGTAGTAAAATCTACTACCTTTTTGAAAAAAAAAGGTAGCAAACTTTTTTGATTTCAAATCAATTTTTCATTTTTTTGTCACCTGCGAGAACGAGCAAAGCGGATGGTTTGCCGACACGTGAACATGCTACGTATAACTTACCATCAGAGAAACATTCATTTTTTAGATTCAGGCCAAAAACACTCAAGTCTTGTGATTTGTTGATCGTCATGATGAAAGCAAGAAATTGAATTGCAAAAATTCGGCGGAAACAAAATCAATCCGTTCGATTCGTCGACAGGAACACGGCCATTACCGACAGTCAGCAATTGCTTAGAGAAATCTTCGTCAGATGGATCGTTTAGCAAGGCAAGTCGCATGTTTGTCATCAGGTGTCGTTTCTTTATAAAGCGTCACTGGTTTGATGCTTTGAGGTAAGCGTTTATTTCATGGGTAGCGGTGGTTCATGGAATGATTGATATCAATTTGATAGTGTCATCTTGAGTCAATGCGCAGATCTTTCATAGTTCGATTGAGTGCTTCCAATGCGCGTTTGTACGTCATTGTGTATTCATCCCAGACAATGATTTTACTTGCTACCAAAGCTTTGGCCAGCGCTAAGTGTTTTGCAAAGCTTTGAATCGTTTGAAGGTTTAACGGCAATTTCAACATCCTTCTGGCAACGTGGCAACTATCCCAGAAGCAGCAACTGCTACAGCAATTTCGGATCTCGTACGAGCAATGGCCAAAATTAATGATATGACGAATACCTTGCAAACTCCACACGGCGCAACGGGGAAAAAAGGCCACCATTTCTATAATTAATTGCTTTCATTAACGTATCGCACACTTCCTTCTGTTGGGTACTCAACAGTGGTACATTCGCTCGAGCCTATTGGTTCAAAGCATTTCGATCATGTTCACGTTCCAATTCTCAATTGAAAGCATCGTTCATTCGACGATATGGCGTTAGTATTCCTAACTTGACTAACCAACTGCCGCACATGAGGTAACACATGTCTTCGATCAAAAGCAAAGCCTGGTTATGTATCTCGCCATTCACCTTGAGATCGGGATTTACTGAACTGAAACGAATTCGGTGTAAAATGTTTTCGGATATGTCATCCTTGTATTTGTTCCACAATTCACGTGGATTCGATGGGAAGTATGTCAAAATAATGATAGCAAATAATGTACGTATCTGACATGGAGAAACAATTTCTTCACCGTTTTCAACCAAATTGAGCTGTTGCAGCACGAATTGTTGGGAACATCTCACTTTTGAGAGTACGAAGTTATTCAAATGTTATCGGCCCACGAACAATCACCAGAAACAACCGCAAGTAGAAACATTGGTCATTCTTCGCGTGAACTCTGCAAATGCGACCAAGAGCATCATTAGAATGCACATCCGGATGATCAGGAACCGTATCGCCTTGCTTCCGACGTTGAAATTTCTTCGATGAGGAGTTCAAAAGTGGAATAAGGTAACAAATCGAAAAAACTAGTCAAAGTTATCGCTGCATTGTAGATGTTTCAGCAAGTTGAGCATCATTCGATGCGTTGAAAGAACCCGTTGCGTTGACCATTCTCAAGATGTACCGCCAAATGCACAACAGTAAGATGACGCTTATTAGTGGAGAATGATGATATACACAAAATCGCTTCATTAAAACTAACAGATCGTGATATTATCAAACGATGTTTTAGTAGTTATTCTGTTATTTGGGTCGGTCCCGATTTCACCAGGTTCACGTACACGGATTTTATAGGCGAGGACCTTTCCTGTAGTACTTTATACCAACGCTGCAATCGATTTAGACATAAATAAAATAAAATTAGAATTATCGAAAAAAGGTAGTAGAATGATAACTTGATGTAGTAGTGTAGTAGATTATCATTTTTTTTTCTAAAAAGGTAGTAAAACTACTACATATGTAGTAGAACGGTAACGCTGCATACGACACACTGTATACAGTAGTTTCGTAATGATCACAGATATAGAATCCTCCTCAGTTGGTTAGGAGGTGCTGCTCCTCCAATAAATAAAGGTGTGGTACCTAAATTGGCATTATTCAAGAGCTGTAAATTTCTTCTTCTTTCTTTGATCCGTTAGCTGGCGGTCCGAGCGGGACGTCCCCGCAACAGATACGCTGTTGTCGGTGCCTCTGGGTCTCGAACTCTATTCACGATTCGTTTCCATTCCTGCCTGCCGCGGTAACTGATAACCGTTGATTCTTTAGGTCACTTCGATATTCTTTAGCCAGGTTTTCTTCGGTGCCGATCGTTGGATTCTCCAGTCTGCTGGACGGTCTCGCCATAGAAGTTTACGTGGCAAGCGGTCATCATCCATTCGGCAAACATGTCCAAACCACCGTAGTCGTAGTCGACATTTTTGCATTTCAATTTTACGGCTAGTCTCGGTCTGGAACCAAATGCCAAGAAAAAATTTGGTGAGTTCAGTCCGAAAGAATCTACACTGCCGCTGGAGTGCGGACCTTTGGCGGTGTCTCCTCCTATGAGCCTTACAGGCGGTGGTCTACAAATGATCAAAGATTCTTACCACTGCCTCTTAAAAAAATTCTGGCAATGGTTGTTGGTTTCTTTTTATTTCTTCCACCTAGATAAGCTTACTTCTTATCTCTGCGATTTTTCCTTCATTCGACTTGTAAGTACATAAGCGAACTTGTTTTACACAAGGGTATTCCTTCACTTAGTGTAACTTTCTCGTCTTTACCAGAAGGTGTATCAATTGGTGTGTGTACTGATGTGAAATACGTGTTTGTTAGTTTGTGTTTTGTTAGTTTGAACAATCAAATTTAAGTAACAAACCACTAAGGCGACTTCTGAACCTGTTCAAGAGGTCTGGCTTACACATATGAGGTATAGTACAACAGGTCGAATGAATTTGCTGCGGTACTTTTGGACCATATACCTCGCTAAAGAATAAGAAGGAAATGGTGATACTTTCATACCATAATTTCTTATGTTACAACGGTAAGTCTTTAAGATTGAAATATGCAAGCTTTTTCTTGTGACTTTTATTACATGAAACCAGCTAAAATCTGGGTATTTTAAAAATTCATAATCGTGTTCATACAGCAGTGCATTCTAGAAACTTATACAAAATCCAGTACTATCAAGAACTTCGTTCCGCAAAATTGTCCTTTTTGAACACATGCCTTGGTCATGTGATTAGTTTAAATCACAGCAGTTTACCCCACATGCACGATTTACAAA
The DNA here is from genome assembly GCA_949987705.1 of Thereva unica. Lineage (NCBI taxonomy): Eukaryota > Metazoa > Arthropoda > Insecta > Diptera > Therevidae > Thereva > Thereva unica. Next base: position 12,503,475 of record OX465281.1, on the reverse strand, counting down.
TGAAGAATCGTTCGAAACTGACATTGCTAAGATACAAAATACCCCAGTCCTCCTAATAACCAGGAAAATTGCTCAACTCTCACTGGATGACGACGCCATCATATATCCAGCTCCTTTCTATGTTGCCACACATAAAATCACAATTCCAATTATGGTTGCATAAAGTCCAATTAAGGCTAGTTGATGATGTAACGAACGCATCCATTCGTTATGATCTAGTCCAGTAGAACTCACGTGCTCCGAGTGTGGTGATTTGGCCACACATAAATAACATATGACATCCACCCAACATTTCGGCATGACACAACACAAAATGATTTAGTCGCAAACGAGCAGAATTTATGCATTTTTAAAATTTTCATTAGCATAAGTCCCGAGGATTTTTCTATTCACATTTCGTCCGATGATATCGGTTACGAAATTCCGACGAAATAAAAAGTATATCTGACCCGGCTCCAAACCGCCATGGGATGATTTGTCGGGAGCGGGCATCACCCATGCGGGTCCGGCTTAGTGGTAATCTCCGGAATATCTTACGGGAATCTCTCGTCGCATCCACACCGAATCCAGTTTCTTTCGATGATGATGAATTGTCGGATCAGTCGGATTTGGTTTAATCGATCAAAAATCTTGGCGTAGACTTTCTACGGAAATTATGCAAAGCCCCCGGCCAAACGCACACAATGGATCCCCGCAGGGAGCGATAATTACTGTTTATTTTCCGTCGAAATTCCAGTATTTTTCGCCTCTCTTATTTATTTTTTCGACTCTATCTCTCTCCTTCCCCACTGCCATTCCTAAGGGTCAAGGTTCGAAGTTGTTAACCTTGTGAATCCGCGAATTAGAAGCCAAAATGCTTTTTTCCCTATGACTTGAGTTTCCATGAGTTTCCAAGTTCAAGTGTGAATCTTGTCCCAAAGTTAGCGAAAAAAAAATTTTTTTTGATGATTTTGTGACATTCAAATTACGCCCCCACAGAGCAGGTAATTAAAGTGCCAGAAAACGTTAATGCTTCCTACTTTAGAAACTTCCGTGCTGTTGTCGCCGGCGCGGTAGAGAGTGACAATATATCTTCATAAATGAACGAGAAACCTCCTCGCATGACTGGCGGCCATTATTCATCCCCGTTTGATGAAACAAAGCCCTTTGGGTCAAATCTTTTTAAAATTATTGCTTCCAGAGTTATCACCATCTTCAGTGGCGAATTCACCTGCTTTCATTAGTAGTGGTTACCTATGAGCTCCCTGACCCAGTTGCACAATGACACAGTTGTTCTGGGTGAGCACTTTACGTTCGCTGTCATCTAAGACAATAATTTATTATCCTTCTTATGACAGGACTACAACAGTTGTTTTCGGAATATGTGCGTTGGGAATGTCCGTTCTCTGGGCTTAGAGGTGATCCTGTGGCTCCTTTTGTTCGGGACGTTTTGTGGTTGTACATGTATTTTTTGTGTGACGTATTTTCTGCGTTTTCATGATTTTTAAAAGTGGTTTCATAAGAGACAGATTTCAGAGTGATAAAATTATCGGGGATCATAATCGGGTTAAGGGTTATCAGAAAGAGGATGCAGCTGTTGAAAGGGTATCGCGTTTGTGGTTTTAATGTGATTTTAAGGGGATGAAAGTTGGTCGATAATTGTAAGTTTCCTGAGACATTTTTTATAGTGTACAATTCTTTGAGAAAGAGTGACAGCATTAGTTAGATAAAGGATCGCTGATCAAAAATATAATCTTCTATTAAAAAAAACCCGGACATAAAATTTGGATAGCTCTCCAGAAATATCAGATGACGCAAACGCTGAATGAGTGATGCATTATTATATGATACTACAAAGCATTTTGGGACAATCAAGAATCGTATTTTAGGTAGAAAAATCAATGTTACAATCACCCTGTGTACTGGCAGTTGCAGATCATAGTGCAAGCTTAATTTGAATAATAGAGGTTAACACAGACTTCTGGAGATATTGAAACAAATAGTGATGAACTTTACGTTTGAGCTCGATATTGTTGAGAAATACTGATTGTGACAGATAGTTCCACTGCAGATCCGCAGGCCGAATGCCTGCAGGAGTTCAAGGTCAGGGGCGGCGCTTTCATAGGTGTAAATGGTGCACTTGCACCGGGCAGAATTTGAGAGGGGCGCAATTTCAGAAATTAAAAACTAAATTTTGAAAATTATTCTCGCACAAAATTACGCAAATTTACTAGTGATGAAACGATTTCGATTACGATTAATCGTAATCGACGATTATCAGTATTTAACGATTAATCGTAATCGTCGATTATCATTGCGATTATTTGTCGATTATGAAAAGTATTTTGAAATTAATTTTGTTTAAATTCTCGTTAACAACCTTTATAAATGCGTCTTATAGATTACACCTTTACATGATGTATCCGAACGCATTAGGAACTCTCCTTCGACAGCTTAGGGAGCTCCCAGTCCCGTTCGCATAGTTAGCAAACAAGTTTGGTTGGTTTTCTACATTTTCTGCTCAGAGCACATTAGTACTGGCAAATTTAAACAGTGAAGCTTCTGTTGCTCAGCTCTCCATCAGTAAAACAGTATCTGGGGTATCTGCAAGGATATAGTTGATGACACAGAAATGAATGAGCCTTTTTTTTAAATTTCAGAAACAACGCGACTATTTATGCTTTTTATATGTAGGTAATCCAGCCACAGAAGAAGTAGACTCGTGTATCAAATCATCCAACCTACTGCAAGATGCCGACATTTTTCAGTTTTGGGAAATAGGGACGCAATACCCAGGGGTGGTAGCACGTAAGTTGTTTCAAACGACCTCCTCATGCAAAAATATTTGTAAAACTTGAATTTTTGTATGAAGAGGTCGATTGAAGCAATTTAGGTGCTACCACGCCTGTTTTTGAAAAATCGCAAAAATATTTGTGTTTAAAGCCTTCCAGTGTCGCATCTAAGAGGTTGCTTTCGATTGCCGGCTTGATTCAGAAGTGTTGTGTTTGCAATATTTAAATTGTGAATACTAAATTTTGTAATATTGTGACATATTTCCTTAACTTTGAAATATGCTTTATTTAAAATATACAAAATGTTGCAATAATCGTAATCGTAATCGTAATCGTCGATTATTGTGGCTGATAATCGTAATCGTTATCGTAATCGCTAAGTGATAATCGTTTCATCACTAAAATTTACCCAATTTCTTCCGATGGCTCTTGTATTGCTGGTTACCGCGCGATTGGTTCCAAGAATTGTTAAAAGAGGTAAAATTGAACGAGATGAGGATAATAAAATACCTTGTCGCGAGAATTCCTTTTTAATTGCTCTTGTCTAACAAATTAATATGGCTAGTTTCACACGGGCCAACCAACAAAAATTGGCTGTAATCATCCATTCCCTTTTGAAGTTCTATGAGGAGTCGCATAGGTTTTCACCAGAGCCATCTTTTCCAAGGAACTATACGTTAGAATGCTTTAGGCTGTTGTTGTTGTTGTTTTTAATCTTAATTCTCCCTTCGGCCATTCTTTTTCTTTTCTTTTCCCAGCGAAAGGGAAACAAAAAACAACAACACAGCAGTTGATTCAAAAATTCAGTGAAAAAATTCAGAGGTTTAAAAAATCTCTCTCCCACTCTCTTCTCCACAAACGACGTTTTCAGCAGATATTTCTTCGTTGAATGTTGACCGATGAAAAACTTCCTATGTAATCTTTTTTGTTGTATGCATTATTCTCCGTGCTTGTGTCTTTATCCATTGTTCTACATTGCGTTCAAAAATGGGGCGCAATATGGCATAGTGCACCGGGCGCAATAAACCCAAGCGCCGGCCCTGTTCAAGGTTGTTGGATTCCTACGGTGACTCACTGAGTCTATGCAGGGAGTATAGATCAGTTTTGGAACTTGTTGAACCACGTTAATTTTGTTTGCGAACTGACAACCCTGATATACGAAGATTTGAAGCAAAATATTATCTGCCCAATACGCAAGAAAACTGAAAAATTCAACTGTGCATAGTGTATAAGTAAAGACAGACATAATTAAATCCATACTGGAACCCTATGAAGAACCAGTAATTAGTGAATACTGGAATTAGAAGAAATATGAAAACAATGCACCAACTTCATTCAGTAAAGCCGGTCCTTCGAAAATAATGGCAAAAACATCGACGTGTATCAATTTGAAGACGTCGATATGAAGTCAGCATACGACATGTAACGTCAGGAGCGGCGGGTCAGCTCTCAGGTGTCCAAGGTTTAAATAACAAAACTCCCGTTACGTTTATGTCCTTATTTTTATTGATTATAATATTATATACAACTATATTACAAAGCTATCAAGGGAGGGAAAGAGATGGAAATGAAAAAGGTGTAAGTCGGTCGGCGCCACTGGATCAACTCTCCGTGGCCGGTAAATGTATCGGTCGGTCGGCGCCACTGGATCAACTCTCCGTGGCCGGTAATTGTATCGGTCGGTCGGCGCCACTGGATCAACTCTCCGTGGTTTGAAAAGGTATCGGTCGTCTGTACATGAACCATACGATCAACTCTCCTATGGCTCTGTCCAGTTATCAGGCAGAGGAATCACCTCTTCCACTGTCTGATCACGACTGTCTTTCGCAGCCAGGCACCGGCCTTTTATATTGGTGCCTTGCTGCGCTGCGCTGTTCTGTTTCGGTAATGTCAGCAACTTATTCAGCGGTTGTGTCCTTTATTTTGTTAACAGCGGTGGTGCCGTTGGGTTTATTATTTACAGCGGCTTGTTTCGTTACAGACAGTATCGACAGGGAGCAAGTGTAGGAGACAATGGTGGACTTAAACATGCCCTTGAAAATAGTGAAGCTATCCTACAAGAACCATGGAAAATACAAGGTGTACAGTCACAATGCAAGGAGAATTAACGCATTTCTTCCCAGTCAGACAAAACGTGGAGAGAATACGCTACAACCAGCTTAGCTAGGAAGTCAGCTTTCTCGTTCCAAGCTATGACCAATGTCCAGGAGCTCCAAAGTCCAGTAGTAAGTTTAGTTTGAAGAAGAAAATAGACTTGTAGCTGGGAAAAGTCAGGTTGATGTTAAAAAAGGTGGCACTGAAACCCAATTTTGAGCACCTCAAAGATGTAGCCGAAATTCTAACCTGGATGTTTTTCATCGTTCGGGATTTTATACCCATCATCTAAAAACATTCCAGTCCAGATAACAAAATGAAATAGTCGAAATAATAGAATGATATAACTAGATAGGGAATGGTGAAAGAGTGGAGTTTTTTTCTTGAGTTTAGACGAGGCGAGATGCTACAAAGATAAAAAGTTGTTAAATACAATTAGATACGCGATCGGTAGATCGATGTGGTAGAGAGATTCATTGATTTCATTAATTTTTCGACACCTACAGACGTACACAGACTAGCAACAATAATTTTTTAAATACTGCACAAAATCCATTAATGTTGCGATTATTGCATAATCTTATGATGATGCCAGGTCTGGAGTTCAATCGACAGGTCCGTCGCTTTCTTCTTCAGCACCCTCTATCATTCTATTTAAATATCCTGGCCTCTATTCCTTCCAAGCTTACTAAGCTTCCTTCCAAGGAGGACGCCGAGTACGTTTTATATTAGTCGGCCTTACGATGTTGTCAAATTGAACGGTACAACTTCAAATTGGGACTAAACAATTTCAAATTGGGAATAAACCATTTCAAATTGGACTAGACAATTTCAAATTGGGACTAAACAATTTCAGATTGGGAATAAACAATTTCAGATTGGGAACAAACAATTTAAAATTGGGACCAAACAATTTGAAGTAATAAATGAGTAAAGAATAAAGTATTAATTAGTTTTATTAAGTTTGGAATAATAATGAACACAGATAACAATATAAAAACATTATTCGAAAAGGAACATCCACCATATTTAATGCATCGGGTATAAACCTTTGAACGATGGGCGATATATTTTGTGCAGTTGACATCTGTTTGATTTCTTATATCAATAATTAAGATGGTTTGTAACCATTGTAAGCGATATTCGGCTTGATTGTTCTTCTCTTTTAACGTTAGCTTTTAAGCTCGATCAAGCGTGCTCGATAGCATTAAACATTGGTCTATGGGTCCAAGTTTAAGTAATCGATTACCAATAAATTCTTTTTCCTGAAACACTTCTTCGATTGAGGCATGAAAAGGCATGATAAGGCATTATCAATAACTAATACAACATTTGTCTGATACATATTTTGAACTTTTCTTAGGCAACCCGTTAGACCGTTTGGCTAACAAATTCCTTGGCCTCTGGCTTCTTAAAAGCATTTTTCCTAATTTCATGATGAACTAAACCCATAAGTCCCAATTTGAATTTGTTTAGTCCCAATTTGAAATTGTTTAGTCCCAATTTGAAATTGTTTAGTCCCAATTTGAAATTGTTTAGTCCCAATTTGAAATTGTTTAGTCCCAATTTGAAATTGTTTAGTCCCAATTTGAAATTGTTTAGTCCCAATTTGAAATTGTTTAGTCCCAATTTGAAATTGTTTAATCCCAATTTGAATTTGTTTAGTCCCAATTTGAAGTTGAAAAGGTATAGGTCTATATATAACGACAGGCTAAACCCATCCTTCGGTTGTCACCGCGACAACGAGGCCAAGCCGTCCAAAGCGATAACCTTACGGTAACGCTACGCTGAGGGGTGTATGTGGCGACCACGTATAAAACTTAATTTGCAATTTCTACGCATAGCCACACAACAAACTCTCACGCGATCATAACGATCCAACTTTAAACACCTCCGTTCTTTCCTAAAACCTTTCAAAGGAACAGTCAACAAAAGACTTTTGTATACAGACAACTACTGGCAAAGGCAACACCGTGAATTTGACGATCGACACCCAACCGGAGGACTACTGGAAGATACATACCAGGTAATAGACAACATAATAGTCAACTTCAAAAGGCGATTTGAAAATCTTCTAGTGGCGAGTGCATTAGACACCTTCCTAAAATTTGATATGGATAATGCAGATGATTTTATTTAATTTTTTAGCACGAATGAAAATTGCCTCTGAATATTTATTAAACTATTTTGGATGTCGTTGATGCCTAGAGAAGGCCGTAAAGGCATTTCGATGTGTCTGTTATTAGTTTAGTAACTTTTTAAATATTTAAAACAAAATCTAAAAGCTACTTTTGTGGAAGTAAATACTTAAAGTATAATATGTGTTGCAAAACATAGCTGCGTAATTATTTAAACTCAAAATTAGTACAGAAATACTGGAAAATCATATTTTTTTTATAATTTAATATCTCTTTACCTCATTAATTATCTCCCAAACAGAACAGCAGACTTTCCAAACAGACGATAAACAATGAACTATCATCCATACTATCATAGAAGTTGGTAATTAAATACTGTCCATGCATCCCCTGGCAAGCTGCCATAATATTAAACAACACCCATGCATGGCAGTACAATCCTGCCTGAGCAAACCTTTGCCAGAAAATTACAACTTTACAACTTTTAAGCGGCCGAAAACTTACAGCCAGCCCCCCGCCCCATCGTTTTGGCACGAAGACAACTTTAATAAGAAAACAATGCAGCCAAGACTTCTTATGTTATTTCAGGGAAACTTACTTACATATCGACCAAATAACAAACAACACATGCTCATTGTTTCGCTTCCTGGGTAGGATAAAAAGGAATCAACCTGTTGAGAATATATAATATGTATAAGGAGCAACCTGTGCTTCAACATGGCTGGCACATACTACAGGAGGTCCCAGGACTGCTGTTCACCGTGACGACCTCATACCACTTGTTTCATTTGCGTCTGCAGTTGTACGTAAGTTGTTATGGGTGTAATTGTGGTTTAATTAAGAAAATTGATAATTAGATCTTAAGATGGAAAGTCGAGGCGACCTGCGGTGAAGGATTTTGGTAGATGCCAGGACTCTCCGGGTGCTCTCCATGAGCCACGATAAGCGTCGTGGCTTATGTTATTACTTTAGTAATTTTCATATGAGTTTTGTAACCATATTAATGTTTGGGGACCATAGCTGCTCCGTTCTTAAGTGGTTTTTAATTTTAATGAGGCTATAATTAATTAGGAATGGATTTCAAATATGATTCGGAATTTGTAAGTCTATAGCGAGAGTTTCTGGGTTTGGAGCTATGATTGACATTACTGCCTAGCATTTTATCGACGATGAAGGTGGTACGTACATATCAAATTAATCCTCTTCGCTCTAATGAACAAACTTTCTTCTTCTTCTTTAACGGCTCTAGAACCGGTATCCGGTCCTGTCCTCTCGCAACTGTTTTCTCCACTGGTCACTATGCTGAGACAAATTCATCCAGTTTGCTATTCCTAAGATATGAGCGTCCTGGTCTACGCTATGCTAAATTTACGTAAAACCGATAATAATGTACGAGATATTTCCGAAAAACTGATTTTTGTTACATTTACCTCTAATATCTCAAGGCGTGGACACGAGATTACACGAGACTTTTGACACATCATTTAAAATACCAATACAAATATTCAGCTTATTACCTCTCATTCTGAGGTGTATCTCTAATTTTACTGGACTGAACCCTTTTTGGGGGTTAGTGGGGTTCAACAAGACCAATTATACCTGATGGTGTGCCGTAGATCTTGTATAGCCTATGTCTATGTATTGAGTCATATGCCTGTTGAAAGTCGACAAATATCTGGTACACATCTGCATTCCTTTCCCAGGTTTTCTCCAGAATTTACTTTAAGGTCAGCAATTGGTCCGTTGTTGACCTGTTTGTCCAAAAACCAGCTTGATATTCTCCTATAAGGCATTCCGCCCATACGGCATTCCGGTCTCTCATCTCCATGACTAATTTTTGTTCACTGAAAGCCAGTTCAGCCTAATGCAGTGTATAGAATAGTAAAAACAGTCTAGAGTTCCGGGCCGAAAACTATAGATTACAAGAGGAACTTCGTCTTGGAAGAACTGTGGAGCTTAACAAGGAGGTCCAACCTTGGTGGAACAAAACCCCATAGTTATCAGTGTCGAACTACCGTAGCTTGGATTTGGTCATTCAACCATTCATCCCCCTAATACTATCGGTAAAAGCCCCGGCGCTGATAGTTGATTCGTGTGTAGTGACAAGTCATATGAGCTGAAAAAAGTGACAGTTCAGTCGAATTAGCATTTTCAAAACAGGGGCCTAGAGTGGAAGTGATAAGTTGAGTTTAAGCCCCTGTGCTGAAAGTCGTAATTCGACTGAAACGTCACTTTATTCGGCTTAAACGACTTTTCCCGATGTCTCGACTTTCAGCATAGGGGCTAAAATCAGCAAGCTCAGTCAAACAAACCTTACAAACTTGAAGAATCTTATCGCGGCCACCGAGTGAATGTGTACTTTTCCTTGCTGTCACGTTTCAGGAATGAACCTTTTTTAGGCCAAATTGTGGCCGGTGACGAATTGTGTAAGAAATTCATGGTAATTATTCCGGATCGCATTGCACAACGGCTGGTGTAGCAAGAAAGAAATCCAAAGTCTCAATTGTAGTGGGTACGCGGTCTTCTGTTTTCCAGGCTGAAATATATGCAAATGAGATTTGCACTAGATTCAACCTTGAGACGGTAGAGGGGATCCCCTCCTAGCCATTGTGCGAAGTTGCAGATGAAGTCCTTATCAGACCAGCCCCACTGCCTCATACGGATCTCCCTATAAGTTCACGTGGATCTGCCTGTAAGTTCCACTAGGGGCATCTGAAGCCTTACGCCATAAGGAATGCCCCATGTGGAGTGCCAACTGTATTTTTCGTTATTGGAATAAGCACAACTTGGCCACGGTGTTCACTATATGCGTTGCACCCATCCTCATTTAATAATAATAACAGACACTGATATTAAATAATATGACATACCTAAACTTAGTTTTTTTTTACAGAAGATCAGAAATGAACCCCAGACTATTGAGTTTATAAAGAGCGACTTAACCCCGAAGTATACAGAGCGACATGATAAAGAATTGCTTGAAGATGAAGCTCTTTCTACAAGGCAAAGAAATAACTTACAAAATAAATCTAGCAAGAGGCCGGACCAGCACGGTGAAACATGTTCTGAATGCCGCAAACCGTTTTGATTTGAAATCCGGTTCTAGTTCAACGATTGAAATTTTTAATCAATTGCAATTTCTTTATGTGATTTACAAGAAACAATAAAGATGAATTTATCCCAAGAAGTTTACTTCATAGATCCTTTAATTGTAAAACCCAATCTAACGTTAATGTCTCTGCCATGAAGACCAATACTGTATTACACTAGATTACTTCCTTTGGTATTCCTTTACAATCCAGCGTTAAAGAAAGTAATGTGTTAATTTCCGGCAACAGCACAAAGGTCTCAATTAATATGTACTTAATCAGTCAATATCTCTTCCAACTTGCTGGTAAAGCGTCGCCAAGTCATCATCATTGTCCACTCAATTCATCTTCTCCCACCAAAGGAAATTGATTACAGCTGATTAGCTGCCAACACTTGTCAATGGCGAACTTTTTTCCAGCAGCCATCGATCAACTCAACTGGAGATGGGCGAAAGGAAGAAAAAAATCGCAAAAACGGATCCAAACAAGATTTGATAAATTTGTAAAACCTCGTCAAGTGACACCATAGTCGCCCAAAATCGAGACGAGGAAATGGAGCGCGAAAACACACACACACCGCACCGCACCAAATGAATAGTAGTCGTCGGGCCCCGGGTCCTTGGGAATCCTGTATCCTATAGAAGCACTTTACTCTAGAGGAGAGCTATTCAGAATGATACTTTTTTTCCTGGAGGAGGAATATTGATGTGACGACGACTACTTTCACATTATCCACACGATTTGATATTCGACTATAAATCATTTTGGTTTTTGTCCCACACTTCATCTCTTGAGAAGTAGGCGCTTTTGGTTTTGGCTGATGAGAGGCGGCATAGAGCTTTTTCATCTTGTTGTCTGTGTCCTTTAGATCCTTTGTCCCCGGCCATTGTTGCTACTTAGCGCGATCTATTATTCCCCTCGAGCACTGTGACAGCAGTGGCATGGAGCAAACACTTTTAGGCACAGTGATACTATACATACCTCAGAATTGATAAACGAGTGCTGTGCACTACATCCTCCCGAGCTGTGAAGGAGCAGAAACGGTGTCATTAGGCAATTGGAAACACTTTGTCAAGCGATATTGATGATTCAATATGTAACACGATTCCCCGCCCGTACTCTTGCCCAGCCCCCGCCCGACAAGCTGATGCCGAAGTGGAAATTTTCCGAGTGAAGTGGTTGCGACAAGACAAATGATTCCCGGTCTCCATTGATTTCGCTGTCATCTAGGCTCTGCGAATATCCTTGTGACTTATAATCCAGGCTGGCTCTCCATCTTTGCAGCACCATCAGCCTCAACTGGGTCAAGCCGCCTTGCCTAATCGTCCTGGACACTCGGAATCTTTAATTTGTTTTGACGTTAAGGACCGCAAATGATCCCCACCGCTTTACATAAATTAGCCGAGATTAATAGCAATTACCTTCTCCCCAGTGTGTCCTTGTTACCAGGGACCAGGATTTTTACATCTTTCTTGGGATCAAGCTGGCTCATCCGATTACCTCCATCCTTATTCATTAGATTACCATCCTGGTAATTTGTTTTTCGGTATCGGAAGAGACTCTCCAGCAGATTTATGTCTGCAGACTCCCGGTAGGACGAAGGACATTGAATATACTCTAATTTCAGAACCAGTCCGAGGTTAGATGAGAAGGACCAAGGATACTTAAAAAAATGTTCGCCAACAAATTAAATTCCTCGTGCTTTTAGCTGCTGATACACAGAAATAAGTCACAGTGAAAGTTATGTCCTTCGCTCTTATTGGCCGTCGTAAATCAGGATGAGATTCCTTCGCATGGGGACCATGGATGTGTTTGTGGCGTTCGAACTAATTTGTGGACAATTAAATGGGACGGACTGTGCTTTCGGGGAGGATGTAAGCGGGGGGCAATGGCACAATCTGAGACAGTTTCAGAATCTTACCGTGGTCGTTCATTTCAGGGCTGACACTAATTGAGCAATTCGGTGCAGTCGATAGAATCCTTCGGTATTTACTACGTGGGAGAGTATTAAAACACCGTTGCATTGCTATATATCACCTTGTGACACACATTTCTCTCGGTGGAAAGCTACTGGATTATAGCTTTTCGGGTGTGAGATTGAAGACGTTTATTTATTGTTATTAGGACCTTTTGCTGTTGTTGAATGAAAGGATATTTATTGGTATTTAAAAGTTAAAGATTGCAGCAGCTTTAAATGTCTTAGATGATTTTTAAGGCGATTTGTTACACTACTTAAGAATGTAGTGCACTAGTGATTCTATCCAAGGAAGATTAAATTGCTGTTCTTTCTTTTATCCTTAATTGAAATCTATTTTGTTTAGTATCCCAGGAATAGTTGAAATTATCTAACTTTCTAATCCTCGAATGTGATTCCCTTATCGTCAGCGTTTGTTGTAGAAGTTTCGTGACCTAAATGCTATTCTGGCTGGGCTCTATCGTAGATGGCCTTAAAGCCCCTTAAATTAAGTTTTGAATGTAGATGCACGAAAGTAAGCCACATTGGTACTGGCCTATAATGCTGTATTAGCAGCATTGGTTTACCGGTTTTCAAAACAGAGGTGAATAACCTACATATCTCTAGTATTAAGCAATGTCATACTAGGATAATTCTACTTATTTACGTGCGTATTTTTAAGCATTCCATCGAGAGAAATTATATGTTAAAGGTTTCAACTAATCTTGAAAGGGAATAGTCATAGAATTGCTGGCATAACTAAATGCATAGCAAGGATCGTGCGTTCGAGTTTCACTCAGTAACATGATCCTTTACCTTTGACCCTTACTACGTCCAAAGTTAGTGTTTCCAGGTAGGTTTGAACAACATAAGCAACATGAGGATGAGTATTGCCGTTCTGAAAAATACTTTATCATATCTCTGCGAGAACTGTGACTGTTTTCCATTAATTGTGTTTGGCCGCGACGTCTTGTGATGGTTTCTACCGGTTGGAGTAGCTCATAATATACCTCGCTGAGCTGGTCCCACCAAATGAATACCAAGCTGGATTCAGAAGAAATAGGTCAACAATGGATCAACTTTTTTAATAAAATCTTACGAAAATGCTGGGAATACAACATCGACATGTATCCACTTTTCATCGACTTTAAACAAGCATACGACAGCATCGACATGGAGCAAATGTATGCAACAATAGCCGTGTTCCTTTTCTGCTTTTTTTCCTTGTATTTACTCCCAACTACACCTGCCCTTACAGAGGTGTAGATAACTAGAGTAAATACGCATCTAACATCCACTAGGGGAATATCGCCATTTGCAGTCTATTGTGAATTATTTTTCACTTACTAAAAAGCCGATAGATGGATTTTCATTGAATTGTGACGAACTGACAGTTTTCGGTGTTATAAAAAGAATCAAGAATTTTAATGTGCGGTTTTTTAATTTTTATTTTTGTAATGGTAAGTATTAAGTATAGTTGTTTTCAAACCTCGTGACATCCCGCGCATATTCCCCAGCTAAGCTCTTAAAAATGTTTAAAAGTTCAGACAAAAGCTTCAGTTAACCCCTCCTATCAAATCACTTGTTGCCATGTAATCAGTCGCGACTGCGTATTGCTACTGGGAGGTGTATCTTTCTGGGACTTCAATGATTATTTAAAAAATTTACAAATTATGACTGAAAAACACCCGTTTTTATATATTTTTTTATTTTAAGGTTTTTATATTTTACACATATGCCACAGAAATAATTTGTAGTAATTTCTACTAAAAAATACGATATTTGTGTTTTTATCACTTTGATTACTAGATTTTTGACATTTTCCGCCAGTCGCAAGCGCGCTTCTGCCTGGGGATGTTGTGTTGCTCGCCGCTGCGGAGAACTCTCAATTTATGAATGAAAATGCTCATATCTTTAAAAGAAATTTTTCCAGCAATTCTTTTAATTTATTTTAAATTTAGGGATGAGAAATATTTAGCATAATTATTGTAAAATTATGCTTATTATGTTGAATAAACTGCCTTTGTTGAGCAGGGGCTTTACATGTACATATTTAAAAGCTCTGCTCAATACATATAAAGATTACTTAACTTTATTCATCCGGCATGCGCACATCCCTTCCCAAATTATTTTGTTGAGTTTTTTCTGCGTTTGTTGCCTTTTTAAGTTAAAAGAGGGGAAATGATAGAACAAAATTTATGAAATTGGGCAACGAGGTGCGCAGAACCCTTCAAATTATTTGTGTCACGGCGTTTGAAAACTTCTATACCCATATTATATTTACAATAATTGAACGCGCTTTTATTTAAAGGAAAGTTCAAAACGTTACCCAAAACAAAAAAAAATTGTGTTCCTTTTAAGTTTTACTCCGGAGTACTTCAGCGCGTTTATGTGCAAGACCGAACCGGTCTATTGGACCGATCCGGTCTTGAGTTTATGTGCGCATTCGAATATAACCTCACCCTTAGCTGTGACAACGAAGTCAAAATGAAACATTTTAGCAATCTTCTAAAAACATGATTTATTTGAACAATGTGTGAAGTAATTTTGCGAGCTAACATTTCTCTAAACCAATTTTATTAAAAATGTCGTTGCTTCGCATTTTCCCCATCCATTAGCGCTGTTTTATTAAGCTTCGTGCACACGTCTGGAAGTGTTTTTATTACCTCTTCCTATGCGCAATGTTCACCTATTTCAATAATAATATTAAATTTCATTTATTTTAAACTTATTTCCACCCTTTTTTTGATTTCTTGGAATAAATAAGGTTATGGTTTGGTCCAAAACAGTTTATGTGTCGGTACCGAAACGGTTCGGTCCACTATGGTCCACCCGAAAATCAAGACCCAAAGGACCGAAAATGGTTCGGTCCCGTCCTCGTTTATGCGGGGTTTTTTGGGACCTTTTTTGGTACTTTGGACCGGTTCGGTCCTGCACATAAACGCGCTGCTTAAGAGTAGAAAAGGAACACGGCCAATGCTGAAACCTGGACAATGGAAAATACAAGGTGTGCCGTCAGAATACAAGGCAGTCAAGCAAGGCTTAAAGCAGGGCGGCGAACTTACGGGCCCTTTGATGCACCTTTCTCCAGAATTCTGTTTTCAGGTATCCTCCATTTCAGATTAAGTACCTCGCGACCGTCCCACAGTCAGGTAAATGGTGATAGATACAAATAGGCGGTACATCTGGGGTCTCCCTACTTCAAGAGCCGGCGATGAGCCAGCCTTTGTCCGGAGACCCAGAGTATCGCCTTAGCCACTATTTTTCAGTATTTAAACTGTTGGTAAATTTTAGTATGTTAGATGGGAATGTGAGGTTGCCCTCTTCGGTCACCTAATCGAAGATTCCGGACACAGCAGAGAGATCCCAACGACCGCCTCTATGACGAATTCAAGCTGACAACTGAACGCAAGAATGCTACATACCGAGCGATGCTTGACGGAGTCTCAGAGAATGCGGGCACACGAAGAGAAATATGTACAAAGATAAGAACAAGGTAAAATTACTACCTACGTATTTTAATAACAACCCAGCGGGAAATGTAATGGCTAGGTAAGCGAGGTGGTAATAAGATGGACCCATTACCTTTGTGATGAAATAATAGGTTACTTTTACATAGGGATGTTCTAGGGCGGTAAGAACTTACTGTAGGTATGACAAACGAGGACTTATTTCAGAGGTGAAGTGTATTAGGTGAATACATAGATTATCATGTAAGGCATGCGGAATTAATTTCTGGCTACCCTTTTTAGCATTGAAAACAATAATATCCGAAATTACCATTGCATTTCTGCTACATTTGATGAGAATTTTACTAGCAAGATACCTTTTTGGACTGCACTTGGTCACGATCCACTCCGAACGAATTTTGAGAACGGAATAAACTCAAGAAGAGAGGCTTCGACAAGACAAAGAATAATAAAACACATCACTATTCCAGCGAAAGTATTTCACAAGTCATTACCCAGTCGCTTACCTAGCCATTACAATGTAAAGACCTCCGTTTTCCTAAATTTGCAGTAGAATTTTTCGATTACCTTGTAGGCGGTTACACAGATCATTAATGAATTCTTGGGTTACCTGAGTAACCCCTCCCTAGTTTTCCCGCTGGGAATGTTTTGCTGGTACTTTCACTCCTCGTCCACCGTCCTTTAGTTCATTCATTCAAACGCATTATTGGTTTCTGCGTTCCCAAAATATCATGTTCATTATAAAAAACAAATATTGAAATAAAATAGGCGGTGCTATTAGCTTAATTAGTATCTCTAAATTAGACAGCTTGTATTAAAACGAATGAAAACAGAAAATTATTATGTAGTGGACACAGGGGCGGTGCGTTCATAGGTGCATTTGGACAAGGGCGCAATTCAGAAAATCTTTAAAAAAATTGAAAGTGTCCCGTCAATTAATTTTCATTCATTAAAGGAATTGTGCCTGTTTTAATGTTCCTTCCTTCATTTTGATCAAAAAATGAAGATCTGATGGAGTGCAATATGACATTCCGCACCGGGCGGAAAAACCCAAGTACCGGCCTTGAGTGGACCTATTGATTTTCTAAAGATATCAGAATGAGATCAAACAGTCCCAGAAGTGAATATTCTCGTATATTGCCATGTTTACGGATTTTCATAATATTCCCCATAATAATCCACTCACTTAGCAATATACTGTCGTTATATCCCCAGCATTCTTTTAAGTTCCTTTCACTTAACCCGCAATTGAAAAATTTTCATAAACTCAATTTCCTTTGCCAGCTCCTGTCTTTTTTCTGTTCATACTCTAGCAATTTTCCTAATGGAAGCAAATTGTGAAAAAAAAACCTTTCCAGTAGAATTGAAAGTATATACCATATCTAATTTATTTATCCATTGGATATTCTCTGCAAAATACAATTCGCCCAGGAGAAACGTGAAAATGAAAGGAATTCAATCTGTGTGCAGACATCAGACGGCAGAGCAACCCGATACGACGATTTTTATTAAGTCTGAAAGTCTGAAAAACGAAATTACATTTTTTTTCTGCGTTTCGTTGGCCTGTGAGCAATTTTGCATAAACTTTTCATATCGGAATTCCAATATTGTCTAATTTCCAAGATAATTTGGTTCACTGTACACTTTGGGAGTTTATATTAAAAATTGTTTCCTAATAGGGTACCATACCGACCCTCTTCTAAATTTAAAATTCTGCTTCTTGTTATTTTGTATCTACATTTCATGAATCACGGAGGAGAGAGCATTAGAGAAGGAGGGCGGGAATCCAAGATATTTTTCTTGTTAATTTAGTCCTTAAAATTAAAACCTTTTGGCTCCGGGCTGGAAATCCTTCTCAACTACGTCAGAGATAACAAAGAGCGCATTTTTGTGTAGACAGAGGCTTTACTAGAATGTAATCAGGCATTTGACCTGGGTGGCGGGCAGAGCAGCGCTGCCGGGGGGTGTATTTGCGAGGAAAGATTGTATACAATGTTGACTGGTATGGGGATGGGGGGTGGTGGATGCTGCTCTCGAAACATTCCCCATAGGGGTGATTTCTAGTTCTGAAAATACCCGAACAACAACATAAATAAAAAACTAGGAGATAATTCCTTGACTTAAACTTTTGATTTCCCGACCCGACATCGGTGCCTTCGGGGCGGCCTTAAATTCTGAAAGGTACAACACCCCCAACCTATGTTATACAAGGCATTTTGTATATACATACATATATGATAAACAACACATAGGGCAAGGATCTGGGAGTCCCGTTTCGGTGTAAATATTCTCATATGTAGCTCCATTAAGAACATTATTTAACACTTAAATTTGGTTACCGCTAGCAGAGAGTCCTTTCATGGTGAAATCTCCAAATCCCCTCCGGTATAGGAACATGTCGACGACAGTAATAACAAAAGTAACAGCACACGAGAAAAATCGTTCAGGACTCCTCGGGGGATAACGCCTACGGATGTATTCTCTTTGAGAATGCCACCCATTATTTATGGATGCCAGGCAGTGTTGGCGATGATGGTGGTACTCCTAGGGTATCCTGATGACTTTGTCAATCCCTACGTGCACTCAAGGGTGTGGTAGAGACCATATAGAAACAGAGAGAGAGAGAGGTAGTGTGCGATCATTGCCATAGAGCAAGAGAATTATATCTGCTAGATCCGTATCCATGCCGACTTTCTACATCCTCCCCTTGGCGCGATTTATGCCTTTTTGGCATTGTTGGAATTTTTTGGTTTTTCACTTCCTTTTTTTTTGCTATCCGGACTCAATTCCAAAGCAATATGTCGTCCTTCCATCACATAGCCACTAAAGGCAAAGGAACCCCCAGGAAAAACCCCGTAATTCTGATAAAGTAATTCCGTTGAGTATTTTGCATGGAAATGACATTTCCTTGTTATGTAAACTTCACGAATGGCCCATGGATGAATCTGTTGCTTATATTGTGTTCGGTTATGAATAGCGAGGAATTGAAGGCTTTTTGCAATAATCCTATTTATGACAAGCGTTATTACATTTTACGAGGTTTGGCGTGTTTTAAGGTTCCAGATGAATGAAATGAAGAAATTTTCTACTTAAAAAAGAGAAAGGATGTAGTCTAAAGGACTGTTCTTTAAAATAAGTGCATATTTTTATCAGGAAAATACCAAAAAGCATCTTTGAATAAGTGACAAACCATTCAGCTACTATATTTTAGGCTTAGTCTATCTCTGGACGTTAACCTCTTATTTGATTTCGTGGAATAGTCGGTAGAGCTACAAAAAAAAAGAAAAGTATACTTTAAAAGGATGTGCATTTACAATCCTTCATACTTTATAAGATACACGAACATTTCTCAAGTACTCCAACTCTAGGAACTAGAACAACAGTTGTTAAGTGTAAAATAAGCTTCCGACTTAGCCATTGTACCACTGAGTAGGATGGGACTTTTTTGTTGCTTTTTCATGGATCCTTTCATGCTTCTCTCTTGGTTCTTGGAAACTGATTCTCGTTCAGCTTATACCGCAAAAAGCTAGCCCCTTTATCGCTCAAAAGCAATCATTTTTACACATCTATTTGGTGAGCAAGGCTCTTTTTTCAATATCGATTAGCATTAACCTAACATCTTAAAATTTCTAAACAATCCTTCCTGGAATTTCTTAACAATGCAAAATACATCCTTCGGCCGTCGGCCGCTGTCATAATCTACACTTCCTACCTTCGTCTCCGTCGTGAATTTAGCCCTTTTATCTTTGTAGAAGCCAAGGAAACCTCCTAAGTGTGGCAAAACCGAGCTCTCAGTCTCACTGGTTATATTGCGCCATTTGCACGTTAATTGAGTGATGGAGCCACCGTAGGAATGTAGCAGGTAAAATAGTTATAGCAAACTATAGACCGCTTGGCTCACTCGCCCAGCCTACACATGTTATTGTCGTGCACGCTACGGTGCAGAAATTTTCTTATATTTAATAAACTGTAGAATAAGGGTCTCGCATTTAAACTGTGAGAGGTTTAAATGCGAGACCCTTACTCCTGACGCCCATTAACCTATCCTTTTTATATCCTTCGTGCTAAGCTAGTTACTACTAGACATTTCACCATCGTAGGTCCAGACCATTTAAACAAACTCCGAAGTTTGCCTAGAGAATTGTTGCTCAGACTTTTTTCTTTGAACAACGTAAAGTTAAATAATGAGACCCTCTTCCAACCAACCTTCTGACCCTACTAATATAGACACTAATTTAGTGCTTCTGCTCGGCAATCAAGTCAACTAGTGCCCAATTACCAGATATCTGACCCATTATCGAGTTGACCATACGTTTGAAATATTTCATCCGAGGTCGATCGTTAATTCAAATTAGTGACTCGTTAGTTGGTTCCAGACTGATGACTATATCCCAGCCTGTCCAAAACGTCCGTCATTTCATTACCTTCGAAACCCATACAAGGATGATCTGACTTATTATACCCAATTAATTCAAGAACATGTTGGTAATCCCAAATCAATTTGGACTTATTCTTGCGACACCTTATCGCGCTGACAGAATGGAAAGCCGTTTGTGATCGCAGACTCATGAGAACTTAATGTGCATGACAGTACCTCTGCTTAAAAGAAAAAAGCAAGAGCATACTTCAAAATAATTTAAGGCTTCATAAACCATGTTCTCATCGTGGCAAATATCGAAACAAGAGCCCTTACTTGATTCGGTATACACATGGTGCACTAACGCAGGACTTACTGTCAATCCTGCAAAATGGTCCTGATCACCACTGATCGGCTGAGCTATTCATAATAATTCGTCTACTATATCAGTGCTGCAGTCCTTATTCAACTTGGTTCTGTCTTCCCTTGATGTGGGGAGGAGAAATTGCTGTTGATTGCTTAAACCTCAATCATCGATGTCAGCAATAAAGATTTAACTTTTCTGATTGTGGACTTACAAGTATATCTTAACATACTCACCACGAAGAGACTCAATTGGAGAACATCTAAGCGATCTCTTTGGCTTTAATTGCGTCAATACTTTACCAATGAAGCAATGAAGCATCCGGAAGTCCATATGTTTACCAAAAGATTGAAGCATCACCCAACGCGAAATTGGTCCAAAACTGGCCAGTTAACGTACATATGATATGGTCCAAGGAATTCTGGCCTACTACCACTTCAGTTTTTATTCTCGAAGAAGCTAAAGAGTAGCATACCCAGACGAACTAGTGATAAGACTGTCAGGAATTTTTACCAACAGAAACAGTGAAATCGTGAAAGGATGTCTAAACAGAGTTAGCAGCTGGGAGTTAATCAATCCAGGCAAATCTGACCAAATGCGATTCCCTGCGAAAATCCCCATCCTTCAACTTTCCCAGGTTGTATGGACATTCCCCTTACTAGGGTAAAATTTCATTGTGTGTAATACTGGAACCAAATCTTCACTGGAAGAAAAGCTTCGTAGAAAGGGTTAAGAAAACCTGCATAGCGTTCTATGCTAGTAAAATTACGTTCCGGAAGAGATTGGGGCCTGAGCCAAATATGATTCTGTGAGTGTACACAGCCGTGGTACGTCCAATCCTCACGTGTGGTTCGCTGGTGTGACGGCTATCGCTGAGCAGGTCCTCTATCATAAAGTTAGGAAGGTCCAAAGGACGGCAACAAGAGCTATGAGAACATGTATCACAAGCGTCATCGATGTGCTATTGCCATTGCTCCCTCCCAACGTGCATTTCGTCACCCCGATCCTGGGTATAAAAACGTAAATAGAAACGAGAAAGCTGACTACTTAGACAACCAGGAAACCACTCTCAGTTGATTGGAGATTGAAATGTTTAACAACCCAAAAGACGAGGTCAGGAACACAACTGCTACAACTGCTTTTAGCCAGCCAAGGTGGAGCGTACTACAACAAAAGAACAGCAACCGTATTCCTAAGCACACTAAGAAAAGATACTTCCAGAATTATGGCATTCATCGCGGAACATTGGCTCATAATGGACCAAACTGCGTATCCCACACAAAGTTTGTTATACCCCAGGCAAACCGTCCGAACTGCGCAATTTCGATCAAATTGGTGAACTGAACTTTAAAGTAATAACCTCAGCTCGCATACAATTCCCACATATTCATCTAAGGATGAAACAGACCTCAGCTCGACCAACTGAGCTCGAACTGAAGTTAAACGTAAAAGCTCGCTCAAAAGAGGGAAATCAACTGAATTAGTGGAATGCCATTCCAGTGAGCTTTTGAATTTCTGGCTTCTGGCGAAAAAGCAACAACAATTTCAAGCACGAACTGAACATGAACTGGACTTTAGCCGGTGAAGCCACTTATGTGGATTGAACTGAAGAATATTGAACTGAAGTCGGCGAAGGCGGGGTAAGAACAGAAATCAATGCATTACTGTCGTTGGAGTGTGTTGAAAACTAAATAAATGTGCGAAGCAAAATAGTGGGGCATTGGTATGGGTTAGAGGGTACATATGAAAAGCTCGATAACTCTTGTCTTGAAAAATGCTTTCAACACCGAGAAGTGAAGTAATTTCGTCGAGGCATTGATAAAGTTGGACCCTATAGTTCCTTGTAGGTAGGACGCTACACTGCGAGTCAGCTGAGAGAATAACGGAGTGCAGTACAACTTGATGAGTCTCTCCTTTCCTCCTGTGGATCATCATGCACGATGAAGCCCTGAAGCTATAACTGCCGTAAGAAGATGTTGCTACTGGGTTTGCCGATCATACCAGGTATACTTGACGGACAAGGCGGAAAGAGGTTCCGCCATCAATCGACGACGGGCCAAATCGACATATCCTTACCACGGAAGTGATTAGTACTTATCTAGTATATGCAACTGGGAGATCCTGGTCAGAGCTCAGAGCTGTGGCGCAAAACAGAGTCCGCTGGAAGGCAACTGTTTCCGCCCTATGCCCCATGAAGGATTAAAGGAGAATAAGAAGAAGATAGGACCCTTATACGGATGAGGCATAAATCACTTCATCATCGAGGAGTTTTTTCGGGTCCTCATTAGGAACCTACGGGGGAACCCCTCTATCAGCTTGCTTCACATGAGGCATGCTTCCTTTAAATTCTATTCGGGTTACAGTGCGATTGTGAGGCTACAGTTAAGAGGAGATTGCGCCTTGCGGCTTCTCTACTCCCAGGGCGATTAGGGATAAAAATCATAAATCGATTTTAGGCTTTATCGCAAGAATTAACCTTGAAGGTATTTAATGACGGAGTTGGCATAATAGGTCGTAGTCCCAGCAAAAGCACCTCTCGAAGAAAGTCAGTAAGAACGTACGCTAATTTGGACACTACTTTGTGTGCTGCAAATCTAACACTGTATTTGGAAAGAGAATACATCATCAAATACCATTTTTATTATATCTAATGTAATGATAAATAAATGTTTACGGATTTTTTTCGTTTTAATTTCAGTGCAAGAGTCAAATAAATTATACAGAATTGACTGATATTCCTAGTATTTAAGCCAAAACGAGCCCAGTTTTCTCTCTGTAAAATCGATAATAAACTTTCATTCAAGTTCATCGCCCCTTTGCCATCTGCTTCATCGAAACACGTTAAAAATCGCTAAAAAACAATTTTAGTCAAAACAAACAATTTTTTCTATTCACACTGTTACAAATCTAATTAAAAACTCCAAAATGCCATTAATTTTGGGCTAAAAATAATTTTCAATGCTTTCACCATCATCCAGCCAACAGAAACAGATATTAGAAGCTCATGCGTTAATGCTAGAGATCACACCGGTAACCACCTTGAGGAATCTAGGATGATTTATTGACGTATTTGAACCAACGACGACCGAACGAACGAGCCATCGGCCTAGGAGAGAGCGAAGCAATCGGCAATACCGGGGCCAGGTGAAATCTGTTCTGGGGCGGATATGGCGATAACAGTGTTTTCAGCTCTTAAATACTTAATTAGTCGAAAATGACGGCCAAGAACGATTCCATCGATCCGGAGAGATAAAAAATATTTTCAATACGGAAGAGAGATGGCCTCGGAGGGCCCCGATGCGCCATTAATCATATGACGGACAATCACTTCTAGATGGTGATGGCTATCACTGGAGAGTGCCTCGATAAATACGGATGACCCAGAATGAATAGAATGAATTTTTCACAAATCATCCTGGCAAATGGACTTTTACACTTTCCTTTGAAGGGCAAGGTTAGCCCTGAGTGTGATGGGCCAGCATTAGCCGGAGCCCTGCCCCAAGGATGTATCCTTACCTATCGATGAAGAAGGAAGTGTGGAAGTGTTTTTATATTATGCTCTTCTTCTTCTTCTCTTGCTGCAATGACGTCGAAGTTTTCTTTTGGTCTGTGTCAACACAGCGAGGTATTGCCTATGGCTGGTATATGGATGTTGACTC
Organism: Thereva unica; assembly: GCA_949987705.1. Classification (NCBI taxonomy): domain Eukaryota; kingdom Metazoa; phylum Arthropoda; class Insecta; order Diptera; family Therevidae; genus Thereva; species Thereva unica. The sequence continues at coordinate 12,479,579 of OX465281.1, read as the reverse complement.
TCTGCCTCTGGCCTTTTTTTGAGGGTATATTAATGATGGCTCGGGCGAATTTATTACTTTTAATAAAATTCCGATAAACGTCACACGCAGATCAATACCATAATTTGTTGTCCATAATCCTGAAAGGCCCTAATGCATATTCCCTGGCCGGCCATTAATTAGTTGCCTTCTCTATTGAACCGAAAAAGTCCTGGCCATAAATTAGCTACTGGTCATTCAGTTAATTAATTACGCCGCCATATGTGTTTAACTTCTCCCTTAAGTGACAACAACAGTCCCCAAACGTACACCAGCTCTGGCATAGAGTCCTGGTCCGTTCTGGTCCTGGCTACGAACCAACTACAACCAAACAAAAAAAAATGAACTCGTCCTAGGCGAATATGAAAAATGTTAAATGTTCTGAAAAATTACACAAATTTACAAGCACTTGCGTCCCCGTTTTGCAGGCAACAACACTACACGAGATTAGTTACAATACACTCCACCTAGGGCACCCAGGATGAATATTCTAGTCCCTGCAATAAGGACAAAACTTATGACGAAACCACACGTCCTCTGTGCCGAACACCCGTGCTCAACGATGGGACCGGCAACACCTTCTCGCATAGCCCCGAAAGCATTCTTGTGGAACATATGTCCTATTTTCGGGATTTCGGGCACTCAATGGAGGACCCGGTCGATTGGAAAGGTCACAGCTATGTCTAATTAATTTAATTACACCAAAAGGACAATTCAGTTTGATTGAATTTTCCAGCAGCAGCCATGTCCAGGGCCCTTACGAGTTTTATTGATTGTTGACCGGAATACACTTCAATTTTAGGACGAATCGTGCTGAGTGGATGTTTTGTGGTGGTGTAGTCAGGCCTAAAGGTTTACAACTAGTTTTGTCCGATGCGATTTGGCTTTTACTGTGTCGGCTGCTGGGAAATGGCCATAAATGAAAATTGAAACTTCACTTGCCCGAAATAATTGCCGAAATTAATGATTTCAGAATTGGAAAAGTAATTGTTTCTCGTTGATGCCCGGGCACATGTGTAACTGATTTTTGGAAAAATTGCCAAATTTCATTGCTGATTGGTAAAATGGCTTGTTGGGTAAGTTAGGGAAGCAATTAGGTAAAATAGGATATTGTTTTACCTTGTTTGGGAGGTAGATTGATTGAATAGCAATATTAACAATTTGATATCACAGGATGTTGCAGAATGTAGCCACAATGAAATAAATCGATCGTAATAATTATGTATTAGTTTCAAAATGTACGAATTTCAAAATCGAATAGGAAATCGGAAGTTTAGAATGAACGTTAAAATCCTAAAATTCCAAAAACTAATTAAACATTAATGACTACTTTGTGGATCAACTTTGGAAGTTAATATATTGGTCATTTTAAATTAATGCACATTTCCCAATTGCCTTCTCGCCATTAGAGATTTTCTTCTTCGATTTTCGATCTGCAGGCCACCATGCCATAGATTGCCGACCGCTGTATACTAGAGTATCAACATCCACATATTTCTTGATCGTCCTACCATTCATTTTTCTGTTGTTTTGTCGTTAAAAATTCAAGCCATTAATCTTTTTTCACAGGTTCGTCTAAAGCAATATTGAAAGCTATTGGTAAGATTGCATCTCTTGGTCGTAGACGTGATTCTCGAGGTTTGTTAAGGCTCTTCTGTTGTTAGGCTTACCTAGTTCTCCGAGGGTCGTTCAATAAGTCCTTAGAAAAGGATAGGTTAGGTTAGGTAATGTTAGATATGGCTGAGCTGTTGGTTTAATCTCATGCACTTAGGCCAAAAGTATAGGCCCATTGTGATTCCATAGTGATCCCACTTTAAACCTGGTGTTAAAATGTCGTTTCTTCGCTAAACCATATCTAAGAAGTAATAAATCTTCTAAGTTGCGGGATCCCAATCTTCGAGTTTTCTGCAAGCGTGCTTAGAAAGGGTTCACGAAATGTGGTTAGTATTCTTCTACTTAGGGCTGGGCAGTAAGAGGGGCGATGTAATACATTTTCCTCCTCGTCCGGATTCTTACTGCTTCTGCAAAAATCGTAGATCTCAAGACCTAAGCGGGTCGCATAAGTCTCTATCAGACAGTGTTTGGTCAACACTCCTACTTCTTAATATTAGTAAATGCGAAGTCATGACTTTTTGTAGGCGACGTGATCCTATAATTCATAACTACTCATTTTTTAGTGAGGGTGTCCCCCGTGTTAATTTTGTCAAAGATCTCGGGATTAGATTTGACACCAAGCTGGACTTTTCTACTCATATCAACTATATTTCTTCCAAGAGTAGCTTAGTCTTGGGTTTTATAAAAAGGTGGTCCAAAGAATTTAACAGAACCCTGATCACTAAACACCTCTACATTTCGCTTGTCAGACCTTTACTTGAATATGCGTCCCAGGTTTGGTCTCCTCACTATTCTTCGCATGTTGGAAAAATTGAGTCGGTTAAACGTAGGCTTGTTCGATTCGCATTGAATCACCTTCCTTGGGAAGACCCTTTAATTCTTCCACCATATGAATACCGACTTAAGTTACTCAACTTAAACACTCTCCACAAGCGTCGTGAGGTGGCCGATGTTGTTTTCGTCCACCAGCTTCTTAATGGACGTGTCGACTCAGGTTTTATAAGTCGCCGTGCGTCGTTTAGAGAGAGCCGATACAATTTGAGAGGACCACCGCTCTTACACATCAACTCCTCTAACACCAATTATGGCCGATTTGAGCCTGTAAATCGCATGTTCATTAATGTAAATAAAAATATTAATGTTTTTAGCGTGAGCACTAACAAAGATCTCCTGAAAAGGATTCTCTTTAATCTCTCCTGACTGTTTATGTGTTTCGCATGTAATTTTTATTGGTGTTTTTCCTTTTTAATTTGGGTGCTTAATTTTTTATGTTTGCATGTCTCAGCCGAGCCCTCGTGTTAGTGGTAAATGTTTCTCAGCCCAGCTGAGAAGTGCGCCTTCTTCATAAGAAGGGAAACTCTATTATTTATTTATAACTGAGAGGTCTTGTCTCCCGAGGCTCAGTAGTAAAGTGGTTCGCCTGAGATAATAAGAGGGGCAGGTTAATTTGGCCAAAGTGCCTTTATTAAGATCCCGTCAATGTTTTTTTCGCTTGTTGCATTGTTTGCTGTTGGCATCGGATTTTATAGGTTGGCCAAGGCATACCAACTCTTTCCTTTTCTGGAAGGAGAGTAGCGGTCTTGCCTTTTCTAGCCAGTTCGTCAGCTTTACAATACCTTTCTATATTTCGGGGGCCGGGAACCCATACGAGAAGGGTCCTGAACTGATGAGCCATCTCATTAAGAGATCTGCGACACTCCATTCAGAGTTAGTTCTGGAGCTGTTTGTGCAAGAGCGCAGAGCTTTCAGAGCCGCCTGACTATCTGAAAAAATGTAGACAGTCCGATTCCTATCGCCTTGCTGGTTGATTTGCAGAACAGCCTCTTTTATGGCTAGAACCTCCGCTTGGTATACACGGCTAGTTGGAAGGAGAATTCAATCCCAAGCTTTGGGGAAAATCCGTTGATCATCCGTTTGGGCAATGGCTACCACGTTGGGCATGCATCTATTTCTGTCAAGGCATTTTGACAAGTTTGGACATACAAGGTAAGGTAAAGACCACTTTGCTGTTCTAAGCTCTGCTTGACTTTAATCTGCTTACTGCTTTAATAGGGATTTTCACTTTTTTTTCTTCGGCTGTGAAGACCCCAAGTTGTTAAAGTAGGAAATGACTACTCGCCTGCTGCATCTCTTTATTTGGGGGTGCCTCAAGGCTCAATTCTTGGCACACTCCTGTACACAAATGACCTACCAAAGGCAGTGCGAAATTGTGCTAACCACTTATAAGCCGATGATGTCCAATTGTATCTCACTCGACAGATTGGGCTAATCGAAGACTGTATTGTGCGAAGAAACAAAGACCTGCAATGTTTTCATGAATGGTCTCAGACGAACGAAAAGTGCGAAAAGTTTGGGTGTTCAACTGAACTCCAACTTTAGTTGCTCCGGTCATGTTCGTTCGACTCTGAGTAAAATTTATAGTAGACTAAGGCAGCGGTGGATTGGCTCGGTTAGTGTACCTCCTGGATTACGAATGAAGTTAGCTAAGACAGTCGTGCTACCTCACTTTGTGTATAGGGCCTTATCTTTCCCAAGTTAGATTTTGTACGTGAGAAAAAAATAACGGCGGCATTAGGTATATCTACAACCTATCCAGAGGAAGTCGCATTTCCGCATACGTCGATTCTGTACATCCATTGGGACTTATGGGCAAGGCGTGCGTGTGCCTTTCTTCATACACTGCTACATGCTAGGAGCCCAGATTACCTACTGGAAAAGTTAGTGTTTTTGAGATCTAACAGAGGTCTTCAACTTCTTATACCAAGGTGTACTTCTCGTTTTAGCGATCGTCCTTTCTTTGCCTAGGATACTGTGGCAAATAAAGGCGCATATTTTGTTGACCTCTTCTTTTGTTCTTTTGTCATAAAATCGATGCGGTTGATTTAACGAGCATCCCAAAAACGTGACCATGACCATTTTGTTTCCTGACCAGCGTCTTTGACATCTACAAGCCATTTTTGCGGAAAATTTCTGCTTTTTCTTGTGGGTCTTAGTGCGGTAAGCAAAATTTAACGCCGTCTTTTCGACTAATGAACGATATTTGGCATTGTTTTACTGCAAAGTCCACAATTTAAAGCAATCGAAATTATTGTTGAGCCTCCACCTCTTGAACATCTAAACCTTATCTTGAATCTTTGTCGTGAATAGTAATAGTCGTATCACATGTGGATTGTGGATAGACAAAGAAGCACGTCAAGTACATCACTTACTCCATGACATGATTCTGGCTAGCACGTGTCTGCATCACTCTGAAAACGACCTCCAAAAAATCAACCAAGGTGAAAACATCTTAAAAATAGAAAGAAAACGAAGAAGTAACATCCGCGTGATAATTTCAAGAAGCCTTTCCACTTCCTTGTAAATCTCTATGTAAAAAAGAAGCTCCCCGATAAAAAAGCATTATCCTTGACCTTGAATATAAAAACTGTCAAGGCGATACACATTTTAACCGACAAGAGGACATTACAGCTAAAAGCTTTGGTCGTAATTTAAATCCTCAGAAAATTTTATCAAAGGGAAAAACCCAATTCAAGGTAAGCATTTATCTAGATAAAGTCCTTCAAAAGCTTTTCATAGTCAAATGGCATGAAGTGGGTTTGACATATGTCAACTTCTTAACGATGTCAAACATAGGTAGGGCGAGGCTGGCTGGCTGGTGTGCACAGGATCACAGACTCCCGCTCAGGAACTTCCCAAAGGAATTAACTTGAAGGCTTGTGAAATTCTTCCTCAATTATTACGGTTTTGAAAGTAGCAAAGATAAACTATTTTAGAGGAATTTCCCTATGAATTCTGACGGTATCTATGAGGTTTTTGGGATCTTAAGGTAAATAAGGCTTTCGGAAAGATGAAAGTGATAACAAGGCATATTAAAAAGTGATTATTAAACAAAATTTTTGGGTAAAAGGAAACTTTTGTGCCACTATTAACATTATGTAACCCATATAGGGTACTGTGGAATATACTCAGAGGGGTTGTTCTGTTGTAGTCATAACTTTATGTGCATAGCTCAGGGAATTTATATGTATTTTGTAATTAATATTTTAAATTCCCAGTTGATCCAATCTTTACTTTAATTTAATGCAAAAATAATAAGGAAAAATTCACATTTGATCATGAAAAAAGCCCACAATATATGAAGACGATTTTCTATTGGGCCTAACAACACTACCTATGTATGCTCAAAGTGGTTCAATTAAGTATTGGTTTTATTAAGTATTTTCCACTATTTTGAATTTAGCTTGCATTGAACAATCATCCAATTGCGTTAAAATTGCAGAATCAAACTGAGCTCTCTCCGGTATTATATTCAAATAAATGCAAATCGTCTTTGATTGAAAAAATTCCAAAAGTGTCAACGCCTTTTCAAAATTGAAACTAATAGGATTACTCGGATTGCGTTCCCTTATTTTAGGTAGTCGTGCACATATTTGAAATTGCTTGCAGTTTGAATTACCATGCACCCCCAAGAGTATAGCAAGAAAATTTAATTAGTTTTATATTCACCCCTAGAAATCCTTTGAATGAAGATTGTGTTTGATACCATCAACGTTCAATTTGGGCACATAGAGATTTCGCTGCGATTTTTTGAATTATTTAAAGAGATTGGTTATTTCTTTATGTTATCAATATATATTTTATAGCACATACAGCATACAAACACAACAAGATTGTGGACCATGCCGTTGAGTTTATTCGCACCACGGACCTCTGGGGTGAGAGCGGGGTGTGTTAAGCCCTAGGCTAACGAGGCCAGCTTTATTTGAAATTTAGGATCCAAAATAGGGCAAGAGCATTCGAACAGGTATTCGATTTTACAACCCCTACAAATTAAGGGGGCGTTCCCATGAGCTGCAGGACTTATGACAATAGCTCGATAGCGGTTATAACCATCGGTGGGACGATCAAGACCCATATCGCATCCGTTTATGCGCCAACCGAGACCAGCCAGGACGCAAACAAGGACAAATTTTAGCCAATATAGCTTACACAAACGCTGGATTTGATACCTGGAACTGAATTAATCATACTCGCGGGGGACTTCAAAGCACATTTATGAGCAGATCGAACCGGATGGGCAAATTCAGACACCAAGTAATTAACGACAGCGTCTTGCGCATGCTTTCATCCGCAGTGTCAAATAATTTCATCGTTGGCTACACCATTTTCCGCCATCCACTCAAACCCTAACTCACTTGGCGAAATCCACCCGGCAACGATTCGGCAATGTTAGACTACGTTTAAATGCGCACGCAAGATTCCGATCAACGCTCAAAGACGTACGTACAATGCGTGGGCCCGATTGCGGATCGGACCATTATCTTGTATCGAGCGATATTACAAATACGGGACCGACCATCGGGCGAAAGTTTCAAATGGCAGTATCCAACAAATCGGCTGCGATCGCAATACTGGACAATACCGATGTAGAAGAAAGGCAATTGTCGGAGTCCATTCTGGGGTGGGCAATGGAGTTGTGTCCACCTATCCATTAACGGACGCAGCCATGGATGTCGGACAGCTGTCTGAACCTCGCCGATCAGCGGAAACGATGAAACACGTGGACTTTGAACAACGATTGAACAAAAAAGTTCGACAGAAAATGAAATCAGAACGGGAAGCGTATTGGAATAACGTTGCAGCGGACATGGAAGAAGCGGCGTCGAGGCACAAGTCCCGGACGCCGTGTCAGACAATCCGGTGGTTAAGTGGCAAAACAACAACAGGAAACGGCAACATAAAAAAATCGGATAGACCTTTCGTGATCTTTCAACATGGGCGCTTGCTACGCTAGAGACAGTTCTTCCACCAGTTGTACAACCACGATCCGACACAATGTGCAAAATCCGAACCGCCGATTATCGAGAAGCCGACGAATCAGTTTCTTGATACCGAACCGACAATTGTCGAGGTGAAGACGGTAATAAAATTGCTGAAAAATCCGAAAGCGCCGGGAATAGATCAAGTAACAGCCGAGATGATCAAAGACGGAGGTAATGACTTATGACAACTCCACGTCCTCATAACACACATATGGTATTCGGATCGTGCCCGTAGGACAGCTTGTGGAGAGCCTTGAAAACCGTACACGTACCATTGAGAATCATCCAACTTCTCCAAGCGTCGTATGAAGGCTCAACCAGCAGCGATCGTATTCGAAGCGACTTCTCCGAGGAGTTCCTGATTCAAACGGGTTTCCGACAAGCAGACGTCGCTTCGCCACTTCTCTTCAACTTTGTGATCGACGTGATTATGCGTGAAGCATTCGATGGACGCCTCGGAGTTCGATTCGACGACAACAACTTAATAACCGACTCGATGTTTGCCGACGATAGCGCCGTCTTCGCCGACACGGATGCCAAAGCAACGGTCATCTTATACAGTTCCTGCATCGCCAAGTCATACGGGTTAAAAATCAATGCGGAAAAGACCAAAGTGCTCACAACGGATGGATCGAGGCCGGTGTTCACCTCGATGGAACCCAAAATCGAACAGGTGCCGATGTTCAAATATTTGGTATCATTGGTTGAGAAAACGAAAGTAGTATCGCCGGCCGACGTTCTCAGCTGCATCGGCCAGGCAATAGCAACATTCACCTCGCTCAAGTTGATGCATATGGAAATATACAAATATTACCATAAAAACGAAAGAACGGCTTTATCGAATGTTGATCCTTCCGCTTCTTCTTTACGGATCGGAAATGTAGAAACTGATCAAACCGGGTCAAGAGCTCGAAGTCTTCCAAATGCGATGCTTGAGACAGATTCTCGTGAGACACCCGAGATATTCACATCACTACACGATCTCCTTCGAAACGAAGCAGTTAGACAAAGTAGCGATCTGAAATCGAAATACAAAAACGTCGACTACCGTGGTTTGGACATGTTTGCCGAATGTATGATAACCGCATGCGACGTAAACTTCTCTGGCGAGGCCATCCCACAGACTTGAGAATTCAGCGATCGGCAGCAAAGAAAACCTGGTTAAAGAATATCGAGGGCGACTTAAAGAATGAACGATTATCAGTTATCGAAGCTCGAGACGTCGTCAAAAATCAGCGAAATTGGAAACGAATAGTGAATAGGAGTTCAAGGCTCAGCGGCACCGACAGCAGCTTATCCGTTGCAGGAACGTGCCGCTCGGACCGCCAGCTATCGGATCAAAGAACAAGGGATGCATCCCCACAAGTTTCACATAGACCGCATTTTCCACCAACTACATCTGGCACACCAGATTCAAAAGCTCAGCCCAATTCACCTCCTGGAACACGCAAGGGCAGCATCTACTACCACAGAAGACTACTAATGCTGCTCTACTATGGGGTAGGCTGCTTTGAATCAACCGTATCCCTAAGCCTTTCTATATTCTGTAAAACCATTTGAATTTTCTGATAAATATTAAAATAGAGTGTCCGAAGAAAGATTATATCCTCATTGGTTGGGTACAGGTGTATCCATGTAGTAAGAGCAAAAAATCCGGGCTTGCTATTATGTTGAAGAGCATCCTAGGAATACGTTTACAGATATGGCTCCTATACTATCACTGGCCATTGCAAGTACCAAGTTAACAATTTTCCATATTACCAATTTCCATAAAACTCCATTACTAATGCAACAAAAAAATCCAAAATCCAAAAAATATTTTCAAAAGGCTCTCACATATTTCAGCTTCATCCATTTCAGTTCGTGTTGTTCCCCATTCAGGATTCAATTGAGAATTGCATTTTATCGCGATTGTAAGTGAATCGAACGACCTACTGCTGCTATTAAATAGCGAGAGAGAGTGTCTGGCTGGGGCCCCCGTCCGCTTTTAGTTACGGCATCAAAGGAATACCACATCAGAATTTCGCACAAGAATTCCTCCTATGAGATTTCTATTAACTAAATTGAAAATACTTTTACAGAACCATTTCAGCATGTAATCTTCCATAAAGAAAATTATTCGATATCCTTGCATTCGAATCCTGGTCCGATTACAGGCGTTCACTTTATGATACGAATCCCATTTCGCAATAGGTATCTCCTCCTTAAAATACACCACCATCATCCGCATTACCACCACCAGCCAGCAATACTATTTTTTTTTCTTTCGATTGGCTACAGAGACGACTCACCGATTAATGTCCGTGTGGATCCTTGCTGGGTAGTCTATAGATAGTAAAAGCCTTCCGAAAGGCTGGTAGTAGGGTGCTGGGTGGTGGAGGGTGGTATTGCAAAGATGTAAAATAACATTTTGAACGTGGAACACAGCGAGGGCGGTTCACTAGTAATTTTTTTTCGTCCTTTTCTGTATTTTGAAATGACGTTAACCAATGGACCTTGCCTGAAGCGAAGTCCTTTGGTTTCTCCTGGTCTCTTCGTATTTTGTATCTTCAAAGTTTTATTATCCTTGTGCATAGTGCTGAGAATGGCGAGATTTCCTCGTTTTCTTATGGTTCATAAAATTTCATGGTGTGAAAAAGCATTGAAGCGAACCTTATAATCACCTTGCCACTTCCAGATATTGTGGAAAACTGGTAGTTGTAACTGTCGAAACTTTTCATGGGTTTTAGTTAAAAGCACTTTTAAGGGAATTTTTTTTTTTGCACTCCCTTACAACATGATAAGGTGAATAGATTTTCACGAAAATGTAATTTTTAGGACAAATTTATATTTATCGAGAATGGACTGCAAAAAGTTTTGCCGAATTTATTTGCAATCTTCGGCTGCTGGCAAATAACCCATAACCACAATCCCTAAATCTACAATCCACAATGTTGATTGCCATCGAAAAAACCACAAAATCTTAACTTTAAAACCAATCTTAATTGAATATTTACACCTGGCCAATTTAACTAACGTCTGGCCAATTGTGATTAATAATTTACCGGGATGGCGCCTGAATCATTGCATGGCTCCGCATTTGCGGTGTCTTAACACTACCCCAGAGTTGAAATCGCATATCCATAAACCTAGCCACTCTCTATCTCACCTACATCCATACATACTTATATATGCACGTGAACCTGAAGCTCTTATCCAGGAATCCAATTTTCCAATGATTGACCTTACACAGCCGCATATCAAGTTGGTGGCTTTTTTGGTGAATGATGGCCATGGTATGAGTATCATGCATGCATGGCAAACACGTTTGATTGGCTCCAATGGGATTTCGTGTATGGATTCCTATTTAATTTCATCGGTCCCCTTTCTGCCCTTTGCAGACCTGCCCTTTGCATTTTGGTACAATGAATTGCGCTTTATATTTTTGATGGCGATCCAGTAATTTCCCTGTGTCTACCCGACCATAATTGTAAAGCATCAGTTAATTACGTTGGGGAATAAGAATTTGACATTTGGAATATTAACAGGGGATCAGATTTCAAATTTTCACATATTTAGAGGGATGTATCGCAAAAGAGGGTTGTGTAGATACTTTTCTGGCATTGGATTTGGCCAATAAAAAAAACACGTTCAAAGGGCGAATTTTCAAAGTGATAATTGCGTAATGAGAAGAAGTAAACATGATTGAGTGGTGGTATTGACAGGGGATGTATAATTGCAAAAGCCGCAGTTAAAGCTATGAATATTAAAGTAGCAGAGAGCTGCCAGCAGATATTTTTGGACACACATTTCTACTTAAACATGCAAGCAGCACCCCTTTGTTACGCAATGTTGCGTAATGTTAAATAAAAGGGACTCCTCCCCACATCTCGTAATTACTATCTTTAAAAGAACTGAAATGCAGGGCAGAAAGGTAATTCTGAACCAATACAAATGAAAATCAGGAGGAGCAATGTGTATGATTTAAGCACCTTCTTTGTTCTCTCTTTGGTGAGGCATTGGGTCCAAAAGTACCGCTACTACTAGCTTACCCTATTTTACTGCACTCCTATACCTCATATTTGTGTGCCAGACCGCTTGAACAATCTACCTAATGGCTAGTCCCTTAGACTTAAATGTTCGAGCAGGGTCTCATCAGGCGTTCAGCCAATCAGGAAAAAATGATCTCTCGGTGCCAGGAGGAAAAAGGCAAGGCAAGGAAGGTCGCATTGGAATTGTGGCGCTCCACGGAACGCAACCGAACCTCACTTTCGCAACTTCCTTCCCAACAAACCGAAAGCAGGGCGGTGGTCAGGAATTCGGGAGATCCAAGAATCTGACCCTGCTCCTGCATTTTCCAGGCAGCACAGTCGCATGCCGGACTCAACTGTCAGAGGATTCTCCAGCGGAGCAGGGAAACCAGAAAAAGGGAGTTCGAGCCGCAAGGACCATCACACCGGGATAAGTTTGCTGAGATTACAATAGCAGTGGTCCTGTCTAACTTTCACGAAGGCAAATTGACGGAGGAACAATACTCTACAATTTGTGACTCCATCTTCACTTAGGTGGATAAAAGTCTTCAAGACGATTGTTCACCACAGTTTTTCGGTATAAATGTATCAGGAAGGTTCATTAAGATCACTTGTGGCGACAAACCCACCAGCCAATTAACTAGGGTCTTCTTCAGCAAGCTGGTGGGTGCCCCAAAAGTCCGTTCTGTACCGATGATGCAATGTCAGAGTCATGGTTACCCAAGGCATCCGCCAAAACAAACAAGAACAACCACTTTCGAGTTGACGGAGAAGACAAAGGTTCGTTTGTTTCTGAAGGTTCTTCTTAAACTCTCATAAAAGCATGGTAGTAGAGTGTATATCTTTTTTTGAAAGACAGTTGCTAGGGTGTCTAAGTTGATCACTCTACTAAACGTTGCACTCCAGATTCCGAGACCCACAATCTCTGTTTTGAAGCCATTCTCGAACTATGTAGTGGTCCATCCTGCGCTTCTTTAGGAAATGTCCAGGTGAGCTTTGCATAGAGTGCCAACCAAGAAGTGAACCACTATGTTCAATACAACTCCGAAAGAAATTCTTCACCTTTCAATCATAAACCCACATGAGGAGACGGAAGAGACCACGGACATGACAAAGGACACTTTCTATTAGGGGTCGTCCATAAATTTCGTGAGGCGTTTAGGGGGGTTAGGCGGACCTCCGTGCCAATTTGTTTGCACCTTAAGGCGGCTCCAGATTCACATCGTGAATACCCGCGAACAAGAGCAAATGCGAGTGTGGATGGTTTTCGCGCCTAGTTCGCGCCTTGCTTTCAAGTCCGACTGGATACGGAGTGAATTCGTGCTGTAAATTCACGGCTCGAGATTGAATAGAAGTTCAGATCAGAGTAAAAATGTGATCGTCAGTTCAACATATTCCCCAAGAAAGGACATTCACAAATACATATGAAAATCCCCCAGCGAAAGATACTGCAATCAAATATGTAGAACAAAGGAAGGCACTATAGACACCGCAGGCTTGTTGCTTGCGTACTCGATGCGATGTGGGTATTCATTCCTTTAGTAGTTTTATATGACTGGTTTTGGACTGATGGTAATTTGCTCATATTGGACAAAACTACATGCCTTAGAAAGCAATTTTCTAATAGAAGATTCCTTCGTGATATCCAGCTCCAGTTCCATATTGAGCTTCTTTATGTGGTGTGCTAAGCTTCGTTAGTTATGCGGATCGTGTAGTTTACTCATAGTATAAAGAAGAAATTTCTTCTGAAATGATTCAATCTTTTCGCTACTTACATGAAATTAAATTGAGTTTTGCCTCCAAGAGTCTTCCCTTTATTTTCTTGTCATGGTTTTGTGAGAGCGATCAGCAGAGCCTTGTTTGTTAACGTGACTTCCTAACAGTAAGTCTAAAAGGCAAACTAAAGCGTAGGCCACATAGCACACGTGTTCCGAGTTCCGTCTACCCGTTTTCTGTCTCTCCATCTTTCCGTGTTCAGATATATATTTTTATTTCAGCCACAATTACCCGTTTTTGGCCTCTCCGTGTTTTCGTGTTGCGATATTTATTTTTATGTTAGTCACAAGCGTTCGTTTCCATGGCATCATTGATTTTATTGACAAATGAGTGCTTTTGCGATTTCGATTTACTCAATCTACAAAAAATTGAGGTAACGTTTCCGTCAATCCGTTCAAAAGTTGAAATTTGTTTATTTTATCCGTTCCCGTGTTTATATCGTTCCGTTCTTTTTTTGTTTATCTGGTCAAACAGTACTAAGCCATTGTAATCAATTTTGGCAGGAAGCGGAACACGGATAACGGAAGACGTGTGCTATGTGGCTCCCGCTTAATAGGCAAACTATTGATCCTGTTCCAGGCAGTGTGTCTTACAAACTCGATCAATTCTGTAAATTATAAAGACCATGGAGAACCTCTAACCAAGATTTTCAGTAAGACCATCTCCGATTGCAGCAGTGTAATTCTTCGGGTATTGTTTGTTCAGTTTCGTAGTTAGTACGTAAACTAACAAAATACTTAATACGTCAATTTCTTCCTTTCAGCAAACTATTAATCCTTTTTTAGGCTACTGATCAAGAGTACGGGCAATTTCATGCTTCAGCCGTTTTTATTCGTTTATTGCAAACCAACTATCATTAGGCATTATTGTGTTTGAATCTAAAAACTTGTTTCATTGTCTTGTCTGTCAAGTGCAAATATTTTCCTACAATTTCCTCTTCGAAGCAAGATGAGGGAAAAACTATGACCTCAATTTGCATGCTCTATATACAATTTTCTGAAACGTATACACCTATAACAAATTTTATCTCTCATCATAATACAAAAACGCTAAAATTAACATCCTTCCTACAAAAATCTCTATTTAAAAATATTCCTCTTGCAAAGTCTACATTAAAACTCCTTTTTTTTTGAAAAATAAAAAAGAATGATAAAAAATCTTAAACAAAATTTCCATCATATTTTACGCTCTAATAAAAATCATCTTCCTTTCAGCCAGTTCCGTACAAGAATAATAAGTTTTTTTCTTCTGCCGCGCCGTGTATTCTCTAGACAAGGACCTGCTCTTAAACCCTTTTTGACCCACTTCAATATTAGGTCTCCGTGAAACATGTCGACACTCACCTGTTTTCAAGATGTTTCTGCTCTAAGGAAAGCCACAGTCATGCAATAAATATTTCATCCTAGGCACGCTACGCCATTCCCCATAAAAAGAGATAAAGATCCTTGCTCAAAGAGGAGGGAGGGAGGAGAAAAAATCAGGGACCGAAATTTTATTGCTTTCATCCTGAATATTCCTTCATCCTTAATATGATGCGGTTTGAATGGCATGCACTGGGATGTTTATAGCGCGGGGACACATTCATACTAATATGTGATACTCCTTTGTAGGAAGAACATGCTATTGATGAGGGTGCGCTGAATGTCCTGTACAGCTGTTATGATTTCCCATAACAACAGAACAGAAAAGAATCCTGAAAAACTGGGAAATCTGGGCAGCAGGACACAGTGACACATCTAATTGATGTGATCCTTTCATCCTCGCCTTGTCACAATACAAGTTAAATATTTGAGTAATATGAAGCCCACTACTTATATGATTATTTATTCCGCAGTCACCCCGCTTGATCCTGGCAAAGTCCTGTTGTGCTGCAAGCTGTGATGCATGTCGTCCTATCAACCTCTGACATTCTTCTATAATGGCTTTATCTCCCGCCATATCCTCTGCTAAACATTCTGGTAAACAATTCTAAATGCCTCGCACATTGTCCGCAGATAATAATGGCCAGAGTGTACAGTGTGGAACCTCACTATATGCGCGCTGCATCGGTCCTGCTCGTCCTGCGACCCTCCTTTGTACGGAGCATGGCCCCCAAAAAAAGGATGGCTTTTGTCTAATGGTGCAAAAATTTTATTGCGGCGAGACTCCTTTGGCCTGGGGTTACCGCCGCGCCGTGGTTTATTGCTCGGAAGATGCACTTTCGGCTCCTTTATTTTTCACGTTTATGTAAATATCAAAAGTGGCTCAACAATCCTGTGAAGAGGAAGAATCTCCATGTCGTCGTTAACATCACTTCAATGTGGCGCCTAATTTTATGGCTGTGCTGAGTGATGTTCAAGAGCAAAGCTGAAGACTTGAAGCATATTTTTTTCGGGGTCTTTTTATGGGGAAATATTCATGAAGAATTGTTTAAAATGGGAAAATTTTTAAGGGTGTCAATTTTTGGTAGAAGTAGCTGCCTTTGGAGTAGATTCTTTCATGAAAAATATTCATTTTTGAGTACCCCCGAAGTGTTGGGGTGGCAGACTGCGTTTGGTTGATTTCATTTGATATTCTGCAACCTTACAGGCCCAAATAGTGGTGGCACCCAATAAATTTGTTACTTCTATCAAAGCTCGCGAAGAGTCACTGCACACTAACAACTAGCAGCTCTGTTAGCAAGTCCTAATCCGATCTCCCTGCGGTGCACCCTGGGATACTTCTTCGGAAAGAGCTAATAGGAGACTTCATCTGGGACTTGAAAATTCTTTCCTTTGTTTTAGATCAACTAAGTATGAGATAAGTCAAAACAATGAGGTTTCCGTAGCTTATCGATAACGATCACTGATTGCCATTCCAGGGGTTAGAGATTCGATTCCAGCCCAGAAGACTAGAGGACAGAATTAAGCTCTTTGTGCTGTCGATGGATCTCCTTAAAGTGAAATGTCGTGTAGTAGGTGTCGACTTATCGCCAGAAAGTTAGTAAAACAAATTAAGTAACTGCCAGCACCAACATATACATAGCTTTAGTCCATTCACTTCTATCTAAGAATAGAGTGAGAGATCGCAGACTTCGGCGATCGAGCCGGAAATGGTTTTCTCACATATCTACAGTACACAGCCAGAAGTGTCTAAGTGCAATTTTGACGATTTTGAGTTTATTGCATTTTTGTATTCATTATTATATTCTTAATCATTGTTATAATTCTTGTCTTAAACTGAGATGTGGCTGCTGAGTAATCCGCCCGGCAAAAGTGCTTTTGTGAACACTTCTGTATCTAAAAAAATCTTTGAGGGCGATTTTCTCGAAACACACATTTTGCACTTAAGCACTTCTGGCTGTGTACTGTAGATATTAAGGCTATAGGCGATGAGGGCAGGGAATTGCTGTAAAGAGACAAGATAAGAAACGCTACTATTGGCCTGTTAAAAGTCGTTTGTAGCTACAGATCAGAGTCGGGTGAAAATCCTGACCTAATCGTTTTTTTCGGCCTTTCAAAATCTGCAAAAATATTACGGTTTATCTAATTCTTCTAGCAACATCCAGGCAAAGCAGCTGGCAATTTTCAAAGCCTGTCTAACAATATAGACTAACACGAGGTCAAGAACCATTGGAATTACTGGATATCCAAGCCGCCATCAAGGTTCAAAACTCGTTCTATAAAAAGTTTAAGCTGTTTTGAAACCAATCAAAAGCCCGAAGGTGCAGAAACATTGGTACAGAATCACTCTTTTATGGATACTAAGGCACCGGAACCTCGAGAGCACCGAGAAGACAGATTAATTGGCTAAACTAGGAGGAAATATTGTAGAAACACCGAAAGAGCATCTAAGAAACTTATTGTCCTTACTCAACCCGAATTGAGAATCCTAACAGACCTTTGCAAGGTACATGATCCTAACAGATATCTCCTAAAGATCATGGGTAAACTTGATACCGACATATGTAGATTTTATGAAGTAGAAACAGACACCGTAGAGCTTGAACTTCGTAGTTGTGCATCATTCGGCAAGACTACCCGACTAGAATTTCTTGGTTCGGTCCGGATGAGGTTAGCCTAATTTGACTGTTAGGCCCTAATGTTGAAACCTAATAAGGCCCAGAAGAAAAGTGTAACGCTTTTCACCTATTACCGCCGAACTAGAAAATCCTTATGAGGGCCATATCAGGCACAAATGGATAGGGCCATATAATGCGTAGCTATCGTTTATTATGTAAGGCATTGACAGTTTTTCCCCATTTCTAGGTATCGTGGTTTAATAGACGCTGGTAAGAATAACTCACCAGTAAAACTTGACAAAAACTCAGGAAAACTAAAGTATTTTTTTTCTCTTTTTCTTAATAATAAAAGATTGAAAAACCCCGAATACAGAAGTCACGACTATATAGTAGCCCAGTCACTTTATACAAAAAAAGGGTCAAACCCTGCCCTATACGAGAGGTTCATGTTTAAAGAGACTGGGCTATAGCCACCAAAAGCAGATTAAAGGACAACGACTACGGCGGATATGGAAACAAACAAAAATTCTCTCGTGAAATGACTTGCTTGCCTATATATGACTGCTGATTGACAAAAAAATGAGTTTACAATTTATTAAACCAGAGACATTAAAAAGTCTAATGGCGATTAAGCACATTTTGTTACTTAACCATAGTAGTTTGGTTTTACATGTGAATTATATCATGAAGGGGAAAATTTCAATCAAATTTCATCAATATACATGGGCCTCATAAGGAATTACTCAATAATACCTAACGGGGTAAACACCTTCTTTCCCAAATAAGGCCCTTGTAAGATTTCCCTAATGAAAACCTAATCTTAGAGTGCATGCGGAGTGCCTCATGTATTTTGTATGAAGCCCTCGTAAGGTATTCATCAAACAAATTTAATTTTGGTATACCTTATACTGCCCTATGAGGGCCACATGAGGTGTTCATGAGGCAAGTCTAATCTGGTATACCGAACGGTTACCTCACGAGGCCCGTACATAACTTTAGGCATGCCTTACATTGAATTCTAGTCGGGTAGGTCTTTGCCTAACCACAGCAGGCATTGATCGCAAGACTTCTTGATCGTCCTAGAATTTTATCGATTATTTTTCCATTGGCAAATTTCGGGGGGATGTGGCTAAATTGAGGAGATTCTGAGCAACACTAACTTCAACAGCAGACAGACAACTGAGCATGCTCTCTTCTGCAGTGGTCCCGATCTCGCTTCATGCATTTTCAAGCCTTTACTCACAGGGCGTAATGCTGAACAGCATGCTCTAGTCGGAAAAATAGTATAGAAAAAAGAGGAATGACTGCGAACCCCAACATATGTTTTGACTCCACTTGGTCCTATCAATACGATCGTGACAGTATGCTGACTTCTGCCATCGAACGGGAGATGATTCCTCCCTTGTTGTGCTTATAGGCGAGACAAAGAAGTAGTACAGAAATACTGCTATGAAAAACTGGACTTAAATATCCCCTAAAGATAATCAAATTAACAAAAATGACAATGGAAAATAGGGGAGAAGTGGTATGAAGGAGCCAGGTTTTGAAAGAGCGGTATACCGGAATAATGCAAGTGGCTCTTTCAAAACCTGGCGCCTTCATGCCACTTCTCCCCTACAAGATGTGCAGTCAGAATACAACGAGAATTGACGGAGTCCTTCCCAGTCAAACAAGGCTTAAAGCAGGGCGATGGGCTGGCACCCATGCTTTTAATCTCTGCCTAGAAGGAGTAGTTCGCAAGGTTAACATTGATGCGAACGCAACCCTGTTTAACAAATCCAAACAGTTGGCAGGATATGCCGACGATATAAACTGCCTTGCAAGATCACTGTCATATCTTAGAGAAACATTCACAGAAATAGAAGATGGAACAAAACATATAGGGCTGCAAATAAACGCAGACAAAAACAAAATTCTAATTCAGTCAAGGGTGGAAAGAAGAAGAAGAAACCACAATACCACCTGGGGGGAATATAACTTTGAACGTGTTCAATCTTCTAATAGCTACCTAAAAAACACATAACAATAATTACGAGGTTCATATATTTTAACATACTTACCATTGTCCGCATACAAAATCCTATATATGTATCCTCCGCATACAAAATTGTCTTCCAAAAAAAACATTCAAAAAAAGGGTAAACACCGTCCAGCAGCAGCTACCCTAAAAGAAAATAAAATCACCACAAAGTATTAATTCTTATAAAATAAAATACTTATCTGATAACCCCGAGAAAAACAAAATCCAATTCTCCACTTCAACTTCGACAGACGGCTCCCATTAAAACCCTAAAGGGAGAAAAAAGGAAAATAATTAAATTAAACTATATATATAAAAAAAATAATAATAAAACCTACCGAGCAGACAGAATTGACAGCCAAGTGTCAACACTGACGCACACATAGGAAACACGATCCACAACAAGTCTGAAGCTCCCCACCAAGCTCCGCTAAGGAAACACAATCCACAACAAGTTCTAAAGCTCCCCACCAGGTTCCACTGTCGCATTACAGTGGAGCAAATAAATATCGAAGCGCGTTGCCCAAAAGCTTCAGATCACTCTTGATCTTCTACACGGCTTGATGGTAGAAGAAGTCGCTATTTGCAGCTAGTGGTCTCATCTCGATCGCATTATACGAATTTTAGGTAATGCGAATTTCTAATATATTAGCCGTATTGAGCTGATATAATTTGCGAATTTCTAATATATTAGCCGTATTGAGCTGATATAATTTCACGGTTACATTAATCGCCCTGAGTTTAATGTGACTCTCTAACAACTAACTATTAGTACAAATTTCAGGAAACTATTGAATACATTAGTCGGATTGATGCTAATGTACAAAATCCAATAAATTGTATACACGGAATAGCTGGAGGAGATATTCATACCGAAAGCAGAATAGCAGAGATTCACACCAACTGCAGAGAAACCAGTCAGGGCCATCTACAACTACAGGAATTTCTAAGCTTGAAAGTATAATAAATAAACATAAGTATAATATAGTGAAGTTGAATTGATTTAAATTTAGATTTAGTTAAGGTAATAATTAGCGAATTTTGTGGAATTGAATTTTGAAAGGTAATAATTAGCGAATTTTGTGAAATTAAATTTTGAAATAAATTGACAAGTTGAATTATTGCCGCAGTCTTTCACTCTAAGTTATTGTTATAATCACTGAATTGTTCAAACAGGCTACCATAGCCCCGAACATTTGGTCCTTCGAGCCGGATATAGTCAAGATTCCGGTATAATAAATATACTCAGTGATTTTAGTGTGACTTAGAGAACTGCCTGCATCGTCAAGGTCTTAATCAGAGTTTATTGTCGAACTATCGCTGAATCCAATCATGGATAAACTTATAAAAAAGCAAGAAATATTAGTCGAGGATCTACAAAACTCCCTCAGAAATTACGGAAAGGACTCGAAAACACGGAAGACGACCCAGTATCTTAAAAGGCGTCTTGCTCGCGTGAATTCGTTATGGGAACAAATTTCAATTAATCATTCCACCTTAGTAGATGCGGCCGCAGAGGAAAAACCCATCGAAGCCGTAGCTGACTATATATCAGGACCAACCTTCATGGAAACAGAGGAAGTCTACCTGCTTCACGTGGGTGAATTGGAAGACCTGATATCATCAGCAGAAACTTCGAAAACCAGCCCTCCTATCCAAAACTGTGCTCCATCGGGTTCCCCTGGATCAAACGCAAATATTGATCCCGGAGAAAATAATTCGCTAAAGCTCCCTCGCATTTCATTACCAAGCTTTTCCGGAAACTATGCCGAGTGGACGTCGTTCCACGATCTTTTTGTAGCCCTCATACATAATAAGAGAAATTTATCTAATGCCGAAAAACTACATTACTTGAAGGCAAGTACCCATGGTGAGGCTGCGCGACTCATTCAAGGCTTCGCAATCACAGACCTCAATTATGAGACAGCTTGGAATATTTTGAAGGAACGGTTTGACAATAAAAGAATGTTAGTACACGTTCAACTTGACAAATTGTTCAACCAAGCCCAAGCTATGGAAACCGCCGAATCTGTGAAAAGATTACTCGATACCACTACAGAAAGTATACAAAATCTACAAAATTTAGATGTACAAGATATCTTTGATTTAATGCTAATTTATATCGTGACTAGGAAATTGCCTAGAGACTCCTTGCAGCTCTGGGAACAACAAATCGCCAGTGATAATAAGCTACCTTCTTTCGACACTCTAAAGCAATTCCTAGAAACTCGTTTTCGCACGTTGGAGGCCATCGACTCAACAAAATCGAAACCTATCAAAGCCATCCAACAATCCAAACCTATCTCCAGAGTCCAATCATTCGTCGTCAATCGAACTCCCACATGTGTGCATTGCGGAAAGGACCATTCATTGAGGAATTGTCCACAGTTCACCGCGCTTCCCTACACCGAAAAGGACAACATCGTACGAAGCAATGGTCTGTGCATCAATTGCCTAGGACGCGGGCATCGCTCATCAACCTGTTCTAGTAACCACACCTGCATCCATTGCAAGAAAAGACACCATTCGCTTCTACATGTTAATCCCACCATATCTCCAAATCCCACAAACTCTGAGGCAAGCTCGAACCATACGAATCTCCATTCACTTGATTGTACTACTCAAACTGCTACACCGCAAGGCCAGATAAACGCGCTGCATTCTTCATCACATAAAGAAGTCCTTCTCTACACAGCCCTCATAACATTGCAAGGAACGCATGGTATACATAGAACTTTCAGAGCACTCCTTGACCCAGGCTCACAGTCATCATTTATAACTGAATACGCCGTTCAAACATTAGCGTTGCCCAAAAGGCGTATCACCGCTCCAATATTTGGAGTAGGACAAGCCGAAGTTGGGACAGCTGAGACCATGGTGGAAACAGCTCTAGTAGTTCCATCACACAACTTTACGATGGATGTGACAGCGTTAGTGTTCAAGAATTTAACCAATCCATTGCCATCTCAACCTATCACGTCAACCCAGTGGAATCATGTACAAGGGCTCAAGCTGGCTGATCCTACATTTAATCTTCCAGGCCGTATCGACGTCATTCTTGGTGCAGATATTTACGGATCACTCCTCCTACCCGACATCCGCAGAGGTCTGAAAGGTCAACCTACCGCGCAAAATACGATCCTTGGCTGGATATTAAGTGGAGAAGCATCTAAAGAAGACAGCAACTCGACCCAGATCAATTCTTTTACATCAATATTGTCTTTAACCAGTTTCAGTCAACAAACCCAGAAATTGCAACGTGTTGAAGAAGTCCCCACAACAGCAGAACTCAGACGTGAACAGCAGGGCATTCCATTCACGGACAGTCCGTCCAACATCAGAAATCGTCTAACGTCTACACACAAGCCAGGATTTAGTCAGCAATTAGTTCGCCAGAAGCATATCGAGTCTGCTCCTGTTCATCCTCAAACAAAACTCTACTCAACACCAAAGAATAGTCCCACGCAGAATTCAACGCCCACAACGGAAACCAGTGCAAAGAATCCGCTCCGTAAGCCAAAACCTATTCGTACACCTCTCAGTAGCGGAATCCTAAGAAAGCCAAAGTGTTTGCCAGATTTAGCGTCACCAGTGGTCAGCAAAGTTTCGTCTAGTACTAAACCCCCCGGCAACGGCATCAACAACAACAGCAGCAAGGTTGTCAGCAGGAACTTCGCCACTACTAAAGGAACTCCGAAAGCCTCTCCGATTCTGAAGAGACCCTCATCACATCGCAGTCTCAACCCCGTAGCAGTCTCTCGCAAAACGCTAGGCACTTCGGGATCAAAAAACCCTCCAGCCGCAGGACAGCCAATCACATCTGGGCATCATTCGCCACTGAAATCTTCTACATCGGTATCAAGACTGGATGAAATCAGCTTAAAGACGAAGGTAAGAACAAACGGATCCAAAGATAAATTGAACCAAAATTGTAAATCGTCCAAACATAAACCCGATCGGGGCTCGAAGGAGCGCATCACGGACAGGGTCTTGGATTCTATTGCAGTACGAAAACCTAGGAAGAAAACCACTCTAATCGATCAACGAGATGTAACTTATCACCCAGCGGCTAAAAGGAATTTAACCGAGATTAACCTTTATCCACAAAGAGATGCAACGAAGCAGCAGCAGCAACAGTCTATGATGCAAGAGCTACAAACTCACTTAGAAAGATTAACACTAGTAAATATGTCCCTTGAAGCCCAAATCGTTGAATTATCAAAATGCCAATTAGAGATGATACCACTACGTGACAATTCCCTTCTTTCGACCAATGAGAAACACCAACAGGACTATCAACGGCGGCATAGCTCAGCATCAGCATTAAAAACGCTTCCAGATAACCATGAAGCTGATGGAACTCCATGCGTTACTCCGGATTGGAATAAGCACTCATCAAGTATTGAAATATCTGTCGCCTGTCTCCATGACAAATCCATTCAGATTGAAGAAACCCACTATTCGACAAACGAAAAGCTACAGGCAACACGTCAAGAACTGCCCGATCTCCAGTCACAACTTACTGAACTTCGATCATACAATGAACGTCTTTTAGAGAAGAAAGATGTACATTTTCAATCATTATGTCGTCAAACTGAGAAACTCGAAGACTCTCGCCCTCGAATAGGTACACTACAAGAGTTACCATTTCGAAAATCTAGCCAATCTATCGATACTGGAACAACGGAACGTGAACGAAAACTTTTAAATATACTAAAAAATGCGCCAGAAGAATTGAACTCAGAACTAAATGAACTCCGCCAAGCCTTAGAGAAGTCAACCCATGAAATCGCAAGACTCCGTGAACGAACTATCTTTCTAAACTCGACCACTGATGCCGTTGATGTAGAACGGAAGCAGATCGAGTCTCAGCCAGTACAAACCAAGTACCAAGTCTCAAGAAATAACGCAAAGTATGCACTATCTGACTTTGAGCACCAATATGAAACCCTCCAAGTTTCAACAGATCCAGGACAGTACAAACGAATTGCAGGATCCATGCAAATGCCACCTACCCCACGGAAAAAAATCACCCTGGACGAGTATCGGATGCGCCACAACCAACCACCACCCAATGTCATAATGGAACCCGCCTTATGGAAGAAAATTAAGGCCCTTCCACTCCCATGGGCGAAAATTATGTGCGCCAAAAAATCATACCGCACATCCTTCGAAGGAAACATCCTACGATTCACCCTAAATAAAGAAAGGACATGTCGAGTGGTGCTACATCCCCCAAGGAAACCCCTTCAACCAGGGCATTCCACCAAAGCACTTAAAGGAAAGCAAAAAAGGAAAACCAACAACCACAATAAACAACATCAAGAATTAAAGTTGAAATAAATAAAAAAAAAAAACTCAAAATTGTTGTGTGATAAATAAAACCCAGCCAAAATCAAGTCAATTGTGTAATTTATTCAAAAAAAAAGTAATAATTATAATATATATAACAATGAAATATATATCAAGGGGCATCATCAACAGCCTTCTATTGAAGCTAACGCTTCAAGGCCCCGGAGGATGTTCAATCTTCTAATAGCTACCTAAAAAACACATAACAATAATTACGAGGTTCATATATTTTAACATACTTACCATTGTCCGCATACAAAATCCTATATATGTATCCTCCGCATACAAAATTGTCTTCCAAAAAAAACATTCAAAAAAAGGGTAAACACCGTCCAGCAGCAGCTACCCTAAAAGAAAATAAAATCACCACAAAGTATTAATTCTTATAAAATAAAATACTTATCTGATAACCCCGAGAAAAACAAAATCCAATTCTCCACTTCAACTTCGACAGACGGCTCCCATTAAAACCCTAAAGGGAGAAAAAAGGAAAATAATTAAATTAAACTATATATATAAAAAAAATAATAATAAAACCTACCGAGCAGACAGAATTGACAGCCAAGTGTCAACACTGACGCACACATAGGAAACACGATCCACAACAAGTCTGAAGCTCCCCACCAAGCTCCGCTAAGGAAACACAATCCACAACAAGTTCTAAAGCTCCCCACCAGGTTCCACTGTCGCATTACAGTGGAGCAAATAAATATCGAAGCGCGTTGCCCAAAAGCTTCAGATCACTCTTGATCTTCTACACGGCTTGATGGTAGAAGAAGTCGCTATTTGCAGCTAGTGGTCTCATCTCGATCGCATTATACGAATTTTAGGTAATGCGAATTTCTAATATATTAGCCGTATTGAGCTGATATAATTTGCGAATTTCTAATATATTAGCCGTATTGAGCTGATATAATTTGCGAATTTCTAATATATTAGCCGTATTGAGCTGATATAATTTCACGGTTACATTAATCGCCCTGAGTTTAATGTGACTCTCTAACAACTAACTATTAGTACAAATTTCAGGAAACTATTGAATACATTAGTCGGATTGATGCTAATGTACAAAATCCAATAAATTGTATACACGGAATAGCTGGAGGAGATATTCATACCGAAAGCAGAATAGCAGAGATTCACACCAACTGCAGAGAAACCAGTCAGGGCCATCTACAACTACAGGAATTTCTAAGCTTGAAAGTATAATAAATAAACATAAGTATAATATAGTGAAGTTGAATTGATTTAAATTTAGATTTAGTTAAGGTAATAATTAGCGAATTTTGTGGAATTGAATTTTGAAAGGTAATAATTAGCGAATTTTGTGAAATTAAATTTTGAAATAAATTGACAAGTTGAATTATTGCCGCAGTCTTTCACTCTAAGTTATTGTTATAATCACTGAATTGTTCAAACAGGCTACCATAGCCCCGAACAGAACGGGTAAACCAATTTAACTACCTGGGGTCCACAGTCAGCGAATACAACGATGAAACGATAGACGTACAAAGAAGAATAAAAGCTGCGAACAGAACATACTTCTCACTACTGCCAGTAATGAAATCCAGAGACATCCACAGAAAAACTAAAATAAGAATCTACAAAACCATCATACGTACAGTAGCTACGTATGGATGTGAAGCATGGAGTATCTCCCAGAAATCCGCAGACAAGTTGGATATATTTGAGAGGAAGGTTCTCCGAAGGATATACGGCCCAATCAATGAAGACAATGCATGGAGAATACGCTACAATCACAAATTGTACGACTTATACAAAGAGTGTAAACTTTCGATCCATTCCAAGCTACTACGTTTACGTTGGGTCGGTCATGTCCAAAGAATGGATGACTCAAGGATACCAAAAAAAGCCCTGTATCTACTACCAGATGGCAAAAGACCAGTTGGCAAACCACGGTTAC
Organism: Thereva unica; assembly: GCA_949987705.1. Lineage (NCBI taxonomy): Eukaryota > Metazoa > Arthropoda > Insecta > Diptera > Therevidae > Thereva > Thereva unica. The sequence goes on along the minus strand of OX465281.1, from coordinate 12,453,064 downwards.
GGTGGGAAGATAATGTTAAGGCCGATGCAGCAAAACTGCTCAACACAAGAATTTGGAGGCAAGCTGCAGAGCAGAGAGACGTCTGGAGGAAGAAGCTGATGGAGGCCAAGGCTCGAATTGGACTGTAGAGCCATCGAAGAAGAAGACTGCTATGAGAAAAGATAAGAAAGAAGGAAGATTGCCCAAGCTGCAGAAGTGGAAAGACAAAGACCCATGCTGCTGCGTGGAATCGGAGCACGGATCTCTGTAATGGTAGCGATGCACTTTATCTCCTGTTCTACCGAAGCAGGTAAAAATTACCAGATTTGTGGATTGGTAGAAGCAAGCATTTAGAAACAGAAAAGGCTGTTACCCAATGCAATGAAATTAGTAAGCAACTCCAACTGGGTCACGAGCAGTGACTCGTTATTATATGGATTATAGACGTGTGCCCACTGTCGTATTCAATTTCTAGCTCTAATCAACGCCCCTGCCCTGCACTCTAAACTCAATTCACGTCTATTATAATTCATCAATTAAAACAAAAAACCATACATCATGATTGTCACCCCCACTAAAGCCCAAGCATACTTGATTAATTACCCCCTAAATCAAATCTAATAAACAAATATACTTTTGAGACCCCCAAAAACTCCAATTTCCAGATTAATTGCGTGACGGTCATCCATCTAGTGAAATCAGCGCCCCCATAAATCTACTCCAATTTACAACCCAAAACAAAACAAAAGAGAGAACCCATCCGAAAACAATGGACGGTCTTAAACTTCTTTCCGACGTGGCGTCCAGCACCCATTGAAGGTGTTCCATATAGAAGCCAGAAAATTATTGATAGTGTCGATGAATGTGCATTTAACTTCCAGTCACAACTAAATTAATCCCATTCCACCCCCGCGTGTTCTAGTGGTGCACCATCGGGCATACACACGTAACATAGAACAGCCGGGCTAAAGCCAAAGCGCGGAGGGTCATCCACCCCCAAGGGTTCTCTTATAGTTAAAATCACTTTGTCACGCAGGTCATTCAGTCACATTCAACATCCCCTGTTAATAAATTAAGAATAATATTTACAGAATATATATATGCGAGTGTATTCCTTGCGCGGCAGTCCCGACATTCCTGGAAATTCGGCCGTTATCCTGTCATATGTCCTGGTGATAAATATCCTTGTGGCTTTTTTGGTGGATTTCACTCCAAACTCCCAAATGGCGTAATTTATCGAGGACTAGAAAGTAAGCGTTGCGGTTTGGTATCGATGCAGAAAGGACTCTTCTGCCCGGCGACGCCTATTAACCGAAGCACCCTTCCATAAAGTAGTTTTAGAAATGCCGAGAGGATATATGGTATTTATATGCCACCATTTAAGTAGATACAAAAAAAACACTACAACAACAGATAAACTCAAAATTTCGAAAAGCATGAGCAGCACCACATATGACCACTTTTTAAGGAGGCCATTTAGGATGAACAAAGACAACCCTTGACGTGTCTGCTCCGAATTAAAGGATTTTAATGAACTATTATGAGAGCACACGAGGGATTAGAAAAGGGTGCGTGTCCTGAAAGATCTTTAGACGCGTAACTAAAGGGGTGGATTTGAAAGATGGCTCGGATTATACAGTTTTAGTCTTCAGTAAACATCGTAGCTTGAAAATTTATGATTGCCATAAAAATAGTTGATTAAATCCATAAAAGTTTCGTGGGTTTTTGGTGGTGGTGTACGCGATGCGATGAGCACTGTTCCGCCGCAGCCGTAACGAGGTGACAACATGGTCTTAGCGAAATCTGATTACAATGAAAACCTATTTTTGGGGGAAATAATAATTCAATAAAATTTAATCCCATTTTTATCCAAATTTGATTAAATTATGGAATAAGCCACATGTTACACTCGGCCCTGCAGTGGGGTTTTCGTTTTAAGGGTAAACTCATAGGGATGTTACGTGCTCTGTGCTAGGGGGAAAACGCCAATTCAACTCCTTCCTCACAAAGGAAATAAGTGTGAAAAACTTAATTCCGCAAATTACTTATGAGCCAATTGTCAAAGAACCTCCTATATAGTATAGCCTCACAGCACTGGAATGCCTCTTCTCTGTGCATATTTCACCAGAGCATATGAAGGATCCCAAGGTAGGATGCATTTTACTTTTACACCGAAATTGCACCAAAGCAGCACCGAAACCTGCACGCCAGCAACCTCAGTGCCTCTTGTTTCTAATGAATATGAAAACGTTGGAACAGTGTTAAAGTTGCACTCAACCCGTTAATTAGCTCCGTTCTAAGTGCAAGTCATTAACCAGTTGCTGCAGTGCCACTCTATCCGCGCGAAGCTAAGTGTCTTTTGGTAACGTCGTTGTCGCTGTCGCTGTCGCCGAGGTAGCCGCCAAACTATATATAGTACAAATCCTACTGCAGCACATAGAATCTGTCGCGCAATTGATGATGTTAGCTAGCTGCAAGCGGCGCGATACCGGGACTAATTTGTCAGCTATTTCATATGCAAATGGGGAATCTCGGCATTGATCTCGAATTTCTATAATGGATGGCAGCGATTACTTATTCGACACTTATTAACTGGAATTTGCCTCGGCTGAGAGTGGCACGATGGAGTGTGCTCTTGGCGATGCAAAGTCGAGGCTATAGGGACTAGCGCGCTACCGAATGCTTAATATCCTCATTAATTTTGATACTTAGCGAGCTGTTCTAAAATTACGGGAGGAGAGAGAGATGAGATTCCAGCTACTTAGGGCCTGATGGAGCAAAGCAAAGTTGCAAATGACTTTATAGTGGTGCTATCATAGTTTTGCAACGGTATATTGGGAATGATTCATTATCACGAGATTAAGCGCGCTTGAAACTGTTTCCATTATGAATTTCTAATTCGTGTTACTTACGTACACCGGAAAAGGTAAATGACTTTTTATTTAATTACATAAATTCGTTCGGTTTATTGAGTTTACTTGGATATTCCCACAAAGCTTAAGAATCATAGATGAATTTTTGTGTCCAAAAATACACCCCACCAAATCCTGGGTCTATCTATCTGGCATTTTGGCTAACTGGGACTTGTATTCTCGAAGAACAAACGTAAACGTTGCCGCTGTCTGTGCCGTAATTTTGCAGACAGAAATATATTTGTTCATTCCCAATTCCACCAAATTTGTGAAGCCTGGACAGAGAAAGCAGTTTACTAGGTAATGCATGAACGCAAAGAGCTGCATTCAGGGCGTAGGAGTTCTTCCAGGCTACATTAAACTAAGAAATTCCTGTAAATCTCCCATTGAGAAAGTCAAGTCATCATTTTGTATTAAACAAGAAAGTTCAATCAAGAAGAACTACTCACTACTTCCTGCTTTATCTACAAGGTGATGGTAGTAATAGATATCGATTTGGTCGGGTTAGTCTCCAATGCTTTTGACAGTGTATGGCCCTCAGCTTTATTGGATAAACTTCATGCTATTGGTGTTGACTCAGCTCTACAAAACTAGATTTAGAGTTACGTCTCCGGCCGTTCAGTCAAGGCAATGCTGGATCTTCGCCTGGTAACCCATTTTTAGACTTACAAAAAAGTGCTTTCGGATAGATTTCTCAGATTGTCGACAAAAGATAAAACCTACCAATCCGTACCTATGGAAAATGTGCAATGGGCAGTAAACACATAGCTAGGAGATACGAGTTGTTTGATTGAGAAGGCATTTGGATACAGCGATATACTACCCTACATACCATAGAGAATGATAAAAAGAGCTATCTCACCACATGACAGAGAAAATCGACTTCAGCCGAAATTTCAATATGTCGGATCCCCAATAAAGCTCGTTAGTTGGGCGTTGGCATTGGAGATTCCTCCGCCTACGACTACTACTTAACAGTCTCTGATAGGGTCTTCTAGGAAAAACTGCAGGCAATGTTCAAAAACTTCCCAGCAAGGCGCGGAGCTAGAGTAATGATGTTATCGGTGCTTCCTATATAATGTTGAAGCTGGTCAAAAGCAACTGTTAAGTAAACCAATTTTTTTTTTTTTTTATGTGAAAGACTAGAGTCACAGGAAACGCCCTTTATACTGTGTCGACAATCTATTTTCTTCATATAGAGTGCAATGTCGAACAGCAGCTCTAGTCGGGGAAGAAAGGAACTGTCACAACCTACCCGCGATATTTTTAGTCCACCTACTTCCAACCATTACTGTCGCGACTTTGACATCGGGGCATCGAGAAACAACTCGCTGGAGTGTTATGTCTCCGAGTGTTATGTCTGTCAACGAGTTGAATCTCATCAACCAACCGATGACATGCGCTTTTTGGCGGAGCGGGGAAGGGCTAAGGAAGGCTATGACAGGAGGGATCAGGAATGTAAAGAGGGAAGAAGAAAGAAGGAAAGTTATGTGGGTGGGAAAGTGGAAAAGGCGAAGGACCGTGGGGCTGGCCGGGATTCGAACCCGGGACCTCTGGGATAGTAGCCAGGCGCCTTACTCCCTAGGCTACCGAGGCCCAATTTAAAACCAAGCAAGGAGAAAATATTATAGACCTACCGACCTTTAATACCATGCTCCTTTAACATCATGCCCCAAACCTTTACTTGGCTTGGCCTAACCTAACCGATCACATGACCTCTTGTTTATCCTGCAGAAAGTCATGAAATGTTTCGATTATAGTAAATTTCTGGGCAATTAACTGAGAAATATGCGGGCATATTGAAAATTTCATATAACACCCACTTCCACAGCAGCCAAAACACTGAACTCCTACTATTCTCCCTCTAATCCAGACGATTGGGTTCCTAGCTCAGCCGTCTACTTTGTGGATATCGTCTTTGTGAATTTGAGTCCCCGTTACAAAAATTTTGTGTTTTGATTTTTGTTACATCTCTGGACTTCGTGCAAATTTCTTATTGTTGGTACGAGCCCCTACATCACCCAGGAGTTCAAACATCAGGTCCTTTATTCCTTCCTTCGCAGCAAGCTTACTGTCACACATTGCACAGACGAGTACAACATGGCAAACTCGCAGTCCAACAAGGGTTACTCCTAAGTAGAGCACTTGTTGGCTTGATTTCTGCCATACATGATCATTTATGGAAGATAGGAAGGGCCTAACATTGGTCCCACAATCAAGGTAGCGGAACACGAGTTTGACGTGATAAAATCATTTACCTACCTTGGGTCAATAGTAGCAGCCGACAATAGCATGGAACCAGAAATACGCGCACGACTGCTAAAAGCCAACAAAGCCTACTATAGTCTGTCAAGGCTCTTCAAATCCAAATATCTAACCATAACGTCTAAACTTTTACTAAATAAAACGATGGTCTTACCCGTTCTCACATATGCATCCGAAACGTGGGTGCTTAGCAAAAAGCACTCAAACCTCCTGGGCGTGTTTGAGAGGAAAATACTTCGGAGGATTGTTGGCCCCGTATGTGAGGAAGGACGATTCCGGAGACTCTACAATGACGAGATCTACGAGCGCTATCGCGACATAGATGTTGTGAAGAAAATAAAGCTCGGTAGGCTCCGGTGGGCAGGGCATCTAGCTCGTATGAGTGAAGATGAGCCTGCTCGGAAAGTTCTCTGCGGTAAGACCTATGGGGTGCGACAGCGAGGGAGGCCCAACCTTCGCTGGAAGGATGGCGTGGACCAGGACGCTCAGAGTTTAGGGATGCCAAACTGGATGACATCGGCTCAGAATCGGGACCGGTGGAGAGAACAGTTACGCGAGGCCAGGACCGAATCCCGGTTGTAGAGCCGTTAAAGAAGAAGAAGAAGGAAGGGCAGGATACCCCAATTCCAAGCCGCGGTACTTTTTGACCCTATGTCTCACCAAACAAAGAAGAAAAAGAAATTATAGAAAGATGCCTGAGCTGATTTAGCACATGAGCAGCATATTGGGGACTTGCAGTCAACTTGGGCAACACTGAGATAATGCTATTCACTGGGAAAGGAATATTATTGCTTCCCAAGGTGGGCTGGGCATATCCTTGCTCTAGTTTTCTTCCGCTGTGAAAAGACCTTTGGGAAAGTCTCAGGCCAAATATCTTTTTAACGTACCATTCACTGGTGTGCTGGCCAACACTAAACAGGACCTCTAATGTTAAAAATTTTACAAGGGTCCAGAAAATGGCAACAACAGAAACAACGGGGAAATGATTATAACACTGAAGGCAGTGTTATACCTATATTCTGTAATGTACGCTTTCATATTTTTACTTTGTATAGCTTCATACATCTAGCACATGCCTTTGAAACATATCGAACAGCAAAGTCCTAGATCACGGCAAAATCTTAATTCCTGGATTTTTTGACTATAGCTACCATAATCATAGAGCTCGCTAAGTGCAAGCTTATTGAAGACATGAGTTATACCATGTTAACGTAGACTGATGTGAGCCCATAGTACAAAGAACCCATGTATCTCATAACAATGGAATGAGCACAAAGCAACTAAGAACACTATCTTGTCTACAAAATCCTTGCTACCATAAAGCACAAACACGCAGCAATGTCCTTAATTTCGGGTCCATTAGTCCAAGGAAAGTTGTCGTCGCGCAATAAGAATTTTTTTCATGCCCCTGTTGTAATTCATAAAAATCTGCCGCCTTTTTTCCACCCGAGATTATTCAATCCGCATACAAAAATATATGCTTCAGCCGTTAAGATTGTGACAACAAATGTGACACTGCATGTGACATGAATTTTCATTCGAGCCTGATCCCGGCCCCCATTTCGCCGGACGACGGGACGAGTAGTGTATTGTGTGTGGCTGGAGGTAGCACTCGTCCTGACAGTTGGGGTCTAGTGTGATGATAACAGGCATCACAAGTCGCCCTCTGAACTGTTGTATTCATCTCCCCACTACTTCCACACCACTTGATGAGTTCGAGCCAGAGGAGAGGAGTCCTGTGTGCAGCTTTGAGGACATTCAATCTGCGGTATGACAATCCGAATTGCGAGTGTCGGGCATAACTCTAGCCCATTCCCGGGGCAAGCTCAATCTCGTCGTCTAGCAGCCGCACACATGATGCCCAAAAACTATTCGCGAAGGAATTTTCAAATTGTTCGAATCCACCGAATGCGGCGGAATCAGCTACCATCTGCCCTATTCCCGCATTCTGGTGTATATTTAATGCCGACGTGCACACAGAATTTCGTAATTTCGAAAAGTATTTTTAGAGCCGAAATGTAATTTGAAAGGGCTGCCATGGAGTCATTCCGAATGTTTGGCGAATACCCAATAAATACCCATATATGCATCTCGTAGCGTGTGGGGGCTGATGCCATAACTACCCCCCGTCACCAGTATAATTTCGTCATAAGAGACCCAAGAGGGCATTCAGATTAGTTAGAGAAAACGGCTGGGCCCTTCGAGGGTGGGCTTCGGGGGTTGGTTGGTTGGCAATACCATCAGGGCGCGGAATTTACAAAACGCACAACTAGAGAAATTTCACATAAATAATTACGAGCGCATATTATGGCGAATATATATGGTGGATTCCTTGCCATATTTAGTTGCGGCTCGCCATTGATATTCATACCGCGATTTTGAGTGATTTTTAGCGAGAACATCTTTGCATGCTGGATTCGAACCCACAGCCACAGGCTCTGCTGCGGTGCTTTGTCTGTTCGTGAAAATTTTTATGACAACTCTCGTTCAAATGTTCATTTTGTGTTCATCATACACACATATACGCCGCACATAAAGAGAATGAACGTTTTTAATAATTCCGTGTCAGTGAACCCTTTTCTGACTTTGCCTCTGACTCTGACTTTGGCTGAACGATTTGAATCTCGATTCTAGCACGTTTCCGAGGTTAATTTTGAATGTGACACGATTTTTAATTTTGCGAATTGAATTTTTTATTTAATTGTTAAAATCCCAACCAGAAAAAAAATTCGTTGATGGTTTGGATATAAAAAAGAGAATTTTTATGAATTTATTTGTGCCATTTTTACTGGGAATAAATCTGATATTGTTTTCGTGAGAATTGACACATTTGTCGAAGTACATTGGCATTAATTTAGTGCAAATTGTTATTCAGAGAGCATTATCCTATCCTATTGAAATTGAGGAACGTTACTTATCTTTTTTATTTAAATTGAAAAGAATATGATTTTAGATACTTTTTTTGGAAAACAAATATGCTTATTTGAATAAAGTGCTTCATCACTGTCAATCTCCTCAAACAATGCCGCTCCAAGACAGAAATGTATTTTGGTTTTATTCAGCCCCTTCGGTGATGTGTCATTACCTAAGTTAGTGAAACTTAACCCGTTTAACCCGTGGATAAGATCACTCCAACGACTTTGTATGGTTAGTGCTTTTGATCAGTGCATGGATTTTCTAGCTTCGTAGGAAACTACTCGGTTTTGCCAATTCACTGAATGGGACTTGTGTTTTCAAAACAGAAACATATACCCTAAAGCAGAGGTCCTTTTCAAAGTCGTAGAAAATTCTAGGGGGTACGCCAAATTTCGCTGCATAGGGTTGGATTTGAAGAGCCAGTTTTGATGGTGGAGCACATATTTTTGTTTATATAGTTTCGTCGGTACATACATATGTAAGTGACTCAAGGTGGGTGAAGGATTGCCGTGCTTCAAAATCACCAATGATAGATCTTCTCGCAAATGGGTCTACTATATACGTTGATGTCTTTGTTGTCTTCGGAAGACAGTGTTTTGAGTGTTAAAATATTTTATCTCTTCTCTTTCTCTAACGCCAGATTCAAGAAAAAATAACCGACACCATTGCCTTGCCGGATCCCCAACAGGCAACAGGAGATGACCAATGTTGCGGATATTTTTACTTGGCCTGCCATTTTGGCCGTAAGTAATCTACCTAACCGTGTCAGTTTATTTGGAATGGTAAATTCGTTCATAATTTTGTTGTTCTTTGAACATGCTAGCATAGGCAGCTGCAGCATGAAGATGAAGCTTTGAAACTCTTGGCATTAAATAATGCCTCATGGTGATAGATCGAGCAGTTATTGATTTGCCGGGGATGAAGCAACACTGGTATTATGAATGTATGGAGCTATTGTGTTTTTCAGGATAGTATATCTTCTACGCAGTACTCAACAACTTGATACCTCAATAATTACTGTACGATGTCATATCTCCCTTTTTATGATTAGGCCACAGGATGCCCTGTTTCAATCCTCTGAAATCACTTCTTGCTGCCATAATCCCTGACATTACAGAAAAAAAAAACGACAATAATTGCAACCATTCGCTCAAATAAAATTGCAATCATTCGCTAAAAAATGTACGACCAGACCAAACTTAAGGTGAGAACCGTGAAATCTTCAAAAATTTGTTTCAACTAGCACTGTTAACCTCGATTTAAGCCTTACACCACTCTGGACTATAAAGCCGTTTGTATTATATGTAGACGGTTCCGTTGTCGGACAGCAAGCTCTAGTTGGATATAGTAGAAGATTGAAAGAGGTGACAACGCTGATTTCAGACATCGAACATCTAGTAGACGACAGATTCCTCTCTTATTCTGCTTTCAGGCGAGTAAGCAGGAGAAAGGACATCCAGTTTTTATGTAAGGAAGCAAGGCAAGTTAGAAGCAAAGTTGTCTAGATGGGAAAAGCGTATGCACGAAGTTCCCTGGCCAGGACTACCGCTTGATATTTTGCGCCCAATTGCGCCCGGTGCAAGTGCACTATTTACACTTATGAAAGCGTCACTCCTGACCACGCCGTGTGGGGTGGATTCAGTCGGTATGATAGTCAGGCGTCTTAACGGCTGGAATATCAAAGCTTACTATTAAAGGTTGCACCATGAAATAAACCACATGGCGGACTGGTAGTATAAAGGGTGATAGCTAAGCTTAGTACAGCGACTGATCAAGAGTTCTGACCGCCCTAGGCTAGTTATGAGGACGTGCCCCCGCCAGGTGTGTTACGGACGGCCTAAAAAGTAGTGAGTAGAGTAGTAGTGTGAAAATTTTAACATGGTTCATACTACGTATAAAAGTTTTCCTTTATCTGCATGACGTTCAAGCTTAGGGTGGCAAACCATATTTTAAGCTGACCGTCCATAAAGGCAAATTATAAGACCAAAATCATGACAAGTGACTGCAGGCTACCAAGTAGAAAACCAAATCTATGTCGTATTAGGCTGCATGACTTGTATTGGCTTAGTTTCTATAGACAACTTAGTTGCCATTGCCATTAACCACGAGCGTGGGCATCTAGTGTGTGAAGTTGGTTCGACTTGAGTATTTTTTAAATATTTACACTTCTGTTATTGTTAAAACGAAAGAGGAGAGAGATTAATGATTTATTTAAAAATTATAGTAATTAAGTAATTATTATTAAATTATACAAAAGTCATTTTTCGTGCTTTAGCTTTTTCAAATCCTTCCACAATTTTTTCAAATTTAATAGTTTGTAAAAAATCATTTTCCATGTACATTAGCGAGAGCGCCGCAAGTTTTTGCTGGCGGAGTGTGGAGCGCAAGTAATTTTTGACTCTTTTAAGTGCTGGAAAAGACCTTTCGCCGCCGCAGTTGGTAAAACTCATTGTCAAAAGAATTCTTAATATTATCTCCACGGAACATGCATGAAATATTACAACTTTTTATTAACTACAACACATCCTTTGGGGTTCTGGCAGAAATAGAATGCTCGGTCTCGGTGTCAGGGGCCGGTTCACGTAACTCGACAACGAAAAATTTTTTTCGGTTCGCGTTCACGTAGCTCGAAAAAATTGAAAATTTTCGTTTGTTGGCATGAATAACCACTCGAAAGCTTTTATGCTATCGAGCACTTGTATTATTAAGATTAATTTTCCAATTTAAAAGTAGACTTTTATAAGTTATTACATATGGAAATTATTTTTAAAAATTTAATTATGCTGATGCCAAAAATTGTATAATTTTACAGCGGATTTTGTAAAGGTTTTTTGTGTTTCAGTAATGTGGTTTCCTTGAATTTTCTTTCGAGCTACGTGAACGCTCAATTTTTTCGAGACAAATTTTTTCGTATTCAAATTCGTTTCGAACGATTGTCGTCGTTCGAGCTACGTGAACCGGCCCCAGATTTTAAAAACTGCGCCAAATGGACGCATTCTTCTGCAAAGGTTTCTTCTAAATCAGTGGCATATAGTTGTTTTAACTCCTTTGCTTTGCTTCTAATAAATTCACTGTCGTCTAGTTCATGCAGTTTCCATAAGAAACCAAACTTTGTGTTTACTGTATTATAAATAATTTTGTTTAAATTCCTAATTTCCCATACAAAAGAAGTTAAAATTTACACCCGTTACTGCGAGGCGGATGAAACAAAACTCGCACTAGGCACACTGTTGCCAGCACACCCACTCTCGACCACCGACCGATTCGAGTAACAAGTCAGTGTTTGTTTTACGCGCGCTTTTTGAAATTTCAAAATTTATTGTTAAAATCAGAGACTCTCAAGTCTCAAGCGCATTTAGTTTTAGTGCTTTTGTCTCGGTCTAGTTGAAATATGTAGGGTAGATGCAATGATGCTAGATTAGTGCATGCGAAGACACGATTTCAGCGCGCCCCCCGATCCTCGCGCCCTAGGCTGCAGCCTAATTAGCCTAAGGGTTAATCAGGCCCTGAGCTTAGACCCTTCCACAGAAAAAAAATGTTGAGCAATACATGTGATGTACTATATTAACAAAGAAATAATGGATTCGCTTGAAGAACAAGATAACGAAATCATATCTTGCTGGAGTTTTTCAATAATTTCATCACATTGTTCAGTGATTAGTTGATCAGAATGTGACATCTTTCACATTAAAAGCCGGAAACGAGCAAACCATTTTCGCCCAGAAGATTTTCATAAAATGCCTAAGATAGCACAGTGTTCATTTTGTTGTAATTAGGGAATCCAATCCCACGAGCGCGGGCTAGTTAGGCTCGAGTCAACTGATTTGCAATGCCAGCTGCACCCGCAACTGTTTCGTGGGCCCGTGTACGGAAGTGGGGATCCATATACTGAGACGAGACCGATTTGAAACTAGTTTGAACTGCTTGCGTGCGACTATTCTTGCCGGTCCGATGCGATTTCAATTACGTGGTTCTATTTCATCTGAGCTACTTGACATTCTGAAAAAACTTCGTGACTAAAAACTATCTGGGCACAAAACACCGGTTTAACTCAGAGGAAGCACCCATTACCGAGTTTCCATGAGATTTCAACCAGGTTTGAACCCGAGTTATACGATATGGAAATAGACACACTTAAGAGTTTAGACACACTTAAGAGTTTCAGGTTGAACAGAGTTAACCCACGCAGCTAAAACGGCATACTGGCAAAGGTAAAAAGGAGCAAATGTCGCGCCTCGCTTGGACGTCAGAAGAGACGTTATATTTAATAAATACTTTTAAAGAAAAATCTATAATAAAATGTATTGTACACAGGTTGAAAATTCAGAAATGGAAACGTATAGAGTTAAAGTGGTTGAGGTAAAGTATCATTTCCTCTCAACCACAACTCAACAATGGAAACTCGTTTCATGGAAACGCGGGTTGAGTTAAGTTTCAGTAAATATAAGCAAACTCCACGAAACACGGCAGGTCAAGTCGGATTTTGCATATTTGTTTGTTTAAGTGCGTTTACTACACATGTATCATGTTTACTACACATGTATCGGAGTCCTTACGTGAAATTACTTATCTGTCACTTCGATTCAGAACCGTCATGGAAACAGCATCGAGTTAAGTTGAGGGGAAGAACTCAACGAATGCTCTAGCCCGGCTCATGGAAATACAGTAAATACTACCCTAGGCCTACGACAGAGAATTCCCAACGTACATGGAGTTTACGTTTTAATGCGGGATTGGATTCCCTAGTCGTAATATTGCAAAATAAGCCGAGAGTTTTCATTATTTTTCTACACAGAAAAAAAGTTACCACATGAGAACTAGAAATTGAGGCCATCAAATTATGAATATTTAAAAAGAAATTCAAACTTATCGCAAAACTTTCACAGAATAATTTCTTAATTATCCTTTAAATAATTAAAAACTACAAAAAGGTAAAACGTTTTAGTTTTTTAACTGTCCTTGAATAAAAAGTTTTGTTTGTTTATAATTCATAGAAAATCAATACTGTACGAAAATGGAAAACCCACACGCCTTTAACAAAAACTACCAAACTCATTTTCTCTAGGGATCCAATTACACACACCCTTGGTCAACAGATTATTTCAAAGGAACTTAGGGAAAAGGCCCGACCAGCACTGGCACTCTTTGTTAATTACATCTGACATACGAGACAGAAATGGTGTTGGGGGTATTGTTTCAAGGGGCAGAGAGTCCCTCATATTATCCCTCCACCCTTACGGGCGAAATTTCCTTCAAGTGCTAATTCCCCGGTTCATTTTTCGGTTGCTTTAATCAACGTTCAGCATTCCCCCATCCCAGAATGTTGCAGCGCGGGCGATAAGGGTATCCGCTGCAATAAATCGAAAAATACGGGGAACAAAATAAATCGAAAACGCTTGTAAAAATCACCCCCATCATTGCGTATTCGTTCTCGTGTACAAGTGCGCCACCATTCCATGCGAGACTGCTCGAGCGGGGGTTGCCTTCAGCAGAGCGCAAATTTTTTTCCACCCTCTGACATCGACCGTGATATCGCAAATGACTCATCAATCAAGCATGCATTCCGCGTTTGATATTCCATATTGAACGGTACTACCAGCTCCTTGTTTTGTGCAATGTCGTCCTATAGAAGGGATGCATGTACGAAGGACAATGGCATAAGGGCCATCTAAGACGCACTAATACAAAACAGCTGAAGACTGACTAACACTCTCCGTCGAGGAGTTTGAAACGAATCTTGAAGGGTTCTTCCATTCGCATTCGAAACAAGTAGACGACGACGGTGTGTATATGTGGATAGGGCAGACAATTGGGGGTAGATCTGCAACAAATGATACTGTCATGGTTGTACACTTGATATTTGATTTTGACTTACTGCCACCAACAATCCAGCCCTCCCGACAATCACATGTCAGTCTTAGCGTAATTCCGAGAAGGAGCGAAGACGCCGAGGAGCAGGGTCCTGGCCCCAATAAGCTCCTTGGGAGATGGCAGATCTAATTTAGATACGATCCCCCGATTCATTATTCTCCGGGGACGTGGCGGGCTGAGTGCGTTTTTCTTGGGCTTCGGTGTGATAAAATCATTCACGATAGAAATAATGTGGTTTTTCGGTTTCGTGTTATCTGCAGCTACTTAAAGACGCCTTCAGAAAAATTTATTTACGTTGGCGGGATTATGGAAGCGAGACTAATTAAGGATCCCGGGGAGGGGGAGGCGGAGGAGCCGGCTTTTTATAGAAGAAATTTTAATACAAATTAAGTTGTCCTCCATGAAGTTCAAGTTTATACCTGCAACGTAGATTGGATTTTAGGGCTAAGGAAGATGTATTTGCATATCCGAGTGCGTAGGCCATGCTTAATATAATCAGTCACAGATTTAAAAAACATTGGGTTGGCAGCTTTAATTTGGTTGAAGCAGGAAATTTAAATCGATGGAGTTTTGAAAATACCTACACGTGCACGGAGGATTTGACAAGTTTTTTTCTAACTGCAAGGTTTTAATGTCTGTCATTATAAAAAATTAAAACTTTCCAAGGATTTAATGCTAACTCTGTTCGCCTCGGCCATTTCTTAAATGAATATGTTAATGCCAGTCACATGGAGGCCGTGGCCTGAAGGTTATTCGCCTTGAGGCCAAGTAAAATAACACACCCAAAAGCTGCCAACTGGATTGGGCCTGCAATCCAGGAAAACTGACAAAAATCTTTACATTTGTGGGTATTCATCGTCAGTCCGGGCCTGAAGATCTGAACTTCTATTCGTCTGAAAATTTTGTTGAGGCTATGAACATTTTATCACTTGAATTAACAACATTGATAAACTGTCGTCTTCGCCTGTGTGCGTAGGGAGTCATAATGTTACCTGCAATCCACGGCTTGTCACACGGATGCCTCAAACCCTTAGACACCTGTCCTTGACGTGTAAAACATGATGGACTGGTAGTACAAAGGGTGACACATGAGCTTAGACTTCCACATAAAAAACCCACGAGGGATACCCTCATTAGAAAAGGTGAGGCCATTTATATACGGGCCGCCGGCAGGCCGTGGCCTTTCAGACAAGATCGGCAGGAAAGGCCGATGAAGGCCACACTTTAAGAACCCCATTTACTTACAGGCCGTTGAACTGAGCGCAGTCAGACTGAGTAATAAATATATGGCCGTCATCGGGTAGAGCCTGCCAACCTGGCCTAAAGGCCACTACGTACCGACGGCCTGTAAGCTCTACGCTCTAAGCTCAGGTATCACCCTTTGTACTACCAGTTCGTCATGTCTTACACGTCAAGGACAGGTGTCTGGGTAGTAAGCTTAGCTCGAAGGATAGAGAAAGGATAAAATAGATTAAAGGGAGTCTGGGGTTGCATAAGGAGATGGGGATGAACTCTTGGATGTTGTATGAATTCGGGAAAACTGACTGTGGGAGGTTGTTCCGCAGTCGATTTGTTCTCGAAAAGAACGAATTTCTAAACTGATGTGCGCCCGAAAATAAGGGCTGTAGATAGTGAGGATGAGCCGAAAGGGCTAGTGCGGGAAAAACATTGCCGTGGAGGCAGGAGGTTATATATTTCGGTGGAACAATCGTTATGGTAGATGCTGTAGAATTTCACCAGAGCCGCTACATTCCTGCGGTGTTAATTTTGTTAAAGATCTCAGGATTAGATTTGATTGTAAGCTGGATTTTCCACCCACATCAACTATATCTTTTCCAGAGGTAGCTTAGTCCTTTTATTAAAAGGTGGTCCAGAGAATTTAACAACCCCTTGATTACCAAACACCTCTATTTCCCTTGTCAGACCATTACTCGAATATACGTCCCAGGTTTGGTCTCCTCACTACTCTTCGCATGTTAGAACTATTGAATCGGTTAAACGAAAGTTCGTTAGATTCGCAACGAATCATCTTCCTTGGGTAAGAAACCCCATTTGTTCTTCCATCATATGAAATCTCGGCTTAAGTTACTCAACTTACAAAATTCGCACAAAATCGTACAAATTCTGATGCAGTGTGCGAGCAGCCTTAAGCTCTCTTCACAAGCGTCGTGAGGTGGCCGATGTTGTATTTGTACATCAGCTCCTTAATGGAAAGGTTGAACTCAGGTTTTCTAGGTTGTCGTGCTTTGTTTAGAGAGAGTCGTTATAATCTGAGAGGACCAGCTCTTTTACAAATCAACTCTTCTAATACCCCGGCTTCACCGGCCTTAGTTTAATCAAGTTCATTTCAATAAGCAAAAGTGGCTTCACCGGCATTGTTCAGTTCAGAAAGCTTCGTGTGTGACGTATTACATTTGAAAGCTCCTTTACTGACGTCTACTTATTTTAGTTTCGCAAATCTAATGTCTTCATTACATTATGTATAAATCCAAAAAGTATAACAAATCAAAATAAACAAACAATAATTCACGAAATGATATAATAGGAAACAAAACAATTTCCAACAAAATACATCAGCTAACATGGAAATATTCTAATTTTTTACTCTCTTTTGAGCGAGTTTTTACTTTGAAACTCAATTTCATGTAGGCCCAAAGCAGGCTTTTTTCCCTGACTTTAAAATGTGAAAAATGTATGGGAAATCAGGAAATTTTAAAGTACTGTAGACTACGGCACTTTTCGAAAATGTCAACGATTTGCAATCACATCAAAAATTTAAAAGTCCTGCGACGATCAAAGATTGTCATGACAATTTATTTGCCGAAATCATTTGCAGTTGCTTTGAAGAGACTACTTTGTTGCACAGATTATAATCAAATTGTTGACTTCTGAAACTGTTTTCGAACACTTGACGCAATCGTCAAAAATTTGCTAGAACACTTGATTCAAATCAAAAGCTAGTCATTGACATTTTCGAAAAGTGCCTAATTTGCTCGAACTTGCGAAATTTTGGAGGTGAAGCCGGGGTATAACACGAATCACGGCCGATTTGAACCTGTCAATCGCATGTTCATTAACGTGAACCACAATATTAATGTCTTTCTTTGCGTTTTCTGCATTTTAATCCAATCCCATTGGAAATTTTCCAGCTGAATTCTCTTTTTATTTTGGGGTCACAAATTTCCACAAAGTTTTTATTTATAACACATAAATTTTATTTACTTCACCCAATCTGAAGCACAATGCCAATTTTCTTGCGGACGTTTTTCACTTCACGGACAAACCACAAACAAAATTTGATACCATCTAAAAAAGCTTCCAAAGGCTCCTCCACATACAGAAAGCTTGACCAGAGTTTAGCTTGCAAGCACTACGTGCTAACTTCTGAATCATACCGCTTAAAACCAGGTGAGAATTCCTTCTAATGCAAATGCAAACAAACGCGATCAGCTCTGTGGCAAAAAACATATATCAGGGGATTCGGTTATCCCGACAAATCGGAATATTTTCTATTTAATTCTAAAATTCCTGGTTCATTATTTTGCCAGGTATCATTCGTTTTCACTGCGCCTCCCGTTATATCAAACACAACACAAGAATAATCATTCATATCTCTGACTTCTTTTGCTGCATGATTCGATTTGCCACAAAAAATCTACATCTCCGCAATAATATCAAACAATTAAATGGACACTTGCGAAAACACACTTCTTCCCCTATCCACACTCAGAAGCTCCCCCAATATTTTATCAGAAAATGTTAGTCGTCATCAAGCCATCAGATATCCACAAACGCCAGGTAGGCGAACCCACCGACGCCGCGGGAGGGATCATAATCAATGTTTTCATAATCCAGATTCCTCATTTGGCTTTGAAGTTGTTAAAAACCGTCAGTTCTTAACCCTTCTGATGACAAATTCCTCATCGTCATCAAACAACTTTTAAGTCATGTCAGCAAGAATCAACTGTGAATCATATACTGTGTGCGTAAAATCCAAGTAGCACCCAAAAGTTGCCTTTGAAAAGCTTTTCTTGTTTTGTTTTTTTTTTTCTATTTATATTCCAAGTCTTCAAGTTTATTATACTTGGGATAAAAATAAACTTAATTGAATTTTTGTGGTTGGTATTAATAAATTTATGAAAGGGAAATTTAATTTTTGTGGATTAATTGAAAATTGTTTTTCGGATTTTCATTGTAAAGAATTCAAGTCTTGTGTGTTGTTCAGGTTTATCACATACAGTTTGAGAGACTCTGCGAAGAACTAAACTCACTGATCGTGCGTATTATGGCATGTAAACAGTTTGAGAACTTCTATCACTTGCGATCAATCAATTTTATGCGGGAAAATTATGTTTTATTATCTTTTTGGCTGATAGATTATACTAATTTTAAATAAATGAAATTATTTATATTACAAATAATAATTTTTTTTATGATAAAAAATACGAGAAACTGATTTTCGGTTATTTGGTGACTGATAAGAGTTCATTTTTGCGCATTTTTGTAGTCAAGTCAATTCTTCTTTATCTTCAAGAATGTATCAATTACGAGAGGAATTTTTGCGATATGATTCTATGGAATTCTTAAAACAATTTATGTGTAAATTTTATATGTTTCCGCTATGTTCATTGGGGGGGAATTTTTAGTAAGAAATTACGTTTAAGTTAATGAAAATTCGGTTTTATTTGAAAAAAAAAAATTGACAATTATAACAACAGAAGTAAGGATGAGAAAAATGTTTTTATAATGCAAGGTAATTTGTGATATTACTTTTATGGATAAAATGAATAATAGAAGGTATAGTTTAAAAAGAAAGAATTTCCGCTAAGCTTAAGAAAGGAAGGAAGGGTACTTCAACTTTTGTGTCACAGTGGGTCCATAGAGTTTTCCGGTCCGACTTTCCGTGTGACGTCTGTATAGACTGTGATGTTTGATTGCGGGGGCCGATGGAAAGTTTGTGCGGACATGTTGGTGAAATGTCTCTGGATAGTCATCAATTTTCACCAAAACTTGTATAAAGGGTTATTTTTGGCGGCTGATTACGAATCTGTGGTCAGATATTCAAAAAAATGAACCTCTTTCCATGAAATGAATTTTGGACCGCCATCTTGGCTGCCATTTTGAATTTTGAAAATCTGGCCGCAGATTCGTAATCAGCCGCCAAAAATAACCCTTTATACAAGTTTTGGTGAAAATTGATGACGTTTCAACTATATCCAGGGCAAAGAATTCAATAAATATCGTAAAAAATTAAAGATTATAAACAAATACTCATAACTTTCGAAATCCTTAAGAGCCCACCGAGATTTTTGATCGAGGTGTTAGAGTGACTTCTCCCGAACATTTTGACACCAAAAACGTCCATTTTCGAGATGGGGTATTTGAGAAATTGAATTTTAAAGTTTTTTACTATTTTTTGACCTTTTGACCTTGAATTCGAAAATATGTTTATGTTTTTCAGCAAATTTGTTTGTAAACAACCCCTCTGACCTGAAAACATGTAAAACCTATCAAAAACGTCGACCCCAACGAAAGATATAGAGCCAAAATCGAGAAAGAAAGTCAAAATTCATAAAAATCCCTAAAAAACGCATTTAATTTTTATTGTCAATATATTGTCGAAAAAATTCTAAAAAAATTTTTTTTGTAGCCTTAAATAGTTGCCCAAAGTCCCTGAAAAATTTAAGCCAAAACGGAGGGGGGTCGAAAAATTTTGTCCGATTTGACGTGGAATGTCCCTATAGCTAATCATTACAATGTTAGATAGACCTCTTTGGACAACAAAAGAAACCTACACCGAAGCCCTTGGCATTTTTTTCGCGCAATTATCGAGGACACAATATTTTCTAGCCTCGTACATTTCCGTTTATAAATACATATGTATAAAATTAGCGTGAAATTTGTATATAACTTAATTTATTATTAATTTGATCTTAGCGATAACTTTCAAAATATTACTGACCTTTTAAAAATTCAATAGCCGATCATTAATCTTCATTCTCAAACTGATAATTATTTTGTTTTCTGTCAATGACGTTGAATTATCACATTTACGAGCTTAAATTAGTTCCGGCAGAGTCAGTGATAACGATAAAATTATTTTAGATGGGATAAATTATGTTTGGTTTAAAGGTAGTAAGTTAAAATAAGTAAATTAAATATTGTCGAATATTAGTTAGAGTGTGAGTAGTTAGAGTGTGAAAGCATGAAAGAAATGCGTTGCTGGATACATTGAGCCTAATGGAAGACCAACAAAGAAAGTTTTCACTGGAGGAATCTGCAGTGGCATTAGAGTAAGAACAACAGGAAAAAGAATGATAGCTGTTAGGCACTCCATGTGCCCACTGAGCCCTTCATTCAAGTCATTGTCTTTGTTAGATGACGTTTTGAACATTTTTATCCATGCCTGCCTTAGGCCGAAAAAAAATTTACGATCAACTTTTTCCAGCGTCTTCAGGAATTCATCGTTAATAATAAGTACAAGCGTCCTGCTGGGTTAATGTGCAGTAGTTGGGTTCCTCGCCCTTGAGTACTTCAAGTCGTCCATATGAACATCCCTTTTGTGTAGCAGAAGGTACCTACTCAAGCAATTTCTTGGCTCTGCGTCCATTTTTGGGAAGATCGTCCACGATCTTTTAGGAATATCCTTCGCCAGAATGAGGCCCAGACTTCTTAAAAAAATTATTCTAAAAGTGATCTCCACATCTGATCACCTGCAATCCTCTAACTAGCTGTGAGGAGTTAAACGACGGCAGCTCCAATATTTTCATTTCAATGTCAGTCCAGAGATGGCTCGGGAGTCAGTCTGTGTTAGAGTAAGCATCATTTAGTGTTCCTAGAAAATGGTCTCTCATTCCTTCCCTCATTCACCTGTTAATCATCGGTTGTTTGACTCCCGAAATAGTAGCTTCTCTATGTCTGGTCTTAAGGGTTTCTTTCTTTTTGTGGCATTATTTAAAAGAGTCGAATTGTCTTTTCGAGACCTTTACCATTTGTGCCGGAAGGCGTCATTTCCACTCCTCAATGACGGGCTGGTACTGGACTTTGTTAGTCCCTCTTTAAGGTGGTCCCCGATTGCCGCCGGACATTCTTTGTAATTTTCACTAGAATAAAGATGGCGCGATTGTACCTTTTCTTGCAGCGGGATGGCTGCAATCTTTGTTTTACATTCACTGCGACAGGTGACTTCTTGGCCGCTTATAAATGTATCGCCTGAATTAGGAGTACTGTACTCTCAAAGCCAGAACTGGAAGTGGCTCCACTGGGACTGAATTGAAACTCCTTCAAGTTGGTGGTGCTCATAGTTCTTAGTCCTACAGTCTTCGCCCGAACATAGCGCCTGGGCGTTGTGTGCGAGTAGTACGCCTAGTGACCGTTTTATTCGAACATAACGCTTAAGCGTTGTATTGCAAAAAATTGAAACAGAATTCACGGAAACATTTTCGCTTTTTGGATAAAATTTTTACAGAAAAAATCATGTTTTATATAACCATAATTTTTCGACATGTGAAAAAGTCCTAAAAATGTATCAAATAAATGCAATTTTAACATCAAAATTTGCTAATATCTCAAAAGTAAAGGTCGCACATAGGGGTATTTTACCAATCTAGCCCGTAAAAAATCAATTTCTAAAATTTTATTGCGGGCAGAAATAAATTGGTTATTTTTGTTTTAAAATGGATAGAGAACAATAGGCAGCCGTTACCGGTGTCTTTTCGGTTGGACCCGTGCGCTGGTTTTAGTCGGAACTTTGTCATCGCTTGAAGTGTTCGTATTTTTCTCGACTTTCTAAGTTCAACAACATCACTTAAAAAGTACATATTTTTGTGATCACTGGCTTGTAAAAGAGTATTGTAATGGATTTGGATAAAGCAGCTAAGAACACACACTTTTGAAACTTTTCGCTGTGTTTTTTAATGAAAAGATAAGACATTGCTTTATTGCTTTTTGAAAAAACCGTTTTAAATTGTTTGAATTAATCTGCAAGATTTGCTTACTGCAACAATATTATGTACATACTTAAAGGATGTTTTATGTGACCCCAGAACACATTAATGCGACCCCTTAGAACTAATTAGCAAGTGGGGCTTCGATGAATCACACCAGGCACAATTTAAACAGAAGATGGAAAATAACGCCACAGATTCTCATATTTTTCAAAGTAGTTGTGTACCACTTCGACTAATATATGTCACAAAAAAAAAAAAAAAAAAAACAGAAACACTATGAAAAAATCCAACCCCATCATCACCACGATATTGTCGAACTATTCGAATCAGATTCTTAAAAGAAACTGTGGATATAACCCAAGAAGAAATTGTGAAAAATGCCATCAACACTTTACAAAATACAACGTTCTTACTGGAAGGAAAGTTGTTTTCCGTAAAGCATACAATGATACTTTCAATGATAGACGCAAAAGTGTGTAATGCCGCTACACAAATTAAGTCAACAATGAGATGCTACATAAATATTAAAAGAGTTATTGCCGGGGGATACACTTTCTTTTGGATAATCTAGTTTGCACGCCAGAATTCCTCTGTTTGAGATCATACTACACCTGTCATCTAAACTCACAGTGAAAAAGTGGCAATTAAGATCTGCTGCTGACAAAAATATTGTCAAGGAAAGGAAAAAAGCTATTCAAGAAAAATTTAAAAGTGAAACAGGGCTAATAGTGGATGTACCGAAACTGTATTTGGAAACACCAATGATGGACATTATTAATAGGCTTTTACTCAGTTCTGATTCACTGATTATAGTCCACGGAAATGGTACTTTAACATTGCAAAAATGCAGGACAAGGTTTTATTTTTGGGTTGTGTAGGGGCTAGGATATCCCCAACAAATTTTTTGTAAGGTGTACTGTTACGGAGATATAGTGGAAATCCCATTTGCACCACCTTTACGAAGATGGAGACTAAATAGGGGGGGGGGGGGGCTGGGATCCCTAAAACTCTAATTTAAACTCACATTGAACCCCCCTACATCGAACTAAAATCTTGTCCAGCATTTTGGCAATGTTAAAGTACCATTGTCAGGGACTATTACTGGCATGAGACCAACTCCCAAAAAAAGACATTGCCGACTTGACTTTGAAAATGATTCAGAATCAGATTTGGAAATGGTCTTTGAAGACCCAGAGAGCGAACAGAACGATAAAGAAACATATCACTCATCATCATCTTAGTGCAAAAAAGGACATAATTGTGTTTTCAGAGAAAATAAATATCAAATCATAAATTACACAAATCAAGTTTTATTACATTTTCTTACCAAAATTTTAAGTGATTATTCGTTAAAAAACAACTTTATTAGCATAAAATCAATTAAGATAAGGAGTACTCTCAGTACTTTTAGATAAGGAGTATTCTCCGTACACTGCCGGCGGAGGTGATAGTACCTTGTTGTTACCTGGCTAAACCGGCGGGATGTCTTATTAGGGCTACCAGGGCTATTTATGTGAAGGTTAAGTTTTTCTTAAAACGAGTTACAGAATAAAAATTTTCATATTCAAATATACTGCCTAGGCGTTCTATTTTATTAGGCGTTCTATTCGAAAAGAAACCCAAAGTTTTAAAACTAAGAAAAAAGAAACTTTCCCGAATATAATGCCTAGGCCTTTTGTTCGGGCGAAGACTGTAGCCCTTGTGCGTTTCTGAGCCTCACCATACTCTGTACATTACTTGGATTGACCCTTATTAGGAATTGTAACTTTATTGGAGACCTTTTCTGCACCGATAATAGTTGAAACATCTCTTCTTCGCTTGACAAGACTTCTATCAGAAACTAACTAACAACAAAATTATGACTATCTTCAAAATATCTGATAAAAAAGCAAAATATTTACACTTTTCTGATCTTATCAGCAATTGTTTTACTATTGATTATTTGACATTGCCTTTCACAAAACACTTCTATCTTAGCAGAATCAATTTTATCTGTTTGTTTTCCTCCAAAAAAAAAAATTTTATCTTTCCCATATCAAACAACTAATTACAACATGATCGCTATCATGTTTGCATTGTTGTACAATCTAAAAGAGATCCATTGTAGCCACACAAATATGACCTATGAAAAAATGTATCTGGAAGGCATGTGAAGGCTGCCGCTTGAAGCCAAAGAAACAGACTCAACTATATCCCAGCAACAATCGAAATGACAAATCACATTAGGCACGGTAAATTTAAATTTAATCGCAAACATTTCTAACAAGACAATAAAACTTGAATTAAATAGCAAAAAGGTGAACAGCTTTTAGTGCGCGGTGCAGAGGACAGACAAGCCAGCAAGATTCCGTCATCGTCAGGTCAAATTCCGATAAGCCCCGCTGTTCAATCTGTCGAAGCGATTTTTCAAAGACGCAATCACAAAGCCGCCAGGGACCTCGAAATGTCTTTATTCTACTCAAAAATTCATTAGGCGGCCCGAAAAAAGTAAAAAAAAAATATATAGTATGTTGGTTCTCAAAGAGAATTCGAGTCTTAATAATGTCTCAAACCGCAGCCATTTATTAACAATTTTCGGGCAGTACGATCGGTGCCGCCACGGTGCATTGAGCGAAGGTTTTCACCTGTGAAAGATCGTCTCGAGATATGTACGACGATAGGCGATGCCCAGAATGCGAAGCTTTGTACCGACGACGACGACGCAATAATTCAAAGCCGTGTACACTATGGATCGAAAGATGAATAATACCGGAGTTGGTGCGCGGCGGAGCACCCAGTGTCAGGGCTGCAAGTGAAGTATTTCAATGATGCCTCTTTTGAAATTGATGTTCAATAGGACAAATTCCCATGTCTGTCACGGCAACGTACTCCGGGCCAGAGTCATTGTTAAGATCGGATATATGCGATCGGATGTAGGTGATGGACAGACGGACGGACAGGGATCACCTGGAGTTCACCCGCGGGCCCCGCTGCCGAGTAAGGTGCAGCCCGGGACCGAGAATTGTGCGATGCTAATTTGCGTCAGAAAGTGTTTCTTTCATTGTTTAATTAGCAATTACCGGGAATGATTAATTGTCCATTAAGATGATTTATGAGCATCAGCAGCGCGGTCCGATGAAGGTTCGCTTCTTTTCAATTTTCGGCTGTGCTAAATCCCAAACAGAAAATAACTGAAATAAAACTGGACGTGATATAATGGACGAGTGTCAAAAGGAAAAAATATCGAAAAATTAAAAACATTTCACGCGACGACGACACAAAACCGAAGAGAAAACTCTTTTAAAAATAGGCCCTGACCCGAGCGACATCTATACTTAATTACTATGCGCAGCACTCAGCCTCCTGCTCCGAAAAATATGCGCAGCGGATGGGGATTTGAGTTGAAATGATGGACCCTGTCAGAGGTTGAAACAAAAACAAGCAGAGAAGTATGTCTCAACTCCCGTTCCTCCTACAGCGACGACCTTACGCAATAAGTCCCAGTACACACGAGATAGATAGTCATTGTCGACAGGTGCAGATCCAAGCCCCCTTTGTCGCCAGAGAACAACAAATGCTTCCCAAAATAACTGTGTTCCTCTATAGTGGATCCATGCATAGTGACTATACCATCCGGATCCCCCTCGCATGGACCCTAAACAACACAGCACAGGGCCCCACTATCTCTGGCTAAATGGATTTATCAATTCTTATCATTAGAGTGATTAGCGTGGGACATGCTCAAAAGGGGCCCCGAGTTCATTAGACCTGCGCTAACATGTAAATCTCCGGTTGATACTCCGTCTACTGGTTGGCTGTTGGCTGCCGGGCCGGGGCTGGGGAGAAGATCTCAAGATGCCATCCGAAATGTCGAAGTGATGGACAGGGCTATTCAAGTGCGTGTTAGGTGATGCGCCCCTTTTCTGGGGTACAACAATGATGAATGACGAGCAAATTGCTTGCGCCAAGAGATGAATCTTGAGACATTTTAATTTTGACTTTGGAATTGATGTGTGCAGCAACCAGATTTATGGTGTAGAATCCACAAAAATTGTTAACTGTACAGTTTTATGTAGATTCTCATTGGAATGTTCTCGTTCGATCTTCTTCTTTTACTTCCCTGGTGTTATTCTCCCAATGTATTATTGTGGGACGAAATGCGGTTTGTCTCGACATGTGTAAAGCAGATCTTCGATGGGTTGTTGATACTTAAATGTAGTTTTTATGTAACCGCGGGTTCCACAAATTAAAATAGTGTTGATCGGTACTTTATGGTGTGTTTGGTTTGTTTGAAGAACGCCATCTAACACTGGTAAATATAAAAACAGATCTAGTTTGTTTCATGGTGTGATCAATAACAAATAATCTGCGTAGAAGCGATCACAAATAACATTTATTTAAGTTTGACCTTGTTCTTGATGCTATGCTCAACAGACTGAGGCTGGAATAGACTTTTCGGCAACGTTTTGGAAAACAAATTGTGAACAGATGACGAATCAAATGGAATTTGGTTGCTTAACGAAGGGGTTAATGCGGAATCATGTAGCTGCCAATCGAATTATTATTTTACATTTTTTATTTGGAAATGGATCTGAAGAAAGTCGAGATTGTGACACTGGTACTTTGTCAGGATTATTTCTTAACATTAACAGTCGGAAACGAAAACTTTCATTTTCATATGAAATGTGTAGATCAGTGATTCTCAACCTTTTTTTTGTTGCGGCACACTTTTAACAATTTTAAAATTTGGCGGCACACTAACAATACAATTAATTTAAAGAATTTTAATTATAGACCGTCAGCTAGTGATATATTTAGGTGACCCATTTTCTCATCCTAGCCTCGAAGAGGGTTGAAAGTAGATCGATGTTGAGTTGGAAAAAGTTAAATGAAGGTACCGCTCCTGGGGATAACGTAACGTAACGTATTTTTCGTAACAGAAATAAGAAGTGCATCTCGCCCATATTTTCACGCCAATATCTTTTTAACGATGAATGTTTTCACACTTTCGATGGGCTTGTTTTAGAAAATCGGTCAAATTCTCGATTTTATTATGACGACCTTGTTTCTATCCCTTAGCCCTCAATTACGCTCAAGCCTTCACTTTTCGGGAGCCAGTTTCCATTCAAAAATCATGTAGTTAACTTCGCTAGCGTGAAAATATGGGTGAGATACGCCTCTTATTTCTGTAACGAAAAATACGTTACGTTACGTAATCCCCAGGAGCGCCACCATAATGAGAACCCCATGTAGCAAATGAGGGGCATTTCGAAAGTTTCCTCAAAAATACCACTCAAAAAAAAACCAGCGATACTGAAGTTAGGTATGCATTATCAGTTTTTTATTATGGCCCTAGTAGGCAAACCTTATTTCAAATTAAGTGGGGCGATATCTGCCTTACATAATTCAGAAAACGTTTTGAATTGGCGAATTGAACTTCTAACCTCAGTTCAGTTTGCATATAGTTTAACCATATTCAACTGAGGAAAAACAAACCTCTGTTCGCACAATGGGTCCAAAACTGAAGTTGAATGTAAAAGCTCGCTTAAAAGATAGTAATCAAATAGAATAGTGGAACGTCATTCCAGTGGGCTTTCGAATTTCTGACTTCTGGCGAAAAAGCAACAATTTGCACGAAGTGAACATAAACTGGACTCTAGCCGGTGTAGCCACTTACGTAGATTGAACTGAACATTATTGAACTGAGGTCGGTGAAGCCGGGCCATTCAGCGCTAGTTTAACTCATACAAAGCTTTAGTTTTTGTTGATGTATTGCTTCATGTTTCAGGCAATTATGTTGGTGACCGTGAAGGGTTACTCAACAGACCGTTTTTGGTTCGATTACAGGGGTTAAGCAGCATTGGACGTAATTAGTACTCAGTTGGGAGACCGTATTGGTAAACGATACTTGCGTTTAAAAATATAAAAGTTTTCGACAGAGGCGCAGTTATTATTCACAATATCCACGCCAAGCTTCTCAAACTTGATTTTTTTCCGGGGGGCCAAATGAGGCATTCCGTAGGACGAGGCGCGAATGAGGCAAGGGATAAGATACTCGGTGTGAGTCTTATACGGCAATCTACTCGGGGTCCACATGGGGCGGTCGGGCTAGGCTCATAAGGACCCCTCCCAAAATGCTAGTCGGACATAGCCCCATAACCAAAGAATTTAAAGCCAGCTCATAGTTCAATTGACCGAATAATATTTTAACAGTTACTTATTCGCGTACTCCCCACCTACAATGACTATGCTCCGCCGCCCCTATTCGCTAGCAGTATTCTTCTTTTAATTTCCGCCGTAATGTTGTTGTCTTTGCTGCTCTTTGATGCTGCTTTTTCTAACGCTGCATATGCTTCCTTCGCTGCAGTCATTGACCTGCCTATGACGACTATATCATCTGCATATGCCATTTGCTAAACAGACTTGTTTAGAATTGTCCCTCTAGTTTCAGTACCTTCCTAACGGGCCGTTTTGCTAATAAGATGTTAAACAGTAAGCAGGATAGTCTCCTTACCTGAGGCCTCTGTTCGCACCGTAAAATTGCCCCGTATTCTTACTCCGTTTATCATCCGACTCAATGAGGTTTTAGTGATCTGAATTAATTGGTCTGGAAAGTTCAGTTCCACCATTGCTTCGTAGATTTTTGAACGTACATAGCTTAAGATCATACTGTCTTAAACTCAACGAAAAAGACGTGGGTCTCTATATTAAACCATTTCGTCTTTTCAATTAGGTGCCTGTCTTAATGCGAATATGTCGTCGGTTGTGGGCTTTTATTTTCTGAATCCGCACTAGTTACATATTCTCAATTGCTTTTTCATACTATTGCAATAGGCGAATATACAGGATATTCAAGAATATTTTATATGCTATATTCAGTAACATAATTCCTCTGTAGTTGGAACTACAGTACTCTTGTTCAGTCTGTCTGTTCTTGTTCTTGCAAGCAAAACTAAGTCTTTTTCTTGTTCTTGGTCTTGCAAAATGTGCAAGAACAAGAGAAGACTGCAAGAACAAGACCATTTTTGCTCATCAAATGATGGCGGCAAAAATACTCTTCCCGTCGCGTTCTCGTTCCAATAATTTATCCATACAAAATAATTTGTATTGTTTGCGTTTCTAAAATTTGGCGGCACACTTCAGGAATTTGGCGGCACACAAAAGTGCCGCGGCACATTGGTTGAGAATCACTGGTGTAGATGATCGTGCCCGTATCATAGAAAATTAGGAAATGAAGGTTACCAAAAACTTTTCTCTGTATATTTATCAGAATGCATTATTATTAATTCTGTGTTATTTTTTGTTTATTCTTGATTCGTTAATGATACCCTTGAGTGATTTTGATCATGCTAATGCTAATTGATCACTAGCTTCATGTTCTGATTGTTATACCTGATGGGGACGACAATAGTACTGCGAATCGAGACCTGTTGAGAGGTGTTTTTTATTATGATCGACTGTGTGGTGATCGCGATGAGGTTTTTCAAAGTCTTAAAGATAAAGTTCTATGGGTATTCACCCTTGACATTAGGGTTTTGTGCCCAGGAGCACACATACTGCCCCTCCTCCCTCCTCCACGTAATATTCATCGGGGCCGTACCGATAGATAGGGCTGTGATACTTCATAGCGATTGCAAGTGCTAGATAGATGGAGCCAGTTATCTATACTAACTTCTTTGTTCCTTTGAGATTGATAAGACTGTGCAGCAGTAACGGATTGATTACTTGGAAGGGCGGAAACAGTTGCCCTCCAGCGGCCTCTGCTTTGCGCGACAGCTCTCAGCTCTGACCAGGATCTTCCGGTTGCTGCGGCCTCTGCTAGTAGGGGTCTCCTTCACGTTGTTTTAGGTCTTCCGACTCGATGCGATCCTTGCTGATTCCAGTCAAGGGCTTGCTTGGCTAGATTCTTGTTTTCGCATCGCAAAGTGGGGCCAGTCCAATTCCATTTCCTTCGCCTGATTTGGTCGTCTATTCTTTCTGGGCAGCTGTGGGTCTTCTAGTTTGGTAATTTCGTTGATCAATATAGATTGGAATTGCGTTCCTTTATAGGTTGTAAGTTTAATTGGCACACCATATTAAAGTGGAGGTATTCACTGAAAAAGCGGTTTTCTTTTTTTTTTATGTGGTAGTGCTAAGCTCAGGAATCACCCTTTGTACTACTAGTCCGTCATGTCATTTGTCACGTCATGGTGCAATGTCTAGCAGTAAGCTTAGTACGGGGGAGGGGTGGAGGGAATAGGTAAAGGATTATAAAGGTACGGGGGGGTATTGAAGAAGGTGGAAAGGAAGGTGGAAGGTGGTTCTACTGTAAAGAGCGTCGCGTCGCTTGAATAAAGAAACCTTAGCTTTTTGGTAACCGATGTTTTTGTTTATTGTTTAAGTGGCTGAGTTTCGTCTTCCGATAGGTGTGTAAAGGCTACTTTGATCGGTAGTTGATTTTCTATCAGTATGTTGGTGACCAATTGGCGATCGGTGGCATCTGATAGACTGTATTCGTACAAACTTTCTTAAACCTTCAAGAGCTTCCCCGAACGCAGTTTTTACATGAAGGAATGAGATTTAAAATCCACAGGCCAATAGAATTCTTTTTCCTTCGTGGGACAAGAGAGGTTGAAAAGGTATCTCAAGTGCTCGTTGAATGGATACCAAAATTTAAATAAGTAGACAAGGAGTGAATAGATGACACAACATCACCAACAAAATTCAATGTGCAAGTTGGAAGTGTAATGCGAATAAGGTGATGTCACTGATAAAGTTGTTCTCGGAGGTAAAGTTGTTAAGGCATTTAAAGAGATCTTTTCGACGAGGCAGATATCTGAATGCTCCTATCTCTAGTGACTTCTTTTGTGAACTTCTGAAACATTTAAGCAGTGTTTGAAAAGCCAATTAGAAAACAAGCAAATTCATATGAGTCGTACGGCGTAAATAGAACATGTTTTTGCGTGTGACTTCTCTTTTTACGGATAATCACTATTTGTGTTGGTAAGTATGAAATGATCTTGATATTGATGAAATAAAAGAAGATATTAAATGGAATGGTTGTTATTTATTAACAAAACACTAATACTCGAACAATATGGAAACGCGTAATCTTAATGTTAATTCTTGTTTAATTCTTGTTGAATTCTTGGTTAATTCTTGTTAGATTCTTGTTACTAAACCTCTGTTACGATTTGGTAAACCCCAAACCGTATCTAACCCTATCTGTGTTAGATTCCTTACCCGGTGTGGTGAATCCCACTTGTAGGTAAAGAATGATTTGTATTTCCTGGAATTCGCCTTTTATACTGTTTTCTTGATTCAAGCTCGCTGTAATATTCTAGTAGGCGAGCTTTTGATAACTTTCACTATAATTTTTATAGTATTAGAACTGCCATATATAGGATGCTTTGCTTTCCTGTCATCTCGCAATTAATTAATTTATCAGTCAACATTTATTTTGACTTGTCACGTCAACATTCTCCCCCCGTTGAGAAATTAATTTGATCAACCCATTTTGGTATTATTTTATTTTAAATTTTTATTAATATTAATTAATTTTAGGCTTATTCTCAATCGGTAAAATTGCAAGGCGAATTACACCATCGCTACCTGCCAGGATAACATTCTATCACTCGTCCCATGGCCCAATGTGCTGGTGGCTGTGACGGCTGCTGTTCCTGCTGCTGAAGCTCCAATTCAGCAAGTTCCCTATTTCGTTTCTCTCTAAGAATATCCTGATTGTATTGCATTAGCATTTTCCTCTTAGCAAAGTATTTATGATGCTTTCTACCATCTAGAATTTTATTGCTACTGTTTGTTTGTTGTATTGAATACTTTTCTGGTGAAAGACTATTGTTGTTGTTGCTGGCGTTGTTTAAGAATGCTTCGTTGATTGCTGCCCGTGATCTAATATGCTCACGAAAACTTAAGAAGTTCGGGCTTGGTATTGATGGATTGCATGATAGTGGTGTTGTATTACCGCTGCTTAAGCTTGGAGAGGGAATTGGTCCATTTGTATTATGTAGAGTAAATCGATGATGTTTGTCCTGCATTAAGGGATTGGCTACTGTACCTGGTTGCACCATCTTCTGAAGGTTTTGGTACCCGGAGATCTTGTTCGGTCTCGTGTGTACTCTGCTGTAATTCGCTATGTAATCCCTTGATCTTCATTGCTTTGGCTACTTTGAGAAAGTGTGGTAGATCTTCGTATTTCACATTGACCTGGCCACTATACATGAATTCTAGAAGTCCAGCCATATGATTGCTATCGACATCAGTCATAAACAGGATAGGATGACTACATGGATGATCTAGAAATATTTTCTGGAAATAAGAGCTGCACACGGAGAGGACCATCTTATGAGCTTTAAATATTTTTCCACCAGCTGCTATAGTCACATCGACCATTTTCTCATCCTTCTGCAAGCTGTGGAAACCTTTACACATATTGCCATGAAAATTATTCCAGGATAACAAATATTGATCTATAGTATGATGCTCTGGCTGTTGATTATGCTGCTGTGATTGTTGTGGTGGTTCTGGACGAACTGAAGGCTGTTGCTGCTGTCGCTGATGTTGCTCAGGAGCAATGATTGGTTTCTTATTATCTTCATTATTGTTGAAATTATTGTAATCATTGACTGAAACTTCCGATACTCGGTCCTCATAGTTATCATTTTCACTTTCTTGTTTTCGTCGAACTAGTTCTGATATATCCATAAATGCTCCTGATGTTGAGTATTCTTTCAGAACATCATTATATTGATTCTGAAGCCTTGTATCCTTGGTCAACTTTCGCTCGACACTCTCAAGTCGCTTTAGTGAACATTGGTAAGAACTTCCTAAGTTAGGAACTTGTGATTTGAAAGGTAATGCTACAATATATCTTCCGTTAGATGCTCGTTTGACGTGTTTTTGAAAATGTTGTTCACATAGCTCTTCTTCCAAAGAGAACTTGTTTTCCCTTGGACAGAACAATCTGATATACAGTAATCCCTCATCCGCGGTTTTCGATTGCGCGAATTCGCAATTGCGCGCTCAAGTTTTTAATACCAAATTTTCGGGCTGCGCGGGAAAAAATTCGTAGTTGCGCGTTTTTTTGTAATTTTTGTTTTTAAGAAAAATATCATGTTTTGACATGATTCTTTGTGAATCCCCTAAAATTTGGATGAAATAACGGGGGATTTACCATATTTCGTTATATTTCGTTATAATGCATAGTTAGTAGGTTTTATGAGCCAAGTGACTAAGAGTGTATGGGTAGCAAGAATATAGTAGATGACCTGCAAACATTACGAGACGAGATCGAATTGAAAACGGATCGCAAAATCCTCGAGACCAGATCGATATCGAAACGAAATCGATTTGTAAAAGACAAAAACGGAATTATGTAGCAAATCACTATGAGGATCCGATCCTTATTAATTCCAAGATTTTGGCGAGGCATTCTCTACTCAAAAGAGACGTTAAAACGACTAGTCGAGAACCAAGTTTTTGGCGAGCCATTCTCGATAAAATGTTTGCAGAACCAGTTTGGAAATGTCATAAAAATAACATGAAATAGTTGAAGCAAATATTAGAAAGAATACGAAAGAAGTAGTCCCGGAGCTTGTGGTGCAATTGACCTGGTCATTTCATACCAATTGATTCTTTTTGGAAATTACTCCTTTCGGGTCGTTAGTTGATGATCTAAACGTCAGCTGAGTGAGTACTGTTGTTGGGGCTAATCATGGCAATATGTACATTTTCTCCCCACCACCCCAACATGATCGTGGTGTCTGACTCTTGTTTCTATTATCAGCCTTATCTAAACTATCAACTACAAAAAAAAGTAAATGATCAGAAATTACCTTCCAAAATGCAACGTTGCCTTCCGGACTGTATGGATGTATGGATAAGGGAATTTGCAGCATGCAGAAAGAAAACGATAATGTTCAGTACGAGCTTTTTTTTTGTAAAACTGAAGAGCGTTCTTTCGAAAGGAGCCCGGCCAAGGTTTCACCATTATTCGTTGGTAGAAAAGTTAAAACGAAAATTCAAAAGTGTTTCTTTTCTTTTTTGCATCATCCGGAACTTAACCACATAATTCCTACAAAGTGGGATTCAGAGTGAGCGATTTCCGTTTGCGCGCTGTTTTTGTAGTACGTATCTACCGCGCAGTTTGAGGGATTACTGTACGTCTATGACGGTATACATGTTTTCAAATCCCGTAACATTCAGCACATGATGGGGTACAAAGTTCTTAAAAATGTTTAAAAGCTTGGAAAAAGCTCCATTTAACTCTTCCTATCGCTTGTTGTCTTTAATCAATCACGACTGCGTCTATTGCTAGAGGAAGGTGTATTTTTCTTTGAAGATTTTAAAAAACCTGGTTGAAATTGTATGTGTAACAATAACAAAGTAAGGATATTTTCTAGTAGTACTTTACCAGTCTCAATGTATCGGAGCTATTGTTTTCAGGTTCTGTTCATCAATGTAACACGTTGAGAAGTAAGTGGGGGGGCCTCGGTAGTCTAGGGGTAAGGCGCCTGACTGCTATCCCCAGAGGTCCCGGGTTCGAATCCCGGCGGCGCCACGGTCTTCGCCTTTCCCACTTATCCTTCCTTCTTTCTTCTTCCCTCTTTACATTCCTGATTCCCCTGTCATAGCCTTCCCTAGCCCATTCCCGCTCCACCAAGCGCATGCCATCGGTTGGTTGATGAGATTCAACTCGTTTCAGGAGGCATAACACTCCAGCGAGTTGTTCTCGACGCCCCGATGTCAGAGTCGCGAAATGGTTGTGAGTAGGTGGAATAAAAATCAGCGGTGTTCCACATTTCGATTTTTGTGAAATTGATACTCGAAATCGAAATTAGGTGTTCTACATTTCGATTAATTTCATATGTGTGAAATAGAAATTACAAATCGAAATTAGGTGTTCCACATTTCGATTAAATCGAAATTCACTCGAAATAAAACCGTTTCAGTTGTTGTTGGTGAATTGAAAGTGAAATAACAGGAGAAGCGCTGTGATTTATTTTAAAATGTGTGAATTTGTGAGAAATAATCTCGCAATGGCAAGAAGATATACAAAAAAAGATAAATTAATTGTTGAGGACCTTTGGAAAGAGTTAGCCCAAAAACTTAATGCAGAGGGTTTTTTATGTTTTTTATTTAATAGTTTCTTTTGATATAATGAATTTTTTATTTTTTAAAAGACTGAATAAAGAATTATTTTAACTTTTCTTATAACATATTTAGCTTCTAAACTATTAGCTATTTCATCTCTGACCCTAACAGCATCACTTCTCTGTTCTTCAACATTTTCTGGGTCGATAACTTCTATATCTGCATTTGTGGTGGATGTTATACTTCATAATCTAGTTTAAGATGCCTGTAGATATTATGAAGTGTAACACAAATGTGTACTATTTGTACAGCTTATAGTGCGCATATATAAATAATTCAAAAGGAATCAAGAAGATTTTTATCTTTTTTTAATTTTTTCCTTCCTTTGAAGCTCTCTTTCTTCAATTACTGCAGCTATTAACACAAAATCCATTGTTTGGGGCACAACATTTTTTAATTTTTTTAACTCGGACACAAACTATGCTCAAAATAAATAAAAATTTTAAGTGTCAACCAAATTATATATTTTCGAAAGTGATTTCGAACAAACGAAATTCACTCGGAATTCAGAACATCAATTTTGAATTCGAGTGAAATTGAATTCAGATTTCGATTGCATTTCACTCGATTTGTGGAACACCGCTGAATATCGCGGCTAGGTTTGTGACATTTACTCCCTTCTCTTCTCTCTATCTTCCGGCTAGAGCTGCTGTTCGACATTCACTCTATACGAAAAATAGATTGTCGACAGTACAAAGGGACTTTCCCTAAGCCTCTAGTCTGTCACATAAAAAAAAAAAGTATAAGAAATAGTCTTAAATCAACCCGAGAAAACTGTTGTTCAAAACTCTCATGAGGTCACTACTCTAGCCGAACTGTTAAAAGATTTCGGCTTCATAGTTTCATTGGTGGTATGGTATGAGATATTTTTTCAGATTAATGTCGTTAGTAAATCTCTGCGATCGACATGGATATGGGTAAATTCAGCCAACGCAATTAACACCCTTATCAATGAAGTGTCTTATTTCCCCATCGATCACCTTTTTCAAATTTAATTCAAGGTCAAACAGGGTTTTCGTAAATATTATTATTATTATTATTATTATTATTATTATTTATTTCCAATTATGTACAAAGATTAGAATCTTACTGAAGTACATTAACTAAACATAAGGAAAAAAATTATAAACATGGAAACATTTAAAAAAAATTAATAAAATATAAGAATGAACAAAATAAAAAAAAAATTAAAAATTAGAAATTAAAAATAAAAAAAAATAAAAGGAGAAATAAAGAGAGAAAAAAACATATATTACAAAAATAAAATTAAAATTATATAATACTTAATTATGTATTCATGCTTCGAGAAGATATTAACTCGCAAAGACGTTTCTTGAAAATTCCCATTGAATCGATACATTGTATATGGACTGGTAGAGAGTTCCATAACATAGCTGCGAAGACAAAGAAAGAACGTTGTCCAACTAAAGTACGGAAACGCGGGATTATCAAATTATTATTTCTAAGCGATTGTGAGAGCTGTACGAACTCATTAAGGTAAGCAGGCTTGCGTTGGTGTAATATATCATGTAATAAGCGCAGAAGCCTATACTCACGATAGTTACTCAGGGAGCAGCCCAAAACGGAATTTAAATAGGGTGAAATATGGTCAAAACGTCGCAGCTTATACACAAAACGGATGCAATCATTAAAGGCCACTTCAAGCTTCCGAGCGCAAGAAAAATCGAGAGAGGGGAAAATTGAGAGGCCATGCATTAGAAGAGGTAAAAGTAAGGCTTTAAGCAAATTCAAACGAACGGTCCTTTTAAGCAAACCACAGTGGTATCTAAGTTTTGCCAGGAGCCCATATGTCTTGCCAACAATAGAATTGATGTGATCGCAACAGGTCATATTGCTATTAAGAATGACTCCTAGATTTCTTACTTTATCGACGCGGTCTAGAGGAACTCCATTTAAGGAGATTACTGGAAGGTTAGGGTAAGAGATAAGAGAATGAGAGAACAGAATATAATGTGATTTCAATGGGTTTAATTGTAGTAAGTTCAATGATGACCAGCAGTAGACACGGCGCAAGTCGGCTGCAATCTTCTCCATACAAGTGTGGACTTGACTTTTTGGCGCTGAAATATATAGTTGGACATCATCTGCATACATATGAACCTTACAGTGTTTTATTGCTAAGGGAAGATCGTTAATAAAAACGCTGAATAAAAGTGGCCCAAGATATCTCTTAAATGGCAAATTTTATCGCAAAAATGATTATAACATTAATTGTAGATAGTGAAATTTTCTTCAAAAAACTTTCTAATACTTTTTTTCTTATGAGTGCGCGTTTGTGAGATATCGTGATTTGAAGAAATTGGAGTATCAATAATGTATGCCCAAGGCTGCACTTAAACCTTCGTTATTTCCTAACAAGTTGTGCGTTTCTGCTCTAGTTTATTTATAAATCAATTGTTGTATCATAAATTTGAACTTTTTGAAGTGTTATTTGGTTAAAGGAAACTGCCAAAATGCGGTTTTTTAGTTTTTAGCGTTTTTATTGCGTTGATAATTTATAAAACCAAATTATATAAAATTTTGATCTTTAACTTTCAAAATATCCTTAAAAACAGTGTTTATCCTTTCAAAGCCCTAAAATACTACCATTTTCCACTTTAAAATACCAAAAAAGTTCAATTTTATCAACATTCAATCACAATGTCCTGAAAAGGCGCCAAGAGTGCAAATGTTTACAAGTTAATTAGCCACAATCGCCCTTTAATGCAGAAGAATACACCCGGGAACAGCACAGTAATCCCCTACCTTACAGCTTCGCCGCCCTTAAAAAGTAAGCTCGAGGCGCTTTCGGTGTAGTCTCGGAGAAAACAATGGCAAAGGTAAAGAGCGCCATTCGCGGCGAAGATGGAAGTGCAAATCCCCTTTTCAAGGTTCCGAACTTAACCTCGCAATCAATCAATTCTCAACAGCTTAAGTCCCCATAATGCCTGGCTGGGCCCTTCTCGTGGCGGTAGGTATACGGTAGCAAACAAAACAAAGGAAGGACCTCGCTCCACTATAGACTGTGTATCAGCCCTGCAAGAGCGGCTAGACCTTTGCTGTTGTTGTTGAAACAAGGCTGCTCTAAGATATTGAGTTACACCTGGAAATGTTGTAAAAAGTTTCCCTCGTCACTCGTTGGGGGTTGGTCGGGCGTCGGGGGGCGGGGGATGGGGTCAAGAGGCGGAAGACGTAGGCGGCATCTCTCCTTTGTACTTAAATAAAGACGGACGCGCGGAATAGGTGTCGAAATGATTTTATTGCGCCAAACCTTTCACATTTTCGCCAGCACAAAGCAGCCGGCACTCAGGGCTGCAGTATTGACGGAGTTTACTACTTTTTATATATTTGTTGTTGTTGTTGTTGTTTATCCTTTCTCCTCCTTTATATGTATTCTCGCCCGTGAACGAGGTGCTGATGACATGGGTGAATGATTGACGTGCACGATATTACACAGCGCTAAAGGTAGAGGTGGTCTCTCACCGCCAAAAACGGGAAGTTGGGTGTAACAAACGCCCCACAAAAAGTGATAAGAAAACAGTTTGCCAAGGATCCATCGAGACAGTTTCGAAATAAATTGAAGATAATAGACACGCAATAAGTGCTACATAACCGTGAGTGAATTGTTTTTGTCCCTATTCATTCGCGTGTGCTCTGATGGCTGCCATTATGTGTCCCACCTTATTTGGGAAAGGGGTGAAAATAATAGTTATCTTCCGCCTTGGTGTCCAAATTAGGTTTTAACATATCCCCACCCTCTCTGTAAATAATCCCCACCCTTCCTTCAACAAAATCCCCATCAGTATTACTGCCGACACATCTTTCCCTCTATGGCGCGGGGGTATGCGGGCGTTGCGTGCCACCAGTTTGCATCACTTACAAAAACTTTTGTCAAATTACTAAATTATTCGATAACGCTTCTGATTATTGTTTGAATCTAATTAAACATCGCGGACGTGGCCCAAGGGGGGAGTGCAGAACAAAAGAAAACCGAAAACAAATTTAGGTCAAGCTCTGTAAGTGTTGGTAATCAGATTTAGGTAAATCAAGGTAAATAATGTAATTATTATTATTCGTTATGATACCAAAAGGTAAACGATATTATTATCTTTATTGTTCGTGGTCAAGCTCTGTCCCCCTAGAAAAGTTGTGGTTACCCCAAACTGGACGGGGTACTAGGTCATGGACAATTGTGAAACGATATGAATAATTTAGGATATGAAATCGAAGCTGGTTTCTTATCCTGGCTCCTGGTAAATAAAATGGAGCTACACGTGTTAGTTGGGTAATAATTTAACAGTTGGGGCAAATGTAACAAGTAGCGTTAGGGACTGGATCCAACTATTGTAAGTGAAAATAAAAATTATACTATGAAATATTGATTGTTATACAGTAAAAAATTTAAAGGGAAGCGGCTCCGAGCGGTAAAGGGTTGTTCAGTATATGATTCAATGTCTTCTATCAATAATGAAAAGTTTTCAAAGCTTCAGATCCAAATGGTATACAGAAATCAGAAATCGTAAACTACACTTTACAGAACGAAAATTGTAAATGGAATGCTAATTGGCGGTCTTGAAGCGTTTGAGTAAGAATATTCACGAAAACGACTAATTTTGTGAATATAAATTTGGTGGATTTTGCTATAAAAGAAAGGAAACTTGGGGGATCTCATTTGTAAACTAGAACAGTACAGAGAGCAAAGAGAGTAATTCACACCAGGAATCTGATCATCACCGATCATAAAGGCAAGATTGAGAGAATTGCTAAATTACGAGCTAACTCCGGAATTTCACGCTCCACCAATACATACTTAATTACCTACTCAGAAGAAATAAACAGATCCATACATAATTATCTTTGGATTAAAATCATTTTCAAAAGCCACGTCATATTCTTCTGCTTCCTATACAGAAGTCCTAACATAAGTAACGAAGCTTAAATTTCA
Source organism: Thereva unica (assembly GCA_949987705.1). Classification (NCBI taxonomy): domain Eukaryota; kingdom Metazoa; phylum Arthropoda; class Insecta; order Diptera; family Therevidae; genus Thereva; species Thereva unica. The sequence continues at coordinate 12,413,099 of OX465281.1, read as the reverse complement.
TCATTTGATACTATTTCCGAACAAATCTCGGGATTTTTGTCGTCCAATCCTGAGTGTGAAATTATCGTTGCGGGTGATTTCAATGTTCATAACGCAAACTGGCTGACTCAAATGGCACCAGTGTTTCTGGCAAGGACGTCGAGCTCTTTGCAGACACCAATAATTTACATCAAATTGTGGATCATCCCACGAGAGTCCCTGATGTTGCCCATCAAGGAAACTATCTCCTTGATCTTTTTCTCACTTCCCATCCAGAGCGATACTCCGTCACAGTTGATTCACCTCTCGGCAATTCGGACCACTGCTTAATTAGCGCTAGCTTCCCATTCAAATTTCCCACCCCTCCCAAACCAGTTAGGAGAACTGTATGGCATTATGGGAAGGCCGATTGGCAGGGGCTTATTAAATTTTTCCAAGCTACTGACTGGAATCAGTGTTTCCGAATCAAAAACGTCCACTCTGCCACTATCCGTATCACTAGAATCATACAGGCAGGAATGCATTTGTACATTGCTCATTCTACTAAATCTGTGAAGGCTAGGCCCAACAGATGGTTTAATCAGGAGTGTATGCATGCAATCAGAAACAAAGAAGCCGCCTTTCGAGCTTACAAGAGCTCCCCGAGTGAATCGCTCCGTGTAGAGTATATAAAACTAAGAAATTCCTGTAAAGTCACCATCAGGAATGTCAAAAATTCATTTGACGGTAAGTTGAGAAGTAAACTCTTTAATGCAACTTCTGGTAGCAAAAACTTCTGGTCCTTGGTAAGTTCCATAAAGAAGAATTTCACTGCATCTACAACTCCTTCATTCATTCACGATAAGAAGGTGATAACAGACAGAAAAGCCAAGGCCGATTTATTAGCATCTCTGTTTGCTTCAAATTCTTCCCTACCCGAAACTGATGCGCTACCCACAGTTCTCGAGCACAATGCTCATTTAATGGACAGGGTTTTCTTCAGGAATCGCGAGGTGTACAGGTGCCTCAAGGAGATCGATGTCAACAAATCCACCGGACCCGATAATATACCCCCTATCGTCTTAAAACAATGCGCGTCACCTTTGGCTAAACCTCTGCGCAAACTTTTTGCCCTATCATACTCCTCCGGAGTTTACCCAGACTCTTGGAAACTTGCCCATGTTCAGCCAATTCCGAAAAAAGGTGAAGCCAGCGACCCCTTAAACTACCGCCCAATAGCAATTACTTCTATTCTCTCCAAAACCATGGAGACGATAATCAACAGAAAGCTTATGGGATATTTAGAATCCAACCTACTCTTAAACGACAGACAATATGGCTTCCGCCAGAAAAGATCCACTGGCGATCTTTTAGTCTGTCTTACAGAACACCTCAGCCGTTGTCTGCATGGATCCGGTGAGTCTAGTCTCCAAGGCTTTCGATAGAGTCTGGCACTCAGCCCTGTTAGCTAAACTCAAAGCTATTGGAGTCGACTCATTTCTACAGAAGTGGATCAAGAATTCCCTTTTCGGCCGTTCAATCAAAGTAGTATTGGATGGCGTCAAATCCGCATCCCACCCGATCTCTGCGGGGGTCCCCCAGGGGTCAATCTTATCACCGGCCCTATTTCTTATCTTTATAAATGACCTTCTTTCAATCCCCTCCAACCCACTTCTCAGCTTCGCTGACGACGGTACTTTACGGTACTCGTACAGCTTCGATACAAGGCAGACTCATGCCAGATCCTGTCTTGATGATCGTAAACTAATGTCCAACTCTATTAATAACGACATTGAACTCATTCTAGAGTGGGGAAAGAAGAATCGTGTTGAATTCAACCCCGCCAAAACCAAGTACTGTCTTATCTCCAAAAAAAAGTTCAACACCTCTCCCCCCTTGAAAGTGGATGAAGTTCAACTAATGGCCGACCCATCCTTACACATCTTAGGCGTGACATTAGCCAAAGACTTGCGATGGAATGACCACATATTCCAAATCGCCAAACAAGGATCTCAGTGCTTGGGATTTCTTAAGAGGTGTAAGTTCCTCCTCCAGCCATCGGCCCGTGCTGTTATTTATAAATCCTACATTCGGCCTCTTCTCGAATATAACTCCCTCGTTTGGGGCGGCGCTCCAATAACCACCTTGGCATGGTTAGATAAGGTCCAAAAAAAGGCCTCAAGGGGTCAAAGGGTCGACCCCCTCAGCCACCGTAGGAATGTAGCAGCACTGACAAAATTTTATCGCTACTATCATAGTGACTGTTCCTCCGAGCTAGACGCTCTCCTACCTCCACGGCATTCTTATACCCGCAACACCAGATTAGCCCACTCGTCTCATTCCCTCCACCTGCAACTCCCCCTTTCACGCACTCAACAAGATATGAATTCGTTTGTTAATAGAACAACTCGGCTGTGGAATAATCTCTCGCAGTCAGTATTTCCGAGCTCCTACAACATCCAAGAGTTCAAACGCAGGGTTCATTACCACCTTCTTCAATACCCTCCCGTACCTTTATAACCCCTCCAACCCCCTCCCCGTACTAAGCTTACTGCTAGACATTGCACCATGACGTGACAAATGACATGACGGACTAGTAGTACAAAGGGTGATTCCTGAGCTTAGCACTGCCACATAAAAAAAATACACGCAATGTTAATGTGTGTGGAATTGTCATATACCTGCCTGCACATAAATTTTCCTTGTCATTTGGAAGGTCTTCAGAATCAAACTCGCTCTTCATTGGTTTGCATTTTATTTTTTTAATTTGCTTGTTTTTGCCATTACAATGGCACCTCGCCTCATTTAAAGTAAGACATTGCACCGGCCCAAAAGAAAAAACAATAGCCTCTTACAAACTCATTTTATAATCGTGTCCTACCCAGCACTATCCGGAGCACTGTCCAGAGCAATAAACCTTTATAATGGACTTCAACAATGGGGTTGGTCTGGCTTACCTCCTTTTCAACCTGTCGTTAGAGAAAGTAATTCGAGATTCGGGAGTGATATCTAGTGGCACAATGCTCCAACAGTCAATAGCCAGGGCCGGCGCTTGGGTTTTAATGCACCCGGTGCAGTATGCCGGTATGCTCCTAAACAAAGGAAAAATTGCATCTCAGTCGAGCTACGCCCGCTACAAGTGCACCATTTGCCAATATGAAAGCGCCGCCCCTGTTTAAGTTCAGTGACCTTTTTGTCGCATTGGAGAAAGCGGAGAATATTTTGACAAGCTGCGATTTCTTGAATGGGAAAAATATTTCTATAGCAGCTTTTAATTCATCTTCTGTCCCGATCCCATCAACCCACTCTCGGTTCAATCTCGTTTTCATATGATTTCGAATAATCGCAATGCCTATTTAAGAAGAAACTTTCTGGAGAATGAGCTTCCATTATGATTTTACTAGTTTCCTCCAGCTTCTCTGCTATCCTTCTCATTGTTTTATGACCTTTCTGAAGAACAGAATATTTTATCGAGATAACAAATTGGAAAAATAAATGGTGGTAATCGAAAGAATTCTGAATGAATAGAAGAACTCACAGGATTTTTTCACTTTCTGGAATTTCACCCTTGTCCAATTGCGCCCGGTGCAAGTGCACCATTTACATCTAAGAAAGCGTCGCTTCTGTCAACAGCTGTACATTAAGCTTTCACACAGATTGAGTGGGTAGTACGCGGAGGGCTCTGCCGGGCCGGAGATCTAGCTCATATGCCTGAAGAGGAACCTGCTTGGAAAGTTCTCTACGACGACGGTAAGATCTATGGGATGCGATAACGAGGGAGACCCAATCTCCGCCTGAAGGGTCGTGTAGTCCAGGAAGGACAGAGCTTAGGGATGTCAAACTTGATGATATCGGATCAAAACGGAGAGAAAAGTTGCCAGAGGCCAGAACGGTTTCCTGGTTGTAGAGCCGTCAAAGAAGAACAATAAGAGCTCGAAATGGGCCACTAAGCAGAATAGCGCTGGTAGTCGATTATAGCTGTCGGTTCTACGGGCAGGTCCAGAAGTTGTTCAACACTAGATGAGCGACTGTGACCCTACAGCCAGGATGAGATTAAGTGCCCTCCATCGCGACTTCTTTGATCCCAGGGACCGGGTTGGTCCAATAGAGAAAATAAAATAGGTCACCATGCCCGCCAAGGCGCCCATAAACAAATATGAATGATGAAATGGCTTTGATATGGACCGGCTCAATCTGGTGCTCTTAACGCCATCTCTAGAAAATACCTCAAAATTAAATTTAGTGCCTATATAATGCTGTTTGTGTCAATTTACTTCTACGAAAAATATTAAAATGATAATATGACTATGGGTATGAGATGGGTATGGAATAAGGGTATTGTTTTCATACCCCACACCTCATACTGAGGTATGGAGTATGAGAACAATAATAATTAGAATAGTAGATAATAAACTCATAAATAAACTATAATGCTTTTATTACTTGTTTTAATTAGAAAATAGTGTTTGTGAAGCATTAAACGTGATGACAAAACTTACCAGGAGCGTGTCATCAAAGCATAGTCTTGCCAGATGTCCCGATTTTCGAGGGACGTCCCGATTTTCAGGGTCTGGGGACGCGTCCCGATTTGCACCTGATCGGGACAATAAACGTCCCGATAAATTAATAAATTTATTAAAAACCGTTATTATTAGAAAAAATAAATAAGTTACGTATCACATCACTATGTCAAGTGCGCCAATGTGCTCAAAATGGCACGCATCACATAACGAACGCTATAGGTATAGCTTTGTTTTGCTCTCTCGCTCAGAGACGCGACCGCTCCTCGATGTGTGCTTCTCTTTAGCTTTACACAATCATTCGTCCGTATTTTATGGTTTCAATACCGGTATCAAACGCGGTAACGGAGAGGGTATTTTCCCAGGCTAGCTAAATTTGGTCTGATAGGTGAAACCGTTGGACGCTCGAGCATGTAAGAAATTCAAATTAAAACCAACTTTAGCATGGCTTGCAGTGAATTTTATAACTACGTTATAAAAAACAAGGCAATCCTAAAGGCAGCAACATCTAACGAAAAGTATAATTTTAATAAAAAAATAAATTATTTCAACTTATAAACCACGTCAATACTTAAACTACAATTTTATTGCAATATTTTGTAATTTCTACTAGTCCAGCAAGTCTGACTACTATTAAGTAGGATTCAGATGTAGGTACGAGTAATATTAGTAGCAAAACGCAATAAATTTGACTTTAACTTAAAAAGCCTTGTTTTTTTGCTTGTCCCGATCTACAACCCTAAAACCCGATTTGTTTTACCTTCTGCCCCGATTTAAAACAAATCGGACCTGGCAACACTATCAAAGCACCCTATTCATTAGTAAGTTCATAAGAAACTGCAGCTAATAAGACTTATATTACACTCACCTAAAAACCTGCACACGTATCAAATTCACACAAAGATAACTCCTTATAGTATAATTTGTAAATAATTTTCCTCATATTTCACGATTACCTTACCCCAGAAATGATATACGACAAAATAAAGATATTATTACCCACTTAATGCCCATAATCTCTCTTAATGGGGAGTAAGGAATCTTATATTCAGTAACCCCCGATGCACTTTCTTAACGGTAAATTGCATATTCCTTAAAGCTAACGAAAATTTACAACCGCCCTTATAATTAGTCACGGTCGCTATAGGAGCACTAATTAACTACAAAAGAGCTCTAATAACACCAGGACATACCTCAAATTAGCGACATTAATTTGCACTTCAGTACCCAACCCTCAGATAAAATTATCCCAGTTAAGTTTTCATTCTTGGTTAAGTTATAGTGGCAAAACCGCCAAGGATCCACACTGGAATTGCTCATAAAGGGATCCTTGCAGGCCATAATCAACCCCCGGACAGACGACGACGACACACAGTATTCACCCTCAATGAAAAGACGAAGGAGAGCGGGGAGCGATGATGGGGAAAACGCATGCATTACAGCAGCATAAAACGTATAGACGTATATTTTTATGTAGTTAAAAAGGTCCTTCGTCCTTGTCACCCTAAGCTAAAGTAAAGAGGGAAATTTGCGCCCGGGCTTTTATCTTAGCCATTCATCCTATTCGGGGATTGCACTAAAAATGTCCTTTTTGCTCGGGCGACATGGGGGTGCGCTTGCAAATGACATTTTCGTGTGGTCTCTCTTGTTCTGATTCATTTTTTATACAGCTACTTTCTGTTATTAGTTTATTGTGTGCACTATACACAGCGGCAACAGCCCCAGGATTTATCCCTCGACATATCACACTCTGTCTCTTTGTGAGAGAGAGCAAAAAAAAATTAAGAAAAAAGACTTTCACCATCTCCCATTTATAAGGATTACTCCAGATGGCTTTTATCCTTAAGTCCAATAAAATTGGGGGATTTTCTTGAAAATTTGCTACACCAGCTAGAAAGTTGCGAAATCTGGACAAGAGATACTTCTTCTTCTTTTTTTGATTTTTGCTGTTGTTGTTTGGAGTTCTTGAAGTTTAAATTTCACAAATTCAATTTCAGATAAAAGCAACAAGTTTAAACCAAAAATTTATGAAGTTTGAGGGGAGTCATAACGAAAATATTGATAATATCAAACAATTCCTGGTATAGTGTATCTCTGGATCATTAATCATCTGCGGTCAATTGAGAAGCCTTCAATCGATGGGTTGATAAGACTTTGCCCAAAGGTAACTTATTTGAAGCTTTTTGCCTCGTGAGTGTTTAATTTGTTTTTGTCACAGATTAAACTTAGGTAAGTACTCTACACAATTGCGTAAAGAACTCAAATCGCTCCTTTGTCCACTAAAAATCATAGTTCAATAACTGATACTCAACATGCATACTGAGAATTTGCTTGTGTAACAGCTGCTTAAAGGTTTCCAACAATTCTTTCGCTGGTGGATAATTTTCCGGGCTTTGACGCTGTTGGAGATTTAAGACGTGCAAACATAGCTCAAACTGGCAGATCGCTTGATCGTGTAAAAAATAGATCATCGCAGAATAAACAATAGCTATTAACAAGAAGACGATCTGGTCCGATGGGACATTCTGGTCGAACTGTTCGACGGATTTAAACAAAAGGTTTGCACCTCTACCTGTAGAAAATTCAGGGAGTGCAAACTCTGACTAAATCCTTGTGACTAATAAAACTGTTTTAAATCCGTTTAGAAGCATGATAACTTGAAGTATGATAGTTTCTGTAATGGCCAACAAAACATCAACATTATGATTTCAGCAAAATGTTGCAGCTCATATATATCTGGTCTGGACACAGCGCTATTTAAGAGGGTCAGCACTAGTGCTTAATTTTAGTGCTATGTTAAAGAGAAAGATTATACAGCTAAGCCCCAACTGTTACAGCAATGCGACGATGGCTTGGTGCGATTGTCAGATTAGGCATTAAAACTTTTCCTTCATGTCAAACTTATTTCGAAATATTGTTACTGAGAAATGGATGTATGTGCAGTACATACTAGCTAGCCCGGCGAACATACGATCATCTATTTGGTCAGATAGAATTCTTTCAAATTAATGAATAGAAGAATGTTTGACTTCATTTCGAAGGTCGAAAATCGTTTATATAAAGGCTGAAAAGGAACGGGCCCAGGATTGAGCCTTGAGGTACTCCACAATGAAGAAGCACAGGTACAGAGAAAGATTCTTGTACCTTGTCAATTTGGGAACGCTCCTGGAGATAGCTTTCAAAATGTTAGACTGCAGCAGGGCCGAGCCCAAATTTTCTGTCAAATTTTTCAAGTAATATCATTTGGTTAACTGAGTCAAATGCTTTAGTAAAATCGAGTAGGATTAAGATTGCAAAGTTATTGTTATAAAGTGTCCCAAAAATTTCAGTTGAAACTTTTAAGGGTGCCTTTTCGCAGATGTGCCCAGATCTGAAACCGGAGTGCCATATAGAGAGAAGATCACTTTGGCCTAGGTAGTACATGGGCTGCTTCGAAATAAATTTTGAAAGGAAACATAGAAGACTGATAAGACAGTTTTCAGTTGACGGTTTCTATTGGCTAGGAAACTGAGAAACTGTAAGGCTAGGAAACTGAAAAACTGTAAGTTGTAAGCAACCGAACCAATGCATGATGTTCATCAAGTAGTTTCTGCAGATCTTGAAGAATAGCTCTTTTTGTTGATCGTGGACGCTTGACATTGGGTATCTGTAGTTCGACCAAACGATGGGTCCTACCATCAAGCGTCCAACGTTGCAAGGTGTTCATAGTACTAGATACTTCATGTAGAGCCGCGTTAATTCAATTGCTGCAGTACCAGTGCTTCTTCGCATCGCCCTTGAGTCGTTGACTCCCGGATGAGGCGGATGGGTCATGCCCTCAGGGTGTGTCGTCGTTAAGCCTACTAAGAACTCCGCTGTCGTCTTTGCTCAAGTCCTAGGTATCTCCTTTCACACCAGAATTGTCAATTTGTTGTTGACCAGAATCTCGAAACCGAAGAAACTAGGCAAGAAACCACATTTTTTAAAGCGGCACCGGCAGCTGCGTATCCGTTGCGGGGAAGACCTGCTCGGACCGCTAGCTAACGGATCAAAAAAGAGAAGAAGAACGAAGCCTACTAAGGGCGTGGGGTTGATACCATACATCTCGGCTGTGTTCCGAAATATAACCCAGTATACTGGGTACTGAAAATGACGTCATTGATTGATGCTATATTTTAGTTGTGTGAACCGGTGGGACGTACTGGTAATCACAAAAATATAAGATATTGGCGGCTGAAACAGTTTCAAGTTATAAAACTTTCGTGTGACCTGCTGTTAATCACAGCGTAAACGCCCGATTTAACCCTTTCCTGCTGGGCAGTATGCTGGGTGATATTACGGAACACGGCCCTCATAAGAGTTGGTAGCTTGTGGATTCGAACAATCGACGTCTGGTATGGTAGCCGAGCGCCTTAAGCCCTTGTTTGCCGGCAAAGTTTGTAAGCCTGTGTAGCCCAGGCATAAGGGAAGATAATTTATCGCTATGCGAGAGGAACTAGCGTGATTGATGCTAACGAAACTCAGAAGTGAGGGAGGTCCATCATAAAGGATACCGAGGTTGAAAAGCACTGGGACCAGTTCTTGCGTACGGTCCTAATGACTTATCTAATAGTCCAGCCAATTGTTTTTTTTTTTTTTTTTCGAAACCTAATTGGAAAGTTTTTCTCTCAGCTGTTTTTTTTTTTGGTGTATTGAATCCGAATTTCAAGTTTTCTGCCTTGTAGGAAGTCGGCTTCTCAACCAAAAACCCAAAATACCTCAAAATTTTCCTATTTTTTTGCGAGCTTCTCCGTTACCATATTTTTGATCTTTACCTTCGCCAGTGTGTTATTCACTGCACATTGGATTAGTTGTATCAGCTTTGGGGGGCTCGAAATTCCGATCAAACCTTGTACATTAGGTATTTCTAATTTAATAGAGTTATATGCCTGTTGCAAGTCGAAAAATATACGTCGCTACAGGCTCCAATTATTTTCCAGAGCGAGGACTTCTTCTGTAGGTGATTTTTACAATATCTTTAATTAAATTTACATCAAAAATTATTATAGTATTTTTATCTCTAACCTTCCCTTGCGTTCATTGGACCTCCGGTCGCACTGTAAGCAGCACTACACCTACCCTAACTTTCTCTTGCACTTAATAAATTCCATAGTCTTAAAATGCCCTTCCTTTGGGATCACCTATGGGTCATCGTTGCCTGCAGAATTACGGCCATGGACAATTAAATATGAATGACGTAACTGCAAAATCAATTAGATTAAAAGCTGCTTTACTGCCATTAATTGTGTTACTATCTATTGTTGACCTAAAAAGTAGCTTTTACCACTTTCATCGTTTTGTATGCAAATACTATAAAAACTGGCCCCATTTTACCTACAAGTGGATTCGTTTTCTTTATAAACATTTTAAAACAAGGTGAAAATGTTGATGATACATAATCGCTGCAACGACCAGCTGTAAACGCGAATAACACCGATGCTGATAACCCTTCTAATGAATTTTAAATTGCACTAAAAGAATGAAAATTGAAAATAAGGATACAAGGAAAAAAATACGTACGTTTCCTATACCATAACGAAACTAGTGCAGTTCGCCATTTCGCCCGCAGTCCCAGCCAATGGTGGTGGTAGTTCGTGCCATTAAAATAATTCAAAGATTATTGCATGAGTGCTGAGCGGGGCTGTGAACGGTTAAAGGGATGTAAAAAAAAGAGTGGTAAAAGCCAGCTTGCCGCCTCACCACCCACCCACCACCCCGCTCGAAGATACACGCTAACCACCCCAAGAGTTAACCGAAGTGAATGCAACCGTTCAAAGACGGAACTTCTGGCGTCTCATGGCCCCGAGTGCTTTTTCGTGTTTGTCGGCTTATCATGGCGCATTATGGGAGGCCCCTTGGCACTTTTTATGATTCCCAACGAGCTTGTTATCAGCCCAAGAAAAAAACGGGGAATTTAATCAGGAGTCGGTTAAGGCATTCCCTACTAATGGCGGTCATATTGCAATTCAATGCGGGATAAAAGTAGTGAAAAAGTCCAAGTTGCTCTCGGAATACGGGTATATGTGTAGCACACCCCTAATGGGGGATGTGCATGCAACACAGGGCGGCAGAGATGGGATGGCGGGGAAAATACCTTTTAGGACTTGGCAAGTTTTTTCTTCTACTTTTACTATGGTATCGGATAGAATGTATTCGAAAATGTCGTTAATGGGTTTCGAACATAACAAGAGTGACTAACTGGCCGTTTTGCAGCCCATCGTTTAACTCCTGTTGCTAATGGAAACCTGCACGTGACGTCCCCTCGGTTTCAAAGGGATGCATGCATTAGACTGCATGACGCTTCGTTTTTTGTTGGCTGGAAATTGTTCAACGTCATTTGCAGATTTTTTTTGTGGAATAACTTTTATCAGCGCGGAGGCTAATGCCATTGTTGAGCGTGTTGTTGATGCACGTACATGAGGGTTTTTCCAGGACAAGGGATGACTTGTAAAGTCATCATTACACAAGAGAACTTTGGATCAATTGGCACTAATAATATTGTGATATGGATATAATTGATCGATGTATCTTATTCATCTTACAATGTTAATTTGTCATCCTCCTTTAATCATTCTCCTGTGTTGCCCTTATAGATGGAGAGCCACCGCCTTCCAGACCTACATCCAAGTATAAAGGCTGAACAATTTTCTGTAGGTAAAAACGCTCGAGGGTTACAAACTTTGACTAGTGGTGCCTTAGGTCGATATCACGTGTTAAAGGTACGCAAAAACTGAGCTCATATAGGTTAAGTATTTTATACTGTTGGACCAACTATTTTGTGACGGTATTCAAAAAGCCAGACCAATCCGAAAGGTTTAACAGCTAAGCTCTTGGAACTGCCGTACAAAAATAATGGTACCAAAAACCAGAAGAATTTTTGAATTTCTGTAAATTTACCACCGCGCCGCGCCGCAAAGGTGCTTTATTTCTGTTGACTACCCCAGACCTGGGCCTTCAGTTTTCGGTACCATATTTTGTGAAATCCTTCTTCCCCCAAAGTGTTAAGTGCTGGAACGATTAGTGATAAGCAAAAATGCTCTTGCTCTTGCAGTCTTGTCTTGTTCTTGCACATTTAGCAAGGCCAAGAACAAGACTTAGTTGTGCTTGCAAGAACAAGAACAAGACAAGAACAGCACTATATTAATCTTGTCTTGTTCTTGCGTCTGCTCGTCACTAGGAATGATGAGTACAGTGTAAGGATCCTGAACTGGCAATTGAATCTGCATTTTCAATGCTTTCGAAGCTCTGACAAAACGGGGCCTAACCGAAGACTACCTATTTGTAAACACTTGCTTATTAAAAAAGCACTATAGTACAGCTCCTAGAGATTTCTTCTGCAAAAAAAATTGTAGGTTAATGAAATTTGGAAGTTTAGCAATTGGAGAAAAGGTAACCGTTGAGTTCCGGGCCGTACTTCGTGAAAATCACGAGAAAATCCGATTGAAAGAATTTTCCGACGCTTTCCCGACCGTAGCTCGGAAAAACGTCGAAATTGGAAAAATGTTAAGAAGACAAAATTAAAGCTATGAAAATTCTCAACAAAAAAAGTTATATAAGCTTTTCCCGGAAAACCTCACGTTTGGTCGGAAAATGGAGGGTAAAGAAAAAAAATATGAAAAATTATTTCCTAAATAACTCTCCGTGAGCCCCTTTTTTAAATGTAGTTGATTTAAGGCGTTGTCAAGAACTCACAAAATTTTTAGATAGAGCAACAGTGAACGAACTCTCACCATTAAGAACTAGAAATCAAACAAATACCTAGAATGATTCATATTGTACAATTTGTCCTTCTCCACTAAGCCCAGCAAGAAAAGCGGGCTTCTGCACGTCAACTCCGTCATTGCACGAAAGAAGGTCTCACAAAACCATTCTCTACCATCTTTGCGTCTATAGGTAACTGTATGACATTACGCTTTTATGGGCCTTTCCACTGTATAAATCTGGATACCCATATTTGTACACTAGTTCGCTTGAACAGATTCAGGAGGCTGTGTAATGGATTGTCGCCTAGCTTTGACTGATAGACTTATCACGAGGCACTCAAAGCACATGAACAGCAGGCACATCCAATGTAGCTCACCGCCCTTTCTATCCTCCATAAATGGCGTCCGACAATCTAGCCAACAAGTGTTCTGACATTCTAGCCAACTAGTGCAGGACAAGTTCCCTGACAACCGTTACATCAACCAAACAATTTCTTAAACGCATGAAAAGATAAAGTTCAGGCCAAAAAGTGTCCTGACCTCAAGCTAAAAACTGTCCTGACATGAAGCTAACAAGTGCCCTGTAATATTTTTACTGAGTTCCAACAATTTCTTAGCAGCGTTAAGAGACGGCACGGGAAGGTATCGCTAACGTCCCGATTAAAAATAATTTAATTGGTTAATTTTCTTACAAGCACGCACGCGCCCGCAGCTAGCACGCATAGCGAACAAATAGGCATGCTACAGAAGTATGCACGCTCCTGCCACATGCATGCATGCTCCGGCCACAGCCATGCCCTCTGCCCTGGTGTAATAAAAAGAAAACGGGTAAGGGTCTTATTTTTACTCAAACGTGCATGCTGGCTGCGGGCGTCGAGCAGGTTAGTGCGTACTAGCATGCAGCAGGCTAGGTACGTGCGAGTTTCATTCTTTACGTTCGTGTTTCATAGTGGACCATGCCGGACGTGTGCCTTTAGTGTTCGATATATTTCATCAAAGACTGGATCACAGATGGTCATCTTCACCTAGCTAGTTTGTGGCGGCTAGGTGCAGTGTAAGAGTGCGTCTTGGTTAGGGAGTATACCTTTTCACTGATTTCAAAGACTAGGGACAAAATCAAGAGTTGCCCTGTAACGAACCACGTTCGTTACTAAGAACCCTCTCTTAGAAAAATACTAAAGTAACCCGTTTCAACTCTAGAAGTCATTTCCTAACAAAGCTTTAGGAAAAATAAATATTTACTCAGAAGGCTGGGTGATTCTCCTTTGAAAGCTCACTTCAAAGCGTTAAAGCTTCCTACGACGACAAGCTTTCCGGCTATAAAATAAACGGCTTCACCAGGATAAAATTCAGTCTTTAATCAGGCTCGTTCCGGAGAGGTCACCTTCTCCAGTCCTAGACCGTGTCGTGGTGTACGATCCGGCACGGTCACACTCTACACCTGAGGAATGTTGCCGAGGCCTTGTCGTGGTGTACGATCCGACTATGTGCCGAAGTAGCGATTCCTCTACCGTGTCGTGGTGTACGATCCGGCACGGTTACACTATACATACTACACACAATACACATTACCGGAGGAATGTTGCCGAGGCCTTGTCGTGGTGCACGATCCGACTATGTGCCGAAGTAGTGATTTCTCTACCGTGTCGTGGTGTACGATCCGGCACGGTTAGACTACAGACAAAACACCTACCGACCGCATACCGACCGACTACCGAATACCTGAGGAATGTTTCCTGGACCGATGTCGTGGTGTATGATCCGACATTGTTCCCGGCAGCATTTCCTATACCAGTGCCGCGGTATGACCAGATACAAGACCGACCACATACCGAACACACACACCCACACACATCCTGCTAGACCACTGACCCCAGCTTACGCACCTGCAGAATAAGTAATGAGTAGATAGTTGCTTAGCAATAAATTAGTAAGAAACATGTATTGTAGAGGCATACCGTAGTTAATTACTTAGATAGATATAACTATAAAAAAACCTGTAAACATGTATCCCGTATTTACTTAGATTTAAGAGACCTAAATTGTTAGTGCATTAGAAATATTTTGAATAAATAAAAATGTTATTTTGTAAAAAGGTGTTTGTTCTCACACGACCTTGGACAACTCGAGAGCTCCCGGCAACCCTCCCTTAAAAAAGGAGGTTAGAGAACACAACCAGACGAAACACCACTACAGCCCCCTTGAGAATACCAAGCTCATCAAAGATGCGTCTTTCGTCTTCCATTTCTCAAGCCTAGTCATGATTGCTTCGTAGTTTTTATTTTTTTACATTTTAGTTCATTTTAAAATAAAAACGTATTGTTAAGAAGTGCTTGTAATATCAAAACGATATAGGTTGTGTATTATAGTTGTCTAATGTATCGTTTTCAACTTAATGTAATTTTTTAAAGAGATTTCGAGGAAGAATTTGATCGAAAATTTGATTTGGAAAATTTGTTGAATATTTCCTTTACTTTAATGGTGATGTATGGAAAATGGAATGAGATCCACTAAAACTGAGAGAATTACGCATTCTTCTTTCTAAGAACTAAAAATACTTTCAAAGCTTACAACAATATTTACAAAACAGTTCCACAACAAGAACAGATCGTTCCAACATTATCAGCAAAATAAAATCAGCTCAGATAATATTCCAAGAAGTGCTTCTTCCTTTAAGCCAGCTCGATCCTGTCTGTCACAAATTGCAAAGATGATAGCAAAACCAAAGTGTATCGTCGGGCCTCTTCCGTAAGTAAACTAGAATATATTTCAAACTCGTATATACTTTCATTAGTGGAAGATAAATTACGTTAATCTCGATGTGTAAATATTTGGCCATACATTATTCTAGCTACCACTCAGCACCCCTATACCAGGAGCAAAGTTAATTTATATTGATTAGGGGTAATATATTTTCAATCTGCACTCGGAGCGGGATTTGTAGTCTTTGCGCAGTTTTGCCATCACAAAATACACACAGGCCGATATATATATGTACATTCGCATCGCAAGGACACGCCAGGATATACAGTATATTTATATAGCACGTAGCGCAACTAGGAAGGAATTCCCGATAGTGCATTGTATTTGCCAAGTCTACCGTGTGATACCTTCCTTCCCTGCTGACTTTACTTTGTTATGGGGCTATGTAGGTGGAGGTTGTGTGCGAAGTAAGAACTTGCCGCTTTCTCTATTTTCCCTTTTTTTTTGTATAAATCGTAGTCCATCAATTATTGGGGGGCCTGATATCTACGAAAACGAACAACTTTGCAGACAGTTTCTACATGTGTACACATGCCCACGGCTCGCTCTCTATACTTTCTCCAAAAGTCCTGCCGCCTAGGGGCAACTAGCCAGGAGTAGTGTGCAGCATGATGAAAACTTTCCAAACTATTGAACACTTGCTTGCTGGCTTGCTCTGTGGGTGGGAAGCGCAACATCGTATACAGGATTGGAATCGTGCTGGACCTGAAATTTTGGAGAGTAGATTTTGAATCTATGTGATGCTAGTGGAGTACAACAAAACGGGCTAACATTATCCTTGCTGAAGAGTCAACAACGTGCGATATAAATTGCCTTTCCATCGATACTATGGATGAATTAACCTTGACAGGGGAGCGCTGAGTGACAGAATAATGTATGGCAAATATTTGTCCATTCACGGAGCTTGGCTGTTGCTAGAGCTTGGGTTTTTGGATGAAACGGGATTCTGGCGTAAAATTTATTGACTCTAGACGATAGTCTAGAGAGGTGAAAATCCTTAAATTACAAATAGCAGATACTTAATTAACAGGCAGGTGTTAATATTGTTGGTATTAAAACTAGATAGAAGTGGTTTTTATTGCTTCTATGTAAAGGAAAACCTATATGTTGTTGAATGTTCAAATGTTTAGATAACTTTAGTTCAAGGTTTATTAGATGCACATTGATTACTTTTCTTTACTTTTCTTCAGTCATCGAGCCAATTAATAAGTGTTTACAACTTTTGTAGTCACGTGTTGTTGGGCCAGGATATGCGAAGTTCAATTGAACCTTGAACCTGATTGAGACCCTATTTTTTCCATAGTAGTAAATCCAGTGCCAAGTCAGCGAATGGCGTATGAAATAATCTTGTTGAAATGACATATTGTTCAAACCTGTTTAGTCGAACAGTTGCAGGAGCTCGGAAATACTGACTATGAAAGGTGGTTCAACAGTCGAGTTGGTCTATATACAAACGAATTACTAGGTTGTCGAAAGCTTGACAAGGGAGAAGTAGGTGGAGCGGGCGGATGAGTGCGCTAATCTTGTGTTACTGGTATAAGATTGCCGTAATGGCAAGAGAGCGTTTATTTCGAGGAAATAGTCGCTATGATAATAGTGATAAAATTTTGTCAGTGCGGCTGCTTTTCGACGATGGCTCAAGGGGTTGATGATGGATCAAAAGGCGTCGTCACCGATGTTTTAGGTACCTTTTTGTACTTTATCTAGCCATGCCGAGGTGGTTTTCGAAGCGCTGCTCCAAATAAGAGGTGTATTTGATATGAGGCCATGCAACGATCTCTAGTCGAAACTATTGTAGAGAAGCGTCTTACTCCATCGGTACGTACGCAATATTACTACGAGGCTAAATTCGGTAGCTCGAAATTAGTTTGCGACTACTAAAGCATCGTTTATAAACTGGATATTCTCAATCGGGTAGCCCTTGATTTTGTCTCGGGTGACAGAGCTTTGAAAGCAGTGCAGAAGTGCATTCCCTGACTAACCAGGGTGCTATTTGCATCGAGGTGGCATAACGTAGTGAAATGAAAATATACCGAAATCTAGCATGGTCAACTATAAGCGGTTTGTTCTTGTGTGTTTTAGTAAAGCGATCCAGATGGCAAAATCGAATCGTCGTCATTTCCTTGTGGTGCCCTTGGATAACGACTAAAGTAGGGAGGGAGCACAGTCCTCAAAGTTTACCAACCTAAGATGTAAAGTTATCGTGTCAAGTGTTTCATGGCAGTGGATACTTTTTGCACTATTGTTTAGTGGCCTTCTGGATACCGGACAAATCTAGTTGCATGATTCATTATCCTGATATGGAGGCTCGTTCAGGATAGGCTTACTATTCGATACTATACTAATGGGACTTCTACTATGTGGGCCAATTGTTTTGCATTCATCGGTCTGGAACCTTCTATTGGGACATCCACCAGGTCCGAGAAAATGGCCCTTGCTGATCAGACCTGAATGAAACACATCGAACTCTGGATTGGGCAACTTTAAGCCTGCGTCACTCACATTTTCAATAGATACCACTGACAAAGTCATATTTCCGCTTCAATGGTAAAAAGCAAAACTTATCGCACTTTCTAAATGCAAATCCCCGAAAGGCCCAGCTGATTATCGTCCAATATGTTTCTTAGAAAAAATACTGGAAAAACTAATTAATCGTAGGGCACTGTGAAACATGGTCTCTGTTGTCGCATGCACAGTCTGGTACTGGTCTCCGTAAAAGGAATAGTTGTGAAATAGAGTCTCACGAGATGCAACACTAGTGTTGCAACTCTCGCACTATCGCATGCGAGATAAGACAACACGCGAGACAACAGCTTCTGCCCCATGGCGAGAGTAGCGCGACAGTAAAAAAATCCTAGTCTCGCCGAGACAACACTATCGAATGCGAGACTGTCGCGCTCTCGCTCGATCTCGCGGGATTTCCCAGTAGGTTATTTTTTTCCCGGATCGTTGCGGGATATCCGGATTATATAGAAATTAGAGTTTTATATTTTCGTCTGTAATATTTTTATGAGCTGGACAACCCCAGTCTTCCAGAGTTTAAAGATGCCAGTAAATCCCCAACGCTCCGGCGAGAGCGCGAGTGCACCCTTCTAAACATCCCATTGTCTCATCGAGAGAAGTGTCCCTAATCTAGTCACACTACTCTCACGGAGACACTGGGTGGTGTGAATAAAAACTAAGTGAATACTCTGAGTGGATTCTCTTGAGACGGGTATGTCGTATAGAGTGAACACTAATTAGGAGGGAATAAAAATTCACTTAAATGTTAATTTTATGTTAAATTTTTTTTTTGCATTTAATTTTTTTTTTCTATCTACGGAAAGATATTATTTTTCAATGTATTTTTTATTCTGTTAGATTTAGGGGTGGGATCAAAATAAATTTCCTAAATTTTTTAATAATATTTCAACAATTTTTAAATCTTTTTTCATATTCAACTTTAATTTTACCCCCTTAAAGGAACAAACACATTGTCACAGAGGTCGTGACGGCAGCCGCCTGAGAAGGAATTTCCCATACATTTAAATTCTCCGCAGGGCAAAAACGTAGGGTGGGGGAGGTCGAGAGTGCAACACTAGCTCTCGTGAGAGTAACGCGATACTATCGCGACACAACACTAAAATATCACTGTTGCACTGAGGTGCGAGACAAGACAAAAGTGGTCTCACTCTCGCGCAGCGAGATCGAGACCGCGGCCGACTGTTGTCTTGTCTCGCTCTCGTGAAACTCTATTGTGAAACAACACTGTTGAAGGTGACCACCAACCTGCGGATGGCTCTTGATTCTGATGACATTGCTTTTCTTATGCTTCTTGACTTCAGCAAAGCTTTTGACAGTGTTTTTGTTAGCCATAAGCTTCTAGAAATTAAACTAATAGACCACATCCTCAGCCGCCTCTATAATTCGGGACTACTTACCTAATAGATCTCGCAACGTTTAGCTACAAAATTCAATTTCGGATACATTACCAATCACGCGTGGTATTCCGCAAGGCTCCATATTACGACCGTTGCTCTTCTGCATGTATATAAATGGCCTCAGCAGTATCGTAACAGATTGTAAACTGCACATGAATGCAGAATGTCTAAAATATATGGTAGTTTGCGACGCCTTCCGTTCTGCCCACAGGTACTCTTTAAAGTTAATTAAAACTCTAATTTTGCCGCAGTTCACTTACGCTAGCCTAATCTTTCCTTCCCTTGATGCGTCATGCCGTAATAAACTCAATGATACCTTCAATAATTGTACAAGGTTTGTCTGTTTTTTTTTATGTGGAAAAGTCTAAGCTTAGGTTTCAGCCTTGTCCGTCATGTCGTTTGTACTTCTGGCAGTAGGTAAGCTTAGCTCGAAGATAGAAAAAGGATATGGCATGTTAAGGGTACTATTGGATGATGTTGGACGATGGTTGGAATTAATCATAAGAACTCATATTGAAAAACTCTTTCTTTACCTATTCGTGGAGTGTATACTTAGCATTTTTCTTGGCGTGAGTAATCAGACCTCACAAGATAGTCCCCTTTATACCATATGACGTGCCATACCGTAACCGTAGGTACCGAAGGTCTCATTTTGGTGCTGAAACTTGAAATTTTTCCCATTGGCCTTTGACGGGCATATAATGATCTAAAGAAAGACTTTCTTTGCAACATTCTCAGTACGAAAATTCCAGTTGAGTCACTAATCTCGAATGATTCCTAGATATTTGACATATTGTGAAACGAAATGAACTTGAATATCTAGCTTTCTATTTCTGCTGAAAGGCACCATGAGTTTCCCATTTTGATAACAAACATAATATTTTAAGAGGGTTCTTGGTACAGGAGACTAGGCATTGTCAAGTCATTACATATCAAAACAGGGTCATCGACATATTCCTGTTAATTAAAGCCAGAGCATGACTACATCGTTAGGAGCTTGGGAACATTAAAAAGGAAATTGTACTGTCTGGGTCCCTCTAGGCTATAGACAACTCCCAACTCAAAATACAGACAATCCATCCAATCCATTCTATAGGTCATTGGAGGAGAGGCACCTATTATGAATGTACATAGAATTACCTCTTGTGCCTTTAGAAGCCTCTCAATTTTATTGGTGAGGCTATGGCTGGCTGTTTCGGAGGATTTACCCTTTCGATAGCTCTGTCGGTTTATATAGAAACCTGCAAATTTGATTTGAAAATAATTCACCCTTTTCCATCCCGAATTTCGACCACTTGGTAATATTTCTGATGGACCAGAAGTCTAACAAGTTTGTTCGTAGATTAGGTAAGCTTCAGATTCATCAGCTAACAAATATAGGATGTAACTGAGCTCTTCAGGTTAGGTTTGTATATTTTTGTTACAATCATAAATATCACAGCAAATCCCAGCGAGCTTTCACCACTCGAAAAGTAATCCAGGCAAGAAAGTTATCAAATGGCTCAATTCTGGTACATCATCATATACAATATAAAGTCAAAAAAGAAAGCTTTTCTTATAGCACAAAACCTTAAAAAAATCTCCCCAAAAATACTGAAAATTTGTCCCTCTGATACGTGATGAAAAATTGCTTCCTGTGAAGCCAAGATTTCGAGTAAATTGACTGGACTTAAGGTTAAGCCAGCATCATGTCAGGGCCTAATCTTATTCAAACATATGTCGTATGCCATACCAGAGTGTGTCCCGGACCATCTTCTAATGGTGACCCTGGGTGATGCCTGTCCACAGGATCAGGTTTCAGATTTTGATCCCCAAAATTTACAACAAATCAGTGGGCTTATGAGAATGTACTATAGTGTTATCAATGTATATGTATATATATATATATATATGGACAACGAACGACGGACGACGGACGGGCACAAAAGGACATCCATGGTCGATTACTTCCCTTCATTTTAAGCACAATCTACAATGTTGAAGTATATACGACGACACGAGAATAGATGATTTTCCTACTTCCGATTCGATGACAAAAGACTAGAAGGGCTGCAAAATGACATCTCATCACGGCCACAAATAAAAGGGGTTAATGGACCGTGTACAATAAAAACAAACCCACCCACACGTGCTCCTATTGACGCACGTAGATAACATTGACCCTCATAATGGAGTCCTGTTCCTGTAATTATTATTAAATGGACAACGTAATGAGATTTATCGATATCTAATTGCTACGACAGCAGCTGCAAATGATAGAAAGTTAGGTGAGAATTTCTGGAAGTGACTTGCAAATGTTTTTTCTATTTTTTGGGGGTTTTTAAATTGAAATGCAGGGAAACAATTGTGAAGTAGTTGAGGGTATTGATCGGGTAAGCCTTTTTGGAAACAATAAACATCGAAAAATTCGGGACAGAGAATGACTGTGTGCTGTGTGATTCGTCCCCTAAATTGATATGTGTTTGGCACTTTGAAACTTGATACAAAGGGCGTAGCGACAATTTGCTAAGGTACGTCAACTGCTAATGGGTTTAAGTCGACATACCGCTTTCTGATGAAAAGGGTATTCTGCTACCATCAGCAAATAAAATCCAAGGATAAATTCATGCTGCTATATTTTTTTAGCTACATGCGCAGTGGAATAAAGTCGTTTAAGCATGTATTCCCACTGGGTAGATCCTACTAATGCCGTCGATTTTTGACCAAATTATTCAGTGGTTTAATATTTGGCAGCTGCCGTGTGAGCCTTTGTTTGAGATTGCATTTGGTCAGAAGATTTTTGTATCCTTCTGAAGCAGTGATGAGCAACTTCACCCCTTGGGAGCCACACGATCTCTCCAACCCTTCTATCCTGGGTGAAGCTGTTGAAGAAGCTGGCGGTAACCCTTGCGTTCGAACTCTTGGATTTTGTACTAGTTCAGGAATACTAACTGGAGAAGATTGTTCCCCAGCCGTGCTGTTCTATTTACAAACGAACTCCTAGACAGTAATGTTCGCGAAAAGAAGTGATGCACAGCGCTGAGTAATCGTGTCGAAACGATGCACAGTGAGGCAAAATGCCAAAAAGCTGGCCAAAAGTCGAAAAATCGAAGTTCGAAGTAGGAGACCCCTGCCACACATTAAACCGGTTTATGGCGGTCAGGTGTCGTTTTTCTCTTCGCAGGATCAATACAAAAGTGACCGTTGCAGCAAGTGATTGTGAGAATTTTTAAGCCCTTGTCGAAGCTGCTATTTGTTGTGCTTATTATTTTACAGTGGTAAAAGTTATTTATTTAACAAAACCTGGATTCTTTTCCTCAAGGTATCTAGAAAACATTTCTATAAGCAATATTGTCTATTTTAATACCTGTGAAATTAATTAATTAATGAAAGAGAGTAAATTTTTTATTATTTTTGCTTAAAAATCTTTTGTTAAAGAAGCCCTACAAAAAAAGTCTCGCTAGGTCCCGCTTCAAATTTTTTTAATATATTCCTTAAACATTTCTACACAAAATACAAACAACAAAAATTGAGACTTTTTGCGATCTTTTAGTCGGTGGACGTTTTTATTTAAAAAGTGCATAATTTTATGGTTTATTACCTTCCCTTATTTGTGTATAATTTTTCGGAATGTTCTTTTATTTGTTGAGTATAGGAAAATTAAGTCGAAAAAAGCGAAATAGCGGAAATGATTGGGTATAGGCTAAAATGAATGTGGCAGAGAGCTTCCTTTTAGGGGTTATAAAGTCTACCGATTTTCTACCCTTTATCTAGGAGTTTTAGGGTCAAAATATCAGTTTTTTTGCAAATACATGTTAAATGGTAAGTGTTATCATAAAATAGTGTTTAAAAAATTTGTATAATATATTATACTATTATTTGCAAAAAAAAATGTTCTGAATTTTCCGTTTTAATGATTTTAAATACTCGTATCCACTTATTTGCGACTTTTAAAGATCATCAATAAATCAAATAAATCCTTTGTTGGCCACATGGTTAATATTTTCAGTAGCTGGTCTGGTAGCTCTAGATATCTCCAAGGCTTTCGATAGAGTTTGGCACCCAGCCCTGTTAGCTAAACTCAAAGCTATTGGAGTTGACTCACTTCTACAGAAGTGGATTGAGAGTTTCCTTTCTGGCCGTTCAATCAAAGTAGTATTGGATGGCGTCAAATCTGCAACCTACCCGATCTCTGCGGGGGTCCCCCAGGGGTCAATTTTATCACCGGCCCTATTTCTCATATTTATAAATGACCTTCTTTCAATCCCCTCCAACCCACTTCTCAGCTTCGCTGACGACGGTACTCTACGTTACTCGTACAGCGTCGATACAAGACAGACTCATGCCAGATCCTGTCTTGATGATCGCGAACTAATGTCCAAGTCGATTAATAACGACATTAAACTGATTCTAAAGTGGGGAGAGAAGAATCGTGTTGAATTCAACTCCGACAAAACCAAGTACTGTCTTATCTCCAAAAAGAAGTTCAACACCTCTCCACCTTTGAAAGTGGGTGAAGTTCAACTAATGGCCGACCCATCCCTACACATCTTAGGCGTGACATTAGCCAAAGATTTGCGATGGAATGACCACATATTCCAAATCGCCAAACAAGGATCTCAGTGCTTGGGATTTCTTAAGAGGTGCAAGTTTCTCCTCCAGCCATCGGCCCGTGCTGTTATTTATAAATCCTACATTCGGCCTCTTCTCGAATATAACTCCATCGTTTGGGGCGGCGCTCCAATAACCACCTTGGCATGGTTAGATAAGGTCCAAAAAAGGGCCCTTAAACTAATTGATGGCGACACCATTTGCCCCACCATCGACCCCTTGAGCCACCGTAGGAATGTAGCTGCACCGACAAAATTTTATCGCTACTATCATAGTGACTGTTCCTCCGAGATAAAAGCTCTCCTGCCTCCACGGCAATCCTATACCCGCAACACCAGATTAGCCCACTCGTCTCATTCCCTCCACCTGCAACTCCCCCTTTCACGCACTCAGCAAGATATGAATTCGTTTGTAAATAGAACAACTCGACTGTGGAATAATCTCTCGCAGTCAGTATTTCCGAGCTCCTACAACATCCAAGAGTTCAAACGCAGGGTTCATCACCACCTTCTTCAATACCCCCCCGTACCTTTTAACCCTTAACCTATACCCCCCACCCCTCCCCCGTACTAAGCTTACTGCTAGACACTGCACCATGACGTGACAAATGACATGACGGACTGGTAGTACAAAGGGTGACTCCTGAGCTTAGCACTGTCACATAAAAAAGAAAAAAAAAATATCCATTCAAGAGCTGCATGAGATCGTAACTCACTTCCCCAAGTCCCCTTGCTAGTCATCTCTTAACGTTTTGGGTAAGTCTGTGAGTCCACCGATCCTTAACAGACTTCTCTTCTAACTTAGTCTGGATCATAGACGATCATTCCCGTCTCGCTCTTCTGCTGCTAGTCGTCCAGTTTAACACTGATGGCCATACTGGCGCTGCGTATTGTTGGAATGAGCTAAACACTCTCGTCACCAGGAGGCGACGAATCTGTCTAGAGCCTCCTATGTTGGGCAAACAGAGTGGTTGCTTTATCTCCCAAGCCCTCCAATGGTACTTTAAATCTCAGCCACCGGCTGTTTAAAATGGTGCCCTTGTCACTGGACTGGTTTCACTAGCATAAACCTAATAATTTTTAATACATCTGGTTAACATATCTCATAATTAAATATTAGCTAGAAATTATACAAACTCCTGCATAAATTAATAATTAATGCATCCTGACCCCCATCCTTTTATATCAATGTAAAAAACCATCTTAACATATCATTAAGGATATCAACGATATATCCCACGGATCTAACAGAAACTCCTTTACTAACCACATTATAATTGAAAGAAAAAAATGAAATGAAAAATGGTTCAGAAAAAGGATTTTGAACAACAAAAAAAAAGAAAAAAGCAGCAGTGGCATTATGTCAAACACGTGTCCCTTTCACAAACTAACACAAGCCATCCAACTAGGATCATTATTTCAGCTTAATGTTTGCCGTGGCTCCATATGCATGCTCCTTTCTAATTTGATTGTGTGTTACCCTTCTCGGTAGGGCACCGACTAATTACTGCAATCCGCCATGCTACGATGCATCTTGGTGCCATTTAAAACACTCCTGTCTGCAGCCCTTAATCAGATATCCTGCGACCTCCAGACATTTCTGACTTTTATTCTCATTGTAGTGTGAAGCAGGACTTTATTTACGACTAACTTATGGTAATTTTCGGTTATGAAACGGCCGTGAAAAGTGTTCGTCTGCCACGAGAATGTTGTTAAATAAATAATAATAATGTGCGACCTTGAAATATTGTGTGTTTTTTTGGTTTGGTTGGTTGGTATAGGGTTACATGAAGGTGGTGGGCCTGGGGTATGTATAGAACAAAGTGTATTTGGAGATGCTTTAGAAAGATAGGTTTATTTTTTTTACTATAATCGTGTGTTCAGTCAATAAAACAACTTGTGCAGTTGTCCTTAATAGCTGCAGAAAGGAGATGTGCCTAGGTTTTGTGCAGTCGATCGAATATTACCATTACACGCTGCTCCAGAATATAGTATAATTCCTGCCTCCGCAGACCGCTATAATATCCGAGTCTTCTGGTGGACCCAGAGAATGTATCTGTGGTAAACGCAGAGAGAGTCTGGAGGCTTCAAAAAAGGGAGCTTAGATGGACGGCATACCCAACAAACCGGTGAGGCTAGCAGCTATCATAGTCCCCTACAGGTTTGCAGAAATCCTCCCAGAGCGATTGAAACAACCAAAACTCGTGCTCTTATCAAACCCGAATAAGCCATTAGGATCCCATCGCTTTATAGACCGATATGTCTCCTAAGCTGCATAGCAATAGTTTTCAATAGGGTGATATATAACAGAATTCTACCTAGCGTCGAAAGTTAAGAAGGCCTGTCGGACAAATAATTCGCCTTTAGAAATGCAAGGTAAACGATTGATGCAGTCAACATGGTGGTGGGCATGGCAAGATCTGCCATAGAGCCACACAACATGCGGCGTTTCACATAGTTCCATCCTGACCCTCTCCTGTGGATCACAATATATAAAGATTCGCCTCCCAAAAGGATTAATTGCGATCAGGTTCGTGGATGATATCGGGATAGTGGTCATAGGATGACGTTTCGATGAGATCGATTTTGCGGGAATGAAAGAAGATTAAAACGAAGCTAGAGAGCGCTGATCACCAAACGAAGAAACATTCTATAATAAATAATAATAATAATAATAGAGTTTCCCTTCTTATGCAGAAGGCGCACTTCTCAGCTGGGCTGAGAAACATTTACCACGACCACGTGGGCTCGGCTGAGACATGCAAACATATAGAAATAAATATAAGTACTAAAACACACCAAGGTACACCAAGGACTCACGTCACATTAAGAAGACTCTTTTTGAGAGCCTCTTCACTTGTAAGCATGCTAAAAACCCTAATATTTCTATTAACGTTAATAAGCATGCGATTAACAGGTTCGTACTTGCCATAATTGGTATTAGAGGAGTTAGTATGCAGGAGAGGTACACCCCTCAAGCTATAATTACTCACTCTGAATGCCACTTGGCTTCGTAAGAAACCTGAGTCTACCTTGTCATTTAGTAGCCGATGAACAAATATGACGTCAGCAACTTCACGACGTTTATGAAGGGAGCTTAAGTTGAGTAGTTTAAGCCTGTTTTCATAAGGCGGAAGGATGCGTGGGTCATCCCAAGGGAGATGACTGAGTACGAAACGTACGAATTTTCTTTGAACCGATTCGACTCTTCCAACTTGGGAGGAGTATTGAGGAGACCATACCTGGAAGGCGTATTCGAATAAAGGCCTCACTAAGGATATGTACAAATGCTTAGTGATGAGGGGGCTGTTGAATTCCTTAGACCACCTTTTCATAAAACCTAGGACTGAACTGCCCTTGGAGGAAATATAATTAATGTGGATGGAAAAATCCATCTTACTTTCAAACCTGACCCCCAGATCGATCACAGAGTTAACTCGGGAAAGTGTGTTGTTAAGGAAAGTGTAGTCATAAGTCAGTGGACCACGTTTCCTGCAAAAAGTCATGACCTCACACTTACTAATATTGAGTACCAGGTTGTTGTTGGAACACCAAGAATAGAATGTCTTCAGGTCAACTTGTAAAAGTTTGCAATCCTCAATACTTCTTACATAACGGTAGAGTTTAATGTCATCAGCGTAAATAAGGATTTGACAGTTCTTTAACAAGGCAACAATGTCATCAATTGAAAGAATAAAAAGACGAGGGCCGAGGTGACTACCTTGCGGAACTCCAGATGACGCTTCGATGTTTCTAGATTTAGTCCCGCGGAATAAAACCTGGTAAGTTCTGTCGGCTAAGTACGACTGGAACCATACAATAAGGGCAGATGGAAAGCCTAATTTTTTCAGTTTGAGAGCTATAATAGAGTGGGAGAGCTTGTCAAAAGCCTTACTGAAGTCAGTGTAAACACAGTCGGTTTGGCAGCCGCTAACAAAGCCTCGAACTGTGTGAGAAGAGAACTCAAGTAGATTAGTAGTAGTAGAACGAGCTGCAAGAAAACCATGTTGATTAGTTGAGATAAGTCTCTTGCAGATTGGGGCGATAGCAGAATAAATAATAGATTCGAAAAGTTTTGGGATACAGGATAGTTTCGCAATAGGTCTATAATTAGATATTTCGTTCTTACTACCCTTTTTATGAACGGGGACTATAAAAGAATTCTTCCATAATGTTGGGAAGCACCCTGTAATTAGGGATTTTTGAAATAAACACAGAAGAGGAGACAGAAGGGCCTCTGCACAGGATTTTAGAATAGCAGGAGGAATACCGTCAGGACCGGACGAGAAATCATGTGGGAGTTCATTAATATGTTTCAGGATTTCATCCTTAGTTATAGATATAGAGAAGTTTTGAGACATCTGTATCGGATTAATATGTCGGAAATTGTTTTCGTCGGGTTGAAAAACAGGAGACGAGAAAGATTTGAGGAAAAACGATGCAAACATGTCGCAAATCTCGGATGGATTGGTACTGAAAGAGTTCTCATGTTGCATGGTGTTAGGGTAATTATCAGTTTTTTTCTTGGTGTTAATGAATTTAAAGAATGTTCTCGGATCACCATACAGTTTATCTTTCATATCACTGAGGTATTCATTATAGAGAGTTTCCGAGAGTGCATGGAAATGGTCATAGTAATTGACAAATGCAGAGAAACTCGCAGTGTCTTTCCTCTTCAGGTAGTTTTTCCAGAGTTTATTCTTCTGGTTTTTGGTTTGCCTCAATTCATTATTGTACCAGGGTGGAGATGACCTAGATAACTTTAGAGGCTCAATCGCTCAATGGGTACACAGGATGCAAAGGTTTCGTACAAGACGGAATAAAATCTCGTTACATCGTCATCCAACTCATCTGAGGAAAGCAACCTGTCGAAATCGATGGAGGAGAGCTTGGATGAGAGTTCATTGAGATTGGCCTTTTTAAAATTAAAGGCAAATGTTGACTCCCCCGGGATTGGCTTATCGTCGAAGGCAGAGCAATAATTAAGTAGGAGTGGAGGGTGATAATTGTCGACAGGCAACAAGACTATCGAACTGGGCTCAACGGTCATGTTGTCTGAGTTGTCTCGGTAAGGATTTAGGTAGAGGAACAGATTATTCACTCAACTGGGAGAGATGATTTAAGATAGTCGATTACATGTTTGGCTTCTTCAACCCATCAGATACAGCTGGGGGTGTCGTATTAAATTCCCACTCTTGCCTCATCTTTCTCCAACATCCACTGCCCTTTGATGATTGACATAACTCTTCTGATGTCCTTCTCTGGCAACACAAAAGGTCACGTGATCACTGCAGGATGTAGTCACACCAAAGTCTTACTAATCTTGGAAAATGGTTTTAAGCACCTCCATTCGGGGTTGGCCATTGACAGGAAGTGAATGGCTAGTAAGACCATTTTCTGTATATTTGGCACTTTAATTAAGCAACAGCCCATCCCTTTATACCAACTAATATAAAAAGCCATCTTAACATATCATTAAGAATATCAGCCAAATATCCCACGAACCTAACAGAAACTCCGCTTTTAATGTAAAATACGATAGCTCAAAGTTATAACTCTCTGTTCTGTTCAACTAGTTTTAAAATGCGACATCGCACACCAACCTCTAGTCGGAAACATAGCAAAGGGTTCAAGTATATATCGATCTTATCGAGATGCTTTTCTGTAATTGCGACTCGAATGTTATCTGGCGAAAGAAGAGAGATCATTTATCATATTAGACGTTGCTTGAGCTCACAATTATATATGATTATCAACATTTTAGGGTCCATAATATATCCATCTTAGGGTATGCTGCTAGTTATCTTGTGCCCTTTTGGCCCTGCATCTGAGTTGCAGTATGCTACGTGTTTACTATGAAGTCGATAAGGCAGTGCGTCAGACACTTCGGGATATACATATAAGTTAACTAGCTTGGACTCTTATACCCCACATCATTTAATTCAAATTATTTTTTACATTGGAGTGCTATCATTGCGATTCATCTATTGTCCTCGTTTGCGATTCTTACCAGACTGAGGTGTCGACCTACGCTTTCAATAAGACCTACATACTTGTTAAGCCTACTTCCATTTCATCGCTTTGGAATAATCTATTAAAGATTACCTGTTCGAAAAGTACATGAAGTATTTTACTAGGTGTCTAATCTATGTTAATGCTTCTGTCAACTGACGCTTCCTTGTCCAGTTGGTTCATTTTGACTAACTAATATTGGAATACGTCATCGTGTTAAGGACGGAAAACCTATAAAAACTTATCAAATTAAGGTTAAAGCTATTGAGTTGTAAACTTTACTATATACTCCACCAACTCTAGAAAATTTATTATGCACAATCATATCCTGAAAGTGCTTCAAGAAGTTTCTAGAACTTTGAATCTAGAGTAAGTCATTTCCACATCCTTTATACAATTAATTTGAAGTTAAATCGACACATAAGGACTTTTATGCAGTCACAACATTAACTTGCTGATTTGTGGTCTGTACTCGCAATCATTTCAACAGTCAACACAACACACAACACATGCATATGCTCTCTTCACCTCTCATTATTTTGCATAACAAAATTTCATTCAACTCTCATTCCAATATAACCACTTTGCTATGTTCTGCAGATGCTGAAAGTGTCAACTTCTTGTGGCCGAACATCCTCTCCTCCATCCAGGCTGCCGGCATTACGTGCTACTAAGGCAATGGGAAATCCTTCTCCTCTAGAATACCAGAAATAGCACGGCAGACACATGTCAGAACATAGTTCGGCGGTTGGAATAGTTTCTGAAACACCAGTACAAACATTGCTGGTTTTCGAATCAAAGCTGCCGAAGCCAGCAGCGAAGCCGCCTTACAACACAATCGGAGCACAGTGCACAGGGCTGGCAAAATTCAACAGTAGACAATTTGGAATCCGGGTCATGGAGTTATGCTGATGCCAAACAGTTCATAACATTTTGCCGTATTTGTTTGTAATTGCAGTTAGGCAACTCTCCGCCCTGGCCTTGCGACAATTTATTTAACCCCGGTTTCCATTTGAATATTTTTGCATTTTGATGGTCCTCTCCTCGCTGGGGTGTCGGGGGGTAGTTTTATTAGTTTTGCAAATTTCCTCGGCGCGGTGCACAGGGCTCAAGTTTCGTAATGAAAGTTATCGTGGCATTTGGATCTGGGTAAAATGGATTTTATTAGAACGAATTTCCATAAAATGATTGAGTTTAAGTGTTTGCTGGAACTTTCACAATATATTTTTATGGAATTTTTTAAAAACACGCTTTTTGTTTGCTATGCAGTGCTGCATGATTGGATACTGTAATTGGAAATGGCCGGCACATACCACGAGGAAAGGAACAAACTATACTCATTCGACGTGGTAAAATATTGTAGAAAGTAATTAAACTATGCGGTGAAATATGCATCCAAAAGTAGGGAAACCCTATCATATCATATGCGCAAAATTATTTGTAATGTTGTGAATATAACCAGTTCTGTTGCGACTTCCAATAGGAAAGATCAATACATTAATACCAGCTTGGAGTTCTGGGTAAAATGAGCAGTTGAACTAAATCTTTGTGACAACCTAGATAATGCCAAGCTAAAATTAATGCTCGCCCGTTGTAGCCCATTTGGTCTATTGTCTATTTTCATCGGATCAACTCTCCCAGACTTGTCGGTTTATCGTTTGATCAAAACCACTCGATCATCTCTCTGGCTTGTCTTTGTTAGTTTGTCTTTATACCATACAATCAACGCTCCGATGACTCCGTCCAGTCATCAGGCAGAGGAATCAACTCTTCCACTGTCTGACTACAACTGGCTTCCACAGGCATACACCGGCCTTTTATATTGGTGACTTGCTGTGCGTCGCTGTTCTGTTGCGTATTGTGTTTTACAGCGGCTTTGTCTGTTAGAAACAGCTATCGAATAGCGGACAATGTTCTCTGCAGCTTTCAATTTAAGAGATGTGCCTTATCGTTTTTGTTTTTATGTGTTTCCGTTTAGGTTCTTCCGAAGTCTGTAGAAACTAGCTAATATTTAGACTCCACCTAGAAAAACCTGCGTGGGCTCGATTGCGGATCGGACATTCAACTTGGGAGATCGAGCGCAATTACAGATACGATGACAAAGAGCGAAAAAACAACGCCACCACCAGCCAAGAAGATTTGGGCGTGCCTACCGGACCCGCCAATCGGGCGAAAGCTTCTAATGGCATTATCCAACAGATCCTCACAATACCGGACGATATCGATCTAGAAGAGAGCAATTATCGGAGTCTCTATCAAGTAACCGCCGAGATAATCAAAGCCGAAGGTGATGTCATAGCACGCATATAGTATACGGATCGTGCCCCACCGGCGAAGAAGAAAGCGATCGTTGTCCCAATTATGATGAAAGGCCACAATCGGGAATGCAAGAATTCTCTCGGTATTACCCTCCTTTCGATCGTCAGCAAATTATTTACGAAAATCGAGAGCAATCGAGCCCGAAAAAGCACGCTGGATCAAATATTACCAAATATTCGCTCTCCGTCACCTAATGGAAGAAATAACTCGTTGCGGCAAACGAACTGTCGTCGTTTTCATCGATTTCAAACCTGCTTTCGATTGCATTGATTTCAACAGCTTGTGGATAGCCTTGGAAACGGAACAAGTGCCATTGAAAATCATCCAAATTCTCCAAACGTCGTACGATGGCTCAACCAGTAGCGTTCGTATTCGAAGCATCCGAGGAGTTCTCGATTTAAACGGGTGTCCGTCAGGGAGACGTCGCTTCGCCAGTTCTCTTCAACGTTGTGATCGACGCGATTATCGAAAGCTTCGTCTGCGTCGACACGGATGCCAAAGCAATGGACGTCTTATACGACATTTTCCGCATCGCCCAGTCATACGGGTTAAAAATCAATGCGGAAAAGACCAAAGTGCTCACAACGGACGGGTCGAAATCCAGAACAGGTTCCGATGTTCAAATTTTTGAGATCATTGGGTGAGGAAACAAAAGTGGCATCGACGGCCGAACTTCACAGCAACATTTGCTTCGCTTAAGCGGTGCATATGGAAACGAACACATATTACCATCAAAACCAAAGTACGCCTTTATGGAACGTTGATCCCTCCGATTCTTCTTTATGGATCGAAAACGGGGGCACAACTCAAACTGAACGTCAATAAGCTCACGGTCCTCCAAATGCGATGCTTGAGACAGATTCTCGGTGTCTCACCCCGCTATCGCCTTCGAAACGAGACAGCTAGACAAACATGCGATCAGTTTTTTGGACGTGTTTGCTGAATGGATGATAACGGTTTGCCACGTGAACTTCTCTGGTGAAATCCTCCGACAGACTGGAGAATTCAGCAATCGGCACCGAAGAAAATCTGGCTAAAGAATATCGAGGGCGTCTTAAAGAATCAACGATTATCAGTTACCGAGGCTCGATACGTCGTCAAAAATCGTAGAGAATGGAAACGAATAGTGGATGGAGTTCAAGACCCAGCGGCACCGACATCAACGAATCCGTTGTGGGGACGTCTCGCTTGGACCTCCAGCTAACGCATCAAAGAAAAAGTCTTGCACTCAGCCGTTAGATTCATACTGATGGCTACTGTGATAGAAGGTAAAATTGGTTCAGGTTTTGTTACAGATGGCAGCACCTTATTTTGAAGGAGGTAGTTTCGACACGATTCGTGCGGTCCAATCAAGATTGAGTTCCTTTCTTGGACATGAGCTGACGATCAAGCAGAAGTCTGGCATGTGTTTGTATTAGATTTGTAGAGGGTGCAGGAGCAGAATACCGTCGTTATTCATATAAAGATAAGAAAAATATCCGGTATTTAACCCCTGGGAATGGCGACAGTAACATTCGATGATGATTGCTGCAGAATTTAATATAGATTTGTCCATACCTCTATTAAGCTTGAAGACCTCTGTCATAAGATCGTTTCATGTTGTTATACTATCTCCATATTTTACCTCAATTTTTATAAGTTTAAAATGAATAGTAGACAGTGCAGTGAATAGTGTACAATTTGTCGAAGAAAAGGGTATCACACAAGCTTCGCGATCACTAGATGATCACGTCGATCAAAAAATTACACGAAATTTATACTTTACAACATTTATTGAATTTTAAAATCAAATTGAAGCCAACTGCGCTACGAAATTAAATTAATGGATTCCAATGTGAACATTCATTTGTTGTCAAATTAAGGCTTAGTAGGTGGCTTTGGC
Organism: Thereva unica; assembly: GCA_949987705.1. Taxonomy (NCBI): domain Eukaryota; kingdom Metazoa; phylum Arthropoda; class Insecta; order Diptera; family Therevidae; genus Thereva; species Thereva unica. The sequence continues at coordinate 12,379,415 of OX465281.1, read as the reverse complement.
CGCCTTTTGGTATTTTCGGTAGGTGGAGCTGTGGGAAGTGTTGTTGGAGGTGTAGCAGCAGTAGTTGGTGGTGGTGTTGGAGCCTCAGATGGGGGTGGAGTTGGAGGGGTTGGATGACCTGGCTCAGTTGGGGGATATGATGGACCGGTTGGATCAGTTGGACCAGCTGGATCAGTGGTACCAGTTGGATTTGGAGTTGGTGCGGTTGGTGGAGTCGGATCTGGTGTTGGAGCTGACGGTACTGTTGACTCTGTTGGTGGTTCTGTAGGATCTGTGGTTTCTGATGGTGGAGTTACCCATTCATCTTGTGGCACGCACTTTTGTGGCACGAAACTAAACCATGCACCGCCCTGACACGTCAATCGGACATATCGACCTACACTTAAACATTGATAAAATGCAGTATTATCTTTGTAATCCGGCCATAAAGTATCCAAATCGCCAGCTTTACATTGCGGTACAGCAAAAGTTACAGCTGAGAAGCTGATAGTTAATAAGAGAACTCCAAACACTAAAAATTAAAACAAAAATAATATTGTGAAATACACACTTAATAAATCTAATATTAATATTTCTATTTTTAGCTAACCTTTCATGATTGCTTTCGAAAGTCAATTCACACTGTGCACAATAAATTCTGTTGTCGTCTCTATTTATACCTTAGAATTTCGAACGGAAGAACATTTTAACTGATAAAACTGAACAAATCATTTCCAGATATAATTTCAATTTTGGTAAATGCTTTCTGTGATATTAAATGAAAAGATTTTGTTATCTATAGCAACAAATGAAAAAGTGACGAATACAGCTACAAAAATCAGTAATCAAAGGAGCCTAACATTTTTGTTTCACACCTTCAGCCTGTGATAGGCACATCAATTAAGACTTTGAGAGATTCCACCAATTGCCAATCAGTTAATAGATCGTGATTTGTATTTGAAGTGATTGCTAATCTGGGAAAGGAGATAAATGATCTTTCATTAGGCTGTTGGGGAAATTCATAAGTTGATAAGAATATTTGAAATTTGGACCCAATTGGCAATTACGTGGGTTACTTTTATGGTATAGAAAGATTCTGGCGGTAGTAAGGAGGCCTATTGGAAATTAATGCATTTGGTGATAAATCTTTTGTTGGACGTATCAGTGCCATTTGCTATAGGAGATATAGTCAGTCTAATAAATGATTTGATAGATTACTTCTGAGGACTTAAATGTGATTAGAAATTAATTCCGTCATTTTAAAATTCTCTTAGTCAACATAATTCTAAAAATGAATAGACGAACACTTTATCTTTTTTGATACGGATATAAGAAGAATCTATCAAAATAGTTGTGGAAATTAGTTAGTATTAATTATGTCCTTATTCAACCCACTGCGACTGTTGGTTGGAGTATATTTCTTCAAAGAATACCGCTCAATGGATAAACAATATTAATCCAAAATGATTTCAGCAATCATAAATAGGTGTTATCAGCACTCCTTTAGGAAGTAGATAACCATCGTTAAGTACTTGACACGACACTTGACATGGACAAGATGGACACAAATTAATTTTTTTAAAGCAAACTGAAAAGTTTAAACAGTGGAGCAATTTCTCCAATAGTATTCAAGCAAATGCGGGATCCCGCCCCTTTTTTGCGGGATCAGTAATGCGGGACTAGACATGCGGGATCCGCGGGAATCGCGGGATTTGGGCAGTAGAATCACCTGTGTTAAGAACCGGGACTTAATAGAGAAAAACTAACAATAAGCAAAGTATTATTAGTTAATAAAAATAGCTTGAGGCCCTCCGAACACGACTGATCGATTCATCTTCCCTGTGTACGGATGTGGGAATCCATACATGGGTTGACGGAAACGAAACCCATTTGAAACTAGTTTGAACTGCTCGCGTGCGACTGTTCTTGCCGATCTACCTACGGTCACCTAACTAAGTAGTAACTACGTCGTATGCTGCTTGACCTATGCAATCGAACGAGAACCGGTCTATTGAGTAAGATTATGGCACTCGTTATGGTCACCAAAATAGCTACCTGTTTTCTTCGTCTTATGCAATTTCTAAAAGCCTCACATTTACAAGTGTGAGCATACCATGCGTCTTATATTAGCTGCGTTCCTTTTCTGCTAATTTTTACTATTTTTTACACTTGCGTACTAGCAACTACACTTGCTCTTATAAAGGGGTCGTCCATAAATTACGTGAGGCGATTTTTGTGATTTTTCGACCCCCTCCCCCCTTGATGAGATATCGTGAGATCTGTCCCGACCCCCTCCCTCCACCCTTAGTCTCACGTGAGATTTTTCAAATTTTATAAAATCCATAGTATTTACATTAAAAATACAAAATTACGGTCGTAACCGTAGTGAAATCTAGTGAAAGGTGTGTAAAAAGTTCATCTGTGTGAATGGAGGGGGGGGGAGGGGTTTGGGTGCAAGATTTTATTTGAGATAACTGATAATTCGGACTGCTTGCCCTCCTCGCTTTTCCGCTGGTGGTGGACACACAACTACCAAAACCTGAGCTTAGCACTGCCACATAAAAAAAAACTAGTGGGATGTTGTGCCTAGAGACTAGCCACTAATTACGCTTTTTCATGGTATTTTTTCTGTTGAATAACACTTCAGACTGGATGACAATATATTAAGTGGAGATTGATCCGCACTCACTTCCAACCCGCCGGATCTGGGAATCGAGGCCAATAATTCGAATGTGTCAAATTGAAATTGATTCTTAACCCACGTCATGGTATATTTCTTTATTCAATATAAACAATAGTTTTTGAGCTGCAAATAAAAATTATATGCCATAATTTCGTTATCATCGGTTTTTGTTCTGGAAGCAAATTTAGAGACGTATTCATGTCAAAAACTTGTTTCATATGAAACAAAATCCCCGAAGGAAATTTAAAAAAATTATTATGACGAAAAAGAGCACCGCGGAGACGAAGGATCGAACTCGCAGCCCCACGGGTCGCCAGCCGACGGTACTTCTCGCTACTAGCGAGTCGCTAGCCCTTCGCGCTATGGCTGATACTATCGGTGGCTATATATATATATATATATATATATATATATATATATATATATATATATATATACGAGGTGTGGCTATTAAATAACGAGACTGACGCTGTAAAACATTTTATTTTTATTCCACACATTTTACCTTCAATATACACCCCTCCTCTATCCCTACAACGCTCCATGCGAATCTTCCATTGTTCGAAACAGTGCTGGAAGTCTTTTTCTGTCAGCTCCTTCAGGACGCGTGCCGCTTTCTCTTTCACAGCTTCAACAGACTCAAATCTTGTTCCTTATAATGCAGATTTCACCTTAGGAAACAGATAGAAGTCGCACGGCGCAAGATCCGGCGAATAAGGCGGATGGTCTAACACTGGGATGCTGAATTTGGCTAGAAACCTCTTATCAGACAATGCGGAATGTTTTGCGACAATGCGTTGCTCTACTGTTACACCACAGACAATATAACTATACCCAGATATGCCACGCCGAACAAAATTTTGTCCTAAGGAGATTTTCAAGTGGATTTACTAATTTTCCAGATCAGAAAGCTCGGCATAAGACTGCGCTGAGCTTCTCGCGTCTGGAGAAGCGATTCTCAAAAAGCTTTGAAGTTATCTCCAAGCATCTGCCGTCGCCTGCGCAATTTGAGAATAAAAAAGGGCTTGAGTGCACTGCACACACAAAAAAGCATATAAATAAGCATACACAATAAGAAGAATGAATCACCAAAACGGGCATTTAAAAGAATTTGCAGTTTTTGTGGCAGAAAATCAGATTAGGGATTTATAAGTAATTTTTTTTATTAGAGACAGACAAATGAACAGATTTAAAGGTGTTGAAACGAAAATAAATAGAGAACAATAATTTAATATCGTGATGGATGGAATAATTCGGACAGTTAAAAAGACGAAAATTGAATTGAAATCTTCTAAAGCCGGCAACAAATGCTGCTTACCACATTGCGGGCGATCTAGAAGGGAATTTCCTGAAACAAGGATTTTCAAATTTAAAAAATTTGCAGTTTTTGTCGAAATCCGTAACCTGCTCAGTTCCAAATAAACATGCCGTGACCATGAGCCTATATACATATGTATTTCAAATTCCTCAATTTATGATTTTTCAGGTCGGGCTGCGCTAATAATAATGAAATGTAGGGATAAGTTATGTTCTGGATTTATCAAATTTTCAGAATAAAAGTAATTTTCTTGTTCGAATAATATTTATTTTTTCATTAATGCATTTTTCTACATCTTACAAGCTATTGTTTATTCATGGGTGAGCCAACGTATTTAATTTACTGTTATGTATTTGTCCTTTTTTTCTTATTAACTATCCACGCGCAATGCTTACGAATTAAAACTTTTATCAGGAAAATTAATATTCAGGCCTATTCTGAACTCCGCTGGAATTGCAATTCCGGCGGAGAGAAAATTCCAGCGGAATTTTTAAGGGTATCATGAACTCCGCCGGAATTAGTGAAATGAGGTGCCCGATGTGAAATAATTTCGAAAACCCAAAAAGCAGCTGTTAAATGTCACAAATTTGTTTGTGAAGTGTTTACAAATTTTGTTGTGAAAAATGTACGTGTTGGAGAAAATTTAAGGCTCTGCAGGGACGCTTCGAATATACGGAATAATATAATGGAATCTTTTCTATAAATCATAAAAAACAAAATTATGTAAATAAAAGTTGAATTCTCTTTTTAGATAAAATTAATATTGAAAATAACAGCCTTTTTCATATAACATAAAAAAATTAAAATAAATTCAAACTTTTCTTAAATAAAGTAAATATTGGAATTCGAAAAATTAAAATAAAAAAAATTAAATAAATTTGTACAGTAACATTCATTCCTGAAGCTGCTGCCAATAGTCTCTCCAATATACGCACTTTTTAAAACACCAAAACGAACAAAAAAAACAAAATTTAACACAAAACCGCACCGTTCCATGAACCTCCGTCAACAATTTCTCGCGGAGAGATTATGCCCAACTTTTAGCATTCCGCTGGAGTTCATGATACCAAAATTCCAGCGGAATTGTAATTTCGAAATTTCTCTCCGTTCCGACGGAGCGGAACGGAGTTTATGCTACCGATGTAAAAAAATTCCAGCGGAATCAATTCCGGCGGAGTTCAGAATAGGCCTGATTGCTTTTCTATGTAGAAAACAAGGAGGCTCTTCTTGAAACCAGAATTTATATTCACTATCATTTGTGCAAGATATGCTTTGTTCAATTATGCAATGTTTTATTTTCCGTATTTCTTTGTTATTAGTGAATTTTTTTTTTCGAATACTCGATATGTATCTTGCATATTTTGAAAAATAAATCAGAATGTGAGCATAAGCCTCCAAAGTCACTACCTGACGTTTTATAATTTTTTTTAGTATAAACATTTCAGAAGGAAAGGATATAATTTCATCTTGTTTAATTATGACTTCTCTGCAATTTTCACACGTGATACGGTGGGCAATGTAGCCACAAAAATATCGTGTTGACGTTATTTCGATATTATCAATATTCTCGGAATTAAAATCATCAGCCCCTTGATCAAAATAATGTTCGTTTTCTGCATATACTTCATTATAAGTAAAATTAAGAAGATTAGTATTTTGAACTTCTATTGCACTTGAACTTTGAATTTCACTTAAAATTTCTCCCAAAGTGAACTGATAACATTTCGTTCTCATCTTCCATGCAATTACCTTTAGAGGTGAAATGCAGAAATTTCATTGATAGCATTTTTGCTACAATTACATATATTGAATTCGTAAACCGAAAGATTTTTACAATTGAGGAGTGACTTTTCAAAAGGCCTTATTTCCATTTTTTACTTTAGAGCAAATTTCGATGGAATCCAGTAGCAAGGCTAAATTATCACCTATTCACGTTAATAGGACGAAAGAAAAGTCCTTCGTTCCTATAAAAAAATGGATACCAATATAGATTTTTTTATCAAAACCAGCATATTTCCACGTATGAAATAAACGGTGTATTTAATTGAACAAAACTTCACATTTCCTGCGTGAATTTGTAGTATTTTAAAAGATTTCAAGCAAAAAACCTTTAAAAAAAAATGTAATAAAGTCATATTTCCTATGGAGGTTCCATACAAAAGGTCTTATTTCCAAACGTTTCAAACAAAAGGGCATATTTCCAAACTATTTTTTGTTTTTAATGAAGTCGCACTTACAATATTTTTCATCTACCACTGTAAAAATATAGTTATACTAGGACAGACTATATTGATGCAAAAAAAAAAAATAATTTTGCATATTTTGGACGTACCACAGAAATTTGCGGTTTCTGAAAATTTAATCTAAATGGAAATAAGGCCTTTTGAAAAGTCACTCCTCAATTGTCCCCTTTTGCCCTTACATAAGAAAATCCATTTTCCAAAGGATGCAACCAGGAGGTAAATATAAAAAATACTTCTCCCTGTGCGAAGATTTCATTTGCTAGAGAAAGAACTCCCCTCGTAGTTTGTATTAATCCATCAATACAATAAACCCTGTTTCCGGTGTACTTGATTTGTTGCAAATATATTATAAGCTCTTGCAATTTTTTCCAAACAATATTTTCTTTTTTTAATCAGCTTTTGAAAGAATTTGTATCTTTTAGTACTTGGCTGTTCAGGCTGTCAAATAGTTATTAATTTTTGGAATAAATTTTGCTGTTGACAAATTTTGCTTTTAAATTGTTTGTTTTCTGTAGCTGATAGAATAGCAGCTGCAACAATATGACTCAACACTTGCGCAGCTAGTTTAACTCTCTTTTTTTCGAAGGATGTGGGTTGAATGTGCGAACTAGTTAGCGCAGTCATTTTGGTTGTCTTACCCTTTTCGTGATCATAAATTTCACGTACTACATAAATATTTACTGTTCCATCAGGAGTTTCCAGATTACCTCTCAAAAGTATATTTCTAATGGATTTAATTAAATGAGGAACATCATACTATAAATAAATTTTTTTGCCATTATGATGGAAATATGGATTCTCCGGACTCGTTTTCAAAATATTATAAAATCCACGATTATTTGGTCCTTGGTCACAAGTTATGCCTTTAACATCAAGGCCAAGTAATCCAACTTGCTCCATAAGTTCTTTAACAATTCATTCCAAATCATATGCTTTTATAGAGCTTGCTGAAACTACAGAATAAATTATGAACTTCCAATTGGTAATTAGTCCTCTCAACATAAAGACACAGATGGCACTGCCAAGTGCATCTTCTCTTTTCAAAACCCAAGTCCACTAAACCGTCTATAATTTCTACTGATGAATTGTAGGTCAAATTGTGTATAATCGAAACTTCATCGAAGATTAAAATGCATTTTTTTCCAACATTGTTCATCTTTTTCACTGCATTTTGAAGAGCGTTCATGATGCACATATTGTTTCCTGGTTGCAGATTTTTGGTTAAATTCCAGCGATTTAATGAGGAATTCAATTTGAGTAGATTCCTTAAAAATAAATACGCTGAAGTAGTAGATAATAAAAATTTTGTGCAAATATTTTTTCGTCGTCATTCCACGAAGTTATCGGCCTTCGTCTTAAAATCATTTTACACAAAACTTTTTCATTTTCGGTTAACTCCATCGAAGTCACATGATCCTCAATACTGAAATTTTTCTTAATTCTAACCTTATTCTTTAATCTAATCACAATTTTGTTTAATTTTGAATTTTGATTTTTTAAAAAATTAGGTATTTATTTTTCTATAATGGTTAATAGCTTCCGACAGTTTGGAACACTTTTTGGAATGAAATTGCACATTCTTTAAATTTTTTGTACATGAACTACACAGTCAAGGAGGAGATTCGGATCTCTTCCGTTTATGACCAGGAGATCGAAGCAAAGTTAACGGTATTTCGCGTTCTTCACTATCGAGCAAGGACCTAGAATCATCTGACTCCAAATATCCTCCTAATTTCAAATTCGGCATAGCACGTCTTTTTAAAAACCTTTTAAGTCTAAAGAAAAATGTTTCTCACATAAAAACAATGATGACGACCTTGCAATAATTTCCTCAGACAAATTACCCTTATCTACCCACAGTTTGAAAAGAGGACTGTCAAATCCCGGAAAGAATCCTTGTTTTCTACATAGAAAAGCAATATTAATTTTCCTGATAAAAGTTTTAATTCGTAAGCATTGCGCGTGGATAGTTAATAAGAAAAAAAGGACAAATACATAACAGTAAATTAAATACGTTGGCTCACCCATGAATAAACAATAGCTTGTAAGATGTAGAAAAATGCATTAATGAAAAAATAAATATTATTCGAACAAGAAAATTACTTTTATTCTGAAAATTTGATAAATCCAGAACATAACTTATCCCTACATTTCATTATTATTAGCGCAGCCCGACCTGAAAAATCATAAATTGAGGAATTTGAAATACATATGTATATAGGCTCATGGTCACGGCATGTTTATTTGGAACTGAGCAGGTTACGGATTTCGACAAAAACTGCAAATTTTTTAAATTTGAAAATCCTTGTTTCAGGAAATTCCCTTCTAGATCGCCCGCAATGTGGTAAGCAGCATTTGTTGCCGGCTTTAGAAGATTTCAATTCAATTTTCGTCTTTTTAACTGTCCGAATTATTCCATCCATCACGATATTAAATTATTGTTCTCTATTTATTTTCGTTTCAACACCTTTAAATCTGTTCATTTGTCTGTCTCTAATAAAAAAAATTACTTATAAATCCCTAATCTGATGTTCTGCCACAAAAACTGCAAATTCTTTTAAATGCCCGTTTTGGTGATTCATTCTTCTTATTGTGTATGCTTATTTATATGCTTTTTTGTGTGTGCAGTGCACTCAAGCCCTTTTTTATTCTCAAATTGCGCAGGCGACGGCAGATGCTTGGAGATAACTTCAAAGCTTTTTGAGAATCGCTTCTCCAGACGCGAGAAGCTCAGCGCAGTCTTATGCCGAGCTTTCTGATCTGGAAAATTGGTAAATCCACTTGAAAATCTCCTTAGGACAAAATTTTGTTCGGCGTGGCATATCTGGGTATAGTTATATTGTCTGTGGTTACACTTAACATTTTTCCGGCGAAACAAAAAAACAACTCTAATGCGAACGAAGGCTACGGCTGTACTGATTTGTTTACAGAAGCGAGAGGCACTACATTCGAAAGAGAAGGCTTCACGATAACAGCTGTTGGTTGCTGGCGTTTGGCGCATGCGCACTTCTTCTGTAACAGCGTCAGTCTCGTTATTTAATAGCCACACCTCGTATACAGACAATGCGACAATGCGACAATGCGGCAATGCGACAATGCGACAATGCGGCAATGCGGCAATGCGACAAGGCGACAATGCGACAATGCGACAATGCGGCAATGCGGCAATGCGGCAATGCGGCAATGCGACAATGCGACAATGCGGCAATGCGGCAATGCGACAATGCGGCAATGCGACAATACGGCAATGCGACTATGCGACAATGCGACAATGCGGCAATGCGACAATGCGACAATGCGACAATGCGGCAATGCGACAATGCGACAATGCAACAATGCGACAATGCGGCAATGCGACAATGCGGCAATGCGGCAATGCGACAATGCGACAATGCGGCAATGCGACAATGCGACAATGCGGCAATGCGACAATGCGATAATGCGACAATGCGACAATGCGGCAATGCGACAATGCGACAATGCGGCAATGCGGCAATGCGACAATGCGGCAATGCGGCAATGCGGCAATGCGGCAATGCGACAATGCGACAATGCGGCAATGCGACAATGCGGCAATGCGGCAATGCGGCAATGCGGCAATGCGACTATGCGACAATGCGGCAATGCGACAATGCGACAATGCGACAATGCGACAATGCGACAATGCGGCAATGCGACAATGCGACAATGCGGCAATGCGGCAATGCGACAATGCGGCAATGCGGCAATGCGGCAATGCGGCAATGCGACAATGCGGCAATGCGACAATGCGACAATGCGGCAATGCGACAATGCGGCAATGCGACAATACGGCAATGCGACTATGCGACAATGCGACAATGCGGCAATGCGGCAATGCGACAATGCGACAATGCGGCAATGCGACAATGCGGCAATGAGACAATGCGATAATGCGACAATGCGACAATGCGGCAATGCGACAATGCGACAATGCGGCAATGCGGCAATGCGACAATGCGGCAAAGCGGCAATGCGGCAATGCGGCAATGCGACAATGCGACAATGCGGCAATGCGACAATGCGGCAATGCGGCAATGCGACAATGCGGCAATGCGGCAATGCGACTATGCGACAATGCGGCAATGCGACAATGCGACAATGCGACAATGCGGCAATGCGACAATGCGGCAATGCGACAATACGGCAATGCGACTATGCGACAATGCGACAATGCGGCAATGCGACAATGCGACAATGCGACAATGCGGCAATGCGACAATGCGACAATGCAACAATGCGACAATGCGGCAATGCGGCAATGCGGCAATGCGACAATGCGGCAATGCGACAATGCGACAATGTGGCAATGAGACAATGCGGCAATGCGACAATGCGACAATGCGGCAATGCGACAATGCGAGAATGCGGCAATGCGGCAATGCGGCAATACGACAATGCGGCAATGCGGCAATGCGACAATGCGACAATGCGGCAATGCGACAATGCGACAATGCGACCCGCTAGATGGCTTTTATTTGTGTCGAGCTGATTTATTCATATAAAAACGTCCATAAATAAAACTTCAGTCGTATAATTATCAAAAATTATTATCTTTCGAATGCGGGAGTGCGGGAATGCGGGAGTGCGGGAATGCGGGAGTGCGGGAATGCGGGAATGCGGGAATGCGGGAGTGCGGGAATGCGGGAGTGCGGGAATGCGTGAATGCGGGAGTGCGGGAATGCGGGAATGCGGGAGTGCGGGAATGCGGGAGTGCGGGAATGCGGGAATGCGGGAGTGCGGGAATGCGGGAGTGCGGGAATGCGGGAGTGCGGGAATGCGGGAATGCGGGAATGCGGGAGTGCGGGAATGCGGGAATGCGGGAGTGCGGGAATGCGGCAATGCGGGAATGCGGGAGTGCGGGAATGCGGGAATGCGGGAGTGCGGGAATGCGGGAGTGCGGGAATGCGGGAGTGCGGGAATGCGGGAGTGCGGGAATGCGGGAGTGCGGGAATGCGGGAGTGCGGGAATGCGGGAGTGCGGGAATGCGGGAGTGCGGGAATGCGGGAATGCGGGAGTGCAGGAATGCGGGAATGCGGGAATGCGGGAATGCGGGAGTGCGGGAATGCGGGAATGCGGGAGTGCGGGAATGCGGGAGTGCGGGAGTGCGGGAATGCGGGAATGCGGGAGTGCGGGAGTGCGGGAATGCGGGAGTGCGGGAACGCGGGAATGCGGGAGTGCGGGAATGCGGGAGTGCGGGAATGCGGGAATGCGGGAGTGCGGGAGTGCGTGAATGCGGGAGTGCGGGAATGCGGGAGTGCGGGAATGCGGGAATGCGGGAGTGCGGGAATGCGGGAATGCGGGAGTGCGGGAGTGCGGGAGTGCGGGAGTGCGGGAATGCGGGAATGCGGGAGTGCGGGAATGCGGGAGTGCGGGAATGCGGGAGTGCGGGAATGCGGGAGTGCGGGAATGCGGGGGTGCGGGAATGCGGGAGTGCGGGAATGCGGGAATGCGGGAGTGCGGGAATGCGGGAGTGCGGGAATGCGGGAGTGCGGGAATGCGGGAGTACGGGAATGCAGGAGTGCGGGAATGCGGGAGTACGGGAATGCAGGAGTGCGGGAATGCGGGAATGCGGGAGTGCGGGAATGCGGGAATGCGGGAATGCGGGAGTGCGGGAATGCGGGAATGCGGGAATGCGGCAATGCGGCAATGCGGCAATGCGGCAATGCGACAATGCGGCAATGCGACAATGCGACAATGCGGCAATGCGACAATGCGGCAATGCGACAATGCGGCAATGCGACAATACGGCAATGCGACTATGCGACAATGCGACAATGCGGCAATGCGACAATGCGACAATGCGACAATGCGGCAATGCGACAATGCGACAATGCAACAATGCGACAATGCGGCAATGCGACAATGCGGCAATGCGGCAATGCGACAATGCGACAATGCGGCAATGCGACAATGCGACAATGCGGCAATGCGGCAATGCGACAATGCGGCAAAGCGGCAATGCGGCAATGCGGCAATGCGACAATGCGACAATGCGGCAATGCGACAATGCGGCAATGCGGCAATGCGACAATGCGGCAATGCGGCAATGCGGCAATGCGACTATGCGACAATGCGGCAATGCGACAATGCGACAATGCGACAATGCGGCAATGCGACAATGCGGCAATGCGACAATACGGCAATGCGACTATGCGACAATGCGACAATGCGGCAATGCGACAATGCGACAATGCGACAATGCGGCAATGCGACAATGCGACAATGCAACAATGCGACAATGCGGCAATGCGGCAATGCGGCAATGCGACAATGCGGCAATGCGACAATGCGACAATGTGGCAATGAGACAATGCGGCAATGCGACAATGCGACAATGCGACAATGCGGCAATGCGACAATGCGAGAATGCGGCAATGCGGCAATGCGGCAATGCGACAATGCGGCAATGCGGCAATGCGACAATGCGACAATGCGGCAATGCGACAATGCGACAATGCGACCCGCTAGATGGCTTTTATTTGTGTCGAGCTGATTTATTCATATAAAAACGTCCATAAATAAAACTTCAGTCGTATAATTATCAAAAATTATTATCTTTCGAATGCGGGAGTGCGGGAATGCGGGAGTGCGGGAATGCGGGAGTGCGGGAATGCGGGAATGCGTGAATGCGGGAGTGCGGGAATGCGGGAGTGCGGGAATGCGTGAATGCGGGAGTGCGGGAATGCGGGAATGCGGGAATGCGGGAGTACGGGAATGCGGGAGTGCGGGAATGCGGGAATGCGGGAGTGCGGGAATGCGGGAGTGCGGGAATGCGGGAGTGCGGGAATGCGGGAATGCGGGAATGCGGGAGTGCGGGAATGCGGGAATGCGGGAGTGCGGGAATGCGGCAATGCGGGAATGCGGGAGTGCGGGAATGCGGGAATGCGGGAGTGCGGGAATGCGGGAGTGCGGGAATGCGGGAGTGCGGGAATGCGGGAGTGCGGGAATGCGGGAGTGCGGGAATGCGGGAGTGCGGGAATGCGGGAGTGCGGGAATGCGGGAGTGCGGGAATGCGGGAATGCGGGAGTGCAGGAATGCGGGAATGCGGGAATGCGGGAATGCGGGAGTGCGGGAATGCGGGAATGCGGGAGTGCGGGAATGCGGGAGTGCGGGAGTGCGGGAATGCGGGAATGCGGGAGTGCGGGAGTGCGGGAATGCGGGAGTGCGGGAACGCGGGAATGCGGGAGTGCGGGAATGCGGGAGTGCGGGAATGCGGGAATGCGGGAGTGCGGGAGTGCGTGAATGCGGGAGTGCGGGAATGCGGGAGTGCGGGAATGCGGGAATGCGGGAGTGCGGGAATGCGGGAATGCGGGAATGCGGGAGTGCGGGAGTGCGGGAGTGCGGGAGTGCGGGAATGCGGGAATGCGGGAGTGCGGGAATGCGGGAATGCGGGAATGCGGGAGTGCGGGAATGCGGGAGTGCGGGAATGCGGGAATGCGGGAGTGCGGGAATGCGGGAATGCGGGAGTGCGGGAATGCGGGAGTGCGGGAGTGCGGGAATGCGGGAGTGCGGGAATGCGGGAGTGCGGGAATGCGGGAGTGCGGGAATGCGGGAGTGCGGGAATGCGGGAGTGCGGGAATGCGGGAGTGCGGGAATGCGGGAATGCGGGAGTGCGGGAATGCGGGAATGCGGGAATGCGGGAGTGCGGGAATGCGGGAGTGCGGGAATGCGGGAGTGCGGGAATGCGGGAGTACGGGAATGCAGGAGTGCGGGAATGCGGGAATGCGGGAGTGCGGGAATGCGGGAATGCGGGAATGCGGGAGTGCGGGAATGCGGGAATGCGGGAATGCGGGAGTGCGGGAATGCGGGAATGCGGGAGTGCGGGAATGCGGGAATGCGGGAGTGCGGGAATGCGGGAGTGCGGGAATGCGGGAATGCGGGAGTGCGGGAATGCGGGAATGCGGGAATGCGGGAATGCGGGAGTGCGGGAATGCGGCAATGCGGGAATGCGGGAATGCGGGAGTGCGGGAATGCGGGAATGCGGGAATGCGGGAATGCGGCAATGCGGGAATGCGGGAATGCGGGAGTGCGGGAATGCGGGAATGCGGGAGTGCGGGAATGCGGGAATGCGGGAGTGCGGTAATGCGGGAATGCGGGAGTGCGGGAATGCGGGAATGCGGGAGTGCGGGAATGCGGGAGTGCGGGAATGCGGGAGTGCGGGAATGCGGGAATGCGGGAATGCGGGAATGCGGGAGTGCGGGAATGCGGGAGTGCGGGAATGCGGGAGTGCGGGAATGCGGGAGTACGGGAATGCAGGAGTGCGGGAATGCGGGAATGCGGGAATGCGGGAGTGCGGGAATGCGGGAATGCGGGAATGCGGGAATGCGGGAATGCGGGAGTGCGGGAATGCGGGAGTGCGGGAATGCGTGAATGCGGGAATGCGGGAGTGCGGGAATGCGGGAATGCGGGAGTGCGGGAATGCGGGAGTGCGGGAATGCGGGAGTGCGGGAATGCGGGAATGCGGGAGTGCGGGAATGCGGGAATGCGGGAGTGCGGGAATGCGGGAGTGCGGGAATGCGGGAGTGCGGGAATGCGGGAATGCGGGAATGCGGGAATGCGGGAATGCGGGAGTGCGGGAATGCGGGAGTGCGGGAATGCGGGAGTGCGGGAATGCGGGAGTACGGGAATGCAGGAGTGCGGGAATGCGGGAGTGCGGGAATGCGGGAATGCGGGAGTGCGGGAATGCGGGAATGCGGGAGTGCGGGAATGCGGGAGTGCGGGAATGCGGGAATGCGGGAATGCGGGAATGCGGGAATGCGGGAGTGCGGGAATGCGGGAATGCGGGAGTGCGGGAATGCGGGAATGCGGGAGTGCGGGAATGCGGGAGTGCGGGAATGCGGGAATGCGGGAATGCGGGAGTGCGGGAATGCGGGAGTGCGGGAATGCGGGAATGCGGGAATGCGGGAGTGCGGGAATGCGGGAATGCGGGAGTGCGGTAATGCGGGAGTGCGGTAATGCGGGAGTGCGGGAATGCGGGAGTGCGGGAATGCGGGAATGCGGGAGTGCGGGAGTGCGGGAATGCGGGAATGCGGGAGTGCGGGAATGCGGGAGTGCAGGAGTGCGGGAATGCGGGAGTGCGGGAATGCGGGAGTGCGGGAATGCGGGAGTGCGGGAATGCGGGAATGCGGGAATGCGGGAATGCGGGAGTGCGGGAATGCGGGAGTGCGGGAGTGCGGGAATGCGGGAGTGCGGGAATGCGGGAATGCGGGAATGCGGGAGTGCGGGAGTGCGGGAATGCGGGAGTGCGGGAGTGCGGGAATGCGGGAGTGCGGGAGTGCGGGAATGCGGGAATGCGGGAATGCGGGAATGCGGGAGTGCGGGAATGCGGGAATGCGGGATTGCGGGAGTGCGGGAATGCGGGAATGCGGGAGTGCGGGAATGCGGGAGTGCGGGAATGCGGGAGTGCGGGAATGCGGGAGTGCGGGAATGCGGGAATGCGGGAGTGCGGGAATGCGGGAATGCGGGAGTGCGGGAATGCGGGAATGCGGGAGTGCGGGAATGCGGGAATGCGGGAGTGCGGGAATGCGGGAGTGCGGGAATGCGGGAGTGCGGGAATGCGGCAATGCGGGAATGCGGGAGTGCGGGAATGCGGGAATGCGGCAATGCGGGAATGCGGGAGTGCGGGAGTGCGGGAATGCGGGAATGCGGGAGTGCGGGAATGCGGGAATGCGGGAATGCGGGAATGCGGGAGTGCGGGAATGCGGGAGTGCGGGAGTGCGGGAATGCGGGAGTGCGGGAATGCGGGAATGCGGGAGTGCGGGAATGCGGGAGTGCGGGAATGCGGGAGTGCGGGAATGCGGGAATGCGGGAGTGCGGGAATGCGGGAGTGCGGGAATGCGGGAATGCGGGAGTGCGGGAATGCGGGAGTGCGGGAGTGCGGGAATGCGGGAGTGCGGGAATGCGGGAGTGCGGGAATGCGGGAATGCGGGAGTGCGGGAATGCGGGAGTGCGGGAATGCGGGAGTGCGGGAGTGCGGGAATGCGGGAGTGCGGGAGTGCGGGAATGCGGGAATGCGGGAATGTGGGAATGCGGGAATGCGGGAGTGCGGGAATGCGGGAGTGCGGGAATGCGGGAGTGCGGGAATGCGGGAGTGCGGGAATGCGGGAATGCGGCAGTGCGGGAATGCGGGAATGCGGGAGTGCGGGAATGCGGGAGTGCGGGAATGCGGGAGTGCGGGAATGCGGGAATGCGGGAATGCGGGAGTGCGGGAATGCGGGAGTGCGGGAATGCGGGAGTGCGGGAATGCGGGAATGCGGGAATGCGGGAATGCGGGAGTGCGGGAATGCGACAACGCGACAATGCGGCAATGCGGCAATGCGACAATGCGACAATGCGACAATGCGAAAATGCGACAACGCGACAATGCGACAATGCGACAACGCGACAATGCGGCAATGCGACAACGCGACAATGCGACAATGCGACAATGTGGCAATGCGACAATGCGGCAATGCGACAATGCGACAATGCGACAATGCGGCAATGCGACAATGCGAGAATGCGGCAATGCGGCAATGCGACAATGCGGCAATGCGGCAATGCGACAATGCGACAATGCGGCAATGCGGCAATGCGACAATGCGACAATGCGACCCGCTAGATGGCTTTTATTTGTGTCGAGCTGATTTATTCATATAAAAACGTCCATAAATAAAACTTCAGTCGTATAATTATCAAAAATTATTATCTTTCGTTTTACTTTAGAAATTATCGCATTAATTTCTCCATTGTGTCACAAATTCTTCTTTTAAGAATTTTTTATTTGTAAAGTTTAAAGTAACGTCAAAAATTTTGTAGAGCTCTTTTGCTCTAATGTAGTTTGTTTATTTGGCCAAGGTTCTTGATACCTTGACCAATTATTACTGCATATAATTAATATTGAAAAATAGCTAAGGTTCTTGGTACCTTTGCCAAATGTTGTGAGTGCAGCTGGTTCTATGTACCAGTGCACCTAATGCAAAAAGGAAAACGTTTAAAAGGGTATTAATTTAAATTAAAACACCTTGGCTGTTGATTGACAACTGAGAAAAATTTATTATTACCCTGACTATATATATACCTTACACAACAACAACAAACAAAAAAACTTTAACATGAATAAAAATAATTTCGGACGACAAAATACAAAATTTTCCAACGATAAAAAACTGCAACGATGCAAATTTGACATTTATTTCTATCCTAAGAACTCAAAGGCTCAGATAACAGCAGACGTAATCTGAGCCCATCTTCGTGATAAATGCAATTTCTAGAGGTGTGGTTGCATTTTGCATTAATTTTAATTCCTAGGAATTTGATTATTGGTATTTATGTTGTCCCTGAACATCCTCCCCCCGTTGAAGCATTGATTCAACAATCTTGGGTTGGCATGTTGATGCTGAAGTCCGATGCTGTGTGTTGTCTTGGCCGAGGTGTTGGTTTTTGTTCGCGTTGTATGCAGAAATTTGGACGGAATTTCCATAGTAACCATATGGCGGTTGAAGCTGCTACGATAGCCGCAATGTATCCTATGGATAGCTGGTGGATATCGTGTGGTCGAATCTTCATGGCCAGGTCAGTGTGAAGCAGTTGAGTGTTGATCCTGTCCTTTATTTCCTGAAGGTCAGTTTGGTTTGACTGATATTGCTGAACTTGGTTGATCAGTGATGTTATCTGCTCTGGCTTCGCTATGTCCGAAATTGGACTTATGGCACTATATGATGTTCTACTGGTGCGTAGTTGAATGTTATGCCCCTGTATTGTGACGTAGTTATTATTGATAACACAATTTTGTTTTATTGCTAGGAGACCGGATCCTTCAATGCTGGTGGAGGTGACTTTAGAACCACAAACGATTTTTAGATTCGTCCTTTCCTTGACCGCAAAAATCCATTGGTTTAATTTGTTTAGCTGAATCCACTGAGTATCGCCTATTAGGGTAGTAATGCGACAAGTTGATGTTGTGGGAGTATCATTGATGAGGTTAACTTCACACGTCCCCACCGAAGAGCCCCGTTTGTAGAGTGGTTGAGTTTGTCTGCAAATGTGGTGCTCCTCTTCCAACGAGAGACAAGAACGTAGAGCAGCTTCTGTCAGAGGGTAGTAAGTGTCACGATGAAGATTGATGATCAGAAATGGTGCGGATGGTTGGATGGCAAGGAAAGTATCGTTAATTAGTGCTGGAATCGGGACGACATGGAATAACTCGAACCTTTCCAGCGCTAATAGTGGAATGTTAAGTTTGAAGATGATGTGCTTGCCGGTTGATCGTGCTGCTACCTTCATGATGGGGTAAAATTTAAGAATGTCGCTGAGTTCAGCGGGAAGCCGGAAATGGGAAGCAAGGTATCCCTTAACTTGGAATAGCTCTTGCCTTAACTGATTTGGCGTGATTAACTGTGGACTGGCTTGTCCATGATGAGTGTCTGCAAGGACGTCGATGATGGATGACTGCGATCTCTGAATATTTGAGGCAATCAGCATTATTTGAATGGAGAGTGTCGTGAACGAGACCATAAGCCTTTCTTGATGATTCTCGGCTGCCACTGCATGTGTATGGTTAATCATAGACTTTAGTTGGGCCTCCACGTCTTTGAATTGTTGATACACCCGTTGCCGATCCTTTTGCATGATGTTAACGGTTGCGTCCAAGATGGATGTTTGATTTTTTATTAATTGACGTAGGTGATCTTGGTTAGAATTTACGTCGTCAATAGTTTGTGATATTGTTTCTGCATATTCTGCGTCTAGTACGCCGAATAGGGCGTTGGCAATGCTGCCAACGAAGTTCATGGCACCACGCCTTTTGCGGGGTGAGTGTGGCAATAGCAGCTGGTTATTGTTTATTATCTCTTCCTTCACGTGGGCGAGTTGGGCGATTATTGTTTCGCACGATTTTTCCTTTTTGATCGAGTGGCAGAGGTCTTCTAATATTTTATTCGCCTTTTCAAAGCCTTCAACTTCCTTCCAATATTCTGTTAAGTCGTAATAAACGATGAGCTTCCATTCGTCGGAGATTATGCTGGCAGGTCCGAGGTTTTCGAAGTGAAGTCCAGGTTGAGATTTAAACGACATTACTGTGACTGGGGTGGAATTGGTGCTGGATGTTGAAGGGATTAGTAGACAGGTCAATAGTAGCGTGGTGATGGCATGTCCTAGGGAGATTCGTGCCCTTTTCCGTGAAGCTGGGCGTTCACCCTGGTTTGTCGTAGTGTCAGGAGTGTACATATCATCGCTTGGTGTTTCATCTGGTCGTGTTTTCGGGAGCTCTGCCGTCTTTTCTAGCTGATCAGCCGACGTACCTTCGGTATGGATTGGGAGTGGTGCAAGCTTGTGGATGGGTCTTCGTATAATGTTTCCCTTAACTCGGATGTCAGCAACTCGTGCGAGTCCATCGTTTCCTTTTATGACCTTGATGATTCGACCGAGAGGCCATTTTAACGAAGGTATGTTGTCTTCCTTGATGATAACTAAAGTATCTGGTTGAACATTCGGACTGCCGTGTGTCCACTTACTACGCTGTTGTAATTCGTTCAGATATTCGCGTGACCATCGCTTCCAAAATTCGTTCTTGAGATGAGCGATCAACTTCCAGCGTGTTGGGAGCGTGACGTTTCTGGGCTCTGCTTCTGGGTCAATGGTGCTGGTGAGCGGCTCCCCGATGAGGAAGTGACCCGGGGTCAAGGCTGATAGATCGTTTGGATTTGATGACATGGATGTTAGCGGCCTCGAGTTCAGAATGGATTCAATTTGAACTACCACTGTCTCAAGCTCTTCGTATGTTAGTGATGCATTGCCCAAAGTTCGTGTCAATAGGTGCTTGGCGGATTTAACGGCGGCCTCCCAGAGACCGCCAAAATGTGGCGCACGTGGTGGAATGAAGTGGAAATCGGTTCCGTGAGTTGCGCAAGCAGCATCGATTTCCGATTTGGCTCCACTAGAATGCACTGAGTCTCTCAGTTCCTTCAGCTCGTTTTTAGCGCCCACAAAATTGGTTGCATTGTCGCAGTAGATATTTCGGCAATATCCCCGTCTGGCCATGAAGCGTTTTAGAGCGCCAATGAAGGCTTGTGTCGTCAAGTCGCTTACTACTTCTAGATGGGTCGCCTTGGTGGCGAAACAGCAAAAGACTGCGATGTATGATTTGTGAGGCCGTTTGCCTCGTATTTTGTAGTGAGTCCATATAGGACCGCAGAAGTCGACGCCAGTATTTACAAACGGCCTGGCTGGTTGGACCCGATGGGGCGGCAAATTTCCCATCATTTGGGAAAACATGTGTGGTTTGGCTCTTGTGCACCGTACGCACTGCTGAACTACTGATCTGGCTAGGGTCTTACCCTTTATGGGCCAAAATTGTTGCCTGGTGATGGCCAACAAGGTTTGGGGTCCAACGTGCATTTGTTGAATATGGATATCTGACATCAATAGTTTTGTGAATGCATGCGAGTAAGGGAGCAGGATGGGATGTCTTGCATCATACGGGAGGTCTGCCGCCTGCAAACGTCCGCCCACTCTCAAAATTCCTTTGTCGTCTATGAAAGGAGCGAGACTATTTAGAGCACTATTTTTCTTTAGCTCTTTGGCTTGTCTTAGATGCTGTATTTCTTCCTTGAAGTGATCTCCTTGAACCACTGTGATGACGGTTAGGAGTGCTTGATGAAGCTCCTGCGATGATGGTCCCTTGAAATGGTTGTTGGTGGTGTTCCTTTTTCTGAGACGGTCTACAAGTCGTAAAATATATGCCGTGACTCTCTTTAACCTTGCGAATGAATTGCGATGGTCGATGTCATATACAAAATGATTTTCAGCACTGGTGGTTGTAGTCACTGGTAGAGCCGTTCGTTTCTTCTCCAGCGTATTTTCGGTGTTGCCGCGATATGGCTGGGGCCAAAGAGCTTCATCTCCGTGCAGGAAGAATGGTCCATAAAACCATAAGGCGCAGTTCTTTAATTCTTCAGGTGTTATCCCTCTTGTTAAGAGGTCAGCTGGATTGTCCTTGGAATTAACGTGACGCCATTGGTTGGCGTGTGATAGACTCTGGATGGCGGCAATCCTGTTGGCCACGAAGGTTTGGTACGATGATGATGCGGAGTTTATCCAATTGAGGACAATTTCAGAATCTGTCCAAAAGAATAATGGCTCGTTTTTGAGACGTAAATCCCCCTTTACACGATTGGTGAGTTCTACGGCTAGCTTAGCTGCGCACAATTCCAGCCTCGGTAGCGTGACTTGTTTGATTGGAGCTACTTTCGATTTTGAACACAGTAGCCTGACGATTATTTGTTTATTATTGTTTTGTGATCTCACATATATAGCGGCCCCATAGGCTTTCGGAGAGGCGTCTGCGAAAGCGTGGATTTGTACCTTTTGTGGTGTTGATTGCGAGAATACATGCCTGGGAAATGTGACTTCGCTGAGTACCGGTAATCTTTCCCGAAACATTCTCCATTTGGTATGCAGCTCCATGGGTAATGATGCATCCCAATCCAGTTTCAGCATCCACAGCTCCTGAAGGAATCTTTTGGCTGTGATTACCACGGGAGACATGATTCCAAGAGGATCAAAGAGGCGAGCAATCTCCGAGCAAACGATTCGCTTTGTAATCTTCGTTTCTTGACTTTGGGTTGTTTGGACTTGAAATGAGTCAGAAATTGGTGACCATATTAGTCCTAGAACCTTGATTTGCTGGTCAGTTGCTTTGTCCAGGCTTAATTGTTGTCCTATATCGGCTGGAGGAATGTCCTTCAAGAGCTGAGGGTGGTTGGAGCACCATTTCCTTAATTTGAATTTTCCCTTCAAGAGTAGGGCTCTTAGCTGCGCTTGCATTTCCAACGCTGTTGCTAAGTTGTTGGCTCCTGACATCACATCGTCGACGTAGAAATCTCTGGCTAAAACCTCTGCTCCTAAGGGAAAGGCATCTGCTTCGTCCTGAGCCAGTCTTTGCAGGCATTTCGTGGCTAAATATGGAGCCGATGTGGTTCCGTAGGTAACTGTGTTTAGTTGATAACACTTGATTGCTTGGCTAGGGCTGCTTCTCCATAATATCAGTTGAAATCTCCTTTCATTCTCGTCGATTAGGATCTGCCTGTACATTTTTTCTATGTCGGCTGAGAAGACGTATTTTGGCAATCGGAAGCGTAATAATATGGTAAATAATTCATCTTGTATGGTGGGACCTGTGGCTAGAATGTCGTTCAAAGATAGGTTTGAAGAAGTCTTGCAGGAGGCGTCAAAAACCACTCGGAGTTTAGTTGTGGTGCTATCTGGCTTGCTTACGCAGTGGTGCGGAATGAAGTAGCATGGGGATTGTATTTGATTTAGGTCCATTTCTTGCATATGGCCTAACCGTTGATATTCTTCCATGAAATCCACGTACTGAGCACGCAGGGTCTGGTTCTTAGCTAGCCTTCGTTCTATGGCCATGAATCGGCGGGTTGCGATGTCCCGTGATTCTCCCAGCCTATGAGGGTTATCTAGGAATGGGAGTTTAATTATGAAGCGACCTGAATCAGTTCTTGTGAAGGTGGAGTTAAAATACTCCTCACAATGCTTCTCAGCCGTGGTCATAGGCCTGCTATCTTCAGTGGCTTCTTCTATATGCCAAAACCTCTCCAGTTGTTGGTTCATGTCTTCGTCTGTGCAGAGAATGCTGCACACTGGGTTTGGGTTGTCTAGAGAAACATTATTGATTTTTCCGGCGACCACCCATCCCAGTGAAGTGTTTTGAAGGATTGGTAAGCCATCGCCTATTTTTATCTGTCCTACACGTAGTAATTGAAGACAATGCTCGGCGCCGATCAATAGGTCTACGTGGTTAGGTTGATTAAAGCTTGGGTCGGCTAACTTGATGTTACTTGGTATAGTCCAGGATGTCGTCTCGATAAACTGGCTCGGTTGTGGCGGCAGAATCTGTTTTAAGACGAATGCTTCTACTCTGGTGGAAAATGCAGTTGTCTGAGATTGCATGATCACACTAACTCTCTGGCGGGATTGTTGTCTTGCTGGACCAATGCCTTGAACTTCCATCATGTCAGGAATCGCCCTAACCCTTAGTTTTTTGAGGATCCTTTCGGTGATGATATTTACTTGAGACCCGGAATCTAGGACTGCTCTGCATTCCACACTTGGTCCGTGGTCTGTCTTGAGGAGGACCTTCACCGTGCCTAGTAGTACATAGCTTCTAAGTGGGTTGTACCCTTGTGCTACCAAACTGAAGAATTGTCCGGTCGGATTCACGTTGGTGTGCTCGACAGTGTTGTGCTCGACAGTGGTGGTTGGTGGTGGTTGAGGCGCGTTGGTTCTGTCTGGATTCGACTTCAGGAGGTGTACCAATGTGTTGTGTTTTTTGTTACAAATGGTACAACCTCGCAAGGTACAAGCGGATGCTGCATGGCCAGACCGCATGCAATTGACGCAGAGATTATGTTTTCTCAGCAGCTTTAGTCGATTGGCAGGAGTGAGTTGTAAGAAGCTTTGACACATGAACAGTGCATGATTCTTTTGGCATGATATACACTTAGATGTCATCGTTGCTGATACAAATGCGTTGGCTTTCCGAGCTGGTTGACTCGGCTTTCTAAGAGGTTCTTCAATGAACTTGGTTTTAGTTCCAATGGCTTCCAATGATTGGAATCTGTTGTCCAGGAAGGTGAGGAAATGATCAATTGTTTGTAATGCTCGAGGTTGGATCAGCGATTGTTCATACAGGATGTGAGTCAATCTATCTAGTTTTCCTACTAGGATGTGCAGAAGTAACGGATCCCAATTATCGGTGGGAACGTTGAGGTTCTCAAGACCCATAAGCGTCTCCTTGGTGGTGTCATGTAGGGCCTTTATGTTCGTGGAGCTCTCGGAATTGAGTTTTGGTTGTACCATCAATTGGTTGAGCAGGGCGGTTACTAATAATCTCCTATTCTCATAACGCGCCTTTAACAGCTCCCAGGCAGCTGAGTAGTTTTCATTAGATAGACTGAGATGTCTAATGAGTTTTTCGGCTTCGCCTCTCAAGTTGGTCTTGAGGTACCACATTTTTTCGCATCCACTCATGGGTTGATTGTGGACCATTTGGGTAAACAAATCGTAGAATTGTCTCCATGTAAGATAATTCCCGTCGAAGATAGGGATTACTATTTTTGGTAGCTTCATGGTTGCATTATTGGGTGAATGTCCACTAGACTCAACAGTGGGTTGTTGGTCAGCGCACTCAGACAGCTGGATTATTGTTGCTTGTACTTGTTGCTCTAACTCCATGACTTCCTGAAGATTATGGCCGGCTGCAGATGGGTCCTCTGTCAAATCCCATATTTCAGCATTAAGAGCTTCTATTTGGGACCAATGTCGCTCAATGTTGCGTATGGTGTGTTGATAATATTGTTTGGATTTTCGCTCTTGGTGATTGCTGGTTGATGTTTCGAGTAAGTGGTATAATGAGTCGACACTGGCCCTATGTCTCCGAATGATTCTGCTCAGAGGAGTCCCTGGTTGAGGAATGTTGAACTCGTTGGCTGTGGCGCTGTCTTCAACTGGCTTCCTTGGTGTGTAAGGAGGTTGCTTTGGTCTTGTACCCGTGACCTTTCTTGGTTCTGGTTGGTCTGCTGGGGCGACTGCAGCAGCTCCGTCCTCATTATGTGGTTCATCTGGTGAACTGGTTTCTGCAGGTCGGTCTATTGGTGGAGCATCTGTACCGTTCGTGGATTCGATCTTGGAAATGATCTCTTCCCGGTACTTGAGATACAGTTTGTTCACTGCTGTGTAGTATTCAGTGCTGAAGTATGGGTGGTCGGCACGGCTTTCATACTTGCATCTTATGGTATTGTCGGTGGCTTCAAATTCGTCCCACAATGCATCTAGACGTTGGCGTCTGTCTTCAAAAAAGGCTCTGGTCCTCCGTGACACTGGAGCCTTTTGATAGTTGGATATCAGCTGCTGGATGTCGTCTCCAAGCTGCTTCTGTCTTCCGGCTAATTCCTCCATTAGTCCGTTGACGATGGTCTGATGGTCCAAAGCAGTGAAAAGAACGTGATCTTCTATGGAAGATCACGTCGGGGTCACCAGAAATGTAGAGCTCTTTTGCTCTAATGTAGTTTGTTTATTTGGCCAAGGTTCTTGATACCTTGACCAATTATTACTGCATATAATTAATATTGAAAAATAGCTAAGGTTCTTGGTACCTTTGCCAAATGTTGTGAGTGCAGCTGGTTCTATGTACCAGTGCACCTAATGCAAAAAGGAAAACGTTTAAAAGGGTATTAATTTAAATTAAAACACCTTGGCTGTTGATTGACAACTGAGAAAAATTTATTATTACCCTGACTATATATATACCTTACACAACAACAACAAACAAAAAAACTTTAACATGAATAAAAATAATTTCGGACGACAAAATACAAAATTTTCCAACGATAAAAAACTGCAACGATGCAAATTTGACATTTATTTCTATCCTAAGAACTCAAAGGCTCAGATAACAGCAGACGTAATCTGAGCCCATCTTCGTGATAAATGCAATTTCTAGAGGTAATTCTTATCATGATAAGAATGTGTGGTTGCATTTTGCATTAATTTTAATTCCTAGGAATTTGATTATTGGTATTTATGTTGTCCCTGAACAAATTTCAAGTGAGATTTTACTCAAATCAGAAAATTTTGGGTTCCTTTTCTGCTCTGCTCACAAGTACTAAATAGTAGAAAAGGAACGCAGCTATTGATACGTGCCTATAGCTGTCTGCGTCTGGAAAAATAGATTTCGCGTTGCACAACTGTCCCCAGTTTGAAGAATCATAAGTGAAAAGCTCGTGATTTCAATTTTTTTCTCGAAAACACAGATTTCTTTGAAGACGAATCCATCAAATTTCTGATTATATATTTTTTGAGTGAAAAGCGAGTCCCCCTTCTTTTCAGTAAAAATTGCACCAAATGCAATCTCATGTTCAAATGCGAAATTTATAATGCACTCAACAATCTTTTCTTTCATACTTACATACTTTTCCCTGCAGACACACGATCAATCTGGTGGATGTTACTTATCCAGCCATTCCTCATGCACATAATTTCATTTGGTGCAATCCAAATGGAGCATAAGTATGTAATAGATTGCACGAATCTCACCATGTGCTTGCATTAATTAAAAATCTCTACATTCACTCGAAAAATTATTAATTGTGAAATTTCTAAAACTTGAAGTTGTAACCCTTTTTTGCCAGCTCCTGGAAATCCCGTGTTCGACTCCTTTCATGGCATCCATCATCAACTTACATTTCCGCCTGTCGACAGGCTGCATTCTTTGTGCTGTTCTATGGAGTTCTTAACATTCATGGGGTGTTGAAGAGCCACGGCCCCCGTCTATGGATGTAGTGCGAAAAAAAGCATACGACTTCACTAATTGGCGCTGTAAAGCATAGAAGGGAAAAGGATGCCTCTCAATCGAACACATGCCGCCAATATATGTAGGAGGAGCCGCACTGTGACATTTGTTCACAATGGACCAAGCCTTTCGCTTGCATATTGCACTTTATGCACTTCTGTTGTGAATTTGCATAGTGCAAGGGCCGCCAAGTATTGAACATGCACCCGGGAACCCTGTTGTTACAGCGGAAAAAAGGACTTTTAATTTTCCTTTTCTAATTACTTGCAATTTCTCTCTTCCATAAAAAGTAGTCGAGCCCACATGCACCCAGTATGCATGCCGTTGTGAATTGCATTTAATGATAAAACAATTCACCCCCAGGCACAGTGGTTATTGTATGGTTGACAGAAAATGCATGCTATGCATTCAGCCTCAACATCCATGGAACGGGCGAATGCAATTGTCTTTACCAATACTTGATTGCAGTCGTTGCAGCCTCAGTTCTATTCATTTAGTCAGAAAGTCGCCTTCGCTTAATAGGGGGTGGCTTTGAGGGTGGAATAAAAAAATAACGTGGAAACCTGCAACGTTCCTGCTATTTATTTTCCACATCAAATGCACTCAACAACACTGCAGAAATTGTGTCACCCTTCCTTAGGTTTCGATTCTTACAATAAAAGTCAGTTGGGGGCTTCTGTCGTCAAGACTGATCAGGAGCTGCAGTGAACTTCTCTCGGTTTCCTTTAATTTCACTCTTTAATATTGACAATTGGGGGAAAGTCTTAAGCCTTCTGGGATATTTACTTTCATCCAGATTGACAATGGAAAATAATGAATTTTTTTTTCGTGAACGGTTAAAGGGAAATGCACTCTTGCAAAAGGGATGGCAGCGTCTGATGTGCATTAAAGAAGTGATCCCTTTTCCCTGTGGGTCTTACATAAATGCATGGTTCCTGAATGCACATTGTATGTTTCATACTTTTAAGGGCAAAAGACTCTTTTGGAACTTGATTATTATTTCAAAGGCTTTTTGAGTCCGCCTGTATTTATAAAGTTAGTTTTCCGAAGATAGTAGCTTATGTTACATGTTAGGCCGTCTACTGAGCTTGAGGCTCTGTTCTGTTGACCAAACTTCAAGCAATTAGTTTTTTTTGTGGCAAGATGAAGCTTAGGAGTCACCCTTTGTACTACTAGTCCGTCATGTCTTACAAGTCATGGTGCAATGCAGATAGTAAGCTTGATCTGAAGGAAAAATGAAATAGGATAGGTTAGGGGTCTGGAGGGTGCATGAGTAGATGTCGATGAACCTTGCTTTTGTAAACTGAGATGTTATATGAGCTCGGAAACACCGACTGCGGAAGAGAGTTCCACAATCGAGTTGTTCTATTTATAAACGAACTGCTAAACCGTAATGTGCGTGAGGGGGAGGGCTGAAGGGTGAAGGGGTGAGCCGAATTGGCTAGTCTTGTGTTGCGGGAAAAAAATTGCCGTGTAGGCAGGAGGTTTTCGATTTCAGTAGATCAGTCGCTATGAAAATAGCGGTAAAACGTGCTGAGCGCTGCTACATTCCTACGGTGGCTTAAAGGATCAATGCAAAGGGTGCTATCGCCAATGAGTTTGATGGCGCGGTTTTGCACCTTGTCTTGCCAAGCCAAGGTGGTTTTAGGGTCGCCCGCCTAGATATACGAGTTGTAGGACTTGTAGATTGTAGCCAAGGTAGCTGGATGAAGGAGAAACTTGCATCTCTTATGGAAGCCGAGGCATTGATACTCTCGTTTGGTGACTTGGAGTATGTGATTATTCCATCGCAAATCGTTAGATAGAGTCACGCCGAGGATGTTAAGATATGGATCAGCTATTATATAATCCTCGCCCACTGAAATGGAGGTAAGGTTGGTGCAGGTTTTAGTGGAGAATAGACAGTACTTGTTTTTGGTTTCATTGAACTCGACACAATTCTTGCGCCCCCAATCAAGAATGAGTTGAATATCCGCGTTAAGAGAGTTGGAGAAGAGTTCGTGTTCAAAGAGACAAGGTCTGGCACTTGCTTGTCCTGTGTTGTCGGAGGGTATTAGTAACGCAAAGTACCGTCATCGGCAAAACTATGAAGTGGATTGGAGGGGATTGAGAGCAGCTCATTAATGAATATAAGAAAGAGAGTAGGTGAGAGAATCGCCCCTTGGGGAACGCCGGCCGAAATGGAATGAGGGTTGGATTCAACGCCATCCAATACTACCTTGATTGAACGGCCAGAAAGAAAGCTCTGGATGAAGTTCTTTTGAACTGAGTCAGTACCAAGTAGTAGTTTCCATGCAGTTCTAATGTACCGCTTCGACTGATGCAAAGTCAACATCTTCATGGAGGAAGATCTTAGGTCGTGAAGGCCTATCGCAGATGGCGTTTCTCAGGACTTGTCTGTACCGACACCATCAAAAGTCCCTGAAGCCGTTACAACCATTTGACCTCCACAAAAACACTCACTTTCCAATAAAAATCAAGGATGTCATGGAAACGGACGAATTGCGGCTAAAATAAAAATTAATATCGTAACACGGAAAGACCGAGGGACGGAAAACGGATAGACTGAACTCGGAACACGTATGCCCATGGCCCGCGCCCGAGAAATAATCTTCCACAGTCAATATTTCCGGGCTTGTAGAAGATGCTGGAGTCCAAACCCAGACCCCCCCTGCTTATCGTATCATACTTTATCCTTCAAACTAAGCTTAGAACAAGATATTGAACCATGTCACCATCGGTGAAGAGTTTCTGTCGGTTGAAAACTGAACAAGTAGTTCTTTTGAAGGCATGTCATTTCCATTGAGGAAGTTCTGCAGTGATTGGAACAGATGATAGTTCTATGGTGCTATGTCTGGACTGTACGATAGAGGGATGTATGATTACGCGTTGTCGTAATGGAGGATAACACCTTTCCTTTGATTCAGTTCGAGCTGCTTCATGCAATTGCCTTTCGTAATCTCTCTAGTTGTCCGCAGGGCTGTTGAGAATCAATCGTCTGACCATCTGGATGTTCCTCATAGTGTACGATTCCCTTCTTGTCTCAACAATCTTTTCAACGAATGAACGCATGTGACGGCTCACCATCTCCACGATCACCGACGCTTCCGACTGTCGTACGTGATCCATTTTACATCACCCGTTATGAGACGTTTTATAAATGAGTCGATTTCATGACTCTTACTTCCTATCAAAATTAGAAACGACCAGCAAGTGCCTTCACCGTACATAGCGCTAGGGCGATACCAAACGACACGGCTAGGGAATCCAATCCCGCATCAAAATCCCAATCCCGCAAGTTTGCGGGATCGAGGTCAACAATCCCGCAGATCCGCGGGATTTGCGGGACTGCAAAAAAATAGATTTTGTAGGGTAGGTAACTTGACATTTACGGTGTTTCCATGAACTGGAATATAGTATTCGTTGAGTTTACAGAAAGCTTTTCCCCTCAAGTTAACAATGACCGTTCTGGGTTGATGTGTCAGCTAAATAATTTTACATCGTATCTCCGTTTCTTAAACAAACCCAATGCTTCAGTCTGTTGTTTTGAATGGTGTCTCTTCCTCGGTTATTCGGATCAGTTCAGGAATTCCACAAGGATCTATCCTGGGCCCACTGCTCTTCATCATTTTTATAAATGACATTCAGCAGTGTTTTCACCACAGCCAAACCTTGCTTTTTGCCGATGACCTAAAAATATATAAACAAATAAATACTACGGAAGATTGTCAACTGCTGCAAGATGATATCATCCGATTCCAAAACTATTGTCATGACAACAAACTCTTTCTTGCATTAGATAAATGTCAAGTCATTAGCTTTACAAGAAATACTAGCCATGTCAGTTTTGACTACACACTAAATAACACTATTCTTAATAGAGTAAAGCACATACGTGATCTTGGTGTTATTTTTGACAGCAAGTTGATTTTCGACTTACATATTAACTATATTGTATCTAAAGCATACAAGATGCTTGGCTTCATACTTAGATCGACCAGGAATTTTAAACAGCTTTCGACTTACCGTCTATTGTACCAATCGTTAGTAAGATCACACTTGGAGTATGCTTCATCCATCTGGAACCCATACTACAATGTTTATAGTAATAAAATTGAAATGCTACAGAAAAAATTTACGAGAGCACTGAGTTTCCGCCTAAAATATGGCAACTTGTCCTACGACGCCAGATTAATAAAGACATCCCTTACTAGTCTTGAGGATCGACGATCTCTCCACGATGCTGTAATTCTCAAAAAAATTATAACATCCGTGATTGATTCCCCTGATCTTTTATTTCAAGTTTGTTTCCGGATCCCGACCCGAGCCACTCGTTCGAAAGACCTATTTCTACTTAATAAAGCTAGAACCAACGCCGGTCAGAGAGCACCACTGTACAGAATGTGTGAACAGTATAATAGTAAGTTTCTTGAAATAGATATATGTAATACCAAAGAGGCTGAATTTAAGCGTAAAATCTTAAATATTCTGAGTAATCATTAGTAATAATCATTTAAATTTATTGATCGTGTTCATAACTTAAGATATACTAGTTGTAATTCAGAAATTTTTTTTTTCCGTTTTCTCTTTTTTTGTTTTTTATTCCTTGTAGCACATATCAGTTTTGTACAATTGTATCATTCATTGGTAAGCGGTATTTGTCTTAGTAGGAAACGTTTAGGATATATATTGTTACGTTATATTGTTATTTATTATCTTTATCTATTTTTGCAATGTGTATCTGTTGTTTCTTCAATAAATAAATAAATAAATAAATAAATAAAACCTGATTTAAGCCGACGTGCTTCGTCGAGTTTTTTGGATTGAACGAAACTTTACCCAACCTCTGTGTCCATTGGGGCTTACTATGAGTTAACCCAGGATAAACCATGCATGGAAACTCAGTAATTCATCACGTTCGGATGCACACACATGAATATACTAATTTTTCGGTAAGGTTTTTCCAATTTTTGGACTTATGCTAAAAAAATTTTAGTTTAGTAATTTTTGAAACGGTCCGATCCGTTCCGTTGCGTGCAGTATAATTGAGGCTTAAGGCTCTACCCACACGATTCGACGGATTAAAAATCCTAATTTCAAACTGGTTTCACAATGATCACCACGCGCACAACCAATTAGCAACCAAAATGAAACCTTTTTCCACACACGAGCACAACTGACTTTGGATCAATCGGTGTTCTGTGCCCACATAGTTTTTACAGGTTTTGGCAAAATTTCAAGTAGTTCACATCAAGTGCAACCACGTAACTGATACGCTTCTGACCGGCAAGAACAGTCGCGCGCGTGTAGTTCAACACTTCCCACTTCCATACACGGACAGGATGACGAAACAGATGCATGTGCAACTGGAATTGAAAATCAGTCGACACGTGTTCGGAGGGCCTAAATCTATCCTACTTTGAAATATTTCTCTATTAAGTCCCGGTTCTTATAATGCCGCGTACACACCGGGCCAACGAAGGCCAACGAATGGGATTCGCTGACGTTCGTTGGTTCTGTGTGGACGGTTCAGCGAAAGCCAACGAAGATTCGTTGGCGTTCGCTTGCAACCCGTAGCGTGGCGGTAACATCAAAAGAAACAAGCCATTTGAGCGAATGTGGTGTGGACGGGCATCGAAGTTTAACCAACGATTGACAGGCTCGAAGGCCGAAATTTTAAGAACTGAACGTAAACCGAATACCCGTCCCAACGAACGTTTGTTAAACCAACAAATGCTTATGGACGTATCTTCGAACGCGAACGAACGTTCGGTAGCCAACTTCGAATGTCTTTGTTGGCCTTCGTTGGGCCGGTGTGTACCCAGCATAAGAGGTGCTTCTACTGCCCAAATCCCGCGAATCCCGCCGATCCCGCACGTCTAGTCCCGCATTACTGATCCGGCAAAAATAGTGCGAGATTGGATTCCTTAGACACGACAATAAGAGTCGGTTGCAAAGGTGGTATATACAGAAGAGGGTAAAAGAGGGCGAAGGAAATTGTGCCCATTCCATCCTCCTCTCACCCTCTTCTCCACAACCCACCTTTGCAGCCGGCTCTCGTCGTGTCGTGTGTGCGCTCGTGCGCTGGTTTACTTACTTGATATTGCGCCATCTATTGGGAAGACGTTACGAACTTTCTCTCGGACCGTATTATTCGAATACAATTGTTATGTTTCAGTTCGCCTTCAGAACATACAATAAAAGCCATCCCTTTTGCAGTTTTCATGAGCTCTGTTCGCATAATCTTGCAGATGAATGATTTTTATGTATTGTAGCTTTAGAATGTTCATGTGGCTTGAATGGACTTGAAAACTAGATATCCTTAACAAAAGCCAATTTCAGCTTCAAAATTCATCTGCAATCTATACCTAATCTCTCAGTAAAAAATCACGAAAAATTTATTCATTATAATGCCGAAGAAATGAAGTCCACATGCGGCTCTATACCACGCTAAACAAGATCAATTCACCGAACGGAAATATCTAGGTCATTACTATTTATAAAAGTAAAATGACCCATCAACAAACCAATTAATAACTAACAGGAATTCGATTTT
The DNA here is from genome assembly GCA_949987705.1 of Thereva unica. Classification (NCBI taxonomy): domain Eukaryota; kingdom Metazoa; phylum Arthropoda; class Insecta; order Diptera; family Therevidae; genus Thereva; species Thereva unica. Next base: position 12,346,271 of record OX465281.1, on the reverse strand, counting down.
GCCTCCTCCGTCCGCTCGGCAGCATTGAGGGCTCCAATCTGCCAAATTGCCACAAAAGTCTTCGTGCTATTCCCGATTTTGATTGATGATGCTCTGCCCAGAAATAACTCCAATAAGCTTCCGATTCTGTCAATAGCCGAACTGAGCCCAATTTAACTGCAAACGAGTCTATTAAGACGGCTAATTACTGTTTGTGGATTTTTTCTAGCCGGGCTTGATTAACAGCAGCAAGGCAATACCGGAATCCACTCCGGCGTGGAACCAGTTGCGGTCCCTTCCTTCGGTGCCAGAAAGAAGCCGGAATTCTTCTCCATTCTGTCCACAATGGCGGCCAGGAGGAGGCAAAAAACTGTGTAATAAACACAATGAGACAAAATATCGTTAGTAGACATTTAAATGGGGGTTTTTTGAGGAATGTTTTGTGTATCAGAAAAAGAAAGGATCCCACTTCCAACAAATTTGAATATAATACCCCGGGTACAGCTCGACTAATTTATCATTAGGCTTATGGCAACAATGGACAACAAAATTCTCGAGATCAAGGCGACAATGGCCAGAAAAGCCCTACAAAGCCGCAAGAAGGGACCGGCCCGGCCGTCGTCCCCGGGCCAGGAGACAAATAGCATCTTCAACTTATTTTTTCGGGACTTCCATCACCACCGGGGCGAAGGAGTCCCAGATTCGAACTCTTCTGGCTGCTGTTGCGGGACAACTTCACCGCAATCGAGGACAGAAAAATGATTTCCAGAACAAAAGGTGACACTTCGCTCATCGTAGGAGATAAACCTTCCGGAAGACAAGCAGGACAAGGGTTCCACAGCAGAACGACGGACGGTGGACCGCAGTCGTCTTGTACAATTTCTCTTGGCCCGGGGAATGTTAATTCATGTCAAAAAATCAAAGAACTGAAATGGAACCGAACCGATCCCCTTTGGCCAAAAGTTCATTCTTGTGGTTACCTAGCACCTTGGTCGACCACGTCGTCGTCATCGTCCTCGGTCCCCCCGGCTCGGTTGACGTGGGGCTTATCTGTGGTTCTGGTGTCTGTCGAGAGTTCGCTTTTTTCGTTTTTCTTAAGACTCCTAATTAGAATCGCGGGGATGATTAATTGTTTCATTAAGATGACTGATGATCATGAGGTGTTGAGATCTAGGCAATGAATGTAAGATGTCGAAGATGTCATCTGGGCGCGAACAGAAGAGGAACAAACAACTGGAAATCTCGAAGCAGACCGGGACTAAACGGACCCTAATAGAGATGAAATATGCAGCTTCAGTGAATTGATGGAACTTATAGGAGTACGTAGTAAGATTAGGGGATTAGTTGTGGGTACATGAGACTTCTGTGGCTTTATCTATTTTCAGATACATTATAAAATGTAAGATGTAAATGATATTTTGTAAGGTTTGTTGAAGACTTGTTACTTGAAGAATAGATTTTGTAGTATACTATATGTTAATATGCTCTTGCTAATCGCGATTTTTCTAATGTTGACCGAAAACGTCTTGTCGTTTCCTACATTGGCAATGACTGATGTAACTCTGAGAAGTTCAACTGTATAGTTATTGGAAGGAAATTCCTTTTTTATGCGAAACAACCAAGCTTAGGAATCACTGTTTGTACTACCACTCAGTCTTGTTGTTCGTGCATTTTCATTCATACTTTCCTTTAGTGGGGTATTGGGTTCAAGAAGTATCGCGTCTACAATTTGAGTCTATTGTACAGCAGCCCTGCAGAATATCAGTTTTGTAGGTGAGGCCTCTCGATTACACTAAGCAGTCTGCCACAAATTTGTCACTCAGGTTCGTTTGGTTTGGCACTACAAACCCAATCATCTAAGGACAGGAGATGAGCTCATCCCGAAGGACATCTTTTTGAGTTTTGGTTAACCAGCGAGTTCTCAGCATAAAGTCAAACCAGTCTGAAAAATGTCGGGTAGACCTTGTACGTTTGGAATCCTTGATATAATTTTTGAAGAGTCGAGAAAATATCAAGCAAAGCTGGGCCGCTGTTGCTAAACACAGGCTCCTCCAAGGCCCTCAAAACTGTGATCGCATCAATGAACTTCCTCTTCTAGTAAGCGTGATACGAAGAGCATAGCGTTTGGTGCAGATGGTCTATCGACAGATAAGGAGGTCTAATAGCAGGCCCCTAGGAACAGTTCTCTCTTTTGCAACTTCTGTAACTCTGCCAGTCACAGCAATAGACCGCATAGACCATTCCTAATGCGAGTGTTGTTTCACCAGGCAGTCCCCCAACTAAGCACCAGCCGCGTCCAATTCTGCTTGATTTACGCAGCCGAACGAAAACCGCTCTACTGAGTATGCACTCTTTATGGTCGCCAAGAAATTTGAGGTTTTCTTCGTCTTATACAATTATTTAATGCCCAAATTTTTCTCCTTTCAGTCTAGAAGTGCATGCCTGTGGCGGGAGCGTGCATATCTGTAGCGGTAGTGTGCATGGTAGAAGTGGGCGAGCATTATTTTTACTCAAGCGTGCATTCTAGCTGCAGACGCCGTTCAGGCTAGTGCGTGCCTGCTGCATTCTAGAGCTACGAGCCCAGTTTCAATTTTACTCGGCTATCGGCCCCTAAGACTCAAATTTATAGGACAGAGCGTTTAGTCAGACTTAAATTTGTTTGGTGAAGCAAGGTCGTGCTGAACTGTGAGATCCTGCACCTTGACATCGCGGGACACAGACAGAGAGCCGAAAGAGAAGATTAATTATAATATAGTGCAATGCCAAACAGAAAGCTGTAGTCGCAAAGGAATGAAAAAATACCAACAACACAAGCTTACTACTTGCTCCTATCGAATACTACTCTGTATTCTACTCTCCTAAACATAAAATAAAATTACATTGTAAGTTACTCTGCTATTTCAGGAGCACTTGAACAATTTAAAAAATTGCCTTAAATGCACAAAAGTTCAATTCTATTTAAGGATAAAAGTGCATTTACTTCAACATCTTATGCCATCATAAAATCACCATTTTACACTTCAATTACATTAAGCCAATAGCGATGATTCTGATTGTTACGACCAAGTCGACAAATTAAAATGTCAACTCTAAGCCTACGGCGATCATTTTTAATCTAAAAGCAACATGCGGAACTCGTATTTTAAAAAAGCCCATCGCCGCTAAGATCCTCGGCATAAAATCCACTTCACTCCTCCATCAAGCTGTCGAAAATAAAACGCATTTGAAAATCCCTGTTAATTTCGTTAGTACATCTTTTATAGATCAGTTGTTAACAACTTCCACGATTCTGACGGAGATAACTCTCCGACTATGGCATAAAGATTCCTTCTGGCACTGGTCATAACTTAGTCGGCATCCTCCATCACACATCTTTTAGGGTCCCGACAAGAGCCAAAACTATATAGGCATACACGGTGAGCGATGGGTAAGTGATGATGCACACTCATCCCGAGCACTTCCTTAATGAAATCCTACCGAAGGGACGCCTGGATCATTTGTTATCACCGTCTAGAATACCCTCTAAAAAATTTACGGGGACCTGCCTCTAAATATAAATCAAATTGTGCCGAATGCCTACTGTTTTGGCGTCTATTTGTGTTGTTACGTGGCACTGGCAAGGTAGGAGGATAGTGGCGTCGCAGTGCTTCCTTCTGGGCCTGCAGTTGCATGAAGTGTCATAAAGGGCCTAGGGCATAATTTAACTCTGGGTAGTCTGGACTCCTTTGAAGGGACCCGAGATTCTGTATGGGATTGCTTTGCACGGTGTCCCTGTGCCGGTCGGTACACGGCTGCAGCTATAAATCCGAAAATAAGATGTTTCCAACTTGTTTACATGAGTTTCCGATAAATTGGACCGATAGCGAAGATATATGTCCGCTGAAGGCCATAAATGCATTTTTGAGATGTGTTCGGGCATTTTTTACATTCTTTGCGGACTGTAAGGACAAGGATTTTCGTTTTAAGAGGTATTTGGACAAGATATTAAGGATGCTATTTCATTGTTCTAAGGGATCAATTAGAAGATTTCTTTTTAACGGAATGTTTTTTTTTGTTATTTTGTAGTTAAGGCAATACATAACTCTGAGTCCGTAACGCCTTTATCCCTAAATTCAAAAGTCGTTAAGGAAATTCTCTGTAATATCTCCTTCTTAACACAAATTACCTCCAACATTTACTGGCTAGGCTAAAAACTGAAGAAAACAGGATACACGCATGCGTAAGTTTCGGGCTTTAACAGATATTGTAGTAGTGTGAGTATTTAATAAATTCGACATATAATGACATATAATTTGGCCACTTTCACCAGGCGAACGCTATCATGAAAGGCTACTTCAAGCTTTCAAGTGCAGGAAGATACTAGCCTGGAAAACATATGTAGAAAAGCTGAGCGAGGACTAGATCCTGCTTGTCTCCAACCATATAGGTCCTAAGCCAAGTTTTAATACGACGCACAGTGGTCTGAAATCCCCAAAACCTGGACAAAAGTACCAAAACGAAATTTTATATTTAGGGACTTTTTTCACGTGGGCTAGGTATAGTGGTCCCCCTGGAGTATTTCAAGGCCCTTGGCAAGAGGCAGATGTTCGAAATCTCTTTTGTATTCTATTTGGAAAATGAGTGTCGAACACGCTACACGCAGCACGTTCTCTCGGAGCAAAAGCACGTGTTACGTTTTTGCGTGTAGATTGCAGTACGTTTGCCCGTTTCCTTTTCTGTAAAAAGGTTTCTTCTCCTAAGAGTAAGTACAATATACTGTGTTATTGAAATGAACATAAATAAATAATTGTATTGTTTATTTATGATAAAATATGTAGTAAATTGTGGTGATTTGATTAACGATTCGGTTTATAAATTGATGGCTAAGTACAAACTTCCACCGACTTCCACTACGAAATACGCATGTAATTGTTTATTAATCATCTCTGCAAAACATATAAAAAAATCAGCTGCTCCTGTTTGCTCCATATCATTCTATCCACGATAGACCAAAATATCCATGGCTCTGGGCACTAGCCCCACTGTGTTTCAGGCCGAGGTACTTGCCATCCAGGTGTCTGCTCAGACTTATATTAATAGAGCTCCAAATAGCTCTAACATTGTTATTTTCTCCGACAGTCAAACTGCATTGCTGGCCATTAAATCTCACAGGGTGTCATTAAAGACTGTCCTGGATTGTCCCCGATCTCTGAAATTCCTCAGCAGGAACAACAGTGTCACGCTGATGTGGATTCCGGGCCACGAAGGTCACATTGGTAATGAAATTGCCGACAGCCTGGCTAAAGTAGGGGCAAACTCATCACCTATCGTTCCGGAACCTTTCTGTAGCTTGGCAAGCTACCACGTTAGAACGGCCATCAAAAATTGGGTCGACCAGCTGTTTCTTCATAGCTGGACAAACACCCAGGGTGCTCGTCAAGCTAAAAGATTCATCCAAATCGATAAAGCTAAAGCGGGCAAACTTTAACATCCTAACAGGTGGGAGCTAAAAATAATACCAGAGCTCTTGACAGTCCACTGTTCGCTTAACTACCATCTAAACAAAGCACATCTAAACAAAATAGGTCTGGTGGCTGATTGTAGCAGTCGGTTCTGCGGAGCAGCTCCCGGAGCACTTGTTGTGCGACGGTGGGGCTACAGCGAGGAAGAGATTGAGCCTCCTCCATCGTGACTTCCCTACCCCCAGGGAGATTTGGGACAGAAATCCTAAATCAGTTTTAGGCTATATTAGAAGCCTTAACCTTGATGGTTTTTAAAGACGGGGATGGGACAATAGGCCAAATAAATAGGTCGCAGTGCCGGCAAAGGCACCCCTTAACAAGAAATAGAAAAATTCACGATATACTACATACATATTTGCTCAACGTATAGTTTTGAACGTCCTATTCAGGCGCTATATATTAACTTTTTTTCATCTTTATAACAAAGTATTTATAACAAATCTTTGCAACAAATAAATCCTAATATATTTGAACTTGAAAAAAAGTTTTGCGTTTAAAATTAATTTAATAATTGTTAAATTAAATAAAAAAAGTTTATTTTCATTAACAATTCTAGTACATTTTCGTTAAAAATTATTACTGAGCAACCACAAAACGTCCTTATTACCTACAGATTTTCATTCAATTAAAAAAAAAACAAAATTGGCCGCCATATTGGATCCACTATTTTGTTTAGTAAAAATCTAATGACGGATTAATAATTAGCGACTCTGAACAGCCATTATTGCATAATTTCATTCAATTCAATTAAATATGAACAAAGTTGGTCGCCATATTGGATGCGCCATTTTTTTTTTTGCTTTTCAAAATCTGATAACGAATTCTTACTCAGTGCCCCTGAAAACCCCCATATACCAATTTTCATCAAATTTCCTTAATTTTTCATAAAGTTAGTCGCCATATTGCATCCGCCATTTTGTTTTTTTGAAAATCCGATAACGGATTCTTGCTCAGCGACCGCGAAAACCCCCATATACCGATTTTCATAAAAAAATAATTTTTCTTAATGTAGTAAATTAATTTTGTCCAGGTTTTGGGGATTTCAGACCGACGTCTGTGCGACGTGGTGTTGAAAAGCACCGCTCAGCTGTCGCAATAGTTGACGAAAGGGTAAACAATATAGTATCATTTTGCTTATAATAGGATACTGGTGGTTGCAATAACTCAAGGTCTCAATAGCCATTTCAGGTAACAATATTCCTTTTTGCTTCTCTCGATTCCACTTTTGCCTCCAAGGTTAATATTTTGTTTTCATTTTAAAAGATTCAGTTCCATTGTCTCTAGGACTTGTGGTGCTAGAACTTCATTGTTTTCAATGTAAAGCGCTACAATTTCAGCGAATTTTTTCGGTGTGTATTGACTTATAGTTAAAATGGTACTGAATGACGTTTCAGAGTCGGGCACATTTGTCGAAATTGGTTAACAAATGTCAAAGTTATTCAATGTTGAAATACTGAAGGTCTAGATGGCGCACCCTGTACGTTTCGGAATGAATATGGCTAGATTAAAAGAATTTGTTGTGTTTTAAGTAAGTGTTCGTGCAATCTAAATTTATTTATTTATTTTATTTATTTTATTTATATATTTGGTAGAGTACACAAGATTACAATCTTTTAGAGTACATTTAACAAATGGTAAATAATCCTAAATTCTTACAACTAGCTTAAGATAGAAGAGCGAAGAATTTGAAAGAAGTAAAAGAGAAGAAAGAAGAAACGAAAGAAATAGGTAAGGACAGTAGAGTAGTAGTACTACTGTGGAGCTGGAAGAGAAGCTAAAAAAATAGATGCCTGCTTTTTGAACATCGTGGCTGTGCTGATTTTTTGGATGGATAGAGGAAGTCTATTCCAAAGTCTAATCGCATGCACAAAGAAGGAACGACTACCAACCAAGGAACGATGGAAAGGGATAAGCAGCTTGAATGACCTCAAGGACTGCATGGGGATAAGGAAGTCAGCGAGGTAGCAAGGACATTTAGAATACAAAATTTTATGGAGAAGAGTTAGTGCCATGACATTGAGAAAATGAAAGATCCCACACCCCAATAGTGAATTTTGCACGTCCGACACATGATCAGATCTACGGAGGTGAAAAACAAATCTCAGACAATCATTGAATGCGATCCTGAGTCGATGATGACAGGACGAATCAAGAGACAAATAAACAAGGGCGCCGTAGAGAAAATGCGACAGAATAAGTGATTTCACTAGCTTGGCACGGATAGAAGGTGAAAGCAGATCCGCGAACAGCCACAGTTTTCGCAAGGTACCATATATCTTGGACAGCATGAAGGAAACATGATTACAACAGGAAAGCTTACAGTTAATAAATATCCCAAGGCTCTTGACACAATCAACAACAGGAATAGGAACATCATCTACTAATAGATTAGGACTATATTCAGAGGATATAGGACGATGACTTATAAGCAGTACTTGGGATTTAATTGGATTAAGTTTTAGGAAATTATTGGAGCTCCATTCACTGATTCGAGATAAAATATTATTCAGATGAACAAATCTATTATTTTTATCGACGTGTCTATTTGCAAAAAAATACGGGTCACACTGGGTTGAACAAGGAGAAAATTTCAGATTGGAGAAAATTTTTACCCGAGTAGTCTGCGCTCTATGCCATCCCTCATATCAAACAGCGACAGGAGCAACAGCAAATACAACTTTGGAAAAGGTCGGACGGTCATTGAACCATTCGTGAACTTGACTCGATCTCGTGAATCTCTTAGTATCGTTTCCGTATCGTCCAGGGAAACAAAATTGTACGCACTGATAATGTACTAATGAGTGCCTAAACGACAGTTGTTTCAAGGATAGCAGTGGCCATCAAATTGGAACAAGATGGATTCGCGAAACTCATCTTACGGGACCGTCTGAATGTGAGGGCCATTGCAGTATTACCAGCTAATTTTCCTAAGGACAAGCTAATAGCGGGGCAATCCTCTTTAGTTTACGAATTCACAGTAGCGAATGGTTGGTAAGCACTGTTATCACACTGCAGCTTTGGAAGAGCTGTAGTCACTAAGCAGTTGAAGAGAATCAGCTCCAAAAATCAGAAGAATTACCATCTATGTTCCTAAGACTTGAGAAAACCACAAAAGTTGTAATCTGGGTGAAATGCTACATCTGACGCAAAGTCTAGAGATTTGGCAGTAGTAAGGGCGGAAATCAATAAGGGGCAACAACATGATCATTCTCTGGTCAACATATTTTCCTTGTGAGTGCACGGATTCACTACCCTCCAAGGAACAAGGAACTAGTGGATTAAACAATAGTAGTGAATACTTGTTTGATTATCACTTAAGCAATGTAGATAATTCTCTATTCCTTTTCATAGAAATGCATGAGACCTGATTTATAAAATAGAGCTGTGAAGCAACATGAAGGCACTGGATTTTCCGAAAAAGCTGTAAATCCAAAGCCTGAACCAAATATGACGTGCCGTACCGTAACCGTACACACCCTAACGTACGAGCATGAGACTTCACTTGGCACCGACTTAAATGAACTTAATGAACTTGCATATATTCGATGGTTAGACCACGTACAGCTAAGGCAAGGTACGTCATTTTTGTTTTAGGCTTAATACGACGAACGAGTGTAGAACACATACCTTCGTCAACTTTGAGCTATAAAAATATAAGGTCTACTCATTTTGTACCAGAATCGACTCTGTGCTAAGAACTCTCAGATTAGTGGTATGTTCAGAACAGAATTACTTATAGAGCTAATCTTGATTAGGAATTTGCCATTAAACTGAAGACTTTGACTACAATATGATCATTTTATCTACACTTGTTTTATTTTTTTGTTGAGTTAGATATAAAGTAACTTTTGCAGCATTTTGAAATTTTTATCTTGTAACGCTAAGACTCTTAACCACAAAACTAAAAACTATTGTAGCATTTTTAACGCGCAATCGATACCACATTATATTTTATATGACAAAACTTCTTATCTCCTCAAAGTGTGCTTATTCTGTTCCAAAGCGCTTATGAACAGCTATGATGCTCTGGTAACCCAAACAGAATCATACTAGCAACTATCGATTTAGAGAATGCATTTTCAGTGATAAGAGTAGGAAAGAAACCTCCACCCATAATGCACACTATTTGCTTTGTTCTTCGGGCAAATCGAGCGTAAAGCATTTTTCTAATAAGTTTTCTTTGTGCTTGAGGTACTCCAAGGCTTTAGCTAGGTGAAAGCAAAAGATTTGTGCGAACGATTCTCTGCAAAAGGAGTGAAAAGTTTCAAGGCGCATACGTTCAAAAATAAACACTACTTCAAGGACGTAAGCAAAACGTGTTTGGGTAACGTTTATCTAAAGAATCCATCAGTGCGGTGTTTATTTGTGCAACTGCACGAACATTGCGGGCTTTCGGAGATGCTATATGGTGCAAAAGTGGAGACCCGACATACTCCTATAATGTCAACTTCAACGCAACACTTTACATTATTGCACAAAAACGAGTGCACTTAAGCCACTAAATATCCCCTTCGATAGTATATATCATATCGATGAGGCAAAAGGGCTTAAAAAAGGGACTTCGATTTTGGGTTGTTATTTATGAACAACCGACGTCAATGTTTCTGCATAAGCGTCAACTTTTGATGTAGTATCACGACAGTTTCGATCCCTGCACTACAGTTAATCAAGATAATGGCGAAACCCCATCAGACTTAAAAACCGAAAACATATCGTGAAGGGTGTCTCGTCTGCCTCGGGCCCCTGCCTAGGGATTTTAAACCGTTAAACATGTTCCTGGGGTGAATTACATATATTGAACTCTGGCTCCGGGTGCCTGTTGTCAATCGCGTAAGCCAGAGAGGAGCACAACCTGACGTTCTGCCATTGTATTGGATAAATTCTGCGACAAAACATTTAAGCGCATACACGTCACGAAACGAAGAGTCCTGAGCCAGGAGACGACAATGGCCCGTTGTCATACGCGCTGCTCAATGAAGGGAATCGGATTAGGAGAGGTACAGCATCCTGGATCTCGCAGCCATGGGAGGTCCTTACACGTCGTAGGTAGGACTTGTGGTTAATAATTTATTTCCAAGTCCCACTTTGATGCTTTGTCGTAAATTTTTATCCGGTTGCCTACGAATTGGATTAAATCCCCTGCATTGACTTCCTACAAGGCACTCCAGCGCTGTTTTGTCTGTCTAAACACAAAGGTCGGTCTGCAGCCTAGATGAAAAAAAAAAAAAAAAAAAAAAAAAAAACAAAATACAAAAACAAAAAAATAACAAGGCACACTTGTGTGTTGCCTATCGCCCCGTGTGTATACACCAAGGACTCCACCTCACCGTAGTCCTTCAGCTCCTCGGAGCACCCTTGAAATGAAGAAATGGATTTCGCCGTTCAGCTGCTCCTCCGTGTGCTCGAGTTCGATATGATATTTATTCGATTTAATATTTCAACAGTTCCACTTTGGGGGCCAGTTGGGCGATATTTATTTATTTAAACCTCGATAAATAATAAAGATCTGCATAAATATTAAAGCGTTTGTTTACGTGTCGTTTCATTGTGTTTCGGCAGTAGGCACACGGGCATAGGCTAGTTGTCTCGTCCTCCTCCTTCGTCCTCGAATCCTCCAAAAAAAAAACGAACGAAATAAAATAAAATAATACGAAAACAGTTCATATTCCTCGTGAAAAGGTCACTCAAGTGCTTATTTAGGATGAGAATGGACGAGGGTCCTTTTCAGCTTTTTGTCAGTCTTTATTTCTTGTTTCACGCGAACTTGGGTTAAGGGTCAACAAACTGATTTGATGATTTTGGGCAAGAATTCAATTTTGGAGCTATAAATGATTGCTAGTTTTGTCAGGTCTAATGGAATCAAAGGGGAGCACAAACGGAGAGAAATGGTTTGATGAGACAGTATTTTTATCGGGGTTTTGTTTTGAAACAGACATTTTTGATTTAAACGTTTTAATTTAATTGAATAATTGATGGTCATATCGATTTCATGTGAAACATTTCAGTAATATGGAAGAGCTAGGGGTTCTTTTTGATCATATGTGTTTACTCAAAGGAAATTCTTAATCGATTGAATCTTAGTAGATGAACGTTCCCTTTACGAATTAAGGACTCGACAGATTTGTTTCGTTAATTCCTTTTTAGATTTACTGCCATAATATAAAGACGTTTTTCTCTCCAACACATCATTGGATGATAACATAGATTGCACGATGGATGATAACTGAGATTGCATTGGTGTCATGATGCTCACTGGGAAAACAAAAATTGCTGTTTCCAACCACCCCAGATTTGATGCACACTCTATCTTCCAAGGTGAAATTTCTAGGTATAACTGATTTACCAAATCATCGAAGGTATATGAATTGCAGTTATGGAAATCGGCCTTCCTGCATTCTCTAAGTGAGCCACGATAGTCCTGCAAATCCACCAACGGAAAAGTTAAATCTCTTTTTGATTACATGTTCAGAGTTAAGATTAAGATAAAAAGTAAATGGAAATAAGATTAATAAAAAGTGATGAAAATAAAAACTTTTGGTCTTTGGTAATCTTCATTGACTTTATCCGCATTTATTTCAATTAAAAGCGGGAGGGGTTAATAGAGAGAAAATCCAAAGCCGACTTACCAAAGTATACATCGTTTTAGTGAATTTGGTCTGGTTGCTATAGATCCAGATATCTCCATGACCTTCGACGGAGTATTGCACTCTGCTCTGTTGACTAAACTCCACGCTATTTGTATTGACTTATTGTTAGTACGAAAGCACTGTATTGACAGATTATTTTCTGTCAGCGCAATCAAAGTAGTACTGGCATCAAATCTAAACGTCACACCATTTCGGCCAATGTTCCGCAGAAGTCAATTCTATCACCCGTTCTTTTTCTAATCTTTATAAATAGATTTGATTTCAATCCTGTTCAACACACTTCACTCGCTCGACAATATAGACTTTCCAGACCGTGCCTTTACACACCTTATATCTGACTCCATCAACAGATACATTGAATTTGCTCTTGACTCGGGCCGCAAAAACCTTGTCGGATTCAACGCTTCCAAAACGCAGTATGGACTCGTTTCTAATAAAACCGGCACCCCTTTTATTTCCGTGGACAATTTTAAGCTAAATATTGACCCATCTCTTGCTATTGTAGATATAATATTAACTAAGGATCTAGGTTATAAAAAGCATGTCCCAATCCTCAAGCAAGGTTCTCAGAGATGCCTGATATGCTCCTTGATACAATGCAATAACACTGGCTGATGAATGGACGCCTTTATGAAGACCTCAACGAACCGTTGTATAATCAAGGGTACGGGACTCAGCGAGACCAAAGAAACCAGGTCCAGCCTCATAAGCTGGCCACGCTAGTCCAATGCTACGTTCCAACTGAAGACGCAGACGACGACATCAAGGTCTAGTTTTATATCCGACTGAATGAGGTTTTTCGATTAACAGAGATCACGTGAAAACGAAAATCTAGCCAAACAGGCCCTTGACTGGAACCCGCAAGGAACCCGTCTAGCTGGAAGACCGAAAACAACGTCGAGGAGAACTCTGTTAGCAGAGGCCGCAACAACTGGAAGTTCCTGGACCGATGATGTGACTTTTTGAAACGGTTAAATTTGAGCGCAAACTAAGATGAAATCTGCTGTTTGATGTTAAGGCCTAGTAGTAGCCGCCTCACGTGTGGATCTGATACCTCCTTCAAAGAAGAACTTAAAGATCTTGATGTGTTAATATGGCCTCTGGTAGAACGTTTATTGACTTAGACGGTATAGACATTTGGGATAGGTGCGTCATATAAAGCGTTAGTAAGAAGAGATGCATAGTTTGTTAAGTCGATGCAGACTATTTTTAATTCATTCGAAAAGAAAATGTCATCTAGCTCAGCTAAATAGGCTACTTCTTGGCGCTTTCTTACCTTTCAGGATGACTAACAAAAAAGCCACTATTCAGGTTATCGACTAATAATAGCAGGCAGCATTTGTTTTCAAAATCTCGAGACCAACAATTAGACATTCTTTCTAGATAATTTAGTAGTAAAGAAAGTGATACATCTAGTCAACTGGTTAGACTATTTTAGATAAAGTCCGCCTCGAGCAAATAAAGTCTCAGCGGTTAGAGATTCGAGTCCCTTGTGACGAAATAGTTCTTCGTCTTTCCTCTTTCCTGTGATAAACATCAGTTTTCTTGCTTTTCGCTTCGCGCTCTTTTCTGGTCACTGTATATAGAGAGAGAAATCCATCTTCAATTCGACCGAACAAGTCAACGTTCTATAGTGGAAGTATTGGATACGACCTTATGAAGTAGAACCACCTGTCATTCCTAGTAGAGCTTGTTTTCGAATTCACGATGGGTGCTATATTCCCATGCTGACTCAACAAGCCATTGAGGGAAAATCAAGTTCCGAATCCCTGTAGAATTTTGAACTACATTTCTTCTTCGCAAACGTTTGATAGGAAATGGATCCCTAGCTGCAAAGATTCACTTATTACCCTGAGCCAGTTGAATCCATACTTGTTTATCTTTATTGGCGATCTGATCGGAGCTTGCTTGCTTTCAAACCTTAACCGTGGCCAAAAGGCAGAGGCGCAGGAACCCTATGGGCAGGGTGCGCAGCTGCCCACCCAGGAATTTCCCTGGGTGGGCCATGCCCGCTTTGTTAAAGGGATTAAAAATTTTATTGCTTTTATACAAATTGGTGTAAGACCATTTTAGGGGCAAAAAGATCGTTTTTCACGAGAAAGCCGACCTTTCTAGTCTATCCGGATTAGATGACTCAACGATAATCCTCTAGACAGAACTTTTGACCATGCGTAACCAATGCACTTTTTGACTTTGGATTGGCTATGTCCTTTTGTGGTCTTTTGGTTTTAATAGCCAATAGGACAACCAAAATTGATGATCCTATTGTCACTATTATAAGTATCCCCTGTTTCCAACTAACTTAAAAGCATGCATCGTGCAAGTTTACTTCAGTTTATTTTTGTCAAGAGCACTGTTAGTTGCAACTTAAAAATTCAAATTGTGTCTTGTGTCTTCTACAACTTAAATGTTGAAATTGTGTCTTGTGTCTTCTATAACTTAAATGTTGTGTCTTGTGTCTTATATGTGATTATTGAACGAGTGTCCAACGAACTCCGCCGTCGTCTGGTCCCAAGTCCAGGGTGTGAAAGGAGGAAAGTGGTCGACCTGCCGAATTGACCGAAGAAACTAGGCAAGAAACTGCATTTTTAAAGAGGCCCAGCAGCAGTGTATCCGTTGTTTCGATGGAGCACCTACGATGGCTGGACGCCACAAAGGCGTGCAGAAGTTGTTGCAAGACGAGCAACCAAAATCAATCTTCGTCCATTGCGCCAACCATTCACTGGACCTTGTTCTCCAAGAAACAGCTAAGCTACAAAGCGGGGTATGCGATGTTATGTGCTTAGCTAAAGATGTTTCGAATACCATTTTAGAATCGGCAAAAAGAAAGAAAATGTACGATGAAGTCAAGCATGCGAAGACTATTTATCGTCATCAGATGATGATTTGCCAGTTGATAAACCAACTCGATTACTCGCTTTATGTCCTACCCAATGGTGCACACGTGTGCAATCTTTGAAAAAGAGAATTATCCACGATTCAAAGAGAATTATCCACGAGTGCAGGAAACGTTAGTTCAGCTCGAAAACTGCGAAACCGTAAAGCCGGAAAAAAAGCTCAAATCCGCGGGTGGATGCTGAAACTTGAGCAGTCTGAGACCCTTTTTTTCTCAACGTCAGCATTCAAATTTTTGCTCCTTGCGAACAACTAGCGGGAGCGCTACAAGCTCCTGGTCTAACAGCTACAGGTGCAAAACAAGCTGCTGATTTACTTTCTTCGAGATTGCAATTGTTCCGCACAGACACCGAGTTCGACCATTTATTTAAGAAAACACTTGAAGAATCGAACCAGTTTGACTTGAACACTTTCAAAGAACCCCGCCTGAGACAACCGAACGAACGTTACGAGCATACTTCAAAATCTTCTCCAGCCTTTCAGCCAAAGATTTGTTAAAAAAAAACCTATTTCGAAATTTTGGATTCGCAAATATCAGAATTGAGTGAAAGGTTCGACCAAAGTGGTTTGTCTATTCTAGTGTCACTCGTAACTGTCTTGTTAGACGCGACTAAAGGTTTAGTTGGCGACGAAGCAAAGCTCGCGGAAGAACTTGGTGTGTTTGCTGAAGATTTTAATATTAGTAGATTGCATGCTCAACTTTTTCTGCTCCAAAGTGTGCCTGACATTGAGAGCTCCAACTGTTCCGAATTGAGCGACAAACTCGCGAAGCTACCGACGACAACTAAAGATATGTTGGATGAAGTAATTTTACTGATAATTTTGATCCTAACGGTACCTGCATCCGCCGCGACAAACATGTTTCATACAAAATTATTATCATCGAAAAGTTACGGGGGGGGGTAAAGATTTCAAACCTGCCCACCCAGCAAAAATTTCGTTCCTACGCCCCTGCCAAAAGGTTTATTTTGAAATACAAGTATGAATATTTTTGTTGGATGGATAGAACGTGTTGTTAATCATGGCTGGATTTGGAATGACATAGCTCAAATTCGTTTAGTTTATTAGCTAAAGATTAATTTGGAAGATCGTATAACTTTTTGTTGGCGGAGCATTTCAAACTTATTTTTTATGGTAATTTCATTCTCCTTTATAATATTTATGGTTGAATCTTGGTTCTTCGCGAAGACCATTAGGTGTTATTCGTTTCCCTTGACAGTTTGTATCGTAGAGGACATTTTTTCTGCATACTGTATTGCCACGCTTAGATCTTACTAACAAAATCTTATAACTAAAACCAGAACTACAACCAGCCATATTCCATCTTCAGATTTAAGCTGCACTTTATAATGAACTACAATCAACCCTCATCACTTCCCTCCAAGGTAAAATATTTCTTTGTTTATAAAAACAACTAATCTTCGTTTATTTTGTTGGCAAAAAAAACAACAAGAAACGCGCATTTAGTTATAAATATTTCTGCTTAAAATTAAAGTTATTTTCCGCTATCAACCGCTTTGAGCCACTTTACATTACAAATTACGATCATAATCGCCTCCTTAAAACTCAAATGTAACGTCCTGGAAAGGAAAAAGGAGCCAAGAAGCCCTTGCGCCTCGCTATCTAAATCGGTGGCAATTTTTTGTTAACCTTTACTTGTCTTCACCACAATTCGGGGTTGCTGCTGCTGCTGGGGCTTCAAATAAAACAAACGTTGGCACCTGTAAAGGCGAGCTTTCACAACTCGAGACATTAGATAAGGTTAAATTAGGATAGAAGAGCGGGGGCTAGAGGAGCTCTCTTCTTTTTATGCCGCAGCTCATGATAAATGCTACCGAGACATGTAATAACTCACCGCGTAGTCACTGTGCGGCGTTAACCTTTTTCAACTCAACAACCAACCCACCACCATCCCCCCTTCAAGCCCTGATCGCATACATAAACCGCCTAAGACATAAACATATCATGAAAGAGATGGTCCTGCCCCTCGCGTCCTGGGTGCTCCTGATCCTGCTCCTGTTCTTGCTAGAGTTGTTGTTGTTGTCGTCATTTTTAAATGTCAAACAATTTAACCATGAAAAAGACGACGAAATAAAAAAAAAATTTCGTTGCTGTGAAATGCGCCAAAAAACGCCGAAAGCCAAACTGGGGAACCACTGTTCAATGGGGTTCTCCTGCTTGACTTTTTCTTCCACCAAGGATGTTTAGTGGGTGTTTAGGGCCCATATTACTGGGGACACCACCGCCGAAAACTTGAAACCGGATGAATAAAAACTCAAGTAGTATCAGGGGAGGAAAACTAATTAAACTTCCTGTCTCAAGTCTCGAGGAAGGACTCTAAGGACTCTTGTGGCTGATTCTATAAATATGTCAGTTGCCTGCGGTTCTCTAAAAGAAGAAACAGCGAAAAAAAAAGTTTGTAACCCTCCGACGATGTGATTATTGTCGGGTTTTTTTCACGAAACATTTCGTCTTATTGAGAAGTTTCACTTGGGGATCTTGGAGCATCAACATTTTATTGTGAAATTAAAAAATTTATAGTTTAAAAATACTAAAAAAATGCTTTAATAATTCTACTACCACCTATTCTAAATTGTGACCAGTCATAAGTCACAAGCTTTTGAGAAGCATGCTTGTCATTGAGAGTTCGAGCCATTCTTGTGACATTCCAGCTGTTTTGGTGTCCTAAGCAATCAGGCACAAGAAAATTCTAAAATAATTCACCTCTGATGGTGAAATTGTATTCATGAGGTAAAGCAAAGACACTGGGTACATGTCGAGTCCTCGAAAAATTATGATAAAATATGGCAGAACTCTTCTGACTTGATATTTATACCCAGTCTTATTGTCACTTTCGGTGACAAATGGCGAAGTGAGACAAAAATTCTAACTGAAGTTTCTCACCTCGCTGAATTTACTGTCCACAATATGGAAAGTGACAATGACAGTGGCATTTCTCACTACAGTTAGCATTTTTGTCTTACATTGCTATTTGTCACCGAAAGCGACTGACAGTCATAATTTGTATATCCGTTGTAACTGTTTGCAGATTGTCAAAATTGTGACTGCAAAATTAGAATACCTAATTTGGTCAATTTGGAGCTCACCAAACACTTGTGAGTGCGTTGTGACTTGTGACTGCTTTTAGAATACGTTTTTGGTAAAATTTAAAATTCTAACTTGTTTTTAGTAAGATATTGGGTGCAAAAGTACTGCAATCGATGGTTTGACCTGTTGCACTACAGCCTTTTTTAACTCATATTTGTAGGACAGGCCGCTACCAAATCTGCCCAGTGGCTTGTCACTCAAATTTCACTGTTCGAGTTTAAAGGGCTCCTGACCGCAGCCTGCCTTCTATCTGTGCGGAAGGAGTTCACAAAAGGGAGGCACGGTTGTGCTCCGTACAGCCCAAAGTCCACTCTGGCCCTACTGGCAATTGAAAACTAAAATAAAATCTCATCAAAACAACTCAAATAGTCTGACTCCATTTAATGTTTTTTTTTTTTGCTTTTACAAGATTTAGATTTATCCAATAGGAGGACTGTCCGGTAGTGTTTGCGGACGAACTGGAGCAGAAGTTGGAGGTGGTGTTGCAGCACCAGTTGGCACCGGTGTAGGCGGAGTTGGGTGATTTGGCGGACTTGTTGGATATGGCGGTTCCTCAGCTGAACTATCAACATTTGGTGGAGCTTTGGGAAGTGTTGGCTCTGGAGTACCAGCTGTAGTCTGAGGAGGCGTTGGAGCCTCGCTTGGAGGTCGTGTTGGTGGTGTTGGATGATCTGTTACATTTGTTGGAATCGATGGATATGGAGGATCATTCTCATCCAAAATGCTACTTGTTTCAATAGTCACAGAAATGGTAGTAGCTTCATTTGGAAAAGGGTCGTTAGTAGTGGGTTTAGTTGTTGGTATAAACGGTGGTAACCAATCTGACTTTTTTACACATTCTTGGTGCGCAAAACTAAACCATTTACCTCCATAACAAGGTAGCGAAACATATGTACCTACACCTGTGCACTGGTAATACCAACTACTGTCATCATAGTTGGGCTTGAACGTATTAACGTCTGCAGCTTCACATGTTGGTGGTGGTGCAGCTCCGAGAGTACAAGTTGAGATGGTGATTGTTAAAAGTAAGATCTCAATAACTACAATTAAAAGGCATAAATAATTCAACAATACTACAAAATGTAATTATTTTCCTACCTTTCATGATTATTGATAACAAATTTTAACTCTTTCATAAAAATTGTGGGGTATTTATACCTACTACAGCAATTAGGGATTTTTTTAGATAAGAAATCAGTTCTGTTAATCGTTCTTTTTCATATTAACGGAAATAACTGTTGTTCTACATTAGGAACAAGCAAATAAAGATCAAGCAAGCTAAATTTGAAATTAATTGGATCGTACGTGGTATGTTTATACTTGTGAAACATGTGATAAGCAAGCCAATTAAAAAGTTTAACAATTTTACGAGTTTTTGATTAAGTTTTGTAATCAGTGGTAAGTATTTGTACCGGTGGCGGCGACGGTGACGGGGAAATGTTTAAAATACGCGGATCATTGTAAAAGTTACAAAATAAAAATTTAGACTTGGTCGCCCAGACTGTGTACGATGGAATCTAGCAGGCAGACAAAATTAAGCCATCGAGTAGCCAATGAGGAACCCAGAAGACGGTTTTGCTCTTCCCAAATGGTGAACGAGGGTGTATAGTACACATCACCTTCATCAGTGACACGAGGGCCAGAGACCTCCAATGGCGGGTGAGTGAGGTGTATACGCCACCACGCCATTTGGGAAAAAGAACAGAAAGGGCGCAGCAAAACCACGCCATACACGAGGGATGGACCCAAAACAAGTTAGATGAAGAGGTGTTCAAAGAGATGATCCTGCAGGAAGATATTGAGCAGACAGGATGCGCTAACGAAAGGGTCGTACGCATCATCGCCGTGATAAAATGGGCATATGACGCCCCTATGCCTCAGCGCCCGAAACTCCTAAGACGTCCGCTTCTGGTGGAACGACGAAATTGAAAAGCATCGAAGGGTTTTCCTAAAGCCCCCCATACACGGTCAAATCGGATGTACATCCATGCTGTACAGCCAAAAATGTGATATCCCACAACTGTGCTTTTTGGTTGTACAGCTTCATTTTCTGTGCGGTCGCGAAAGAGTTAGCATGGATAGTAAACAAAAGCTGAAAATAGTATTATCAACGATGGTAATAGATATTTGTACCGAAGAAAAAAAACCTAGAAAAAGAAGAAATGTTTGGACAAAAGAATGTCTGTTAAAACGGGAAAAATACTCTCATGTAAATTTATTACAAGAATTACATTATAAAATATGGCTGTTTCCTATCATTACTGTACATTGTCTACCTGGTCTCAACAATTACAACGGTATATTGTCTGTGAGGAGGTTATAAGCATCTCATTTCATTTTTTAGAATGAAAACAGAGTCATAAAATTTGCAATAAGATTCTATGAATGAGTTTTGTTGTATCTTTACCTCAGAGCTGGACAACATCGGACAACGACCCTCTCCTACACGCTCTTGCGGCCGTGAGTTGCGATCGTCCTACTCGCTTTTTTGGCTCCCAAGTGCCAGGCTCTGTTTTACCTGTTCTTTACCTAAAAAAGCAATGTTTTCCCTTCCGAGAGGGTTATGTAAGTATTCTACATAAATTCTGCAATGGAATAACGTAAATGATCCATGTTTTGAGTGTAAATTTAGCTATTTATCCTAGAAAAGGAAATATTAATCCTACCTGCAAGTTTCCGTAAATTTAACAACAAGCCCAAACCAAACATAATAAAAACTTTCCAATCCAAATTTGCCAAGTTTGAGGATGTTTCTGTTATCACAGATTTTAGAATTGTATAAACGGCATTCACAAAAATAATTTACTATGTATTTGCCGTTAACAAATAATCCAAATGGATCAAAATATATTAAAATAAATAAAACAAGCGGATTTTATTAAAAGTAAACTTCTTAAGGACTTGTTTCCCTGTACTTCAACTAAAGAAGGATTTCTTTAGAATGCAGTCATATATTTTTTATATTGTTTAAGGGATTCCGTATTTTACAAAGACTTTGTCTGTTCCTTTTTGAACTCCAAAAATTCATTAATAATTCATAAAATGACTTAAAGCCTGTTAATGAATTATTTTAATGTAATGTTTTTCGATGTTCGGTTGGAGCACTACGCCACTACTTTCATGCATGTTGGAGCAGCGGTGACCACGCCTCATAAAAACCCAACCACCCCTTCAAAAAATCATACCTAGTTTGATTTTCATCAAGCCGCTGGACGTACCAATTTTTGGTCGGCCGACCGGCCCACTATCGATAGTTTTGGTTGTACATCCGCCCTTCGATGTACATCCAATTTGACTGTGTATGGGCCCCTTAGGGGCCATTCTCAAAAGTAAAGCAAACCATTTTAGGAACCAACGAACCTGTGGAACCTTGAAGTTGATAGATATCAAGGGAATGGGGTTGCGTACAATGTAGGGATGTCGTGGAATAAGGGTAAGCGGTCCCCAACGATTACCTGACCTGTAATGCTGCAAAACTTGTACAGACCCTGCTCCCACAGAACGGGAACCCGGACATCCTACATGCAATAAACGTAAACGTGAATGACGCTGATATCCCAGAGTGAAGGGAGGAAGAAAATGTAGAAACAGCGAAGAGGATTGCCACTGGAAAAGCCCATGGGCCCAAAATGGGTTCGCCCGAGTAATCACAGCGGGCCTAAGGGAAGTAATATTCCCTGAGCAATGGAAGCATAAAAAGCTTGTGCTCCTCCGATGATCCTAAATACTATGGGCAACCTATTCGAAGGTGTGATATATAACAGATTACTGTCAAGTGCCAAGACGGCTTATCGGAAAGGCAGTGTAATGTGAATCTAAGGTTGGTTGCCCGAAGAAGCCAACCCCATATTCCCACACAAAAATAAACAAAAAAAATTTGACAATACCATTTACCCAAAAAAATTCATATCCATCATCCAAAAATCATCAAGGCGGTACCCGGGGACTCCAAAGAAGAGCTGGCTCGCCGGAGGGTCGTGGTGTAGTGAGACCCCAGAGGTACCACCTAAATCTGTGCATCACCACTTACCTTCATGTGAGCGTCCCATATCCGAGCGAACGCGGGACATTTAAGCGGACAGAGGAGAGTTCCTGAAAACGAATTCCGGGGCGAACTACATCCCCCGCTGCTAAGCCATACCTGTAAAGGTTTAGTATCTTTCCATATTGCACAAGAATAATACTTCAATCAAATTTCTTTCCGACAAATATTTCGAAGTTCCAATATTCAAAGACATTTTATTTAATTAATCAGTTACATTAATGTACTACACCTATGAGTCCCAAGTAATTAAACAAAGTAGGTAGTCAAACTATAATTTAAAAAAAATTACAATTGACAGGCAAATTTGCATATCGAAGGAAAGCTGATCAGCTGGCCTTTTCTCAGTATTCATATAATTGTTTGTTTTATTTACCCTACAAAATAAATTAAAAAAATCAACATACCATTAAGCAATCAACACTACTGACATTCATTAAATAAAGTGTCATAATTACATTCACAACAAAATTATTCCCAGATATAATCCGGACCAACAAATAATCATTAACCAATCTTTATCACAATACGGAAATATACATTACATTAGATATATTTGTGACACTATTTCCACAAAACTGTATTAACATATATACTCTTACTTACAACTACCTACATAACTCAAATGTATTTCAAGCAACACTGGTTACCATACCAAAATGGGATCAAATTCTTATTATTTTCTATTCGGGTGTAAAAAACCAAATCACCACCGATATAACTAGTAGCTAATCAAAAATTAAGTCCAATACAACAATATCAATAACAATATCTTAACATTAAAAAAAATATAGCATATGAAAAAAACTTCACTCGCTGACTTGATTCACAAGGAAATGTCCTGGCGGATTGATACGGTCCACATAGCCTCCGATAGGACTTTGCGTTCATGAAACGCCCACGTCTTCTGAATATATGTATGTATATATATATAATTATATACAGCTCGCGGCTACCCAAAAAGCGGTTGCCTTCTCTTCAGTTGACAATTGGTCCGGGATAATAACAACTTAAGATAGTACTTACAGGCCAATTTGACTTCTTTTTCTGAATTAATTGGAACAGGATGTACTTATCTCTTCTAATAGCCGTTTTCACCCTCCTTCATTTGGGGTGCCTGGATATCGGACATCGGGTTATCATCATTAACAGGGAGCTTTTGCGGTCCAGCAGAGGTACTCAAAATGACCAAAAAAACCAGATACACCGTGCCTCAATTCACTTTTTCTTCAATTGGCATAGAAAACTTCACTATTAGGTAGATGGTGTTACTATTTAACTATTTAACAAAAACTACCGTTTTTTCTCAAAATCCAATTTTTTTTTCATTTGCTAAAAAAACTCAACTCTTTATCCTCACTTCCCAAATTTTTCTCCCCCAACCTTTTATTTTTTTTCTCCTCGCCTTCTCAATTTTCAAAAAGTTTTCTTATTTTCCGACATGTTCATTTTTCCCAAAGTGGCGACTACAAGGTAGTTGTTCGTCAGGGGATAGGCGCCGTTACAATCCCTCGGCTCCACGAAACCGACTAGCGAGGGAGTGAGGAGCCGAAAAAAACCCAAAACGGCCTCAGTTTTATTTGGTGTTAAGCCCCCTTAGTAAGGATGAAGGTGTGGCTCGACCCATGACCCTGAGATTAAGAGTTCTATGCTCCAGATATTGAGCAAACCGGGCACTATGGAACTACAAGAACGATAGAAATTTAGAGAAGTTTGAAATCCAAAAAGTTGTTATGGTCCGCCGGGTGTCCTCGGCAGAAGTTGGTCAATCTCCCGGAGGGTAAGGTCGAGGACCAAGGACCCGGCCGAAGGCAATACCATATTGTCCCCTTCCGAATCCCTAAAATCTTCGACCCCATCGCTCGCCAACATCAACCTTCGATCCATCGGGTTGAGTTTCCAGCAATACCACATTACCTTCGACTCCATCCGGTGGATCGCAAGAAGATGTTCCGCCGATTGAGATTCACCGTACTTGTCCGAGGGGGATAGAAATCTTAAACGGATTATGCTGCAAGACGTCACCGCTTACTGAGATCCTAGGTCGCATAATTCCTAAGATCTCGCACTGTTCGGTCTCTCCGCCACAATGGACTGAGAGCAAAGGCTACCGTCCACGCGAACAGGCGGGTGCGATAAACCGAGGGGACCATGCCTCGGTAGGGAACTGGTCTGGCAGCCCCTGGTAGTCCACAACAAAAACTTGGCCCCAGACGACCAAGAACACAAGGAGGTGTACCACCGCTAGGGAAGCTACCTAAGCGGCTTAAGGCACCCTGTCAGTTAACCGGTGAAGCCGGCGAGATGCCTTATTAGGGCTACTCAGAGACGTGCTTTCGTTCGGCGTGGTTTCACTACCTATGTATGTCCTTAGCGTGATAAATACCTATGGCTTTGCCGTGCATATCCTCCAGTTCGTATTGGCTACCACCAACCTTTCTTACTACTCTTGCTTTAACAAATTTATCAGCCAATTTGGCACTGAACCGCATTGCTTTGTTACTGATTGGGAAGGTTCGTCTGAACACTTCCTGACCAGGTTGAAAATTGGCGACATTACAACGCAGGTTGTAAGTTTTTTTATGCCTGGCGTATGCTGCTGAGAGGTTCTGTTCCACACGCTCACGAATTAATTGTTGTCGGTCTGTAGCGGCCACAACAGCTATGTCTCCATCCTGAAGAGCTCGCAACTTTTCCAGAATTGGATAAGCTGATCCGTGTAAGATCATATGATACCCAAAGAGGGATTGATACGGAGATATGCCAATTGATACATGGTGGGAGCTGCGAAAGGCGCACTCAATGTCTGTTAAATGTTTGTCCCAATCGCGGTGGTCTTCTTTAAGGTAGGATCGGATGGCAGCCAGGACTGACCTATTAACACGTTCTGAGGCATTAGGATGCGGTGAGTACACGGCAGTCCGTAAATGTTTCACACCGTACTCGTTCATCAGTCTAGCAAATTCTTTCGACACGAACGGCCGTCCATTATCCGAGAACACCACCTCGGGAACTCCGAAAGTATGGAATATGTGGTGTTCCAGGAAGTCTATGGCGGAACTGGCTGTTTCAGCCTTCACCGGATGGAGAAAACTGAATTTGCTAAATCCGTCTAATACCACAAATATGGCTGTGTGGCCTTTCCTAGTTCGCGGATATGGGCCCATGAAGTCCACATATAAGAATTGGAAGGGTTTAGAAATTTTCATCTGGTCACCCATAGGTGGTCTTAGGACATGGTTCGGCGCTTTCGTTGATTTGCAAATCTCGCATTTAGAAATATATGCTCTAACCTGAATTGCCATGCCAGGCCAAAAATACTTCGTTCGTAGCTTGGCCAACGTTTTCGCTACCCCGCTATGAGCTGATTGAGGAGGCAAGTGGGCCGATTCGATGAGAGGGATTGTTAATTCCTGGGGAACCCATAACTTCCATGCAAGATCGTCAGCAACAGGGTCTCCTGTACGTGGGAATGTGCGATGGAAAACATACCCATCCGCGACACGCAAGTCTGGCAGCCGCGGCGAGCATTTCAGGATCTGTTCACGCAGTTGTACATATTCAGGGGCTTTGAAGGACGGGGAGTCCAAGTCCACATCTTGACAAACAGACAATTCGTCGACGCCGTGCAGGCGCGATAAGGCATCAGGGACTACATTTTGACTGCCTTTGCGGTGTTCGATTTTGAAATCGAACCCCTGAAGCTTTAAACTCCACCTTGCTAATCTGCCGTTGAGCTCCTTCTGGCTCATAAGCCATTTCAAACTTGCATGATCAGTAATGATCGTGAAAGCCTGACCCTCCACATAAGCTCGAAACTTTTTTACACTCAGTACGGCTGCGTAGCATTCAAGCTCAGTGATGGTGTAGTTCCGTTGTGCCCCATTCAACTTTTTGGACATATAAGCAATCGGATGTTCTCCTCCATCCATGTCCTTTTGAAAGAGCACACTACCTACACCAGTCCTGCTGGCATCGCACTGAATGAAGAAAGGCCTAGAGAAATCTGGAGTTACTAATAGAGGAGCTTTAGTCATCAGCTCTTTTAAAGTCTCGAACGACTGCTGAGCCTCATCATTCCAGCTAAAAGTTTTAGTCTTCAAACAATCCGTGATTGGAGAAGCCACGCTAGCATAATTGGGTATGAAACGCTGATACCATCCGGTCATACCCAAGAACCTCCGGGTCTGCTTATGAGACTTCGGAGTCGGGAATTCCGTGATGGCCGTCACCTTGTTAGGATCTGTTTTCAGAGTCCCATCACCAATTATGAAGCCGAGATACTTGACTTCAGTCACGCAAAATTTGCTTTTAGCCAAATTGAGTGTTAGTCCAGCACGACGGAGACAGCTGGCGACTTCGTCCAGAACTTGCAAGTGGGAGTCAAAGTCAGGTGAAACTAGAAGAAGGTCGTCCAGATAAACAAAGACGTTCTCACGTAAGTGGCCCGGGATGGTTTTGTCCATCAAGCGACACATGCGCTGTGGGGCATTGCATAAGCCGAAAGGCATGACTGTGAACTGGTACAGCGGACGACCTGGGACAGTGAAAGCTGTCCTCTCTCGCGACTTCATCTCAAGAGGGATTTGCCAGAAGGCGTCCTTCAGATCCAAACTTGTAATGAACTTGGTATCTTGCAGACGACCAAGAAGTCCATCTATATGTGGGAGAGGGTAGGCGTCTTTAACAGTGACACTGTTTACCTTGCGAGAGTCAAGGCACAGGCGGACCTTACCTGGTTTCCGAACTAACACCACTGGAGAATTCCAGGGACTGTTTGATGGCTCAATCACCCCCAGAGCCAGCATCCTGTCCAACTCGCCATACATCAGTTGTTGTACGGCGGGTGAAACCGGATAATGCCTCTGTTTAATAGGAACTGAGTCACCAGTGTCAATGATGTGTTCCTCCAGGTTAGTCTTTCCCAGTCCTAAGACTTCGAAAGAGGGAAACCTGGCCTTAACACGCTCCAGCCGTTCGCATTGCAAGGACGTTAAGTCGTGCATTCTAGCAGGTGCGGAAGGAGCCTTTATCTCGCAGACTAACTGAGGAGCGATACCAAAAAGATTCCAAAAATCCATTCCGAGATACAGTCTCTGACTGAGACTGGGCACCACATAGATGGTTATTTCGTGGGTCTGGCCTCCGAAGGAGACTGGAGCCTTGATATAACCGGTGATTCTCTGCGAAGCCCCGTCAGCAGTTTGCACACAAGTCTGCAAAGAGTAGACTGTAACTTCGGGATGACCTTCCAGAAAGGATTCGGCATCCCTTCCCAGACAGCTAACGTTGGCACCACTGTAAAATAAACCTTTCACCTCTTCGTTACATAATATGATATTTACAAAAGGACGGTTATCTGACAAGTCAGAGATGATTGCAGAAATAACTTTCTGCGAAAGATGTCGCTTCTCCTTTGCTCGCATCCTAATTTTGGGAGGAGTATGCATGGAGTCCACCTGAGGAGGCTCCGAAAAGATGCGGTTACGAGCGGAGACATAACTCTTCCAACGGGATAGAAAGGAAAGTTTAACCTCTTCGGAGGGAAAAGATGGAAGAGCCTCGGGTGACGTATAGTCAGTTATAATTGACGCATTGGGATAGAGTAAGTCCGTTGAAGTTACGGGCGAAGTTAATTCGAGCGCGGGCTCCCGTTCGGCCTCGCACCCTGTATCCGGTTTCCCTGACATATTGGACATCTGGGTGTAACTACTCCTGGCCTACCACACCGGTAACAAAACAGGTTACGCGTCGCCGAGGGGCAGTCCATGAAAGGATGTCCCTGTTGCCGACAATTCCAACAAGGTAAGAGTCGTTGTCTTGGGTTAGAGTTTGTAACGTTGACTTCATGAACGGCGGGAGAGTCCGTGGTATAATCTAATTGAGAATCGTTGTCTAATTGAGGCACGGAGTTTAGGTATGTCGTATCAACTTCATGAACTTTTAGGGTGGGTTTTCTTTCCTGTCTCTTCATGGCTTGCCACCGTTCTGCCCTGACACATACCTCTCGCAGCTGACGCATGTCCGTAATTTGCTGCCCAATTACCACCGATCCCAAAGATGAATTTAAGTTTTGTATCACTATATCCACCAAGTCAACCTCGGACATGGGGTTGGACAGCTTGTTAAATAGAGTGGTCATCTTTGAAACGTACTCATCAAAGGTATCGTGATTTTGCTTAAGTTCTAGCATAAGTTTAATCACTTGAAAGTCGGTATCCCTGCATCTAAATTGTAAAAGCAAGTGAGCCCTGAAATCTTCCCACTCTGGATCAGCCACTTGCCGCCGAAATTGGTTCCAATACCATTCGTCAGCCCGCCCCGTAAGCAAAGTAGACACATTTTTGCTTAGTTCCGACCGACTAACCAACTCATCCTTGGCTTTTAATTCCAGCCGGTACAAAAAATCTTCAGCTGATAAATCGCCGACCTGTCCCGAAAACTTAATGTTCCATCCAGGCACTGGCGAACGTCGCCTAGACGCTTCCCTAGGCATGGCAGGTGACACTTGTATGGCCTGAACTGGATCGGACGTCGACCGACTTGGGTGTAGCGTTCGTAATTGTTCCAATTCACTCTGTAATTTGGCTATTTGTTCGAGTACCGAAGGGGCTGAGTCTTCCGAGTTTCCTTCACCTTGGCCAATCGCGGAACTAGTCCCCTCTCCACCTTCGCCTACTTCCGCCCCCGTGGAAGTATCCTTTCCCCCTCTTAAAGTTGGCATTTTGAAAGTGTTCCAAAATATTACCAAAAATTAAACAACCGGAATATTATCCGCCCTCACGCAATCAACAAAATTACTAGAAACCAACAAAATATCTAATCCGAATAATCGAGAATAAAATTGGGAATAAAATTTTTAAATTAATAATACGCTATCGAAGTTGCTTTCTCGATACAAAAACAATAACCTTAATCCCGTAAAGTGTCGCCTTAGTACGTGAATTAAGTTAAAATCCAATCAAATTAAATTCTACTATATACTATTTATCTCTTCCTATTTCTGTAGTTGTTCTCCTATTAGCAAATTAACCTTCCTGATATAATATGGCTGCAGCGGTACGATTTCACCCGCCCCGAAAAACATTGGCTGCCGAAGTCATTTTTCAAACAAGGGCTCAAAGAGGGGGATGGGGCCAGAAGAAGTAGCACCATCCTCCCCAAAAGAGACCCAGTCCCATACCCAGCACTCCACGTTGCCCATCAAGGGACACTCACATACAGATTCGTAAAGGAAGCTTCTTCCCAAAATAAAAAGAATTTGGAAATCTATCCGCTGTCCATCCACGACTGAGGCGCAACCCTGCATGCCTTCAGGAAGGATGGATCAGCAGAGCAGAAATGAAACGGAAAAAACGTTAAATAAGGTCCGAATGAGTTGCAGGAAGGTTCCACTGGGCGCAGTGCCAGGCGATGGCGCCTGTTAGCCAGACGGAGCCAGCGGAACATCCCCAAAACCCACCAGGCAAAAAAACAAAAAAAAATAATAGTTGAGAGATAACCCTGACCCCAGTCCGACGCAGTGGCAGGCGATATCACGTCTGATACCAGAGACGCCGAACTAAGAACTGGGCGTTCAATCACCGCTGGCCTCATCTTCCCGCATAGCCAAGCGATATCCCACTTGTTAGCAAGACGGGTAGGTGAGGACAGGGCTCGAAGTCAGAAAAAACCAAAAGTGGAAGAAGCTACCGCGGTAGAGATTAGCCGAAAGGTGAAAATAAAATAAAAATAATTCATAATTTAGACAGAAAAGGTAGGGACTAAAGCTTCGCGGTGCTGCCTTAGCCCCGACGAGCCAATTACGTAGTGGTGATGCACTTCTATCCATTCTAAAATCAAAAAATCCAGCCGTGAAGGCATTCGTGGTAAGCCGGACCTACCAAAAAAATTTCGATAAATTTAAACTCAAAATGTTGTCCGTGCAGGACTGTTAAGGGCATAAAAACCCTCGTTGGGCGCCATTTGTAATGTGAATCTAAGGTTGGTTGCCCGAAGAAGCCAACCCCATATTCCCACACAAAAATAAACAAAAAAAATTTGACAATACCATTTACCCAAAAAAATTCATATCCATCATCCAAAAATCATCAAGGCGGTACCCGGGGACTCCAAAGAAGAGCTGGCTCGCCGGAGGGTCGTGGTGTAGTGAGACCCCAGAGGTACCACCTAAATCTGTGCATCACCACTTACCTTCATGTGAGCGTCCCATATCCGAGCGAACGCGGGACATTTAAGCGGACAGAGGAGAGTTCCTGAAAACGAATTCCGGGGCGAACTACATCCCCCGCTGCTAAGCCATACCTGTAAAGGTTTAGTATCTTTCCATATTGCACAAGAATAATACTTCAATCAAATTTCTTTCCGACAAATATTTCGAAGTTCCAATATTCAAAGACATTTTATTTAATTAATCAGTTACATTAATGTACTACACCTATGAGTCCCAAGTAATTAAACAAAGTAGGTAGTCAAACTATAATTTAAAAAAAATTACAATTGACAGGCAAATTTGCATATCGAAGGAAAGCTGATCAGCTGGCCTTTTCTCAGTATTCATATAATTGTTTGTTTTATTTACCCTACAAAATAAATTAAAAAAATCAACATACCATTAAGCAATCAACACTACTGACATTCATTAAATAAAGTGTCATAATTACATTCACAACAAAATTATTCCCAGATATAATCCGGACCAACAAATAATCATTAACCAATCTTTATCACAATACGGAAATATACATTACATTAGATATATTTGTGACACTATTTCCACAAAACTGTATTAACATATATACTCTTACTTACAACTACCTACATAACTCAAATGTATTTCAAGCAACACTGGTTACCATACCAAAATGGGATCAAATTCTTATTATTTTCTATTCGGGTGTAAAAAACCAAATCACCACCGATATAACTAGTAGCTAATCAAAAATTAAGTCCAATACAACAATATCAATAACAATATCTTAACATTAAAAAAAATATAGCATATGAAAAAAACTTCACTCGCTGACTTGATTCACAAGGAAATGTCCTGGCGGATTGATACGGTCCACATAGCCTCCGATAGGACTTTGCGTTCATGAAACGCCCACGTCTTCTGAATATATGTATGTATATATATATAATTATATACAGCTCGCGGCTACCCAAAAAGCGGTTGCCTTCTCTTCAGTTGACAATTGGTCCGGGATAATAACAACTTAAGATAGTACTTACAGGCCAATTTGACTTCTTTTTCTGAATTAATTGGAACAGGATGTACTTATCTCTTCTAATAGCCGTTTTCACCCTCCTTCATTTGGGGTGCCTGGATATCGGACATCGGGTTATCATCATTAACAGGGAGCTTTTGCGGTCCAGCAGAGGTACTCAAAATGACCAAAAAAACCAGATACACCGTGCCTCAATTCACTTTTTCTTCAATTGGCATAGAAAACTTCACTATTAGGTAGATGGTGTTACTATTTAACTATTTAACAAAAACTACCGTTTTTTCTCAAAATCCAATTTTTTTTTCATTTGCTAAAAAAACTCAACTCTTTATCCTCACTTCCCAAATTTTTCTCCC
Organism: Thereva unica; assembly: GCA_949987705.1. Classification (NCBI taxonomy): domain Eukaryota; kingdom Metazoa; phylum Arthropoda; class Insecta; order Diptera; family Therevidae; genus Thereva; species Thereva unica. The sequence continues at coordinate 12,314,516 of OX465281.1, read as the reverse complement.
CCAACCTTTTATTTTTTTTCTCCTCGCCTTCTCAATTTTCAAAAAGTTTTCTTATTTTCCGACATGTTCATTTTTCCCAAAGTGGCGACTACAAGGTAGTTGTTCGTCAGGGGATAGGCGCCGTTACAGCAGTTTGGCTTCAGGAAGGCTAGATTGCCAACGGATTATGTCAATAAGGTGACTAGCCTTGCAAGGGCCGCAATGAATTCGAATAATGGTTGTGCATTGATAACCCTCAAAACTGCGAGTTGGAGTAAGATCGTCGAGGCGTTGATAAAGCTGGATAGACCGCAGTATCTAGTGTGCATTGTTATCAAATTCCATTTAGGTAAGACCCTCGAGTCAGATGAGGGAGTGGGGATTACAACGTTGGAACAGAAGTAGTGATAATCAACAAACGAAGAAACGTGAGAGGTGAGGTAGCGGTGAAAGAAGGTGACCAGGTCATCCGCTCGCAGCTTGCACTTTGGGAGTGATGATTGCCCGAAGACTCAATTTCGAGTTGGCGGCTCAGCCCATCACTCGCGTGGATGCTGCCCAACATAGAGGGCCCCAAGCTGACATCTTTTTATTACAAATGTGGTTATTTCTGTCCCCTTTAATCCCTCATGGGACATAGGGCGGAGCTGATCAGCACAAGTCTCCCAGTATTCTAGCAAGTAGGACTTTTCCCGCCTTTAGGAATGAGTAGTACATCTCTTAAGAAAGCAGACTGGATGGTACTACCTTCAATATTTCGGCTGGAAGGCCATCTGGACTTCTGGTTGCGCATTGAGTGAACGCCCAATGCCAGCTCCTCTTCGTTGAGGGGGGGGGGGGGGGTTCCAGGACAGCGGACAGTGGTGGTTTGGGTAGACTCCGCGGATGGGTGGGTAAAAGGGTACCCATGATTTCGTCCATAGTGGCTGGATTCCTGGAGAGCCATTGAGCAAATAGTCCCAACCTGTTCGTGACGATCTTATACCCTACTCCCTACTCTTCTCCATCCCGCATGAGGGTCTTCCAGCATCTCCGCTGGCTGGACTAGATGGTTTGCGTCAGAGATTTCTTGGCTGCTTGGAACGATGCCACGCTCCAGAGCGGCGGAGAAAGTCACGGAGTTTACTTCCCTACCTTCCATCTGGGGGCGTGCAAATTGGGCAGTGGCTACTGGCCGCACATCATTTACCTCAAACATTATGTACTGGTGATCGTTTCCCTTGTCGCCTTCGATCACCTTCCAGTCTACCACTCGTTCTGGCTGGTGTTCGTTGGCTAGGGTGATGTATGGGATTATCGGCTATGACCCTTGGGCCTTCTAAAGGTTTGCGTGGATCCGGTATTGAGCACCACCAGCCCAAGCCAAGACACCGTGTCCGTCACCCTCTTCCAGGGAGATTAGGCCGGGATTCCTATCATTCGATAGCTTTGGCGTTGAAGTCCCCAGCCACCACCAGATCTCCCTGTGCCTTCCAAAGTGTGTCCTCCAGACTGTCCAGCTTTTCCTGGAAATCGTCTATCCGGTCATTTTGAGTTTAAGGCTGAGAGCAAATGGTTTCTGGGCGCGATGATATTTTACACTCACGATTCTTATCTTACTATCGTAGTGCAATACCATGGCCATGCAGTTCTTTGGGTTCGAACCCAAGTCCTTGGAACGGCATCCAGATGCCTTGACCCATAAGCAGATCTTTTTAAACATGGATGTACTTTTGCTGTGAGAATTATTTTAGATTATGCAACCTATAGTATACCCCAGGCCGACGATCTTCTGTAGGACGAATTCTTTCCTAAAAAAATCATTTTGCTCCCAGTTAAAATTCATTTACCCTTAACCTCTACACTTCTATTAAAACCGCACCTCCTCCCTCTACCCATGGATATATCACAGCCCAAAACTACCAGCTTCAAGTGGGTAATAAATAAATTTGCGATTGTATATATGTACAATATTTGAGTTGAAACCTATTTTAGTGGACCACTTTAGAACACGACGATATCATGACATTTTGATTAGAAAATTTTATGGTACCCTACGACGTCGCCATACAACAGAAGATTAGCATCGCAAATTTTTGGTAGTAGAGCAATTAAGTTAAGTTATGGCTGCCATAAAGGTGGCGTAAAGAGAAATTTGGGGGTAATTTTTTGCCACAGAATTGCCTCCTGCCGGTGATATGTGGACTGGTGTGACATATTAAATTGTGTTATGTCGGATAAACGTTGATGAATTTTAAAATTTAAAACGCCTCTAATCAAGTACCTGGCAGGCTTACAGTCTAAGCAGGTTAAATGAGGCAATTACAGTGATTAGAATTTATGAACCAGGCACATTTTTTACAGCGCGTGCCATGCCTGTATGTGCATATACAATACATACATCGGCAGGAGGGCCGCTAGAAGATGGTAATTTTTCATCAAAATAATTCTTCACTAACACGATAATTACATGATGTGGGTGAGAACGTTTTAAGTGAATAGGAGGGATTCTGGCAACGTTTTCCCGAGTATATCTAAAATGGATATAAATTATAATCTGTAATCCATGGGAGCCCATTTACAAGTCGCCATATTAGCATTAACAAGGTGGACAGATAAATTATTGAATTTATGCCTCAAGTCGTAAACACATTTGCACTCGGGTTGTCGTCACACGTAAATGGCGTATAGCCTCACAAGATATATATGCCTCCGAATCGTAATACATGTGTATGCCGGGGCTGTTAATAATGAGTCCTGTTTATATATATGCGATCCTTAGAGTAGACCTCTCTACGTGCATCCAGGAGCTTAGGACGTCGCCTAACCAAGGGAGAACTGTCTCCATATACCCATATATTTGTATATATACGATTGCAGCAGCGGGTGCACACAGGAAGATGTGCCAGCTACATTTGGCGCAGATGTAAATACTACTTGCCTAGCAGACCACAACAACCTAAGTGGAAAGGCTGCAGATTTATGGCAAGGTGGCCAGACATCAGTAGAGCCTACACAAATCTCGTCCTTAAGAACTGCTGAAGTGCATTCTCCTTGTGTGACTTATGCCGCCTGCACGAAGGACACACTAAACCTACGAGTGTACACCCATATATATGCCCCCCCACTGTGCCTTCATTGGTGCATAATTTAATAGGGGGGAGACATTAGGCCATTAACCTGGACATATTACGCATACAAATTTGATGAATTGCAGGGCACTTATTACTACTAAAATTGGGTTATTACCGGCACCTACCATACGCGAGGATTAAGCACTTTCAGATATTGCTATTGGATTAATTTGATGTACTTTAAGGCTTAGTGCTGAGAGCTAGATCTACTTTAATATTGCATTGACAGAATTAGAGATCAGTCTGTTGGGGTTGTTGAAGTGGATGTGCACTTAAATCTGTGAGCTTGCATTTATACAAAAAGAAACCTGAATCTGAAAATAGGCGATAGCAGGCGTAAGGTTAAGGCTAAGGAGTTAAAGATAAAAGAAGGATTGTATTTGAATAGGAGAAGTGAAAAGACAGACGACCATGTTGCTAGATGAACTCGAACCACGGGCATCTGGAATGCGCGAAATAAACCTTAAAACCTTGGTTGAGAAGGCCGACCCTGAGGTTATATTGTTTGAAATAAATATAGATTAATACTTTTAGGGAAATACTTTTTAAATGTGATAAACTAAGGTTGGGAGTCATTCTTTTGTACTCTCAAGGTAGTGTTCCTTAGGCTCCACTCCAACACATTTCACATTTCTAGGGTTGCAGAGAACGTGTAGAATTCAACCTTTCCAAAATGAAGAACTGTTTTGTCTCTAATAAAACTTGCGCCCTTCAGTATAGAAACTCACCCATACCTACTATATATAGAACAACTCGACTTTAGAATTGCCTTCCGCAGTTAGTATTTACAAACTGCAACAGAACCCAAAACGTAGCTCATCACACACAAGCAATCCCCAAACTCCGATTAACCCATCTATCCTTTTTTATCCTTCAAGCTAATCTTTCACCAGGCAATGCACCATGAAGTGTACGTCAAGACAGACTGACAGCACCAAGCAATGCGTGTGACCGCCTGTCTATGGTCATCCCTACGACAGGAGAAACCACTAGGGATGCACACGAAGACGGTAGGTTCAGATTTCTATTGACTAAACTCATCCACCCTTTTTGCATGACGTTCAAGCCTATACCGGTATGAGCCGTAAAGGCATTATTTCAGCCTGGCGTCATCACCATCACCCTTTAAAAGAGATTTCTCAAGGGTGCTCACCATAGCCGGAATAGTCTAGATGCCTACTTGCTATCTCTGCTTGCATTTCTCTATTTCTTTGGGCTTCTTAAAGCTTAAGCTCCTGGTGGATGACCTTTAGCACTACTTCCATCATTCTTTACATATCCTCCGATCCTATCATATCATAGCGACTGCTTCCAACACAGCCCTGTGCTCCGCAAACCTCGAGCATTTGAAGAGGCAGGGCCGACGCTTGGAGTTTTTGCGCCCGGTGCACTATTCCATATTGCGCCCCATAAGCTGTTCACTTTTGAACGCAGTGAAGGACAATGGAGAAAGACACAAACACTCGCTGAATGGGTGAAATAATTTTAATAGTTTGCGCATGATTTAAGATTTCACCATAATAATGAGTATAACATAAAAAAAAGATTACATAATTAGGAAGTTTCACATGGGTCAACATCCAACCAACAAAATCCTGCTGGAAACGTTTGCAGAGATGAGAGTAGGAGAGGACGATGGGGCAGGCAGATTTCCTAACCTCTGAATTCTTGCACGGAATTTTTGAATCAACTTTTTGACAGCTGCGTGGTTGTTGTTGTTTTTGGTCTCCTTTTTGCTAGGAAAAGAAAATAAAAGAAATGAGAGAAGGAAAAATTAATATTAAAAGCAACAACAACAAGCTAAAGTAACTAACGTATAGTTTGTTGGAAAAGTTGCCTCTTGTGAAAACCCATATGATTCTTCATCGAATTTCAAAAGGGAATTGACGATTACAGCCAATTTTTGTTGGTTGGCCAGTGTGAAACTGGTCACAGTAATACCCTGGCTTTAACGGTCGAACTGCGCAAGTTGGAGCAAATTAGTGTACTGAACTTCAATTTTTTTCTGAGTTCCCACACATTTTCACATGAGGAACTCTGGAAAAAGAAAGCATGAGTTCGCCCAACAAAACATGAAATTGAGATTGAATGTAAAATCTCGCTCAAAAGAGAATGGAATATCATTCCAGTGAACTTTTGCATTTCTAACTTCTGGCGAAAAAGCAACAACAATTTCAAGCATGAACTGAACATGCCAATCGGTGAAGCTACTTATGCAGATTGAATTGAACTTTATTGAACTGAGGCATCTTTCATTGATTACATCTTTTAACAATAGATTTTTGAAAGTACAGCGCCTTATGTTTATATCAATCACGGTAAGTGCCTAAATGAGAGGTTTTTTTTCACGTGGGAGATATTTTCCCGAATTTCTCGAAACTCGAGGCTAAAATCTCTGAGAACTTCCTGCACGAGGAGAAGTGGAATTTTCCCGTTTGTTCTTGCATGAGAAAGTACATGGAGAAAAATTGGGTAAACTTGTGTACATAATTTCTTACACAATTCATTTTTTTTTTTCAATGTTTTAATTTTTTTTTAAATTCTAATTTCTAAATTTTGCGCCCCCGATAAATTGCGCCCGGTGCAAGTGCACCATTCACACCTATGAAAGCGCCGTGCCTGTGAAGAGGACATGCTCTGCAGAGCGCGAAAATGAGTGCGAAAAAAACTATCTTGAAAAAAAAAAAAATTTTGATGGCACTTTTTGAAGGCGTTGTTTGTAGCTAGCCAAGTCTATGACTCATCAGTATGACTCAAACACGGCACAAGCAGGGAGCACTGACTCCAGGACCGATCGAACATGGCCTTAGGCCACATCCTGCTCGAGATCCATGGAGCAGACTAAACTCGATAAAAACCGCAATTTTAATGTGTAAACATTCGTGCTGAAGTTATGAATGGTACTGCGGGTACCAGGTGAACTTCGGTTTGAATTAGTCTTCCATTGGTGATACGGAACTCTGCCATGGGCGACCGTCCTTTCTCGCCGAGCTCGTGGTATCAATATAAAATTACCTTTAAAAAGCTTTTGAAGATAGAGCACTTCTTAACGCTCCAAACATTTCTGAGACTCTTACAGCTCCCAAAAGGACAACCTACAAGGCCAGTTAGATATTTTTGGATCCATGCTTCAAGGTGACGAATGTGGTCCTAGTGAAGGAAAGTTTTCGGCATTCTTCTTCAGTGAGGGCAGTCTGAGCCCGTAACCCAAGGATCTTTTTAGATCTCCTGCAGAAGTAAGGGCACCTAATCGGAGAGGCGACACTTCAGAAGACGGGGTGGCGCAGCCCGAAAACATTTTATGCGATATCTGGAAGCTGGCTACTCCTGTGTAGAGGCTGATAGGATTTTCTTAATAAGAAGAGGGTTAGATCGTCTGGCTGTTCTCTAGGGCATAATGACCCGGCGAAAAGGGCGAAGGCTTTGGCCATACGGTTTTAAAAGCCTTCAGAAAAGTCGGACGCACCAATAATGAAGTCTAGAACGACTCCAAAGCCGAACTTCTGTCAAATAGCGGAAAGGGTCAGAATATGCGTGCTTGCGACTAGCAATCCAGAGACTCTTCTGGCCACGAAACAACTAGTTACCGTGCAAGGAAGTCTTTTGGAGGTGGTAGCCGAATTGGCTCAGGGCTCTGAACAGCCCAGGTCAATAGTGGTCGGTGCGCTTTCTATGATAGGCCGTCTTAAGCCTTGGAGCAAGCCTTCGGAAAGGATACGGGTCCAAAAAAAGACCCTAAGGGTGTAGGAGTGGAGAGTACTCCACCAAGTGCACCGCGGCGGGCTGATGGCAGGAGAAGCCTCTTTTAACGAGAAGGTGACTCTCCACCATCTCAACCATACTAGCTGGGGCAAGCCCTAATGCCCAACCTTGCAATACAAACAACCAAATAGCCTCCAAAGAAGGTGGTGCTGTTGGCGAAACGTCGGGGAAGCAACTCTGAAAAAACATACTTACTACAGGCGGAATTGTGACCCTAAAACCACCATCGAAATCCTTATGGGGCTCCCAGCCCATAAAGGCTTGCAAAAGGGGAGATATAATCCCGTAAGGAAATGGAAGGCCGGCAGTACTCGAAAAAAGTTTTATCTAGGACAACTGGAAATACAATTTATGTGAAGTGAAATCGTCGAACAAAGGGCGTCGAAAGACAATCTCGCTCCACCCTCAACAAGGGCTTGGGCCGGCGCTGATGCTCTGGGTTTTCTTAATCATCTGAGCATTCTGGGCAGAACGGTGAATGGAGTTCTATCATCGAAGAAAATCCTTTGTGGCAGAAATATTGAATGGAAGACGACGGAATAGGGATTGCTGACCCTAGGCTATCAAGGGCGTCATAAGCAATGAGTATTGTGCCTCTGTAGTATTCAATATCTAAGACCTAGATTGGGTTAAACTTACTATTCACGTTACACACGACATATTTTATACTCTTTTGCAATGAGTAATATATTTCAAGAAGGTAGGCATGGTTTGGCACGGCATGGCATTGTGTAGCTTCTAACATTGGCGTAAACAACTTATCCAATATAACGCATAAACTTTACGAATATGTCAAAAGCTAATCGATTTTTAACTGAACGATTTCTGTATTGCGAACTCCATCCAAACTTCACCTATTTGCACATTCAACATTGATTTATAAGTCACCTGTAGAAATTACCCAAAAACGCCAATATAGCAAAAATCTACAACCGATCGGCATCGGTAGCAAAATTAATCGGTTCAATTTTCTGTTCTCCATTTCTTTAAATTTCTAGCAAATTTCCGTGACAAATCCATCATTCTGTAATCGTACAAAGTCACATTAGCGTCAGCACCGAAAAAAAGGCATCATCTTCGGAAAGGGAAATGGCAAGGAATCAGAAAAGTAACTTAACGGTCGTATCCTTGCGTAGATAGAAAAAGAACATTTGCCATGACTTGCATTTTCTCAGCGACATCAGTGGCAATTCTCATTCATTTCGCCCGGTATATAGTATACCCTATACACGGCACAGACCTGTCCCCGGTCCTTGGTACCGATAAGTTTGCCACTTCTTTCCTTAACCGTCAAGCCCCCCGCTACCGAACACCCCCCCCCCCCCTCCGGATGAAGGGAAAAACTTTGTGATGTCTTGCTCTGTTGGTTTCTTTTAAACGTGTTTACGCCATCCCGCAGAACCTCCACCGACGTACCCCGTCCTGATAACAGGATCCTGTATGTGGCCCTTCCATCCATCCATTTTTCATCTCGATGTGCTCCTTGAAAATGCGATAAGGCAACCTTCCTCCTCGTAAGCGTCGAGGTTCGCTGGCGTGTTATGGCTTATTGTTGGGCGTGCAAACAACCCGGCAGGCATAACAATTGCATCGGGGTTGGGGGATGGACCCATGGCAGGCCATGAGGACTCCCCACGAGGATACGAGCGACGATGATGTTGGGAAAAATTCAACACACACTCCTAATGTAGAAATGTTGCTCTAGCCTCACCGATAGAGAGAGAGAGACGGCTAGGAGCTGAATAGCTTCCGGGCCACCCCCGGCCATCCCTCTAGTGGTCTTCCACTAGGTTGGAGGGGATGATTGTATACTCAGCGTCAGCGGTTTGATTTATGATCTTCCAAAAGGAGATTATTGAATTATATGGCAAATTATACCGTTTTTCAATTGGAAAATTTCTTCTCGTTCCTCAGCACATCTTTATCCTGGCGTCCATCCGTCATCCCAAGGTAGAGCGACTCCCCCACGCCCCCCGGGGGGCCTTCTTCGTCTGTGTCTGTCCCTATACCACATCTTAGGCAAAAATTGAAAAGTCATGAAGTGTTGGCGTTTTTTTGCTATCCTGCAATGTATGCAGGAAGCTCAACTGATAAGTTAATTAGGAATGTTGAGAACGTACCCGAACACAATTCGTCAGGAGAGCATCTTGGTCATTTATCTTTCTTGATAAGGAATGAAGTGAATTTGCTGATTGCTTCTTCTTCTTCTTCTTCTTCCTGCTCCTTGTGCTGTCAGTAGGAAAGTAGAAAAGTCAGATCCTTGACTAGGACGAATATTTTATGAAAGAAAATTCAACGTGGCAGGAAACGATTGGTTTCAAGGTAGGTGTGGATCTATTTTCGTGTTATTTTTTTTTTCATCTTCTCAGAATTAATCATAGGCGACTTGATGAAAGATCGGTTCATAAGAAACTGTGTGATTTATGAGAAGAATGGAAGGATAATTTTTGCTGTATGTACTGTCAGCAATACAGAGATACAGATTTAATTAATGGCGAAGTAGATAATTAAAATAATTTGCCAGAATTATTCTGCTATAATTTTAATTAGGTACTTTTTGTTATGTAAGATGGAGATGATGATACTTCATGTTCAAAACATACATACATATCTAGATTGGATTCTATATGCCCGTCTCGCCTCATTTTCGATAAGAAACTAAATATCCTATTACAGACGACACTAAGATTGGAGACAAATGAGGATGCGATTTAATCTCAATGATATATGTAGATATTATTGGTGACAAATTTTCTTGAGACCTCTAAAACTTCTCCTTTCTAGTAAAAAAAGAACACTGCTTTTAACCTGGAAACAGGGAAAATACGCACTCACACAAATAATAAATTATTGATTGCTTTGGCGTAGGTAAAATGATGAGAAAAAACTTTAAAAAAGTGGAAAATTCTTGTTATAAACAAATCGAAGTTTTAAATGTTCATACGTCGCACATACGTCAATATTCCACATTTACGCGGCCAAAATTGAATTTTAAAAACTTACGGTAAACACATAAAATAGCACATGCAGAGCTAGAAGACAGTTCCAAGAATCCTAACTGACCCCCAACACCTACCTACGATACACCCCGACCGCATTCCGGAAGTCGGTACTTGACCGTCAACCCGTGCGCTCGTTTTTGCTGCTTAAAGTTACAAACACAACAAAAGTGACAACATTAATATTTTTTTTTCTGTGTCAGTTTTTGAAGTGAAAGTGATGGATTCCAATAACACAGGTATGGATCTTTATTTTTATTATTATTTACTTACCCAAAATGCTCAATTCGAATAATTTGGGGGTTTCAAACACATGGGTTGTTTTAAGACAAATTTTGAAGTAATTTTGAACTTCAAAGGTCAATTTGTTGTATTTCTCGATGAGATACGATCATCATTCTTTTTTTATTTGAAAAGACAATCCTTTGACTAAAAGAAAATACAAAAACCAGTTGCGGAAGAGTGCGGATGACAAAACGGGGGACCTTTTATACCATTAAGATTTTATATGAAAAAATAACCATTTTTTTTATTTTGTGTGTATTTATTTTAATTGAATACATTTTTTACCTTAATTTATGTTTTTTTTACCTTAATTTATGATTTTTTACCTTAATTTACAAAATAATTTAACTAAATAAAAACAAATAGTCTTATGAGATATTTAATATCATGTAGACGTGATATACGTAAACAAATAATTTTGGCCGCGTAATGTAGAATATTGACGTATGTGCGTCGCTAGTTTGCCTTTACTGGCTTAGTGGCTAGGATACCAGATTGTCACCCAGGAGATCCAGGTTCGATTCCCACCCGTCCGGTGTAAGATTTTTTTTTCTTTAATTTTCCCACTTTTTTTCATAAAACACCGTTTTATCACGAAAATCACAAAAAAAAAATTATGGAGAATTTTTTAAGATGAAGGAAGCACGAGAAGAATCCTTTGCCAGAGACGGCTTGTTTTTATTGCACTTTTGCCACACGATTTTTATTTCTGATATAGTTGAATGGGTAAAGTACTTGGCTTTTACACAGCGGTTCCTGGTTCGATTCCCGCCCGGGCCAATACGGACTTTTTTTTCTGGCCTAGTTGGTTAGGATACATGGCTTTCACACAGGAGAACCGGGTTCGATTCGCGTCCGCGCCCAGTATGCGTTTTTTTTTTTCGTTAATTTTCCTAATTTTCTTTAAAAAATATCATTCTACCATGAAAATCACGCCATAAAATTTATGGTGCGTATTTTGCGATGAAAATAGCGCGAGAAGAAATTTGCGTCAAAAGTGCTCACTTTTTATAGCCCTTTTGCCACATGGTTTTTATTTCTGAGATAGTGTAGAGGGTAAAATACATGGATTTTACTCAAAAGTTCCGGGTTCGGTTCCGACGCGGCAACGATTTTTTTATTTTTTTTTTAAATGTTTTTTTTTATTTTTTTTTTTAAAAAAAATTTTATTTTTAATTTTTTTGTTATATTTCCTACTTTTTGGGGATTTCTTAGAGGGATGAATGATACTGCGCGAGTGCACTACTAACGATGGACTCCGGATACCAGGCGACCTTCGGTTAAATTAACCTTCCCGTGGTAATGCGGAGTTCTACAATCGACCGTTCTTTCTCGCGCAACATGTGGGATCAATATAGATACCTTGAAAAAGTAATGAGGATGGAACACCTCCCAATATTCCAGGCTGACCTACAAGGACGGTTCGACATTTCGGAACCCGCGCAGGGGATTGCCTATTTTTGCCCCAGAGCAGGGGAATTTTTGGGATTCCTCCTCAATGAAGGCAGTCTGAACCAGCAAGCCGCCGTGAAGTACTCTAATATCACTTATTCATTGAAATAAGATCTCCTGCGAAAGTGCGGACACCTCTGCTCCATCGGAAAGGCCACCCAAAAAAGCGACAGTTTCAAGAAAACCGGATGGCGAACATTCCAGGCGATTTCTGGAAGCTAGCTTCTCCCATGAAGATGCCGCTAGGCTTTGCGTGGCCGTCAAGGAAGAGAGGGATATTCTCCAGGGGAAAAGGTCGAAGGCTCCAGCCATACTAAGAAGTCCGACGTACCTTTGACTAAGAGGCTCGACGTACTCATAATGAAACCTAAAACGGTTCCAAAGCCGACTGTCAGAATGGGTGTTCTCTCGACTGATTAGCCGTAGATTCTCCTGGCCAGGGAAGAACTAATTGCCGTGCAAAGGATGCTTCTGAAGCCGATTGTCAATGTTTCATCACCGACCGTCAGCACTTTACTTGGGAAATTCTACTTGCAAGTATAGTCTCGCAAATGGGGAAGAAAGCCACAATTTGGTAGGTTTTGATATGCTGCCGGATATTCCACGCTATCTCATTTCGTCCATTTATCATGCCATATATCACTTTTTGGTGGTCAATTCGTCTTGTAGCCCTTGTAGAATGAAGTTTTAGGATATTTTATGTGTTCTTGGGTAGAATCGGTGAGAAATTCTTGTATTTTGCAGAACGCATATGGGTTGACTACGCCCCCAGCTGTGGTTAGGTAAGGTTAGGTTAGATATGGCTGAGCTGTTTGTTTGAGCTCATACACTTAGGCAAAAGGATAGGACCCTTGTGATGCCAAAGTGATCCCAAGTTGATGTTCGCTAAACCATCTCGGGGAAATAATGACTCTTCTAAGTTGCGGGATCCCAATCTTCGAGATTTACGCAAGCGAACGTTGGAAGAGCTCAGCAAATGTTTTTAGTCTCCTTCTGCTTAGGGCTGGGCAGTGACAGGGGAGAAGTAGTACACTTTACTCCTCGTCCGGATTCGTACAGCTTCTGCAAAAATCGTAGGTCTCAAGACCTAAGCGGGTCGCATGCGTCTCTATCAGACAGTGTCTGGTCAGCACTCCCACTATAGCTGAGGGCTCTTGCCCCACGAGGCTCAGTATTGAGGTGGTCCGACTGAGATCGTAGGAGGGCCCAGTCATTTTGGTCAAGGTGCATTTGTTAAGATCTTTCCAATACTTCTCTGCTAGTTGCATTGGGTGGTGTTTGCATCGGAGTTTAAAGGTGGCCCCAGGCTTATCAACGCTTTCCTTTCCAAAAAGGAGAGTGGCGGTCGTGCCCTTCCTAGCTAGTTCGTCAGCTTTACAGTTTCGCTTTATATTTCGGTGACCGGGCATCCATATGAGGAGGGTCCTGAACTGCTGAGCTATCTGAGACGTATACAGTTCGGTTCCTGACGCCTTGCTGGTTGATTTGCAGAACAGCCTCATGTATGGCTATAAACTCCGCTTGGTATACACTGCGGTGATCGGGTAGTCGGAAAGAGACTTCGATCCCAAGTTCCGCCGAGAAGACTTCTCCTCCCACCCGACCCTCGAGCTTAGAGCCATCAGTGAAGAAGTTTATCGCATCCTGAATACTATGTTGTCTATTACTCCATTCACTTCACGACGTAATGGATATGCGAAATTGGGTTTCTATGGGAACGTGGACTAAGTCTAGCACCTTAATACCCTCGACACACTAGCACACTTAATCCGGGTTGTGACGTCAGAATGACGTAGACTCCATTTTATTTCCATATCTTTTATATGGGTCTACGTCATTTTGACGTCATAATCTGGATTAAGGGTGCTAGTGTGTCTCCGGTATAAAGTGTCCTCCCCTGACTCCGGTCCAAGATCCAGATTCTTTTATTCTTAGGCCTGCGATATTCGCGTTTTCCTTTGCCACATGGTGCAAAGAAGGGAGGTATAACATAACGTTTAGGGCATCTGTAGGAGTGTAGCGAAGTGCGGCTGTACATAACTCCGTACATCTTTGCAGTTTCTGTAGCTTTTTTTTATTTGGTAATGCTAAGCTCAGGAAGGTGGTAATGAACCCTGCGTTTGAACTCTTGGATGTTATAGGAGCTCGGAAATATTGACTGCGAGAGATTATTCCACAGTCGAATTGTTCTATTGAAAAACGAATTGCTATTTTGTTGAGTGCGCGAACGGACAGGCTGCAAGTGGTGGGGGTGAGATGAGTGGGCTAATCTTTTGTTGTGGTTATAAGATTGCCGTATAGGGAGAAGAGCGTTTATCTCGGACGAACAGTCACTATGATAGTAGCAATCAAATTTTGTCAGTGCTGCTACATTAATACGGTGGCTCAAGGGGTCGATAGTGGTGCAAACGTCGTCGTCCACCACACCAAGGTGGTTTTCGGAGCGGTACTTCAAACGAGGGAGTTGCATTCGAGAAGAGGCCGAGTGTAAGATTTATAAATAACAGCAAAGGCCGATGGATGGAAGAGGAACCTCTTAAGAAATCCCAAGCACTGGGATGATTGTTTGGCGATTTGAAATATGTGGTCACGCCTAAGATGTATAGGTAGGGAGGGGTCGGCCGTTAGTTCAAGTCACGGATGGAGAGGTGTTGGAACTGTTTTTCTTTTTGAAATAAGACAGACCTGGGCTAGGTTCAGCCTTGAGAATGGTTTGAAAGGCGCCAACATAAAAATTTTTTTTGACAGCAAAGCTGCCATTAAAGCACTCTCAATGTGAAAGTTTTCCTCGAATATTGTTGCAGGGTGTTTTGACGTTCTCCGAGCCTGACCAGAAGAAATAAGATCTAAGCTTAATCGGGTCTTTTTCAACTAAAGACCTTCTTGCCTTTGTCCGGAAGGCTGCCGGTCTGTTCCGGTAGTGAGGTATGTACACAATAGGTCTGGTCGCAGTTCTTGCCATATGGGTTGCCCCTCAAACCTCAATGACATGAGAGAGTCCGACATTCTGAATAAACCCAGTTATAAAGGGGAATCGAGTTGAAACTGGGTCCACTCAATTCAACTTAGCTCTGACATTTCGCCTCATATACTCGGGTTGAGTTGTAACTGGGATAAAGTGACATTAGTTTTGTTTGCTCACCATCCTTCTGCTTTCTGCCTAGCTTACACAGGAACATTGTTACCTTACATGTTTTTAAAAAAAATTTATGAGAATTTCACGCAAACTTTTCGGTTATGTTTTAATAGCCGTGTTCCTTTTCTGCTTTTTTTTTCTTGTATTTACTCCCAACTACACCTGCCCTTACAGAGGTGTAGATAACTAGAGTAAATACGCATCTAACATCCACTAGGGGAATATCGCCATTTGCAGTCTATTGTGAATTATTTTTCACTTACTAAAAAGCCGATAGATGGATTTTCATTGAATTGTGACGAACTTACAGTTTTCGGTGTTATAAAAAGAATCAAGAATTTTAATGTGCGGTTTTTTAATTTTTATTTTTGTAATGGTAAGTATTAAGTACCCATATTACATATATTTACAATAATTGAACGCGCTTTTATTTAAAGGAAAGTTCAAAACGTTACCCAAAACAAAAAAAAAATGTGTTCCTTTTAAGTTTTACTCCGGAGTACTTAAGAGTAGAAAAGGAACACGGCTATTATCAGTTCAACTCTATGTCAAAACAAATTGCACTCAACTCGGCATCATATGCGATGGCGAAATTTCGACTCAATCTCGACTCAACTTTTCAACCTAGCCATAAATGGGGTATGTGTGCCACAGGTTTAAGCTATTTGTTGTTTCATTACAACTTTAACACTCTTGGTAATATTTGTTAACCCCCCTTAACTCTTGATGGTAATAGCTACTGAAGCTCAATTTTAATATCATTATTTTTCAAGCGCGTTTTTTGAGCATTTAAACCGAATTTTGACAGCATATACATTCCGCAATTAATCAAACAGCGCCTCGTGCAACAGAGCGACCAGACTGTTATCATTTCACAACCCCTTCAAAATATTTTCTGAGGCACATTACATACCCCCCAAAAAATTAACATTTACAACAATTTGCATATTCCACTTGAAGAGCATAGAAATGTTGGACGGGGTTCAAAGGAACAAAAAATCGATATAAACGTGGTATGTGTGATTTGATTAATATTCCGCTGTATTTTACGTATTAGTCCTCGTGATAGGGCGAAGTAGGGCCACTTTTATTTCGGTTTAATATGATTAGGGATGATTGTTTGTGTGTGTGTAATTTTAGGCATGGACAATGCAGATCCTGAGAAAAAATACCGATGAAACAGATGCGCTTTTTTTACCTTAAATCGAGAATCCTGCTCTCTTTCTCTGGCAAGGGATTCTCATTGGGAAAACGGAATCCTCTCAAAAACATGTAAATCCTTATTTAATCGATAAAGGTCGATCGACATGTGATCGAAGCACGTGACATGCGGATTATGAGTTTAAAGTGTAGAACCATTTCATTTTTCATGCAGCGCAACCAACCCCTAAATTAAAGTTGATTTACGATAAAAATATTTAAAAAATTGTGGGTCTGCCCTCTGCACACGACGCCCTTTGCCCAAGGTTTGTGAATTATGGAAAAAAGGGTGTTCACATTTCACGTCTAACCGGCAGTACACAGATACGTATACGTCCCCGTGTGTGTGCGAGTACGGGGGTGGCATGCCGCCCTGCAATTTTTTACTCACTTTTATCGCTGGGCTTATACGAAAAATAATCAGTCTAAAAAAAATTTATTTTTTTTGGTGCCACGGGGATGTTTGTTATGGAAGGGTAGGTGTAGGGTGAAAAGCCGAAGTAATAAGATTGGGTTTTTAAGGGAAAATGCAAATATTATATGACGTCGTGATTGGGTTACTTAGGGGCAGATTTTTGTAAATGTTTCACAATTTTATTGTTTGAATATCAATAAATTTCTTTTTATTATCTGCCCGGGGATGGTGTTTGCACGTATTTTATATATGCCATGTTTGCCATCAGAAATCGGAGGGAATTAATGAACTGCTTTCGCTGTTTGAATGGAAAAAAATAAATAAACTAAAAACAATTTTTCATGCGACAGATGTGGGTGGTGCTGAAGTTTATTTTTACTAAAGAGATTAAGTTTAGATTTCGTTTTTTGTTAGTCATACTTCAATCAAACAAATGAAATTTTATTATTTTTTTATCATTGCATGTCACCTGTGCAATCGTTTCTATTTTTTTGTTTATCTTTTCGATTTTGCTGCTTCTATTTATTTAATCTAATTCTACATTGTTTGTGCTGCTGGTCCTCTCCAATATTTAGAAAGGATGTGCATTTCATATTCTATAACTTTAATACAAATAAATGTGCTGGAAGCATTCTTGGAGAGACTTTGTGTATTGATTTTGTATATTAGTAAAATGGTGAAATGCTGAGCACACAGAAGGGGTTTATCATATGTGCATCCTTTGAAAGAGCTGAAAGTCGTTGATATAATATTTCGATATATTTATGCCACGAATCAAAATTGTTATTGATATAATAGACATTGGTATATACGGAATATCACAAAATAATGTGGCACGAGTTCTGTGTTTATGCAAATACGTATCATTTCCAAATTGTGAAACAATTTACTGAATTGAATATTGTGTGTAGAAAGATTCATCGAATCAATAATATTTTAAAGTATGAATATACATAGTTGATGTGTACCTAAGCAATGAAGCTGATGATCGAATTTTTTTCAGGTGACGGTGGAAGGAGCGTTAATTTGACAACTAGGCACTTAGAAGTTCATGGAGTCCGCCCGTCATGGAAACCGATTCGAGGCTGCATCTATTACAGAGCTCTTCATTCATAGCTAAAGTGACCCTGTAAACTACCCAAGAGGAATGAAAAATACAAAATTATATTTAGACTCACCCAAAGGTATTCATTTCTCGATTAATTTAAACTCTTCACAATTCAGTTTATGGTCACTCCCGGGAATACCAATTCTGCAGCAAACAAGTACACAGAATGGCTTACAATTCATGCTTGAAGCCTTAACCATCATAATATAACTTCCCACCCTGGAAATTCCGGAAATATGGTCAGAAGCTGTTAAACCCTACGTTGCAGCCTAAAATTCAGGCGAGTTCAAGTCTCTAACATTTTTTCCAGAGGTGTGTTACGGCCTAAAAATAAGAAGGAATTCATTCAAATGTAATAATATGTTGCTGTCCGTTAAAGAATGTTACTGCTACTGATCTCTCTTTCCAAGTCTATTATCTATTTTCACTGGTAGTCCCATAGCTTCCGGCCTCACATTTACGGGCAACTTCAAACCTGAAGACTGAGTCGTCCCCTAAGCGTTCTGCAAAATAAAAGAATACCTCAGAAAAGAAGAAAAAGTAGAAAATAAGTACAATGAAGCAGTAATTAAATAGGACTCAACTGTAATTGAGCCGGTACCGATCCTACTCAATCCAAGTAATAGCTTTGGCCTCACAACCATCGGTGAGCACCGCCGTGCATTGCATGCCCTAATTTTGCATATACGTAATAATAATATTTTCCACTTTTGAAACGTGTGGCTCGACCCACGACCCTAAGATTTAGAGTCTCCTGCTCTAGTGATTGAGCTAGTCGGGTCCAAGATTGATACGTAAGAGGTGGGCTATATTAAATTTCGAAAAAATCTCAAAGCAAATGTGTTTTCAGGATGATTTGACGGACAGTGTCATAAGCAAAATACCAAAAAAGGGGAACCTAACAATATACTACAACCGTTGTGGCATTTTGATATTGTCTAATGTGGAAAAATTGTTATCCAGAATTTTTCTATCTAAGATAAACGAAACATAAAATTGAACGATTAAAAGGCAGCCTGGGTATATATTAAAATATATCGTTCACTTAAACAACTTGAAGATTATTGTACAAGAGCCTTAGCCGGGCCGTATCATCCAAAGCTTGTAGGCGCCAAATGCAGCTTTTCAGCACTTTTTGTATTTCTGAAGATAGGCTAAAGTCTGTCGTATGTGTGCTAACCCTGCAAACCCTGCAGGGTTATCTGTGCTAACCCTGCAAAGACAGAACTATCCAAGATTAGATGAAGTACAGGTACATTTAGCCTCGACGGACAAGTACTAAGGTGTCATAGTTGTCCTTTAATTGCACTGGAGACTCAATATTAAAAAGGAGTCAGGTTGGCTTAAGCAGTTCTCTACTCATACAAAAAATCGCTTTGGATGAAATGGTTACTTGAGTCACGAATGGTGTAATGGATGTAATATGCTGACCAGCATTAAGGAAGGAGTATAACTGTACCAATATAGTCGGACGCGTTAAATACCACCAAAGCCACTATGAACATAGTTGGTGAAGATCTTATAAAATGACCGACCGGACATAAATTCTCCATAAAAAGCAAATTTCATTTAGAAACTAGCACGATGCCGTGCGTTGCCAATATACCCTTCCTTTGATGTCTTGCATTATTCATTTTCAATTAAAATTTCCCCAATTAGAAGTGTCCTTTTAATTACCTCTAAAAAATTCGACAGCTCTTCCATAGCTGGCACAAATTTTAATTCAAAGCTAACTCGCTTTTGCCAAAGTGCATAGATGATAGTGGTGCAACTACCCCCAGTATGGCAGAAACTGCATTTGAAACTGCAGCTTTACTGCTTTCGCCGGGAAACTGGGCTTTTATATTCACATCCTTTAGTAACATGCAAGAGACTGGTGTAAAATTTTGTTGAAATATTAAAAATCTTCAATGCAAGTTAAAAGTAACGTGAAAAGTGCGCTGTGTCCCAGCCAGGAAAAAAGATAGTAGAGCCGTCGTGAATGGGGCGGCAAAAAAACATGGGGCTTAGTCGGAAGAAGGTTACAGAGCGGAAGCATGAACGGAAAGGATAAATAATTGCAAGAAGGGTATACGTCAAGCTCTCCTGGACTGGAAATAATTAAACTCTGAATTTTACATGATATTTGCCTTTCATTAAGTACGACGTGCTTCAGTGGCAAGTGGTGCACGATGGGCGCTAGGCGGGGAGACTCCTTCCGTCACTACCACCACCACCGGGTAATGGGGACCTAATGCCCTTGCAGGGTTTCATCGTATGCGGAGGCATTTACCTATAGAAAAGATTCTACTTAAGGGACTGCAGCGTAAATATTGACGTTGCCTGTGTATGACGGGCGCTGTCACGCTGCCGTCATCATCATTCTCGTCATCACCATCATCATCATCGTCGTTGGGATGTAGAGAGTAAAATTCTTCAGATTTTCCCTGCTGCACGAAGTAGCAGGCATTAAGGATACAACGTAAGGATAGATTTTCATCTAGCGTTTTTTTTTTGAGGGGTGAGGGCCGGTACTCCTTACACAGGATGAAAGTGTCCTTCTAAGCCGCTGTCTACTTTCAGTATATAGGCGGGCAATTCCCAATTCTCTGAGGCAAATATTCCAAGAATAAAGTGTACATATGAGATGAAAATTGCTACCTTCAACTAACTTAATAAGAATATATGGAGGGGACTCCGCCCCGGTGGGAATTATTTCTGTTATCCGCTGAAAAACAAAAAAGGGGGACAAAAATGCGTCCTTTACATTCCGAGATCCTTTTTCGCCTACAAAAGTCATACATGCCTTCACATCCTTCGCTCCTTATAAGGGCAAAAATATGCCTGATTTTAAATTTATGAGCGTTTTACGACATTTTCCGTTTCGCTGCAGTGAATTATGTTTTTTTGTAGTGACCGTTTAATAATAGATGCCAGTGCCTTTTAATATAAGGAGTTTATCCTTGTTATGTACACATACCATCTATACATACACATATACATACAACTCTCCCAAATAAACACAAAACAAGAGAATAAAAATATTCTTAGGGAATAATTGCTCAAGTAAGGGACATTTTATGTTAATGTTAAGAAGTAACAAAAGGATGTTTGCTTCGCTTGTTTCTTTTTTTTTGCTTCTTTGCTTGTTAAATGATTAATGGGGGTCTCATTCCCCCGGAGTAACATTATTTAGGAAAGTTTTTGTTGAATTTTAAAACTCTCTGTACATTCCAGGCACCGGTGGATGACACGCATTTTGGAGTATTCTTGTTCTACAAAGACTACAATCCCCCCATCCCCTGTTAATATTTGAAACGGGTAGAAGGAGTTAAAAATTATATCCTTTTTCCCTATACTGAATATCAGTTTTGCAAAGTTATGTCATAACTTGCTCCATTTGGGATTATTATTATTTTAGAAACTTCGAACGTCGCGTAAAAGTGCAACAAGGACCCGCCGTCGATGGTGGCAAGGATCAGAACAAAATTATTAAAGTATTGTTTGTAAAATCGAAATACTTTTGGGAGATGTTGGGGTAAATAGAAGGATACTAGTTATTTTTTTGGCTTGGAATAATAGAATAGGTTTGCAGTTAAATAATATAACAAACTTTTGAGAAAGAAACATTATATTATGCACTTCACAAAAACATTGCAGCCAAACTTTGTATAACTTTCTGGCTGTTCAGAAAATACATTATAAACATTTTATTTTTTAGTTTTGGGGTTTGGGAACAACTACCTGTCAATCATACCAAGAATGTTGCTAAGTCCTTACAGCTCCGTTTAGTTTTTATTTATTAATTTTGCCACACTTACAGATTATTATTTTTAATTTCTTAAAACAGCAAATTCGTAGCGATATTTTAAAGGTTGCCCAATTTGTCAACCAAATTTTTCGACACCCTATCGCATGGTTGTGATGCTGGAACAAAAGCTGGTTTAGTTTTGATTTTTGGAAGGATCCATTTTATTACTTACCTCCAGTAGAAGTGCCTGTCTCTTCATTTAGTGATCCTGGCGATAATAGTCCTGACTCAGTGTCTTTTAAAAGTTTTCTTCGTCTTCTTTGGTTAGGTATAGGGTCCAAAAGTGAAGAGTGCACGTCACTTGGCCTATGTATGTACTTCACACCTATACCTCATATTTTATTTATAAGCAAGGCTGCTTGAACAGATTTGGCATTTCGTCTAGTGTCGGGAGGACAGCCATCGTCATGTGGACAGCCATCGACATTTATTGTGCGAGACGTATTCCTTCATGGCTAGAGGTTTTATGCCAGCATTTAATGTACTATTTTTAATACTTGACTGGAAAATTGTTCTGCAAATGTTTAAGTCCGGAAGGTTAATGCTTGCCGGAAAATTGTTAGTAAAAACGATTTCTCTTTCGAAGGAGTTAATAATTGTGTAGCTTGCGCTTTTAAAGAGAACCCGCACAGACTAAAGGCAGCACAATTAGAGCTTTAAGACCATTACCATAATCAATAGACCGGTTCTACTTCGATTACGTAGGCATTGAACTTGGCTAGTACTTAGTTGGGGGACCACTTGGTAAAATGACACTCACGTTTGGAATGGTCGATTACGGATACATTCATATAGGTGACAGAGACGTGCATACCTCTATGACGGAAGTAGTTTTAGACTTTCATTGGATAATCAACTTGAGCTGTTCCAAATTTGCATTCGCCGTAAAAATTCTACATTAAATAAAATGCGCTTTTCGTTGGACTTTCATTATAATTAATCGCTTCCTAGAGCTGGAATTCGTGAGCTAAAGGCGGAAGAAAACATTCTTACCGGACACATGGTACATACTTGGATTGGTATCTTACAGGCTAAGATACTGGAATTTCTAGGTGTAATAATTGTTTTCATCACCATTTATGGAGTAAAAGCTGGCTATTCACTATATTATTCAAAGGAAGATGTCTGTAAATATCTTTAGGAGAAATGATAGTTAGGCTTGAAAGATAAAACGGCACAGAACCTCATCTCTGAAGGGGAGGTTCTCATTCAAATGACTAAAAAGTAAGCAAAATTTGGAATTTTTTTGTGGGCCAATAAAAAAACATAGGAAAAAACAGTTTCAGGATTCAAAAAGCTTATATTTTCGTCATTATTTACAAAGTTTTTCAAGACGAAAAAACTAAATGGCGCCCGTGGTGACGTTCCGTCTAAGATGCGGTTCGCGTGGAATAACAAAACTGCGTACAGCCTGCTGCCTCAGGATCGATCTGAAACACAAAACCAATTATAAGGCTCGAAAGTAGGATACTTTTATTGGAGAAATGACCTAAGAACGGGTAAAAAACTTCAAATTTGACATAATGGTGCAATCTCAAACTTTGAAATCGATTTTTTAGCCCTTTTTTATACTTTGAAACTTCACAAAAAATAGTTAATACAAAGAATTTGTAGATTTTATAGGTCATTACTCCAATGAAAAGGGTCTTCTTTCGAGAAAACAAAACATGAAGTCTTTCAGTTGAACCGTTTTCAAATGAGATTGTACGCAGTTTAGAAAAATCATGTTTAGAGATAAACGCTTTTAAAGTGTGATAAAAGTGAGATAAACTTTTTCCAAATTCAAAATGGCCGATCCAATATGGCGGACTTCTACCAAAGAAATAAGTGGTATTTCATCCAAAACCGAAAAGAAGGAGGGTTTTGTGATTTATGAACACGAATTTGAGTTAATATGTATCAAAATAAAAAAAAATGAAAATGGCGATTCCAATATGGCGGACTTAAATGTGACGAGAGCGCCCCATGGCGGGATGGCCTGTAGAAACTTTTCTGATGCGCGGATCGGAAAATCGGTTTACCGCAATATAGTAGACACTAATACCTTTCAAAAAATGTAAAGAAAAAAAAATCGAATTTTTGAAAATTTTGAATGAGAACCTCCCCTGAATGATGAAAGTGGAAACCTTGACATAAGAGATCAAAACAAGTCAACTATTTTTACTATTTCTTATGGAGAAGTATTAGATTCAGATAGCAATAGACTTGACAAAATAGCAATTTCATATCTATTTACCAGAGAACTTCGTAGTACTTATATTGTTTTACATTTAAGAAATTTATTATAAACCTATTAAATATTTCATCACAGTTGATTGTGCTAAGTAAGTGGATCTATTTAGTTTGTCACACACGCAAGTTATATAATAAAAGTTATTTCTCTTCCGTAAAGGTGTGCTAAACATAAATTCCCTCAATTCCCATGAAAACGATCATAACAAAAACGCATTAACACACTTTAATTGTAGGTCAGAAATATCTAAAATTGATATTTTATCACGAGGCTAGTGTTAAAAATATCACTATGCATACAAACCACTAAATAGCAATTAACAGAAATAAAAGTTTATCTAATTTAATAAATCTCGAGCTTAGGACTCCCAATAAAAGCGAAAATTTATGAGAATTTCAGATTTTTGATTACGTTAAGAAGTCCATAAAACCGTTCTTTATCGCCTTCAGTTCATTCTGAGTCCAACATTGCCCCGTCCGCCCCCGCCTCGGTTCAACTTGGTCACTGGTATATATAGGCCCTGGCTCAACTGTATATTTCCCATATTGAATATTAAATTATGAATCCTTCACTTTACCGGTCTGGAATGGCCAATTACTCACCGGAGTGTTTTATTGAGGTAATAAAGCCTAACGAAACTGATTTGTGAAAGGGGGCCGAGGGGGTGGCTCCTCCATGCGAAGTGATTTCCTCGAATATCTTGAACGACGAAAGACGAAACACGAAAGAAGAAGAAGAATAAGAAGTCGAGGAAGAAGGAGACGAAAGGACGAAGAAAAAAAAACGTATTTCCCGTCCGAGTAAAAATCCTATTAAACGCACACAGCGAGCCTCCCGATATCGCTAACTTACCTCATTAAATCAACAAGCAAACCATAAAATATGCCACTAACTGGACCATTTCCACCCCCATATCTCAAAGTGTGTATCCTCATTACGTATTTATTACGTACGTACTTAAAGGCGGCCACAGTAAATTTATTCACCTCCGAAATATAAAACCAGCACCGGAGTAGCAACAATAAAGGACCACCACCGGCACTAACCGCTGCCACGCTACCAATTAAGATTTATGGCTCGAAACCGATAGAGGGCGACGGACGGCCGGGGGATGAAAACCCTATATAACTGTGCGCATAAATGGGTAACCAGCCTTTGAGGATAGGAGCAGCACAGGACAGGGACAGGGAGCCCGATCATAACTACCTCATGTTTCCATAATGCGTGCTTTTTCCCTCCGCTCATTCCATTCCACATAGAGAGAGAGCCGAGCAACCCCAAAGGGCCACCCTTATCCACGTCCAATTTTTCTTTATTTAAGGGTTCTTCTGCAGGAGCCATAATAATTTGTCAAAACACGAAAGGCACGAAGGGTCCAAGGAGCTGCTGGAGGGGGGACATGATCTGTGGTCACTGGTCAGCCGTGCCTCGTGGTTTTGATTGAATGACTCCTTCGGATGGGGCCTTTATGGCGACCAAATTGCTTCGTTGCTTGATACACCCTGCCCCAGATCCCTGGCGCACTGATGACATTATATGTGGCCATTGTCCCTTGGCATTATCCTTCCTGCAGCTGTATACACCGAAATGTACTTTATGGCGTCACCAATTTGCTGTTTGGCTCTGCAGAGCCACCCTGTGTTTTGATTTCCTCTGTAAATACCCTTTCAGCAGCAACATCATTGTAACAAACAGACTATCTCTCTTGAAAAGGTGAAATTTCCTGACAGAAAGTTGGAAATTCATTTTTTGGTTTAGACAGACAAATTCCAAGGGCTTTGTGGCGCTGAAGAGCTGGTGCTCCTTTGCACATGCATCGCCAAGACTCTCTATGGTGAAGAGCCAACAATGGCAATAATATTTGCAGATACATCTATCAACCCCGAGCCCCTTTGGCATATATGATAAAGGGTGGAATGGAGTACAGTACTCGAGGCCCTCGAATACGTTTTGTACCAAAAATTCGTTTCTTTTCACCAAATCCGAGGGGAGTAATAAGCCCGGCTACCAGGCTACACTCGGCATTCCTGCCATTGTCCCTTCTGTGCAAGGATTTTTCGGTATTTCTTTCCAATTTTATCATTTTCTCGTATGATTTACTGACAATATTGGATTTTGTCAAGGGATTAAATCAAAATCCCAGATTTTCGATATGTCACATGCACACACTTCCGCCCAGAGTCTATTGTTGGAGGGCCCGAGAACTGTTTCTTCTCTATAGTAAACACTGACAGGAGACAACATGAGATAAGGGAACGGCAATAGATCAAAAAAGAAAAGTAGAAAAGCGAAATATTTCCTTATATGTCGGGGGCTTTGTGGAGAAATTTTATCTTTGGCTAAGGCTATGGCGTACTAGATCTGGTACTAGGATGATTCATACTTCTGCGATAAGACAATGAGGAGTCATTTCGTATATATTTTATCAGAGATTGATATTGCTGTTCAGATGAATGAATCTGATGTTTCCCTCCTAGATGATTCCGTTTTTAGGGAAAAATCCCTTTTACCTTATTAGATTTTAGGAGAAGGACCAATGAGTCATTGTTGTTTTTGTTTATCCAGAATGGGAAGGACTGTAAGATTTAAATTCTGCAATTGGACAAACATATTGCTTGTTTTTGATTCATGAGTTTATTTGTTCTGGGCTGATATTTGCAAGATTCAGTTGAACAACAATAAATCTCCTGGACAGGATGGCAAATGAACACATGTTAATTCCGGCGAAGCTTGCTATAATTTAATATCCATAAAATCTAAAAAATCGGACTATGTCTGCAAAATATGGGATACACGTAATATAGTGTTGTGTAGGACACAATTATAAAATGAGTCTGTAAGAGGTGCCTCTTTTTTCTTTTGAGCCAGTACAATGTCATACTTCAAATGAGGCGAGGTGATTTTGTAATGACAAAATGACAAAAACAAGCAAATGAAAAATAAAAATAAATAAATAAATAACAATGAAGAGCTTTTTTACTAGTTTGATTCTAATATTAATTAAACTGCCTCAGAGTATGCAAGAAAGCTATGTCTACAATGAATATTTATATTTCACACTCTCTCTCAAATCTGGTTGCGTCGTGTTGATGGGCCATAATTTAAAGGTGGGAATTTTCTTGCCAAAGAAACATGTCTTTCCAGTATGTGTTAATAATCCGCAAACCGCTTCACTATTCAAAATTCAGTCTTTCACCAGACTTGTTCCGGAGAGATCATCTTCGAGGTGTATGATCCAGCACAGTTAGAACCAACACATAACACACACATATGCACACACACACCGCATACGGGAATGTTGTCCAGGCCTTGTCGAGGTGTATGAACCACTATGATCCTGGCAGCATTTCCTGTACCGTGTCGAGATATATGATCCAGCACGGTCAGACCACACCCACACCACATACCGACTATATACCACCCACATACCGACCACTACCGAATGCCTGTGGGATGTTGCCCACGCCTTGCCGAGGTGTACGATGCAACAGTGCTTCTGGCAACATTTTGTAAATTAGTGTCAAGGTATGACCCGACCAAGCACCGGCAATATACCGAACAACCCCATTCTACCCATATTCCCCTAGATAACTCAAGAGCTCCCAGCAACCCTCCCTTAAAAAAGGAGGTTTAGAGCGAAATTACATGGCCTATCGTTTCTTCTAACAACACTTCCAATAACTCCAGTAAATCGGTTTTATAGGCAAGGGGTCGCAGAGAAGATCCTTACTTGTGGATCCAAAAAAAAAAACACAAGAATAACTTCTTTCTCGGGTGCTGGCCAAAATTTGTTAATTTTTGTTACTTTGTACACAGCTATATAGACAATAGAATCGTTGCACGAAAAATGCAGAACAGTATGTTTATCGTGTTATTCTTATAACATACACAAACAGTTTTGTTAAGAGGAAGGTCGAGTAATTAGGTTCGTTTACTTCCTTTCTAAATGCCCGGCGGTAGTCAAAGCCAGGCAGCGTACCAAGCCAGACAATTACTTTCTGGAAGCTTAAAACGAAATCTCCAGACTGACGTCAGAGCACTAACAATATAAACTACACAGAATGGTTTTAAACATCAGCTACAGTCGGTCAAATAACTAGCTAGCCTTAGGTACCCAAAACGACACACCATAGTGCTGGAGGCAGTCGCACTAGAGGCGGTCCTATCTAATCAAACCTATAATGTTCTTTGCGAGATCTGAAGTAGATATTCTGTAATTTGCAATGCTAAGAAGCAAATGGCGGTCTACGCAATCAAATAATACATAGTGGATTATTTGACAGTTAAAATAGTCTGGAGGGCATATGCGGGCAGAAAATTGATACTAACAGTTTGTATAACAAGTCTACTGACAATGAAAAACAAGTAAGATTTTCGTCTTTGCGAATACCAGGGGCCAGTTCACGCAATTCGACGTCGACTGAAAACAACACGTACCGCATTCAAAAAGTCTACTATGGTTAACTTAGGAAAACTTTCGTCGTTCAAGAACTTCATAGCATAACTTTTTGACGTTCAAAACTCCTGGTGTTAACCATAGCAAGGTTTTTGAACGCTGTCCGTTGCGTTTTCAGTCGACGTCGAATTGCGTGAACTGACCCCTGGGTAATCCTTACTGGAGCCACCCCAAACAAACACATCACGTGCTTCCTCCTCCTAAAAAGTGACGAAAATATCAAAAGTATTGAAACGACCCGATCCAGGTCACTAGATGGTGTAGTAGGCGGCTGATAAACCCGGTCTCATTGGGAAAGGGTCAAAATGACCCGCCATGTTTAAGGGGGTATTCTAGTGTAGAAGCATGAATTTGAGGTGTTTTTTCAGCTGCTATAAATAAAAAACTAAAAATATTTTTATTATCCAATTTTTCACAAGATATTTATTCATGTTTAAAGAATACATAAAAAATAAAAAAAAAGTCAAAAAATTAAAAACTGTAAATTTTATAGGTTGTTGAAGTAGGGTGTAAAAAAAAATGGCGCGCCAAGTTTGCCACGATTCCAACCCTTCTGATGATCTGACCAAAAAAAAAAAACATACATATTATTAATTTAGATGAATGCTGCTATCGTACTAACTAAGAAAAAGTGGATTTTTTTTTGGCTAAATTCCGGCTGTCCGAAAAAAAATTTTTTTTTTGTCCTATTTTTTGCCTTTTCGGAATTTTTTAAAAATAGTAAAAAACATTATTTTTATATAATAATAGTTAGTACGATAAAGACATGTATTGAGAACACTCACTGAAAATTTGAAGTAAATCGGTCAAGTAGAACTTGAGAAATCATGGCAAACTTTTTGAAAAATGTAGTTTCGAGATAAACACGTTTAAAGTTTAGGGTAAAATTACGCCGGTTTTGAACCATAAAATGACATTTTATACTTACGTTCATTTAATCCGCGATTCCTGCTCCATACATTGGGCCTTCTTCTACTTCAAAAAAAAGCATTTTCCAAACAACAACAAACCCTTTTAAGGACATATTCTTGAAAGGTTGAGCTTTGAAAATATCAAAAAAAAATTTTTTTTTTTTTCAAATTTCTACACTAGAATACCCCTACTAAAATGACTATATCTCTGAAAATAATTAAAATTTTAACAAGCCCTTTTAAGGACATATTCTTGAAAGGTTAAGCTTTGAAAATATCAAAAAAAGGGATTTTTTCAAATTTCTACACTAGAATACCCCCTCAAGTGTAGTTATAGTTTTGAAAGTATGTACGCTTTGCCGTTCTTCTCAGTAGCTGGAGTTCCTAAGCTTCTCTAAACGTTTTTGACTAGGAAACAGTCATGAGCCAATCGCAGAGGAGATCCACAATTTTAATTATTTATCATTACTTTTGGTGCTAAATCAAATAAATAAACCAAAAACCATGTCGATAGTGGGCTTGAGTTTCGTAGGTGATCTTTAAAAACTCGCCAATGTGTAACACGCTTTGTGAAAGAAAATCGAACGATTTGATGGCGAACACGAAGTTGAATAAGTGGATAATGATGACCCTACTCCAACGTCCGTCTAACCAGATCCACCCCAATTCCGTAGGGTTAAGGTTTGGAAAATAGATAAAAGAGACACAGTACATTTTAAGATGGAAAATATTTGGAAATCTGCAAGCACTTCTATAGCTCTGTAGTGTAGAAATCAGGTTATCTCCTCCTCCTGCTTGATCAGAAATGCTGAAGATCGCATCAGATCGTTACATAACCTCAGGGTCTTCACTTTGTTGCTCCAAAAGATATGCAACGTAAATATGAAACAAAACGTGGTTGTAATGTGTTAAATATGTATTTATCATGTTACACTCATCAATAATAGCATTTAAAACCTATATAATAGAAAAAAAAGTGCCTGAAGCAAAAGCTTTCCTATTTTATACATGCACAATTGAAGTTTCAAAATATCTACGTAAATAATTTCGCTGGGCTGGTATACTTTTGGCCATATTGCATACTTTTAGGGAAAATCGAGGATCAATACGATCATCAAATGATCACTTTTACGCCTAAAACTATACTAGAAGTTGTATTCTAGTGGTGATGTTTTTTAAAAGAAAAATATTTTATCAGATTCTTGATTTTGCAGTCTTATGTTTGTGCCCCGTGGCCATTAAAAAATAGAACGTCGTCTTTTAATTTCATGCTCGCTTTAATGCGAACAAAACAAAGTACAAGGACTCGAATAAATTATTTGCTATCTGGTAATTATTTAAGCAAAAAAAAAGACTAAAGCGACTCTTTTTTTTTTAAATAAAAACAAAAAAAAAAGAAATGACGTAAAACGAGAACAAGTTGAGCAAAAATTATGACTATTGCTCCATTAGAGTGTTTTACCACGAAACAGTTAGAAACGCTACCAATTCAACCATTGGTCTCCGGTATCTTTTGAAAACGCTAATCTAGAGTTACGGGCACAGCCAGGTGGCAGTTAGCTGTCCCCCCTTTATTAGAGCATAACTTCGAGTGCTTTTCCATGTTATTTCGCTTTTTTAGGTCCCGGTTAACGGTTTATAGCCATATAATATCAACCATTTCAAGCATTATTTGGCCAAAGTAGCTCAGGACAAGAGAGTCACCAACAAACACTATAAACCGTCAACTAGCTCCGGTGCCCCCGTCAACGGGGCCAGCACACTGAGTGGTGGTGACTATAAAATGCAGTCAACCGAGTTAATTAAATTTTTCTGAACATAGAGTGTAGCTCTCCTCCACCTCCGTCCCCGGCCAGCTCAGGTGAGGTTTGTTCGACAGTTAACCGTTTAACTATGGAAGCATGGAAGGTCTACTACTAGGTACTGGATACCAGAGAATGACGATTACCAACCAGCCAGAGCCTCGAGGCAAGCAGTTTTCGTCCTTGTTAAGTAAAGTGCTTTATGAGAAGTCGGCATGCAATCCTTGACCGAGGGGTGAACAATGGTACAACTCTGAACCTACAAGTTGCAAACTAAGTGCTAAAATGAAGGATGCATTAAGGAAATTTTTTACTTCGTCCTTAGCACGTTACACCAGGCTAAGGTGGAAGGAGGCGAGCACGAGCGAGGGCTTTATGCATTGCAATTATTGAATTTCAGTTAAAAGCTCGTTTGGCCTCATTACAAAAAAGTGAAATTGAATTTGGTTAACGTTTTTCCGTTTTCAATTCGGTGCCGATGGGTGCTTGTGGGCGATGGTTGAATGCATTTCGAGAGAGTAGGTTTTAAAATCGAACAATTTAAAGTTTCAGGCTACAACAGGAAATTTTTTGGGTTGTAAATCGACAATATGGCCATTGCATTAGTTAACACTCTAGTAAGTACTATTAAGCGAAGCAGCCGGAATGGAGTGCCACTAATTAATGGGCGTTATTTATTGGCAGTGGTGGGTATATGGAATTTGGGTTTCAAACATTCGAATAAGTGAACAGCAGCAATTGCCAACTTAGGACTTTAGGGTATAGTTGAAAAGCATAATATGAAGCAGTAAAACTAGATTCTATTATTGGTCTTCTTCCTACCCTTCTACAATCTACAATTGCAAGCACCTTGGCTGGAATACTTTCTTCACACCTTTGTCCAACATACACGAGCCAACATAGTTTTTTCAGTTTTAATAGAATATATATTTATTTCGTCATTTCATCATCTCAACCTGCTTAGTTCAAATTAAGCGGACATGTTTTGTGGTGTCTGTTTTTACCTGACACTATCTGGATATGTCGGTATGCATCTTACCAATGATTTTCAGATGATATCTGGCAAAAGTATTTCTCCTGAGAAGGTTTGTTAAGACTCTGAGTTGGGGTTTTGTTAGCTCAAGAAGTTTCTTAGCTTTGGTCGAGAATGTGGCCTGCACATGAGTCAAGTGGTGGAAGGGTCTCTTTCTTGTGCCACTGGATGACCAACAGAAGGTTTGCGGGCCGTTAAACGGGGTGTAGTCATCTTGTTTGGCAAGACTATCTGCCTACTGATTTCCATTCAATTCTTCATTCCTTGCTATCTACGACAGGTCAACTTTGTTAGTGGACGTGAGTGCGTTTATGGAATGTATCCCTTTATAAGTTTTGATCCCTACTGATTAAAAGCTTCTAAATGGATCACACGTCCCAAAGAACATTGAGAAGACATCAAGGGCTGAAAGTTTTGAGTTTTTCTTATAAAACTCCTACATATGTATGTATATGAGCAGCCCGGCCTAGGGGCCCAGCCAGTCTATGTTGCTCCTGGGATGAGATCATGGCAGCTCTTCAGGTCCATTGCCAATGACACAAGTGAAAAACCATCTACGCGTTCTGAGGCTTGAAGTCTTCTTAATTCATTGGACTCCTAGGTTACTTGCTTTCTGGTCCTTCTTTGGAATGACGTCTTGGAAAGGTTCAACAAAACGAGCAAGTTTCTGCAATCTGTAAAAATCGACCTGGATTCGATCGCCGAACTTTATCAGTCCTTGGTAACATACCTAGAAAACTTCAGGAAATCCGGTAGCATCTTTGAATATTATGAGTCGAAAGCTTTTGAAAAATCCTGCGAACATATAAAGACCGGCAAGCGTAAAGTCCAGTCCAAGATTTTCTGGCCATAGACATAGACAAAAAGTTTGACTTTCTTACGAAACTACATCGTGTGGAATCTAAAGATATCCGTGTAGGGGCCGGTCATCTTACGGGAATTTGGATGAGACTTTGGAAAACGAGTATCGGCACCTACGAGCTCATTTGTCGTCGAATGACGTTATAGAGTTATCCTCACTGAACTTATTTATACAAATATTTATTGGAAAAAGGCTTCTTGGACTTTTATCCAAACGTAGGAATTGCGCTCCGAATGCTGTTGTGTACACCAGGGTCAAACTACTCGGCAGAACGGTCATTTTCAGCACTAAAAAGGGTAAAGAATTCTTCATACCAATTTGAAACACTATTTCTACCATTTCTACTGTTGTTACCGTTTCAGAATGTGGCAAACTTCACGACAATAGGGGAAATGACCAGGATAAACTATGATCAATGTTCTTCCATTTGAGCTCGTTATTTGCTACCTAAAGAAATCCCAAATACCGATTACCTTTGAAATCGGAACACAACACAATTGGAAAATCGGTCAGCCCTATTGGCGCGGACATTTTGAATTTATAAGTTTTGACCCCAAATTCATCATTAGCGACCTTAAAGGCCCCTAGATACACACTCATTGAAATCGGAACACAACTTGCAAATTCATATTTGAGTGGGCCATTTTGAATTTCGGCAACCATTTTGAATTTCGAAAATCGACGTGCATCATGGGAAACCCCCGGACCTTCGTGCAAAATTTCGAATCTCTGCGATGACTGGTGCGCCCGCTATAGCACACACGTACACGCATACAGAACCTTTCTTTAACAATATATATGTATATAGAAGATAAAGATAATTAGTATTACCTTTCAGACCAGGGGTACGGCCCGTTCAACGCCACATATTACTCAGTCTGATGGAGGGATAAGGACTTGAGGAATCCGCCTCACAGGCCTTGGACTGCAAGTGAACTCATTAATTCCCTACATACACACAGCCGAAGACGACGCCGATACTTGGCCTCAAGGCCAGAAACTTTCAGGCCACGGCCTGCCGGCGGCCTGTATGTGAATGTCTGAATGGGGGCCTTTGTATCAACGTTCGAATTAATAGTCGTTTTCTTATTTGCGTGGGTGCAAGAGACTAGAACTTTCAAAGAATTATGTTGGCACAGACATGTTTTTAGTATTTTTAAATACTAAAATCACCAACCAAAAGAAAAGATGATGACAAGTAAACCGAGCCATGAATGAGATAAAAATTTGACAGCTTACCTTTTATTTTTTCATTCATTCATATGCAATGTTGGGTTTTATGACTGCAGTTTTAGAGAATTGTTAAGTAAGCTTCCGAAAACCCATTCGATGACCACTTAATGTATTTCAAATGTTTGATTTTTGTGGCCGGATTACCTAACATCGTATTAAAAATTCAACACCCATAAATTCTATAGACTCGTTTTGAATAAAGTAACATCACCTGAGAGAATTAATAAAATAATCCTTTCTTGGGGGGTTTTAGACTCAGTACTTTTGATAATACCATTGGTAAAAACTATGGCATAGGCCAAAGTTCATGAAACACCTGAAAAGTTTCGAGTCCTTTTTGCTTAAAAATTTTATGATTTTCAAATTTTTACTGCAGCATACTTTGAACATGGAAGTGAACTACATTCATAAAAAACACAGCAGCCCCCCAAAAAAAAATACCTACATATAAAACATCGCACCTTTAATTTTCAGCTCGACAACAATACGCCTCTATCAGCAATATCCCATCAGCAGCCCCATAAGGTTATGTTCAATTCTGCCCTTATCAAAAGCGCCCCCCAATCATGATAAAACTTTTATGCATCAACTTTGAAAGCCACAAAGAATACCAAATTGACCTAGGAGCGAGTTCTAGGCGCCATAAAGTGATCGAAACCGAATTACAATTTCCCGTTTGTCATAAAATAATTTTATCAGAAAAAATGCGAAATAAATAAATTCGCCAGGACACAGCACAAAAAGGAGAGCATCTGCCCGACCCGGTTAGCGGGGCTGGGCTGTGTTAAGCGGCGCAAAAAGGACTCTTACACACATGGCCAGCTGGATCCCGGACCCGAACCCGGGCCTCCCGGGGGGCGGAGGGGAGTAGGGCTCTCCTAGACAGGGCAATTTCCTGGCACACGGAGCGGCGAAGGGACGATGCAGGATGGGTCATTTCGGTATGCAAAACGTATGCCATGAATAAATTTTTGTCATTGAAGGGTTCTTCTGGGTAGGTCCTTTGTCTTGTTGTGTTCTTCTGCCTGGTCCTGGCTGTGCTCTCTCTCCTTTTAATATTTTTTTATTATTTATGGTGGGTTGTTGATTGAAGGACGCTTTTGAGGAATTTTTATATCGTCTGCAAATATTGGGCTGTAAAATAGGACCGAAATATCGTGCGGGACACGGCCATTCAGAATTCAGCTCTCGCTCCGCCCTGGTATGAGTACGGGGGCTTTCCGATAAAAATGCAAATTTCGCTTCATTTTCTGGCAAATTTGATTCATATCCTTAGTCCTGTGACATGACAACCCTTCAAGTGCGTGCTCCAGTTGACTCTTCATTTTTATAAGCCCTTTAAGGGGACACATCCTCGTCGTGCGACTGATGACAACGGTCGGTGTATTGTTGTCACAGTTGGCCGTATTCAGATCAATTGACTGTCGGCATTCCCTCTATCCCTATCCACAATACAAACATAAACTACACACATCCGCACACACACTATACATAGGCACCTTAAAAAGTTTATATTTTATGGGCAATTCCAGGATGTTGACATTCTCTTGAATTTAGTAATGAAAGCAGGTTTTTAGCCGGAGCAGAATTCAAAGGATGCTTCTGGAATGCTTTCCGCTTTTACTTTTGCAAGAATTCCCTTTTGAACATTTTTTATGCTGAGTTTTTTATGCTTTTTGTGTATTTTTACAGCGTATCACTTCAGATATATTCAACGAAAGTTAAGTACTACATTCTCATGCGTGGGTATGAATTGGATATGGGCTTTTTTTCTACTAAAGCAGCAAGAGTTCAATGTGGGTGGACATTCGATGATTTTTTAGTGGAATATATGGCTGGAAAATATGTATATAAATATAAACATACTACGGAATTCATGTTTATGTTAGCATAAGAAAGTTCAAGATACGAGAATCAAAATTGTCCTTTTATCTTGTTTGGAGAAAGCGGAACACGGAATCATGAATGAACAGCAATAAACGTGGGCGATCTTTTAATATTTTCGAATTTATGAATAATTTTAGGAGCTATAAAAAATAATCCTAAAACGAAATATTTTCTTGACCTTTTTTTCTAAGCTCATCAATCCTGCGAAATGACAGCTGCAAGGACCACCCATCTCAACTTTGTTACCAAAAACAGGGAAGAAGAAGTGCTGGACATCACCCTTGTCTTCGACCTAATATCGTTGTGGAAGATCTCTAAGAAACATTCGTTCTCAGATCATAGGTTCATAAAGTTTCAACTGCAGGACTCTAGCGTAACCACCCCTTCTAAAATAAAAAACCTCAGAAAGACAAACTGGGGTTAATATACTAGGCTAAGCTCCTAAGCCTTACTGTATTTCCAAAAACCAGGCACAGCTCGATAACATTGTGCACCCTTTCACAGATCAATGGCTTGTCCGAACAGACACTGCCAATAAGATACAAAATGCCAATAAGGACGGCCAAACCAATCAAAAATCCCTCGAGGTTAAGGAGTATACTCTAGTGACATTCCGGTCCGTAAATAGAGACACTCCGCAAGGAGGAGTAGTTTCCCCGCTCCTATGGATCGTTACTATGAACCAGCTGTTGCGACACATGGAGGCAGAGGGGTATCACGTCCTGGCGTACGCCGATGACGTTGCTATCCATCAAAAAAGAAAAATTTCCTCAATCCTCTTCACAAGGAGGTATCAAACCCCACCTTCGACACCCCCAGCTTAACAATGTTAAATACCTGGGAGTAGTCCTGCACAAGAAACTCCTCTGGAATGAAAACACAGAAGAGCGCATTAAGAAAGCGAACATAGAGCTTTTCCCTTGAAAAAAATCCATTTTGAAGAAATGGGGCTTCTCCCCTAACATAGTACGATGGATCTACACAGCGATCGTCCGCCCAATTCTCCTTCACGGGGTGTTAGTATGGTGCCAACCCTGAGTAAACGGTGCAAAATAAAATACAGAAAGTACAAAGATGTGTGGAGTTATGCATAACAGGGGCACTTCGCTGCACACCTACAGACGCCCCAAATGTTATGTTAGTCCTCTCTCCTTGTAATCTTGTAGCTAGGGAAAGCGCAACCATCGCAGCCTTTAAAACAAAAGAATCAGGCTTTTGGGCCGGAATCAGGGGAGGACACACGTAGGTGCTGAACTCTGTTACCATCCCCACAAATACGGACTTCTGCATTCCCGAAATTAACTTTACGATGAACTACGGAGTTCCCATCCCTTCACGTTATGAATGGAGAAACAGACCATACAGTTTTCAGGGTGCCACAAACTTCTTTACTGATGGCTCAAAACTCGAAGGTCGAGTAGGAGGAGGAATATTTTCCCCAGAGCTTGGGATTGAAGTCTCCTTCCGACTATCCAAGCTCTGTAGTGTATACCAAGGGGAAGTCCTAGCAATACATGAAGCTGTTCCACTAATCAACCGGCAAGGCAACAGGAATTGGGTTGTCTATAGGATTCTTCTCAGATAGGCAAGCAGCTCTGAAAGCCCTCCGCTCTTACAAAGCAGCTTTAAAATTCTCTCTGAATGCCGCAGATCTCTTAATGAGATGGCTCAGCACTTCAGGACCCTCCTCGTATGGGTGCCGGCTCACCAAAATTCCAGGAAAGGAAAGGGTTGGTATGCCTTTGGACACTTTCACACTCCGATGCAAACAGGACACAATGCAACAAGCGAAGAAGCATTGGGGGATCTTAATAATTCACCTTGGTCAAATTCACCTGGCCTTCTTACGATCTCAGGTGGAGCTCCTCACTACTGAGACTCGGGAGACAAGACCTCTAAGTTATAGTGGGAGTGCTGACCAGACATTTTCTGATAGGGACGCATGCGACCCACTTAGGTCTTGAGACCTATGATTTCTGCAGAAGCTGTAAGAATCCAGACGAAGAGGAAAGTGTACTATATCTCCTCTGTCACTGGCCAGCCCTAAGTAGAATCAGACTAATCACAGTTGATGAGCCGTTTCTAGGCACGGTTGCGAAGATCTCGAAGATTGGGATCTCGACAGTTAGAAGAGCAGCGAACACATTCTTACTCATAGACATCATGAGGTGGTTGTTTTTTATATTTATAAACAAAGTCTATACTTCCTTTACAAAATCTCTTTTGTACAACAAATTAACATTGAAATCATCATCCCATAATATTTCAGTATAAAAATATGAAAAAATATTTAAAAGAGGGTGTTTAGAGCCTTTTTATACAGACTGAATTGGCTTCCTCCATCCAAAAAAAAAATTAGTCTCAATAGAACAAGACAACTGCAAATAATGTCAGCAACGCCCCAATAACACCGAAGGTGCAGCACAATAGAAATCCAGCTGTGAAATGCCTCGAACAGAAACTGCATGTTCATCTTTACCACCGATCATTATGGTAGCTTGTGAATATAACCCCCCCCCAGCTTAAACAAAACTTCCCCCTGAGGGTGATTATTGGCTGCAGAATAAGTTTCATTATCGTCAAAAAAGGGAGGCTTTTGGATTCTTCAAAGCGATGAAAAATGTCCTCAATTCACGTCCCCCAAAAACATTTAATCACAATGAAATAACTGAAGTCCTTTGTCAAAATAGGATTATCAACCGATGAGATGTTGATTCACTTTAGACTTTAAGTCAGCAACAATTCTCAGCAGGGGGTGTAAAGTCATTTTATTTGTTGGGGGTATATACCTATATACTTATATATATAGGAATGACGTCATTCAAAGTTTGTGTGGTACATATGTATATGAGTCAGTGCAATTGGGGTAGTTAACATCACGAAATATAGAAAAACCGAGACTGCTGCAGAGATTGATACAAAACTACAATAATAAAGATCTTTTGAAGTTTCTACAAGGGTACAAACCAATTTGCATTGATATATGTACATAGTATAGAAAGGGGGCTGGTACAATAGCTAGTAGTATCGAAGATAAACTTGAGGTATGTGTGAAGTACTTACTGGAAACAGACAACTGAAATACAGATGACCTAGAAAACGGACGTCCAATAACGTATGACACTCGCGTTTAAAAATATAAGGCCGATTTCTTGCGAAGTTTATGGAAGTTGGTCGAAGTCTAGAGTGTAGAGAGGCATTTTAATTCACTTTGTGTAATTTTACTTCGCTTCGCGAAACCGCATCTTTGGCGGTTTTGCGCCCGAGTGAAGGTGTGTGGGGTGTCGGGCGACTGACCTCCTCGCTAGATTTCACGAGAGTGCGGTGTAGTTACGTTCTTCGGAGATCGATCAACTTTGAGATGTACTTCGCTGAAGCAGTTTATTACATACATGTTCATGCCAAAGTATTCTCAAATTTGGTACCTTTTTTAAAATCGGGATCGGGTAGCAATCATTTTTCCTCGCGGGGCCATATGGGGCATTCCTTATGGGGCAAGGATATAGATGATCCTTGTATTTCTTATAGGGTAATCCACATGGGCCCCATCTGCAGCTTCTCAAATTGCCATTGGGGTAGGAGCTCGGCAATAGTGGGACTGTATGTAGAAGGATTGAGCAGCGCGTGCAAATTTTGTTTTGCGGGTGAAAGATTGCCGTCGAGGCAGGAAAGCGTTTATTTCGATGTAAATTGAATCGCTATGATTGTGTGAGATCTGCTAAATTCCTACGGTCGCTGGCGTTGGAGGAAATGACATTGTTTCCGTTGAGTTCGAGAACAATTTTTTGCGTATCCTCTAGCCATGCTAGGGTGCCTGTCGGAGCCCCGCACCACATTATAAAGTTGTCTACCCCATACAACTTTGTCTTTGGAGCGTATGTAGGATTTTAATATTACAGCCAGAGCCAGGGGCGGCGCTTTCATAGGTGCGAATGGTGCACTTGCACCGGGTGCAAATTGTCGAGGGCGCAATTTCAGAAATTAAGATTTACAAAAAATTTAGACTTAGAAGTAGAAGATTTAGAAGTATTCTCACGGGTGCAAGAAATTACACAAATTTACCCAATTTCTGTCCGTGTACTCCTCGTGTGGAAGTTTCCAGAATTGTTTGCTTCGGGATTCAAGAAATTCTCGAAAAAATCACCCAAGTGAGAGAAAAATCTCTCATTTAATTGGAGCACTTTTTGAAAATTCTGTAAAAAGCACCATATCACTCCCACAAAAAAAAAAAATTGTTCCGGTGGCTCTGTATTGTGTCTGTTTACCAAGATTGATATAAACTTGGGTGCCGGTTGCTGCACTTTTAGTTCTCTTTTAAGAATTATTAAAAGAGGTAAATGAACGAAATGAGGAAAACAAAACTCCGGCGAGAACTCCTCTTTGAATTGCTCTTTTTTGTAAGTACCATTCAATCCGTATAAGTGGCTTCACTTGCTGGCATGTTCAGTTTATGTATGAAATTGTTGCTGTTTTTTCGTCAGAAGTTCGAAATGGAAAAGCTCACTGAAATGAAATTCCATTATTCCAGTTGATTCTAATCTCTTTTAAGCAAGATTTTAAGTTCAATCTCAATTTCATGTTCTGTTGGGCGAACTCAGGCTTTATTTTTCTTGAGTTCAATATGTGAAAAATTTGATGAAGAATAGCAAGGGTTTGTACA
This sequence comes from Thereva unica, assembly GCA_949987705.1. Taxonomy (NCBI): domain Eukaryota; kingdom Metazoa; phylum Arthropoda; class Insecta; order Diptera; family Therevidae; genus Thereva; species Thereva unica. The sequence continues at coordinate 12,274,200 of OX465281.1, read as the reverse complement.
ACAGTCAACTTTTCCAACAAACTATACGCTAGAAAGCTATACGCAAGCTGGATTCCGAAATTGTTTTCTTAAAAAGTCATATGGAAGCTGTGTTCCAATTTTCAGCCATTCAAAAAAATCATGGGGCGCAATATGGCATAGTGCACTGGGCGCAAAAACCCAAGCGCCGGCCCTGGGTCAAACCCACATCCCAACTAGTTTTTTTTTTTAAATTTGAATAAAACAGAAGCAAAGTAAACATGAATTCAAATATATGTGTGTATGTACATTAAAGTTAAAAAACCTAATGACTAAGATAACTGAGATGATTAACAAAGAAAACGACCAACTACGAAGTTTTTGAACATGCTTTTTGCGCGAAATCAAACACATGGTCACCAAACCCATTCTTCTCTGCATAACTAAAAAGCAGGGGCGGTGCTTTCATAGGTGCGAATGGTGCACTTGAACCGGGCGCAATTAGACAAGGGCGCAATAAACTTCAGAAAATCTTTAAAAAAATTGCAAAAGTTTTCCCGTGACTTCAATTTCATCTATTAAAGGAATTGTGTCTTTTTCCATTGTTCTACACTGTGAGCAAAAAATTAAGAGCTGATGGGGCGCAATATAGTATACTGCATCGGGCGCAAAAAACTCAAGCGCCGGACCTGGCCAGAGCTTATGGCATAAGGAGGAGTTTGGATCTCTTACAACGTATACGTGATGAGTTGAATAGTTGAGTTGAGTTTGAGTTGTATTTTCGGCTAGCGTCTCAAATCACGAACAAAACACAGAGATACGAACTAAATTCAACTACTCAACTACTGAACTCGTGTCTATATGCATAATAATTTCAACTCAACCCCGGTAGCAGAGCTGAGTCAAGTTCAGTCTTTAGTTCAACTCATCATGTATACGTACCCACTCTAATAAATTCCAAGCACAGTGATGATCTTTTGGCGATTTGAAATACATACAATATATGGCCATTCTATGACAGATTGTTCATTTATGTCACTCTCGCTGGTACTTCGTTTATAAAGGTAAGGAATAGGGCCCCTGAAAGAACTGACCCCTGAGTGAGTAGAGTTAGAAGGAGTTTGGGTATGACGTCAGTATTTACCTTGATTGAACGGCCGGAAAGATAGCTGTTAATCCAGTTGCGAAGTTCAGAGTCCATACCAATAACCTCGAGTTTAGCTTACAGAGCTGTATACAGATACTTTAAAAAAATGTAGGCCAACGTTGCTCACCAAATTGATGCAAACTTTGGTTAAGGTTTTAAAGTTCGCCAGTGGACCTTCTTTGTCTAAATCCTGGCACGTGCCTCTAGATTTCTGCGAGAATCTAACTTGTCCTATGCTTTCTCGCTTTCTGTAGCTCAAAGGATTGATCGCTTTGATATTTTGTCGTGAAGGCCTAATTTTCATAAGTTACATAACATATTAATATATTATGACCTCCACGCACCGCCTCGCAACTTCCGCATTTCATTGTAATAGTTTCATAATTCATTTACTAGGTATATCCTTGACACATCATCCACACTCGTCCTTATGAAGTAATTCCGCGACTTTTTACGCAATAAACAAAAGCGTGGATTGCATAACCTTTTCCCTCGTTCATATTAATGAATAAATTAAACTTTCATATGTGTTTAATGTTTTCATAATTATTTTTCACCTGACATATTTAATACCTATCAAACCGCAGGTAATAGGATATTTTTCCACTTTGGCGTGTGGAAGCAGTGAAAGCGTTAGATACGTCAAAGTGGCCATTCGTTAGTGGAAAATAAATTAATAGAAAATATCAGGTTACTCTCTCTCTCTGTACGTGTCCTGGGTGATAGGGTCTCCGTTTTATATTATTAAAAGGCATACTTAAGCTGGAATTGTATGTATGTATGTATATAGGAAAAAAAGGACGAAAGAAAATCATTTCAATTAAATATTCCAGGATGGAAACCTCAGAGCAAGTGCGACCGCTGGGATTTCTAATTTATACCACTTTTATTGATTGCACGCGATCGGGGTTAATCGACTGAGAAAACTATCCCCGGCAGCTCTCCTCCACTTAGGACGGTCGGAAATGGAGGAGGCCTTGCGCTGTCAAATCCCAGCCGGGGCTGTGGCAGAGGGGTGAAGTGTAATGTCTTGGAAAATATAACGGAATGCACTTGCACTAATCCAAAATGAAGGTAATTACTTAGTAGTATTAGGAGAAAGGCGTTCGGTCCAATAAAGGCATAAATGTAATTGCAGTAATTGTTGGAGCGTGCAGTGCTGCTACTGGTTCTATTAGCGAGAGAGCGAAAGTATTGCCAACTCAGCTGGAAAAAGGAGCTGTATGGCCTTATTGCTTAATCCTTAAAGAATACATTTCATTAATAATAGTTAAGTCCTCGATGCACGATCCCCATCCTTGCTGCATAAAAATCGTATTAAAATTAATTACTTTTAGCACAAATGTGTGAGATGTAATTTATTAAGCAGCACGCAATGCAATCCTGTATCCTTTTTTTTCTGTTATTGTAGGTATATTTGGGTAACCCTTTGATCCTGGTCCTAGCTAATATCCGCAGGGTATATGCAATTGTGACTAAAAATACAAAGGCCGAAAGGATGAAGCTACATAGAGCCAGAGCTCCATCGACCGAGTCCTTTTGGATGGATGAGCGACGACGGGCCCATTTGCATGGACTTTTAATAGGCGCCGAATTGATTTTTAATGAGCAAAACCTTGTGTATACATTTGCGACCTACCCTGTGCCGGCACAATACTCCTTTTTCATCCTATTTGTGTGTATAGAGGCCGTCCCAAAGCTGAAAAAGATCTCGTGAATAATTGAGGGAGGAAAAAAGTTAAATAACAAACAAAATGGAAGAAAAACGCTCAAAAAAAACACAAGTTCCTCAAACAAAGGACACGAAATGAGTCAAGTTGCATGCGATTTACTTTTTGATTCCTTTTTTGTTAATCCTTTTTGTTTCGGCGGTGGTGGTGGTGGGGGTGGGTCTGTGTTTTCCATTCTTCCTCAGTCTCGTGATGCAAATTTTAGAATGGAATTCGGAATTTTTGTTAAATGCCCTCATGATTACAGGAACTGGAATGCAAAACACAACACACACACAAAGCGCGAGGGCAGACCACCGCCAAAGGGAAGGGCTTTCAGGACCCTGGGCAAAAAACCCTTTGAACTTTTTTTGGTGTTGTTGTTTTTTGTGTCAAGTATCATCCCAGTCAATCCAATCCCGATTGCAGGCAATTAATATAATGAATGAGGGGATTGGGACCAGAATGCAGAATGGCAATGTTGGCGTATATTGAAGGGGTTGAGCGCGTTTTTTAAACAACAGAAGATTATTGACGATATTTTTTATAATTTGGAGACTCCTTTAAATTTCGGAGTTTTGAACCCCTTTTTTGGGGTTATAAAGTAGGGAATTAGGTTGAACAAGGGGAAGAATGCACGAACATTTCGAGATTGGATTTTATAAATTACAAGCTTCAAAGGCTGATTTTTAATTAATTAGAATTTATGGAACATAATTAAAGTGCATTGCTTTTTGGATATTTGACATATGCTGTCACAAGTGCTTGTGATACTTGCCCTTGTCACATCTGTGCAGATTTCAATTGCTTATCTACATAAATGTAAATGAAAGAACGGAAGTACAAATAAATCTTAGAAAAAAATTATAGTATAGGTGTTTAGCTGTGGTTTCGTGCCCAAAAATAAAATAAAACACACTCGTTTCACTAATTTTTAGCACGTCTTTATTTAAATATATTTTGTTTATTTATGAATGAATGCCTCTTCACATTCTGCGGGCCAAGGGAATTCTATATCTTTCGTGGCACGAGCACGAGGAGATATCTCTAGAGATTGGAACTAGCATTTCGGCCAAATTCGGGATAAATTGGTGATAAAAGTTCACCATTCCTAAGAACTTCTGTATCTGTTTAACAGAAGTGGGGGTGCGAGATCAGCGATCGCCTTAACCCGATCTGAAGAAGGAAGTATTCCGTATGCGGTGGCCAAGGAAGTTGATCCCTGGCGCTCCGAAAACCCACTTTTCCAATTTGATGGTCAAGCCTCGGTAGCCTGGGGAGTAAGGCGTCTGGCTACTATTCCAGAGGTCCCGGGTTCGATTCCCGGCCAGCCCCACGGTCCTTCGCCTTTTCCACTTTCCCACCTACATAACTTTCCTTCTTTCTTCATCCCACTTTACATTCCTGGTTCCTCCTGTCATAGCCTTCCTTAGCCCTTCCCCGCTCCGCCAAAGCGCATGTCATAAAGGGTTGATGAGATTCAACTCGTTTCAGGAGGCATAACACTCCAGCGAGTTGTTTCTCGATGCCCCGATGTCCAAGTCGCAATAGTAATGGTTGGAAGTAGGTGGACTAAAAAAATATCGCGGGTAGGTTGTGGCAGTTCCTTCCTTCCCCGACTAGAGCTGCTGTTCGACATTGCACTCTATACGAAGAAAATAGATTGTCGACAGTATAAAGGGCTTTTCCTGAGACTCGAGTCTTTCACATAAAAAAAAGCCGAAGTTGTCAAGATGGTTAACATGGTCTGACTCAGATTTACTCGCGATGAGTATATCGTTTAAGTAGACGAAGACGAAGTCGAGGTCCCTCGAGACTTCGTTTATAAACCTCTGAAATGTTTGGACGGCATTACGTAATCCAAATGGCATGCGAGTGAACTCGTACAAACCAAACGGCGTAATCAACGGAGTCTTGTGCACGTCTTCTGGTGCGATAGGTATGTGGTGGTACGCGCGGACCAAATCTACCTTCGTAAAGATTGTGCAGCCATGCAAATGCACGGAGAAGTTTTGAATGTGCGGGATAGGATATCTATCTGGCACTGTGACTGCGTTAAAGCGACGGTAGTCGCCGCTTGGCCTCCAATCACGTGAGTCCCGTTTAGGGACCAGATGAAGTGGAGATGCTGCAGGTGACGAAACGGTGACAAAAGGAAGTTTCACATTTGTCACAATGTGATGTCGAACATTGTGTTTAACAGGAAGGTTAAAGTTCGGAGGTTTTGTTAACGAAGAATACTTCGTTAAAAGCTCTTTATAAATTGTTGTAACTTGTTACTTATATCACTAGCGAGAGAGAGAATGCCGGAAGCTGTTTTAGGTCTAGATAACCGATCGGTGATCTTGCCGTTTTTGGTCGATCGAACTAGTCGATATTTGATCGGTTTCGATTGCAGTGGCTTGTGTGAACTTATAGTGGTTCTGTTCTACACGGCCACTACAAGTGTCTCATAAAACTATAGAGAAGTCCCTTAGAAGAGTCGTTTCTTCTTCTTCCGTCATCGCTGGGTCCCCTTGCTCCCTTAGTACCAAAATATACTTAAAAGTAATCAATTGGTAGTAGATTATCGTGCATGGTTATGATGGAAGAAATGCAGTGTGATAAGGAAATTAGTGGGAGGAACATTTCAAGTCCCATGGGGTATGTAAATGCTTTCCCATGAAAGTTTTTTGCTATGGGTTGCTTAATGTTAGAACGAAACTACTCTATTGAAATATGAAAAGTCTTCAATTCCATTTTTGTATCATTTGATTGTAAAGTTTTTTTTTTCGTAACAATTTAACCAACGACCATCACCTAAAAATATTTCATAAATAGAAATTTCAAATTTTAATATCTAAATGTACATAGGTTTGCTAGTGGGCTGTGGTCTGATTGCGGTTAGATGTTTTGTTGCGGTCGATATTGATAGTTGTCAAAAACTAACTAAATTCCTGAATTTTATTATTGGAAAATGGAAAATATTTTGGCAGTGTATGGAATGTGGTGAAGCATGCTATATAAATTACTGCAAATATTTGATAAAATTAATTTATGAAAATTAGCAATAGATACCTTTTCTATAGTTAAATTATTTACGTTTTCCGGGATATTGCTTGCTGTTTCTAATTGGACAAAAAATGTATGCTATGGTTAGTGGAATATATATTCGCATAGAAACAAGTTATATTCGGGTAGAATATTGTCGGACACATAAAACAATGCTAAACGATAGGTTCCTCGTCACCAAGACTTCCTTTAACCTATCCTATACTTTTCCTAAGCTTAGTAGAAAAAAGGATGCATTTCTTTGAAAGACCCAATAAACTGAAAAATGTTTTGACCGGATATGAGTTGAGCGTCGTTTGAAAGCAACAAGGCAATGCGTATTTACACAGGAAATTTGCAACTTTAAGGAAGGTTTAACAAAGAATATACAAAAGATATAACGTCAACTGTAGTCCGAGTGGTAGACCAGTAGTGCAAATAATAAGGCCTCATCGTAAACCTTAGCGAGGTATACTGTTTTGTTTTTCCTAGGAAAATCAAGTGTTTGGAATTTCAAACCATGATGCACTATCACGGTCATAGAGGTATGTATCTGGACTTACTAAGCATACACCATATTGTATGCCTCGATGATAAGCTGGACTAGACGTCATTGAAAACTGTTCGGTGGTACTTGGGCAGGGCGAAGAGAGTGGTATATAATGCGTTTCAAATATGCGTTTCCGGTCGGATTACGTCGCTTTTCATCGACTTAGAAACTACCCGTCATGTCGTTTCGGGCATGGTATACTAGTAAAATTAGTTAGAAGAAGAATAGGATAGTTTGGGTAGTTTGGTTTGCAGAAGAAGATGGCAGTGAACGCTACGCTGGAGCTCTAGGATATTGTATATGTTCAGAAGAGTGCTCTAGAGTCGAGTTGTTCTATGTATATATGTGGAAAGGAACTTGTAGACGGTAGTGAGCGTAAAAACATGTAGGAGTTAGCCGAATGGACATTAATTTTAGTGCAACAGCAGCAGCTGATACATTGCCACGGTGGCTAAAAGAGCCTATGGATTTGACTGATATTACTATCAGCGATTAGTTCAATGACACATTTTTGCCTCTAGCCTAGCCACAATAAGCCGGGCTTCGAGGTTCCAACCAGACCAATGATTTGTGCTACAAGTGGAGGCGGATGTAGGACATGTTAATTGTGGATTGGGTTTCTGGCTAAAGAAGAAGGTATCTTTTACTAAGCTCCAGACATTGAGACGCTTACTCGGGGATTTAGAATGTAATGATATTCGATAGACAACGATGCATTGAATTCAGTCGATGTTTACAATACGATACATCGAATCGATTAAATGTTTGAAAAGCTATTTATTTATTCGGTGCATCGATATATTTTAATAAAACATCAAATCTATTCTAAATTAGATCAAATCTTGTTTCAATAGTTAAACCAGTTAGACTAGAAGATTCTCTTGTCAAATAAGTGCCGTTACTTGTCCTTAAAGACTGGATCCGAGGTTCAAAAAAGTGCATTTTACAAACAAAATCGCTTGCTCTTCGGCTATCGCTAGCGTCAAACAATTAATGAAGAAAACTATAGCCCGGGGAAATTGATTCTTCAGATCTTTTTGATAGCCCAGAAGATAACTTGCGATAGTTCAATAGGAAGACTCAATGAGAGCCAACTGGAAATTTGGAATGATCTTAAAAGTCAGCTTCCTAAACTTCATATAATTGCTTATAAATTGGCGGGAATTTTAATTTAATCTTCACGTTTATTTTCTAAAGCAGCGTCGGAGGCCTGAATACAGTTTAGTGATGTATTGTTATAAAAAATACTCGATTTTGAAGAAAACATCGATGCACAATCTCAATTTATTACATCGAAATAAAACATCGATGTATTTTCTCAGTGGGCACTCCTAGTTCCTGTTGATTGAGTTGAACATGATAGAAAAGACAAGGTCTAGAACGTTCTTATCTAATATTGTACGGCCGGATGACTAGACTTTGCTAATGCAGGTGAAGGAACTGGCATCTGATGGGATTTCTGTGGACATTTTTGTTCATAATACGGTTTCAATGTCTCCCCTAGCAAACTCAGGTATTTCTAGAAACCAATATCCAGCTAAAAAGAAACAAGTAAGTAAAGGCCGATATAGTTACAGAGGTAAGGGCTACACGTAAACATAGTGCGAAGATTATACTTATGATCCTACTTGCAAAGATCGTTTTACCAGATGCCCGGATATCTCTTCAAAAACAGTGGCATTCCTATGGGTTTGGATTGTAAAGCTTAGAACTGCCAAGGAAATCATAATAGACCAAGGAAGTCAATTCGAGACTGTTTTGTTCAAAGAATTAGCCCAAAAACTAGTCATCAAAAGAAATAAATCATCACTATACCATCCATAGGCAAATGAAATGATCTAACGCTTTCAAAGCACACTTCGCACCGCCCGCCATCGAGTGTCAGAAATCTGATTAATAGATCGATCAAATTTCCGTAGTACTGCTTGGTTTCAAAGCATCATTGCACCAAGACATCAAGGCACCATTTGCAGAACTGGTCTATGGAACAAAGCTGAAACTGCGACGAGAATTTTTCACAGCAGAACATACTACCAGCAACCAATCTAATAGTACAATACTTTAACTGCTGCAGTTGTACACAATCTTTAGGTGTTCCATGTTCTGAAAATCATTTTTCGGTAAGGTTTCAATGTCATTTTTTCATCTTTCCTAATTTTGTCTTAGGATTTCTTAACTGGTTTCAAGTGCTTAGCTTAACGCTTAACTTCTTTACTAGAAGGAACATATTCACGAATTTTACGCCATCATATAATATAGAGGGACATATAAAGCTATTATCCGTCGTTGGTTGATTACCCTGTGAGTTTCACCGAGGAGATGACGGTACCATTTCTTTTTATAATAGTTTAAAGATTGGGTATATTAAGAGGTTGAGCCAAAAGGATTAATTTTTTTCCTAGTGGGGGATTAACCTATCCGGTTGAAAATGTCAAAGCACAAATTTAAACCCGTTTGAGCTAACACGAAAACAGTTTTCAATTCTCTAGTGTCATAATCATTATCAAATTCACCTACAAATTACCGCATATCTTAATCATCCCAATAATCTTAAATCATTCCTAGAATGGGGTAATCATTTAACGTTCAACTTAATATCTCTAGTGACAATGATTCATAGTATTTGCCTAAATGTGTTAAAATCTACTCGTAATTAGATTATAAACAGGAGAAAACTATAATCACACCTGAACCATGCAAAACCTTCAAAACCCAAAACAATCCCTTCGAAATTTCAACGTGTATCCCAGAAATTCTTTAATTCGAAGAAAATTGAATAATCTTAGTTACTTTCCCCACCAAGCCCCTACCCCAAAGCACAGTAAGGATACATTTACACACACACTGAAATACTATAACGTCTGGCAAAACTTAATTTTTAATGTGTTGATAATAATTTTCTCTAAAATCCTTGTGTACACATGTTTTGGGAGGCATACAGCCGAGGAGAACCTTTTGAAGTGGGTTCATATAGCCCAAATTCGGGAGTGGATTAAGCCGTCTTAATACATGCCTTCAGTCGTTACATAATAATGTTTCCCGGTTCATCCCCCCAAGGCACACCCCCGCCGCCAGAGGGGGTATAACACAATAAAACGTTTGCTTCTTAATCTTCCAAAAGTCTTAACAAAATATTAAGAGGAATATTCCGGAAATGTGTTGCTGGTTGTAATTTTTACAAAAAGGATCTTTTCATCCTTTTTTGGTTAGGGTAGAGTTCTTCTTTTGTTTTGTGGTGTTGAATATTTCACTAGGGCTAAATCTATTCTAGGAAGGATATGATATGTTTGGAAAGGAAAAAAAAAGGAGCCTATATTTTTTTTGACTATTTGGCAGGTGGATGGGTGGTGGTGGTTTAAAAAGAGTATTGAAATTCCTGAAAGGACAATCGTCTCGTACTAATACATTGAAAGGAAAAATTCGCATCCGTACAAGAAACGAGCGGCGAAATGAAGGCCTTTTTTAGATGTGCCAAGTTCAAGTCAATATTTAAACTCAATAATTTATACGATACAGGATCTGGGGAAGTTTATGCCAGGACAAAAGCGCATGTCCTGCCTATAGATCCTTTAAGCGATTACAGTGCCTTCAAGGATATTGTGGCTGGAAGTGGCACTAAAATAGGGGAATATTCTCCCCAAAAATTGAGAGGATTACGTGCTTTTTACAGAAATGATGTTTAGTAGTGGTTCAGGCCTCGAAGTGGGTCCTTCGTTATATCCAGAAAAATGCCAGTACAAATATCCTTACACGGGGCTCTACAGTTTAATCCTTGAAGGAAAGTTCGCTTTAATAAGAGAATATGACAATGCAATGAAACATCTTGAATTTTTTAGACTAACGCAATGGTTGTCGCCATAGTTTAAACGTTGTGTCTGTGCAAAATTTGTTTCTACTTAAAACATCCTTTTTTAATATAGCCTTGTCCCTCCGCCCTGCTGTGACGTAGTTAATATTTTCGTACATAGTTTTTTCCTTTTAGTATTTTTTTCATGGCATAGTTTTCCACCTGTATTTCCCCGTAATTACATGCTGTTTTACGATAGATTTTCCTACCATTTTTATACAAGACCCCCACCAACTTTTCGGGTCTAGAAATAGGAAATATGGCAATTTCTGTGTTTATTTGTTGAACTTGACTAGCAAATATTTGTAAAAAAAAAATAACTACACAGAAAGAAAGTTTCCTTAAGGATAAAAAATACCTAGGTATCGATTATTTTTTTGGCTCTCTGCGTAATAACACTGGCAGATGTTTGGGCGTTTTATTTTCTTTGTTTGTTTGTGTGTAGAGAGTATATTTTAGTTTATGTCCTGTTTTTTTCGGGGGTTGGCAGAGTTGGTGTGTAACTCTATTTTTTATTTTATTTTTTTTTTTTTTGTTATTACAAAAATTATTCAAGAATGAAATTTTTTTATATATTTATAAAACATTTTAAAAAGATTAAATTTTGTTTTTTTGGTCTTAACCAGTTCCAGGATATTTTTTCATGATTACTTTTCAGGATTTTTCTGTATAAAAAAAATCCTTAATGTAAACCTGATGGCCATTATTAAGCTTTGACATGTTAATGTACGCAGTGCCATATCGTGCCATCCTTAAATTTATCATACATTTATACATACTGACATACATACATATATTTTGAACAATATATTATTTGCATGTCATAGGCATGGTTAAAGCTGGTTATGAAAGATAATTTGATTCCTCTTAATGGTCGTTATGACCATTTAGTGTAAGCAGAAGGTGGTATTTATATTTTAACAACAAATAGATTTTGGCATGATATTAATCGTGTTAATAGTTTTTGGTTTTTATGGAAATTTATATTTTATGAAAGTTATTGCTATATGGTTAATGGTAAGTTTTAAGGTATTTTTTAATGGTAAATATTGTGAATAATTTTTGCAAATAAATATAAAATATTATCGACAGTTTTGACTCTTTGCAACCTGTCTAATTCTTTCGTTAATTTATTAAACCTTGAAACTTAAGTTTTTATTAAAAATTCGATTTTTATATAATCTGCTGATGAAAACAAAATTTTTATGGGAAAAGCGAAGTCCCTGAGCGTTCACCTACCCTTGGACAATTAGCAGAGATTCTGCACTTTGGATGTGTCTCAGTACAGTCGCTATTTAATATGATGGTTTATCATATATATTTCTCTCCTTCTCCGTCGAACTCTGCCCCAACTGGTCCCATAAGGTTGACTTTAGATTCATCAGAAGAGACAACACTTTTCCAATCGACAACTGTCCAATATCCTAGTCGCAGTGCACATTCCAAGTCTTTCGTCTTGAATTTTCTCGTAAGCATTGATTTCTTGACCGGCCTCTTAGACCTAAGACCCATGTTATGGAGCCTGCATTGAACTATTTGTGGCCTCATTGTGATTTAGTATGCCGCGGTAATTTCTCCCGAGTAAAAATGAAACTTGTCCGCACCTAGCATGCAGCAGGTACGCGCTAGCCCGCACGACGTCCGCAGCCAGCATGCTCTCTTGAGTAAAAATGTGACTTTCCCGCAGCATGCATGCAGCAGGAACGTACGTTTCAATCCCGAGTAAAAATGAAACTCCTCCTAGCTTGCAGCAGGTACTCACTAGCCCTCACGTCACATGCAGCTAGCATGTAGGCTTGACTAAAAATTAGACCCAAGATAAATTGCCTGTTTTCTATGTCTTACACAATTTTTTAAAGCCTCCCTTTATTTAGTCTAGAAAAAGTGCATGCCTGTGGCGAGAGAGTGCATGTATGTGACGGGAGCGTGCTAGATGCAGGCGAATTTCATTTTTACTCTGGAATAGATAGAGTTTGCCCGATGCCAATAGCATACTCAGTAAAACGGTTATTGTTCGATTGTGTAAGTCAAGCAGCATTGGACGTGGTTAGTAGTTAGCTAAGTTAGTTTGGAATGGTCTAGGCCGATGCGAAAGCTTTTATAAATGTTCATGGCCGTAGTGAAAATTTTTAGATTTGGGTGCCTGTAGCGGGAAGGTGTATGACTGTGGCGGAAGAGTGTATTCTTCTAGCGAATAAATTTTTAGATTTTCGTACCTTTCCCAGTCTTTGCTCCAATAAATTGACCATCGGTGGCAACGACAAAATTAGTAGATGATCATGTGCTGTACCAGTAATAGAACACGTTGGAAAATAATAATGTAACGAAGATAGGAGCCTTGGTAGAAAAGGTTAAGAGTAATTAGGCACTTATTTTTATTAAATATTCAAAAATAAAATCTTAACAATGAAAACTAACCGTAACTAAACAAAACTACTTACTTACGCTTACTTCCAAGCAAAATCCAACTCTGAAACTGAAAACACATTTCAGGGTTTTGCTAATGTGAGAGGTAACTGAGCCCCACTGGTTATAGAGAATATGCGGCCATTTTGGCCACCTGCACAAGCGACTAATTTTCTCCATAGATGCTACCGTAGTTTAGTTTCCTCTAACCAGTTTTTTTTTTTCAAAATATTCCTGCAAAAACTTATCTAAGACTATTGCTGGCATTTTGCCTTTCAGCGCTCTATTTTTTCGATTTTATGAGTAATAGAAATGCCTCTTCGGAACCGAACTCTTCACTTATAATACTACTGGCTAAATTCATTGGTGGCCCGGCAATTTCTGCAGGGCCTTTCTTCTGAATCGGTTCAGCTGAAATTAGACGGTTATATCGTCCAACAGCTTGTACTTTTGTACTAGCAATGTCATTGAAAGAATGCTCTTTAACTCCATTAAGTTCAGTTTCCGTCTCAATTTACGCATTTGCATATGACTCAGTAAACAAAGCGAGTTGAACCAGATCCATTTTGGTCTTCTTTCGCGCACGCCTTCTTTTAAATATTCTCAATTACGCACTCTTGCTCATTTTCGATTTCTTGTACTGGTAATTTCATTTCATGTGGATTCTACGGGCACAAGCCACATTTTCTGAATCCGTTCGACAAAACGGATTTTGAAAATTTTTAAACAACAGTTTTCCTAATATGTTGGCAAAATCTCTCTCTCAGAACAGGAAACTTAAGGGTTCTAAAAACGGCGACGTCCACCGGCTTTAGCAAATGGGTGACGTTTGGGTATAGCGCCACTAAGATTATACTGTTTCTTTCACAAAATTGACTTGTTTGTAAGAATAAGTAGAAAACATATCCATCGACAAAAAGAATGACTGGTAAAGTTACTTTGGTTTTCGCCAGCCTGGGTGATATTCGAAATAAATTCAAAATAAGCATTACAAGTCATACTCCTAGAATCAATTTTCCCTAGACCCACTCTTCAGGAAAATTTTCTGCAATATTCTGTGGCACACGCTTATATCTAAATAACACTGTGGTTGGACCTAGGACATCACTTGCACTGCCAGTAATTAAAATCGTGACACATTCCTTTTCGTTGGCATTTACTTGCTGGTAAACATTTTTTCCACCTTTCTTTGCTAAAACAATAGAACTTGAGGTGGACAATGATGACGCCAACCCTATTTCGATATTTTCCTCTGGGATAAGTGTTGATGAAGGTGACAGCATGGAAGAAGTGGAGATCGAAGAGATAGAGAGATAAACAACAAAAAAATTTTCCTTTGGCCTAGGTCTACTACTACAAATTTTTTAACCTTTGGACTAGGTCTACTGGAGATACCATGTAAAAATTCTGCTTGCATTATACTCCCAAGGTGGTGCGGAAAACAATGCAGTGCGATGTCCGAGTTTTCCCAAACCCATATCTGAAAAACAATTGGTTCTTCGTAAATTTCATATACGACATTTTTATGCAGATTCATCTCACGAACAATCTTTACTTAGCCAAAAATTGCATAAAACCGATAATTTACGAGATATTTGAGAAAAATTGATTTGCGTGACTTTTGACCTTCCATAACTCGAGTAGCCGGTCAGTTGGCTTTATGGACTTTTGGGAAATTATTTGTGAGCCCAAAATAAAGAGAATCCCGCTGACAAATCTCCAGTTGCATATTTTCAGAGGTTCATGTATAAAGTGACTGGGCTAATGGTGACGTTTTGCGAAATTCTTTAGTAAACAGGAGTTTCTACGTAAAAATCCCTTCACCCAGGTTTTGCCCAACCTACCATCTTTAAAAGGGTTAGATCGTTTCATTTCCTTCTCCACACTAACAGTCAGTTAGCTGATCAACCGTCACGGGGAAACCAGTCTGACGCATTTTAACAATACGTCTGCATATTTCAACCTCCTCTTCTTTGGCGAGAATGGAATTAGGTCCATGTTTCTTTCAACCGGTGATTTGCCTTCAGCTTTGTACTCGAACGTTGTTCTCGGGACTTTAATTTTTTTGGCAGCTGTCCGAATTGGTATACATTGATACAATGACTTAATAGCTTGATACGAATGGAACCACAACCCTTGCGATGGTAACTGCAATACCATTGCCCAAGATTATGTCGACTAATCATCTATAGTGACTACATCACTACCTTATACAATACCGCGCAAATTTTACATTCTATAAATTAACATCATATTCATAAAATAATAAAATACAAAGAGCGGCAGATGGAATCCTTTTGTGTTTGGAAAATAATGTTTCTATGCAAAAAAGCAAAACCCATACTGAAAAAACTGACAATGCTGAATTTTTTTTAAGGTTTGACGTAAAAGAATGGAAATTAATTAATTCTAGGTGAAAATCAATAATGGATAAAGAGAAATTTCATTTCACTAATACAAGTAGACACAAAAACTATTTTTTCTAGCTAGGCTATGGTTAAAAATGTTGAGTATATTTGTTTTAGGGAGTGCTTACACCATATATTTTCATCCAAACGGGATTTTTTTTAAATAAATAAAGCCTTGAATTTTTATTCTGTGAAGGTTTTAATAAAAATACATAATTTTTAGGAAAAAAAAATAATAATAATAATTCCTCACCGGAAAAACCAGACCAACTTGACCTTTTATGGTTGAAGAAATCATGTAATTCCAAAACAACAAAACACAGCCACGGAATTAATAAAAATTTAATGGGCCGTCGGACAAGTCCTGGAAACCTTTCTAAGAAACAAATGAAATTTCATTTGTTGAAAAGTCAATTCTAGCTGAAAAACCACCCCAAGGCTGGCAAAAATATCCATCCACCCCCCAGCAATATTCCGAGAGCAATTGTGGCTTGAGTTGCTTTTAAGTCTAGACCTGCCCCATTTGGAATATGGCGCGCGGCGCTGACGAAGAAATCTCTCTCGTTGATTCCAGGTGAAATGTCAGTGACAATGAAAATGAAACCAAATCCAGTACAAGGAATAGAGAACGAGGAAATTGTGCAGCCACGCAAGAAATCCCCCCCGAAAAATCAAGGAGCGCCCTGCGTTCTAGGTGAAATTACGAAAGGTAATAGGGAATTTGCCTTAGGCATTAATGGGGTAGCGCCCAGGTGTCGTAGGTATATAGGGGCGGGGGTAGGGGGTGGTGGAGCTCGAGCCTTAAAAGCCGGATTTAATTTTCATCGGGTAGGGGCTGTGTCGATGCATGCCTTAATTTTAAGGTCTGTAAACGAAAATGTAGCGCTGAGCAAACTGTATTAACCGAAATGTGTTCGGTGAAACCTTTCTTTGTACCAAATGTCATGAGAAACGAAAGGAGCTTGATGGGACGGATAAATTGGAAAATCAAATTGGAAACCCGTCAAGAGCCTTTTCCGATGGTATTTCAAGATGTATATTCTGAAAAGGTTCACTGCTTCCTTCTTCTCCTTGACACAAAATCGTTTCCCAGGAACAATGGCCGCCACACCTATAAAGCGATATCCGCACAAAAAAAATTTTTTGATTTTATCTCAAGAGTAAGGCTGCACATTGTGTAAGGCCGCTTGTCATGCAGACTAGCAGAATGGCAGTAATATAATTGAAAACGCCTCCTTTTTACTTCAATTGCCATAGTGTGGTGTGGTGGCGGCTGTAGAAAAGGACTTGACGAAAAAACTTGAGATATTATTCAGCAATTTCGTGCGACCTCGCGGGCCACTACCCCGCCATCCTTGGGCATGTACACCACCCCCATTCCTTTGGCGTCCTGTGCCTTGTAATTAAGTCATTTTCTAATTACGCAACAGCAATGGCGAATTTTTAAATCAAATCACCAAACGAAGGAAGAACGGGAAAAGTTTCGAGTGGCGGAGGGCAAAATGGAGCGCTTACAATTCTTTCCTTCTTTACTTTTTTTTTGTTCATTCTACTTCCGGGTCCTGTTTTCATCCCTAACGTTATAGAAAAGGAAACCCCCTTCGTCACTTTGCTCCGTCTTATCTGTGTAGAAAGCTGCTCGTGATAGAATTACCTAATTCCAGACACT
The DNA here is from genome assembly GCA_949987705.1 of Thereva unica. Taxonomy (NCBI): domain Eukaryota; kingdom Metazoa; phylum Arthropoda; class Insecta; order Diptera; family Therevidae; genus Thereva; species Thereva unica. Next base: position 12,257,476 of record OX465281.1, on the reverse strand, counting down.
CCCAGATACCAATATCGCTTGTTGAATGGGGCGAAGGACATCTTCTTGAATATAAATGTGACACTTTGTTCGCAAACAAGGAGACCTCCTCGTGCCCGAGCTGGAAATGAAGGAGCAGCGCTACTGGAGGACGGTAGCAGAATTATGCAAATTTCTGTATTATCCCTGTTTTGATGTCACGCTGTCATGAATTAAATTTTTTCTTCTACAAGGCATCCTTGCGCCTTAAACTTTCGTCGGTCACCATCAAGATGGCACTAGAAACTGTATACTCGGCTCCATGCTCTGCAATCGTGGGATAACAGCATAGAGAAGTGCCGGCGAAAGGTGACGAGTGCCTTAATTAATCCTCCTGTCCTTTTTCTACAAGGAGTGGGAAAGGAAGAAATGGGTCTGAAATTCAGCAGAGAAATTAATTGATTTTTTTGTTATTTTCACTTTTTTTCGGGGAGCAAAATTTCAAAATCCAATGAACCTTGCGGAGTTATTAAGCGATAATCGAAGCGACGAGAGTTCATTTTGCTTGGTTCCAATTATCGCTAACTTCTGTTCTGGAAGGTCCTTGAAATTGTAACTGATATTGTTCGGGAAAAATTTTCTTTCCGGGTAGAAAAAAAGTTAAAGTTTAGTTAAATTAAAATTCTTTTCAAATAATTTTATTTTTGGGATTGTTAACGAATTTTTTTTTGGGGTCAGTTGAAGCAATTAAAAAGTTCATTATCCTTAAATTATTCTTTAAGGAATGCTTATCGCATAGCAGTGTAAAAACATGGTTCATGGAAACTAAGTAGGGCTTTGTTAGTATTCAAGAGACTTGAGACTATGGAACATAAATAAAGAGGAAAGTTGCGGAAATCAATAGAGCACTTTTAATGAATAAGAATAATAATGACGCAGTTCTTAGCGCAGATGGCACTCAAATTTGAGGCCTTCATTCTTGACCTTAAGAAGAAAATGAGATACCCGAAATTCAGCCAAGGGGGGACTTTAGTTTTGAAGACGGCGCATCCTCTGACCAGATCAACACATTTTACTTGTTAGTTTAAAAAAACAGGTATGGTGCGTAAATCGAGATTTCAACGTCAAAGTAGATCGAGAGTCTGAGACCGGTAGGGAACACCAAAGACAGTGATCCATAGAGATGGCAGCAAATAAAACTTCGTTGCTGTCATTACTGAGTTTTTAATCTTGCGAGAATGTTATCCACAGAGCCCCCCCATATGGGGTCAGCTGCAATCAAATAGATCATCTCTTGGTAGACTCCTGCTGCATTCAGGACTATGACTGTTCCGTAGAAAACTAAACTTTAACAATTTAATGAACACAATTTTTCCTGCCTGCATCTCAGTTCAATAATGTATACTTCAATTTGCATCAGTGACTTGATCCGCCCGCTACAGTCCAGTTCATGTTCAGTTCGTGCTTGAAATTGTTATTGCTTTTTCGCCGGAAGTTAGAAATGCACAAGCTCACTGGAATGGCATTCCATTATTCCAGTTGAGTACTCTCTTTTGAGTGAGCTTTTACGTTTCACTTCAGTAGGAGTCCAATTCGACAAACTGAGGTCGGTTTTATCCTCAGTTGAATATGTCTAAATTGTATGCTAGCTGAGGTTAGTTTGACATATGAGGAATCACTGAAATTGTTGGTTTTGCTACCGCATTAATACAGCGATTCGCGCTAAGTACCACTTACTGTGAGAACAAAAAGTATGTAGTATAGCTATAGCAAGGCTCTTCCATGCGCCGTGCGAGTCTCAAGTCCCCACAAGCTAGCAAGATTACTCTGTTTGTTTAAAAAGATTAATGCTTTATATTCTCAATCACAAATCAACATGCTGGCTAATTCCCTTATTTTATGGCTAGGGCTCTATCTACAATGGGTCCAAACACAAGCCGCCGTTGTTTTGGATTCGTTCCTTTAATCGAAATCCATAATATGATTTTTTTATTAATATTACAAGACGATTTTTTTTGATAATATTACAAATCCTCTTGCAACAAGCCAAATATATGTTTAATCTCGAGCCACTTTATTTTTACCAAGTATTAAAAATGCTTATTTTGTGTTCTGTTGCTAAGATGATGCTCATAGGAGAAAAGCAGCCAGCCTAAGACAATCTCTAAGACATAAGATTACCTACTTGGACTGATTTCTATCACCATCACAACCTGAAAATGTCTCGTCCCACCGTCAGCGATAATGTCATCTCCAATCTAAAATTTCCTCTTAAAACAATTAATATAATTCTTACAAAAACTCAAAGCCCGAAAAAAAACCAACATTTAATTCCACCTAAAAATAATTTCTGAAAGCTTCTTAAAAATTTTAACTGAAAGTCAAAATCCGCCTCCATTAGATTTTCGCCATTTAATTTCTTCCCTTACTAAATCCTCCATTAAAATACACGATGACAATCTTTTCCACAAGCTTTTTTCTATCTTTTCACATAATTTACACCATTTTACGTGCTCTTCTATCCCACGACTGCAAGGGGGTGGGGGTGGGGATGAAAATTGTTATTATTATTTCATTTCGTCTTTGAGTTTTTTTTTGCGCATCTAAACTGAAAATTCACTCTCTCTCTCTATTTCTGCAAATTAAGCTGTTTCCTCCCCTTCGCCGCCGCCCTTATCGCGGTTTATCAAATTCACAACTTCGCCAACTGAATTCATTTTGGCAGAAAAAGGAAATGGAAAATCGCTTATTTTTTGGTGTGAGATTAGGCAGGCGGTAAGAAGATCTTAAGAGTAATCAAGATTTAATGCCTTTAAGATTAAATATTACTAATTTATTTAGCAAAAGGTAAAGGTATAGCAAGGTAGAAATTCGAAATAATTGCCGCGAAGCTAAATGGTCAAGAAATAATTGATTGTGCGTTCTCGCGAAAAAGGACTTAAAAAGGATTCAAGTACAATAGTATAAAGTTACAAATATGAACAGAACACTCTAGCAAAATGATGACAAAAGATTTGTAGCAAGGGACATCCTGGCATCCTTTTCCGGCAATGTTCGCCTCCTGGTATGTGGAACTAGAATCGTTTTGACGGGATTCGCATAAAAATTCAAGTGGCAACTGATCTTGAGATAGTACCTACTGTTTCGCCCAGAACCATAATGACAACATTGTCTGCGCATACAGTTAGCAACTTTAGGAGATTTGGCCATTTAATGGCTCTAGCAGTTTATCACACAACTGCAGTTAATATTTCTGCCGGTGGACAGTAATGAAAATCTAAATCTGCGCCCACCAGAGGAACATATTCGTATTCGATCATTCCAAAAGATTTGGTAATCGGTCCCCCAACTAAGTACAAACTACGTCCAATGCTGCTTGATCTACGTAATCAAACGAGAACATGTCTATTGTTTTTGCTAATGGCAACATTTATGGTCAGTGAGATAATTGTCCGTTCCCTTCGGCCCTTTTCAAGCTCCAATTTTGCTCCCTTTAAAAAAAGTGAAAAAATGTGAGTGCACCGCGTGCCTGCATTTTCAAAAGTAGAACTTTTACTCAGGCGTACCGTTCCTGTTTTGGGTGCCATACAAAAGTTTTTGCGTTGTGCGTGAATGTCTTATTTTAAATGTTTTAACTGTAAATACCCAGCTGCCTTTAGGGGTATTTGGCAGATATTGTATTCCAATATTATCCTCAATTTGTTCTTTAGAATAAAGTAAAACTATCATCACTTTTTACGAAAACATTGCGCTTTTCTGTTGATTTTAAATAAACCTCTTGTTGAAAGACCCTGGACTACCACGTATGAATTTTTTGAGCAACTGAAATTTGGACAAAGATGTTGCAGTAGTATAGCTATACCAGTCTGACGCCAGTTTAATGACATGGGTTTAGAGCTTTTGGGATAGGGATAGGGGTGAGTGCTGCCTATGTTAGCTTCGCCGTGCCTTTTGTGAGCTTTTATGCCTGGGAGAGCTTTTGTGATTGGGTGGTTGGTTTTGATTTTGGATGAGCTTTTGTAGTAAGTTTGTGTATTGGGTGTGTTTTGACTTTGTTCTGGGTGGACTTGCAATAATAATTAAAATAATATTTTGATTTAATTTATGTGGGATCCGGTGGTGGAATTTGTAATGAGAACTAAGGTTGGTTGCCCCGAAGAAGCCAACCTCATATTCCCACACAAAAAAACAACAAATTTAGACAATACCGATTACCCAAAATAATCCATCTCCATCATTCAAAAATCATCCAGGCGATACCTCGGGACTCCAACGAAAAGGTGGCTCGCCGGAGGGTCGTGGTGTAGTGAGACCCCAGAGGTACCACCTACCACTGTGCACCACCACTTACCTGCACGTGAGCGTCCCACATCCGAGCGGACGCTGGGTATTTACACTGACGAAGAAGAGTTCCTGAAAAAGAATTTCGGGTCGAACTGCATCCCCCGCTGCTAAGCCACACCTGTAAAGTTTTAGTATTTGTACATCGTGAACAAGAATACTAATTCATCCAAATTTACTGTACACATATATTTCTACGCATAAACATTCCGAGACATTTTATTTAAAAAGCAGTTAATTAAAGTACTGTAACAGCATAATGGCGCGATCTAAATAGTGGGCGCCACTTATGCGAGGTGTTACCCCCTTAGCCAAAAGCCCGGAAGAGCATGGCCAAGGAGCCAACACCATACATAAGAAATAAAAAGAAAATCCGGAACTCCTACGCCGGCCACACGGAGTTGTCTAGCTCGCCGGAGGGGTCGTGGGGTGTGTGGCCGGGGCTTACCGAGGCTGGTTCACCACTTACCTGTGACTGTGTAACTTGAAATCCGCCATCATCCTTTTCCGATCATCGTCTGCGACGCGTCACACCCTGAAAAGGAAGTCATCCGTCCCAACCATTCCCAAGCAAAAATCTAACAACTTGAGTTCATTCTTAATAACTTAAAAATTGTTTTCTTTTATTTCAGACACATTAACAAAATACTAGAAACACCAATAGGTAATATCAATATTCAATGGGACACGATTAGAACAATGTCATCATAGCTCAATACATTTACAGTTTCAACATAAAAACATTCACAATTTCCCCGGTAGGGATACTTCCGTATGCTAACTGATTTGCAAAACGTCTCGTATTGGTACCAATTTCGCTTCGTTTCACTCACAAGTGGTATCAACAAATATCGTGTCCAATTATAATTACGAATAAGTTATTGGAAAACAACCAGAAAATTATTTTGCAAATAAAAAAAATTTAAGCCAATATTTTATAATAAAATTAGAACAAATAAAAAGGAAATTTCGTTTAAATTATTACATAACAATTGTACGGGAACAGTGAAAGAACAACAATTTATAAAGTATTTGCTTAATACCGTTAAAATTATTATTTGAGTAATAAAGTTAAAGTTAATAAATGAAGGTAAAAATTTGTGTTATTTTATTTATTTGTATTGTGTAAATCTATATATGTGTGTATAGCTATTTTAGATATCTTTTTTTTTCTTTTGAAACCCAAATTTACTACCACCTTTCCGAATATATTGCAAAAGTAATATACAAAGTAAATGCCATACCGAAAAATCAATACTTCTTTGTTCCTTCTTAAGTTGGCACGATACCTTTATCGCCCTTAGTCCAATCAAATTAGGCCGACTTCACCATCTATATCCGTACTTGAAAAGTGTTCACCAGGCGCAACGCTTCATGACCAAATCTGCCACCCGGCAATTCATTAATAGTACACTGCCGTAAAACACCTCGGTGACCACTAGTGAAATGAAGCCGCAATGCATGTGCCTCTTCTTCTTTTCCTACACCAAGCCAATTGACCAAAAATGTGAATCAACACGGCAGCCAATCACTTCCGTGTTAATGTGACGAAATTCTTGTACTCTCTTGAGAAACGCCGATGATCTCAGGTTGACCAACAGACGTGGAATCCAAGGTACACCAGAATAGCACCACCCCAAATATTCTCCTTCGAAATTTGCTGCTAGATGAGCAATGACCGCCTTGCTACACATACGATGAAAGCCTTTTTCGTCTGCACGCTGCAAATCGCCAGGAAATGAGAAGCAGGATTCCTTGTCGCTGGTTTCTTGACCCCTTCTGGTTGGTTTTTTGGAAGACTTCTTGGTAGCTTCTTGATTACCATCAGGTTGGGAGCGAACACGGTAGCCGCCACTATTTACTCCGTCATGCAAAAAAGCCAATTGCAAAAAAAACCGATTGAAAAAAAACTGAATCTCCTGACTGATTGCAAAAATATTAGCAAAACATTCCAAACAAACTCTACGAGCTGACTCACACTAACTGAACTCTCAAATTTTTTCTTTTTTTCCTGACTAACTCAATTATTTTTTTGTTCTCGCCTACCTCTTTTTAAATTTTTCCTTTTCCTCAAAAGTGATTTACAATAAATTTCCCATTGCCTACAAGGTGATTTCCCAACTAAATTTCCCCACCCAAATAACTAATAATTCCGACCGTTACAGTACTACACATATGAATACAAGTAATCAAGCAAAGTAACTATTATTTAAAAATTAAAATAGACAGACAAGTTTTTTTTTTTTATAAGAGGAAAGCTGATCAGCTGGCCTTTTTCCATGATTAGTACATCGATTTTATATTAACTACACAATTCTGGTACAAGTAACATACTAAAAATTTTAAGTTACCACCGCAAAATGACCGTGAATAAATTCCTGTATCTACTTCAACAAAACCTTATTTATAGATCGAATCCTGCGTACAACTAGCTACTTAACTCGCTGACTGTTCCTTGTTATTGTTATTCAAAATTGAATCAAATAATTAAACTATTACCTACGACTAACAAATAGGGGTTACATAAATTGTACTAGGCAGCTAAATTAATGATGGTGAAAATACACAACAATTGAGAAAAAAAAACCGCCATAGGGTCAGACCGAATGTCTTTTTTCCAACATTAAAACCACAAAAGAAAAACCAAATCAAACCTTTCAAAATTACAACTTCGATTAAAATATTTTATAACTAGACATTAATCAAATCATCTGTGAAAAAATCCTTGTAAATCCGTTTAGGGCTGCATGTCGCTACTTTGTTTCGTAGTGTTAGCCAGATCCGTTATTTTCTTGAGCGCGGCGTAAGTTTGCCGATGAAAAATTAGCACGACGCAAATATTATTTCAGTGGAATGAATTGGCCGCGTTTACCGAAGAAGGTATTAACGTGACATCTTACTGGCTAAATAGTGGCTGGCAAGTAGATCTAGGAGTATGTCTTTTAAACGCACATATCCATATAATATAAGCGGTCTTCAGTGCTGGATGATGAGCATCATAGTTGTAAAAGCTAAACAAACTAGACTTTGCTTCACAACAAGGACTTAATTTAGTCCAGGCTAATAAATTTTCCGCGACTAAGGTTTTTAAAGATTCCTCAACCACTAGTAAGCACTATGTGTTAACTGGAAGATGCACCTGGCTTGAATTTAACAGTTTGGCTCAGTATTAAGACGCATCAGTAAAATTTTCTTGAGTTAAGATGTAGGCAGCAAAACAATCACTAAACGTTTTATAACTAACTTAACGATACCTGATACCATGTCCATCCTACTATATCGGGGAAAGTTTCTGCATTCTTGCCGCAATCCAAGTCCGTTTAACGCCTGGTTATTAAAGTTTCTTGTTGGTCTTGCGGGAATCCTGGGAAGTGATAAAATGGATCTTATGGTAATCAACTATTCTCAGGTCCAACGTCAGGGCTAAAATGTCCTTGTCTCTCGTTTTATGTTCGTACTTTTTTTCAAAAAAACTTTTTTTTTACAACTTGAATATTTTTATCTCCACCTTCTCTCCTTCCTACCCAACCTTTTCTTTTTTTCTCCTTCAATTTTTTTCCAATTTTTCTTTTTTTTCCTCGCCTCCTCAATTTTCAAAAAATTTAATTATTTTTGAAGTGTTCTTTTTTCCCAAAGTGGCGACCACAAGGTAGTTGTTCATTAGGGGATCGGCCGGCCGTTACAAATTTGTTCTGGGTACCAATTTTAGAAAGGTTAATTTTACGTTAGGTTGCCAAAAGTAGAATTTCTACGAAAAAAAGTATTAGTACCTTTTTGCTAAAGAATATAATGAGCTTAAATTTTGGTGATGTCTACTTGTCTCAAAGACCAACCGAGATAATTGCAAAACATTAAAATTTCACTTCTAACCATCAGAACTATTGTAGAAGTTCCAGGAAACAAGTATTGTGATCTTTACGGTAGAGAATCTCATGACATTTCGTAAAGTCCTACCGCAATTATTTGGATAAAGACGTTTCAGTAGCTTTACAGGTGATCACATTGTCCACTACGACTAGCTTTCAACGTTTATTAGGCACTAAGTTTAGTTTGAAAGGATAAAAATGTTCATTGAACACGGAGCTCGATCTAGTTATAAAAATAAATTTTTTTCCAAACAAGACTAAGCCTGCAGAAAGAGCACTGAGAAAAGTGTGCCAAAGTTAGAGGATTCAATGGTAAAAGATGATAATAAACTTGTCAGAAACAATACTGAATTTCACTCCAAACGATTCAAGCTAGTCTAATTTTTAAGCAATTGCCACTAATTCTCCCATAAAAAATGTCCTGCAAAACAAATTCGTTTGTTTTTCCCCGATTTTTACTTCCTTGTTGTGAAAAAATCCACTTTTGCGAACTCCTAATAAAAGCCGGCTCCGTCAGTCTTACCATTCATGAATCAGTAAGCGTCGCCGCCCGCACACCGATTTGACGGCTTCAGCATCATCTTCGATTACTACATTAAGAAAAGGCAGAAAGGAAAAAACAAGAAAAGAAAAACACGAAGAAATTTCGTTTATCGTAAAAGTTTTATGATATCCTTAAAACATGAAAGACATCAAAATAAGAGAAACAGGAGCGATCCGAGGACGAAAACCGGGGGGTTCTTAAACTATTGCAATCGCACAGCATCGCTTCATGAGTCCTTCTGGCAGCACAGTGTGTGCAGGATATGCTAAGCTTTCCTTATCCTTGGACGAATCTGAAGGATGAATTTCAGGTTTTTTTTTTATTATTGTTATTGAACTCCAACGATATGGTTTAAATGGAAACGCATCCTTCGCCTTCGAATGGACTTTTCCTTTGGGAAAGGGGTGGGGGTTGAGTATTATATTTATTACTGCAGTATTTATGCATCATTTCACAATAAAACTGTGCACACACACGGAAAGCTCCTCCGTGATGTTAAGGTTTCCAGTCGATTGTCCGGACGGATGGTTTTATTCTGCCGTGTACGATCCTTACTTCTTATGTCTGGACGACGGACAGGGAGTGGTGGGGGTAGTCCTTGTCATTGTTACGGCTTTTCCGTCTTAGAAGAATTTAGTGCCGGAAAATTCGTTGCTGCTTTAGGGGTTGATGGTGAAACGGTCTCAAGGAAATATGTTTCTAGACGATTGCTGATTTGCTAGGGTTTTTTTTTCTGTGGTCTTGTTTTTGTTTTTGTGTTTGTGGTTTGTTTCATTTTTTTTATGCTGTAGTGACAGATTGCCGTGGTGGCCCGACAAGTTGAGGGATTGCGGGTATTCAATTTAGAAGATAGTTTTTGGTTAAAAAGTTTTCGTTTTTCTAAAAGTTCTGTTGTTAGTTGAAATGTACAACTTATTTGTAATCCCCTTTAGCATAGAGCATAGTCATAATTTAAAGGGAATTTCAAATAGGACTACGACGGAATTATATTTAATATTAAACAAAACGGACTTAGAATCAAAAATATCAACGATTTTGATATAAAATTCATATCGCGTTCACTGTAGGCGTCTACTGTGCAAGATTCGTTTAATAATGCTCCCCTTGTTGTATAACATCCATGAATAAATCATGAAGATTATTACTCTAAATGAGGAAACAGTGGACAGAAGAAAGGTGAATATCTTTGAGTTGTAGTCGTTTAGAGAAAAAGACAGACAGCATAAAGATTATTGAACGAAATATAACAAACTATCGTACAGTTTGAGTTGGCTGCAAAATATTAAGGTAAACGAAAATGAATTTCTAGTAGTATACACCTATTCTGCTAGAACAACAATATTGAACGAAGAATAACGCGAACAGCTACTAATATCCAACATAGCCTTGAGCCTTCTATAGTCTGTTAAGGCTCTTCAAATAATAAATATAAGCGAATTACAGTGGCATCCAAGCTATATCTGTTGGCGAGCATCACATGTAGCTAGAATGAGGGAAGATAAACTGATGATGCCACAGAGAGATAGACCAGACCTCCCCTGCGAGTTTGACGAAGACTAGATTGCCTATGATCTTTATAAAAATTTCTTACAAAAATGCTTTCGTTCTAGTGAAAACAAGAACCTTATCATAAAATTCACAGCAAAAAGCTTTAATCCAAACGAAGACGTGAACTTCATTATTAAAAGCTCCTGTTGCGAAATGTCAAAAGCGAGAGTAGGGCAATTATATCCACATACGCATATACACAACTGCATACGCACTGGTAAAACATTCAAATTAGTCAAAATTAGTGTGAGGCGAGAAACACAATTGGTGCTTTTCTGCCAGCTTTTCGGCTGGCTTGTAATGTTCGCGCTACCTAAAAAGTCGGCAAAGGCACAATTAGGGCTTGACAGCCTGGTTTCCTGGAATTGTCAAACAAAGTATTAAAGTTTATACATAGTATTAGCAATTTCCTTAGGCGTAAGGACCCCTCTTCCACTAGTTCTATTAGCTTTTTTTCCATTTTAAATGGCAACACAATCCTAAAAAATTAGATCAAGAAGAAGATAATGACAGCCGCCAGCTCAAAATTTAAAATTTCGTAAAGCTCGCGCTGGCATTTCGGCTGACCGAAAATCTAAAGCTGTTATTGTAAGCAGATGCCTGGTGCTCCATATGCGAAAAGCTCAAGCTGGCAGAAAAGTTCCAATTGTGTTTCTCGCCTGAGACTCCAACGTCGTGAGCTAGGTGTTTTCAATCGAGTTAGCCTTGCTTGGGTCCTGGATCATTCGGGCAATAAAAGGCGGATATCCTACTAGGCCTGTGACATTGCACCCATCACCTCTCTGAAGAGTATCCTTGCCAGCCAGAATTTGATGAAACAAGCCGACCGCGGGAGGTCGTTGCTTGAATTTCCCAACTCTAACCAGAATATCCCTGTATCGTCTCTTAACGCGGCCAACGAATTATTGGGGCATGGTTGAAAGGATATCAGGACACTTGTTGGTTTTATTACCGGACAGTATTTTGAGTTACCACTTATAAAGGATGGGATTTGCAAAGGACCTCACCTGTAGGCTTTGCCTTAAGGAGGATGAGTCTACTCTTCATGGCTCACGATAACGAGAAGCAGGGTCCCGTTGTTCGACGAGGCCCTGCTCGAACATGTCTAATACCCCGGCTTCACCGGCCTCAGATTAATCAAGTTCACTTCAATCGGCATAAGTGGCTTCACCGGCTAGCATGTTCAGTTCGTGCTGGAAATTGTTGTTGCTTTTTCGCCAGAAATTAGAAATGCAAAAGCTCACTGGAATTATTCCAATTTTGTACTCTCTTTTGAGCGAGCTTTTACTTGGAAACTCAATTTCATGTTCTGTAGGCCCAAATCAGGCATTTTTTCCTGACTTAATGCGGAAAATCTATGGGAAATCAGGAAATTTTAAAGTACAGTAGACTAATTTGCTCGAACTTGCGAAATTTTGGCGGTGAAGCCGGGGTATAAGCAACAAGTCACTAAGAGTTTTGCTGCACCTTTTCAAGTTGTGTGGCCTACAAATCTGAGGTGCAGGGATATACTGCAATAGGCCTCGGTGCTTTTGGATCTAGTACCACATCAAAAAGAAAGAAATAGAAACAAAGATATCTAGGGAATTATTTTTAGTTGTATGCTTCCGGTGGAGGGCGGCCACTAGGATTACCACAATTTGGTTTATTGTAAAAAAAATTATGCTCTGCCGTCAAGCAAGGTTCTTTTAAGCCTGGTAGTATTTGCCTTCTGGTATATGGTAATACAGTCATTTTATCGGAATTGAAACTCAGTCCTAGTCTCGTTCTATTCTACAACTATAGTCATAGCAATGCATATTCACACTTAGATAAGTTAAGGTCTCTCAGCTTTTCCTGATTTTCATTCGGCGGTTATACAAAAAAACTTTGTTGTTCAATTGTATTCAACAATGGTTTCATATTTCAGATGATTAAAAAGTATATTTTTAGATAAATTAGTAACGCCCACCGTTGCCTTTAGATGGCTAATCAATCGGTAAAGGATGAAAAGAATTGGGTTGCAATTATTTTTACTGTTGTAGAAATATTAATGAAACAAAAAGTTAATTCTGAAACAATTCTGTATTCGAGCTATTTTGGGATGTAGACCTCTTGACGCAACCTTGTACGACGAGTACGATTTCTTACTTTTTTTCTGCTAAATCCAAAATTGAATTTTAACATCGATATAAAGCCAGACTAAAAGTTTCGAAATAATACACCCAAAAATCTTATTTTATACCTTTTTATACCATTTATTTACCTTGAAAAGGCTTTTCAAATATTCATTCACCTGTAACCTATGTTTTTGCCTCTTTTTTTATAGGGACCTCTTCAGGTAACAATTTCCCATAGAACCCTTATTACAATCCCCCCTCCCTCTGCCGCTGCGCCGCCTACCATGGCACAAAACATTTTCATTAAACGATAAAATCAAATTTAATTACAATTTCAATCAAAGGAGAGCGCCTTTGGTTCCCATTTCACGTTTTGTTTGGTACGAAATTCTGTTTCTTTTGTGCGACAGGCAAAAGCAGCATAGAAGGACGAACGGTCGTCGGTCGTTGCCGTTGTCGCCGGCTTCACCGTTGCCGTAATTGTAGTCGTCTTGGTTCAATTTAGGTACAAGCCAGAAGCAGATAAATGTGATAAACGGGATCTGATTACCAGAAAGGACTATATACCCTAGACCGTTCTCCTCAGCGCGTCAGTTCGACCCACCACCCACCCATTCGCCATCGAGCAGTTCGATAAGAAGAAAAAGGTTAAGTTAATAAAATGAAGAGCTAGGCAAAAACCTTTTCTATTTCGAAGAAGGTATTATGAGAGCTTCGCAGGACTCCGGAGGAGGATTCATTTCGTGCATTGGTGGAAGGCACAGAGGGCGAATAACACTCGAATTTGTGCGTTATCCATGGATTTGTAAGGACATTTTCCAGGTCAAAGGACAAGGCCCATTATGGATAATTAAAAGATTACATAATTTCTCCTCTATTCAGGACGTATCCCATCCCATCCCAGGGGTTTAACTCTAATCTCTAAGAGAAATTTCCATCGATCTGGTGATAGGAATAAATCCTAAAAACAGATCCTTAATAGAAATTTTTCCTCGACAAATATCCTATCTCCTTTTCGTTTGCTTCGTTTATTTGCACTGTACATGTATGTGTCGGTATTAACCCGTGGGTATCCCGTACGCTGTTCACATGCCACTCTGCGAATGGCACAGGGAGCCCCTCCGGGAGCCCCAACAGGGATGCCCCAGCCCGTCCGGAAGGGCACCCAGATGGAAACAAAAGTCGCAAACGGACCGTGGCGGAGAGAACGGAACGGAAACTTAATTTCGTTTTGATTGTCAACTTTGTTGCGAGGACCAAGTATAAAAATCCTATTATTCTCTCCCGGTCGTAATCTTTTTATCCTGGAATGACAGCAAAAAGCCATTTCTTATATGCTGAGGTCGTCTTGAGCAGGCAAAAGCGGCAAAAGGGCAAAATAAAAAAAAGTAGAATAGTTTCCCACCAGGCGAGGAGGGGGGACGGCCGAGTGTCCTTATTCCCTGTATCTGGTATACCCTTATGCGAATTTGACGATGCGATGGTGCATGTGTGCGAGTGTGTGTACATGTATTTTCCACCAAGTGTTATTAACTTTTTTTTATATACGGGCCTTTTCTTAGCCCTAAGAAAGCACTTCGTGTGTGGATCTTAAGGGATGTGTGCTATTGCTGGTGGCAGTCATAAGGGTTTTCGGCTACTTGTAGTGATGATTATATGGGAAGTCCTGGCACACTCGCTCTCTCTCTATGTCTCTGTCTCTGCGCTTCTTGTCCTGACGACGACGTTTGGTCATAGTGGCTTATATTGCTGACAACTTGTACAGAAGTTGGTCCAAAAAGGAATATGCCAACGCAAAAAAAAAACGTGAAACTTTAACATGCTCCTTGTCCTCCTTATTGCTGGTCATAAGTCGTGAAAACTTTGGCTTTCCTCTTGGATAAATTACGACGGATCGTCAAAAACTTGCGGCTTAATAAGGTTAAATTTTCCGTCACTTTGCTCGAGATTGTCGCAAGGACGACAGATATCCTACCCCACTCCTGTCCCCCACCCACCCCCACTTTCTTGGCATATTATAATCGACCGCAACTTGGCCTTTAATAAAATTTCGCACTCGAGTCTTTTGCCCACTTAACAACTGAACATTTTCCTAATTACATGGCAGGGAGTTAGGTTAATTGGATAAAATTTCCTTTCCCCTCGTTCACCCCGCCCCCGCAGCGCAACAGCTACAACAAAAACAACAACAACACAAAAAATAGATAAATAAATGAGTAGAGAGTAAAGTACGTATAAATGCGTGGGCTAAATATGTATGTATGTTGGCTCCAAGGATAATTTGTAGGTGGATTTCTGTTTGTCAAAGTTTCAACGGACGAACATGACATTCGACTCGGCTCAAATACTGGGTTAAGTTGGCAAAGTGTCTAACTTTCGCGTGAAAATGTAATTATAGTGGTGAAACTCAGGGAAAACGAAACTAATTTGCAGAATTCTAGGAATTTTCCATCTTTTTACTAGTTGAATGCCTCTCATCTTTATAACTCGTGTACATTATAATTAAGTAAGGGCATCATTTATTTTATTTGGATTTTGGAAACAAGTTCATGTAAGACTTTGCAGGTTTAAGCCTAATGAAGGGTAATATCTGATTTTCGCAACACTTGACATCTGACGTCTTGACATAGAATTAGGTGAATGGTCTAAAATGACTAAAAAAAATTAAATTACTCAAACTGTAGTACAGTGACCCAGCAATCAAAAAAGAAAGCATTACAAATGAAGGACTTAGTGATCGATTACTTCATATTCTTTAAAGTTTCAAAAGATTAATTAAAGATTGAACTGTGATCGGCAATATAAAAGTTCTTAAAATTTTAGATTTTTCCTTGCTTACATGCACAATAAGCATAAACGATATCCAAATCTCCCTCCATCAAAATTTCCCTTATAAAAAAACTTTTATCCTAGCGAAGACGCAATTCTAATCGAAATTTCGCCGGAAGAAAAGCTTTCAACCTAGTCACAAACCTTGTAGACCTCCCTCATACAAAAACAGCTTTTGTCCTAGCGAAGACACGAACCATATTGTCAGAAAATGAAGTAGTGAAATTACAAATATGTAAGGAGGACGCAGAATCCCTTTTGCTATACTAAGTACTCTATTTCCTTAAAATGATCGGGCAAGCAATCAATACTATAAATACTTAACTTTATTAAGAAATTTCTTTCAGCCAGTGCGCCACAGGGGTCAATTCAATCACCAGCTCTTTTACTAATCATTATAAATGATATATTCTCAATCTCCTGCAATTCACTTCATAGCTTCGCAGATGACTGTACTCTGCAGTGCTCTTACGCGTACGATAATATTACGCAAACCCATTGTAGATATTGTCTTCTATTTCTTGTTCTATTTCTTGTTGAGGGGCGCCTTGGGGGTACTGTGACCTATTTTATTTGGTCTACTGTGCCATTCCCTCTTTAAAACCCATCTAGAGAAAGACTTCTAAAATAGCCTAAACCTGATTTAGGGTTCCTGAAGTCGCGATGGAGGAGCCTCAGTCGCTTCCTCGCTGTAGCCTCATAGTCGCACAGAAAGTGCTCCGCAGTTTCGGGAGCTCCTCGCAGAACCGACACCTACAATTGGTTACCATTCCTATTTTGTTTAGATGGTAGTTAAGCGAACAGTGGCCCGTCAGGAGCTCTGTTATTATTTTTAGCTGCAACCTTCTGAGATCTAAAGGTTTGCCCGCGTTAGTTTTATCGATTTGGATGGATATTTTAGCTTGACGAGCACCCTAGATCCTTGCCCAGCTATGAAGAAACAGCTGGTCAACCCGATTTTTGATGATGGTTCTTACGTGGCAGGTTGCTAAAGTACAGAAAGATATCGGATCGATAGGTGATGAGTTGTTTCGTGGCCCGGATTCCACATCAGCGTGACTCTGTCTTACCTGCTGGGGGATTTCAGATATAGGAGACAATCCAGGACAGTCTTTGATGACACCCTGGGCGATTTAATGGCCAACAGGGCAGCTTTACTGTAAAAGAAAATAACATTGCTAGAGCGGCCTGCCATGTTGCCACTCTGCCATGTTGCCATTCTTCCTCTTCTTTGATCCGTCAGCTGGCGGTTCGAGCTGGACGTCTCCGCAACGGGTGGCAGGAATGATATCTATCTACGCACTGCCATTACTTCAATGAGTGACCTTTAGATTTTAGTTAGTTCGTCATGAACGCTACAAGGGTTCATGACGAACTAACTAAAATCTAAATGTCACTCATTCAAGTAATCAGAGTGAGTGAGTGGGAGCGGTAGAAGTTTGACGATGACGCGTAGCCGCACTCATGAAAGACTTTAGCGTGAAAGGACCAAGCAGACTAGAAGAGATTTTAAATCCATCTTCTTCATTCAATGGGTCCACAGCCCAACTCGTTTCCCAATTTTCTCCTCCTATTTCTAGCCGAAGCTCTCCCCAGTAGGCAATTTACGAATTCACGAAATCAGAATGCGGTATTTCTTTGGAGAAACTGAAAGCAATGTAAACCGATAGGTATGAGAAGAAATAGTAATGCAAAGTGTCATGCATACGGATCACGCACACTTTTTCCTTTGATCATTAGCGAGGATAGAAACTTATGCCTTCTTAGTGAAATGAATGGTAAAGTAAAAGGTTGCCGTTATGCCTTGGGTTAGGTCCTAGGGTTAAACCTCGCAATGTTGATGGAGGTCCCGATCTAGAAACTAGACTTTACGCATTCGAAGGATAATGTAGGTACGGAATTGACTCAGGAAGGTTTCTATTCCCCTGGGCCAGTTTGATATCTGGAGTCTTCACATCAGTTAAAACCACATCCATCTATCTTTTCCTCGGCCTGCCTACGGGTCACACTCCTTCGAGATTATGCCTTCTTTGCTGTTTTTTCTTCTGGCACGAGCTTGACATGTCCAGCGACGACTTCTGTACTGCCACCCCTGGTCACACTCCCATTCGCTCTTCTCTGCTACAATTAAATTGTATTGCACGGGGGTGACGGCGACGACGTGATGAATAGAACTAGGCTGCCAGAGCTGTGGTGGTATAAGTTCAGTAGACGTTACTCATTTTTTTAACGCCCCAGGACCCTGAAAGGTCCGGGTCTTGAGGACTAATGTCAGCCTTCAACCCCAGATTTTAAATCCAGCCCGTCATATGTATTTTTTACCGGTACCGATAGGACACTTGGGAACACCTCGGCGAGCCGTTAAGCAGCTCTCCGCGGTCAAGTTGGGAGCTACTTCCAGACGGATAGCTCGTAGCACGGCACACGTTAACGCCCCCATACACGGTCAAATTGGATGTACATGCAGATTTTCATCAAACCCATAAGCCCAATGTATTTTGATCGGCCAACCGGCTCACAATCGATAGTTTTGGTTGTACATCCGCACTTCGATGTACATGATAGTGCCAGCTTCGTTATTTGGATTCTAAAGGAGGCCCATAAAATCTATCCCGGTGCTTCCAAAGGGCTTCGAAGTTCGCAGTCGTTCTCTTGGTAGAGGTGCGGTTGGTTGAAAAGCCGGCGCCCCTTTTGACACTGTCGGATCGTACATGAGACTAGCCCAATCTGCTGATTTCTTTTATAAATACAGAAGAGCAACGTGATTGTGCGATGATTTCTCCCACTCAGTAAGTAATAAACTCCTCAAAGGCATATCCTATCGTTTATATATCCATCTAACTCTATTATTTTCTAAATAAACTAAACTCGTCTTTTCATTTAATAAAGTTTCATTGCTTACACACTCTTAAAAATATAAACAAATTCAATAAAATCACAAACAAATTTAACAATAAACAAAAGATACAAAAAGACTTTTGTGATTAAACGAAATTAAAGTTGATTACATACAAACCGATTTCTCTTTTCCAAGAATTTACTAATTGAATAATTACGTGGAAAAAAATTGTTTTAATTAAAACTTCTCATTAATTTTTATACAATAAAACTGTTTTGTTCTTTTCAATTAAATTTAAACCAGAAAGAAATCAACAAAAAAAATGAAAAAAAAAAAAGTTCGACAATATCATTTTACAATTACAGAGAATAAAAGGTCAAACAGCACGAAATGATTCAATTACTCTGGCAATTTTAATTTATATTTAACAATATGTTTCGCCAATTAAATATTAAATAAGTTAAATAATCTCGTATCATGCAAGCGAACCAAATCGTTTTCGAACTTTTATTCATAAATAAAAAAATATCACATTGAACTTCAACTTGACTCTTTTTTGTTAACTCTTGATTTTGTTCGGCATTAAACAAGAAATGAAATAAAATCCACTTCCGTTTTTCTCAAAGGTAAAGAATTGACTACGGTTTGACACATTTATCGTCAGATTTGAATACAAATGTTCGTCAGATTAAAATTATATAATCAACAATTTGTAAGGTGAAATTCAAACATAGTACGCGAAATTACCATAAAATAGTAGAAATTAAATTTGCATGAAATTATCCGATTGTGGTTTTAATTGTTTCATTTTTTAATTATAATTAACACGTTTCATTCATAGTAAAAAACTGATTATATTCAATTTTCCCATTGAACTTGAACTTGCCGAAATCGACCTTGAGTAAATCCGATCGATTCCAATCAATAAAAATGACAAGGTAACTTTTCATAAAAGCTTTAAAAAGCTTACAAACATTTTCGCAACGTCACCTGGCAACATCCACCTTATAATAATACTAAAAATGAAGAAAAATCGGTGAGAAAATCAATTCACATTTGCATATACTATATATACTTACCTGTGTCTCTCCAGGTAATTCATCATCACTCGATCCAAGTAACTGCAGGCAGGCGCCGGCCGGTGTGTATCCATGGTTCTCTGCCGGCACGACGATGAAGATCGAGTTTCATTGAGTTAAGAAAACTGGTCAGGCACAAGAGTGTCAAGAACGAGTTTATCATCTAATAGCATGCAAATATGCATGTTGCCTGCTGGCCGAAGGTGCATTATTTGTGTGCATTTCTCATTGCTATGAATTTGTTGTACCTGGAGAAAAAAATCGTTTTGCTCAGATTCTGCTTGTTTAGAATTCATCTCGAGGACATTTCATTGTTGGAGGAGGTCGATTGTAATTAAAGACTTCAAAGTTGCTATTATCAATTTCCTTCAATAATTGTAACAACGTTTTGATTCAGATTCTACGAAATGAAGAAAAACTTATTGTCGGGCGCCAATTGCATAAACAAGGTGATTGTGAAAGTCCATAGGTGAGTAGATTTCTTGTAGACTCATGCTGAAGTGGATATTCTAGTTCTAGAAATTTCTTCCGCAAGTTTGTTGTGACTGAATGTGAATTTTTAGAATTGTTAAAAGTGGTCGCTAAGTTAAGACTAGTTTTAAGCAATAGGCAGGTAATGGGTGCTTAATTCCACTTTCTAACAACTTTTATAGACAATCTAGAAAGTCAGATTCAGCGATAGAAGATCCGAGAATCAACATAATTTCGGGTTGTCTTCCTGGATTTCCTCTTTCCCTCGGTCAGGGTCGACTTGGTCGTCCTACAACGCGGTTGCCTCTATAGTTTCTCTTTGGTGTGCTTTTACGGCAAGTAATGGTGAATTAGGTCTTCACACATTTAGCAACGCCAAAGCAAGACAAAACAGGACAAAGTCTAGACAAGACTGAAAAATCAAGATAGTAAGAGTTTCTACTCATCACTAAGTGCAGAAAGCCTTTCAGTGAAGAGCAAAAAATTTTGTCTTGCACATTGAGCCAACACTGTAAGACTTTTGCAAGACTTTCTGTAAGATTTTTTGCAAATAAGACTTTCGGCACTTAGTGATAAGGCATGAGGCCGTTTATTTCCGCGCTTCTACGGTCCTAAGCAAGATTAAAGGGTCGAATGTGTAGTACACGGTGTCTTGTCTTGTCCTTTTATGCAATTTATCAGTAAAATGGCTATGTGAGTATGAGGTCACCTATTTCACAATATTTCGCAATCGGTCTTTTGGTTTGTCTCTTGGTTTACGGTTTTGCGGTTTGTATCTTGGGAAGCTTTTGAGGTTTGCGTCTTGGGTTTAAGGGGTGCGCCGCCAGTGTGAAGCTAGTTGAACTCCCCTGTAGTGTTTCTTGGTTGCGGCCTTCTACACCCCTTAGAAATCCAAAATATAGCTCAACAACTCCTTGAACCATGCTGAAATTCAATAAATATTATTTCAAACCGCAGCTACCACCAACCACAGTCCCGAAACCTAGCTGAAGACAATTTCTAAAGCACAAAATCAAATCAAAATCAAAATCTAAGCCTAAGATTTGGAGCCTGAATCAAATTCCTTCACGTAATCCCACCCAAGGCTCTCCATCACAAAAGCTAACCCAAGACACACTACAGCGAAGATCAACAAACCAACGAAAAGGCTTCCCCCCGGGCTATAGCTATAGAAGGTCTATAAGTAACTCAGTGTCATCAACGAACCTGTTCGAGAGTAGGTAGGTCATTTATGGAGATTAGAAAAAGTAGCAGAGATTTGATGCTATCTAAGTTTAGCTAACAGAGCGGGTGCAAAACTCTACCAAAAGCTTCCAAGAGTCTAGATAAGCTTCGGAGAAGTACGATAGGGCAAAGAGCTTACCCAGAGCCTTAGTTAAAAATGATGAGCATGTCTTTTGGACATAGAGTTTCCAATGCCAGAGACATTGGATTTGATAACGTCAAGCTCTTTGATGGACGTAGCCTTGAATAAAACGTTGTCCACTGAGCAAGAGGAATTCACTCTATATAACAAATCATGGAAGCACTTCTAGTATCGATGCAAATTCTCATCAAATCACTTTCTTTGTTCCTGCAGTATGTCCAAATAGTGTTCCACGAACTCTCTTCGCTAGAACTCTCCGCCGTGTGCGACTGTCGTGTTCTGCATTGTTCTGGTTTATATGCAGAATTCTCCTTCCATTAAAGTATACAGGAATTATTCGAGCAAAGCAGTTTTTGTTGCTACATAATAATATGTGATGATATATTTGTTTTTCTAAAGCTTTTCTCAAATAAAGCTTTTATTCCTTTTAATAATAATAAAAGAGTTTCCCTTCTTAAGAAGAAGGCGCACTTCTCAGCTGGGCTGAGAAACATTTACCACGACCACGTGGGCTCGGCTGAGGCATGCAAACATAGAAAAAATAAAAATAAATTATGAAAGAAATAAAAATTAAAAAGAAAAACACAGAATAAAAAATCGCATGCAAACCACGTAACCAGTCACGAGACATTAAAAAGACTACTTTTAAGGAGATCTTTACTAATGGTGACGCTAAAAACATTAATATTTTTATTGACATTAATAAACATGCGATTTACAGGCTCAAAACGGCCGTAGTTGGTGCTAGAGGAGTTGATGTGTAAGAGCGGCGGTCCTCTTAAATTGTATCTGCTCTCTCTAAACACCGCACGGCGACTTAGAAAACCTGAGTCGACACGTCCATTAAGGAGCTGATGAACGAAAACAACATCGGCCACCTCACGACGCTTGTGGAGAGTGCTTAAGTTGAGTAACTTAAGTCGGTATTCGTATGGTGGAAGAACTAAAGGGTCTTCCCAAGGGAGGTGATTCAATGCGAATCGAACGAACCTACGTTGAACCGATTCAATTTTTCCAACATGCGAAGAAAAGTGAGGGGACCAAACCTGGGACGCATATTCAAGTAAAGGTCTGACAAGGGAGATGCAGAGGTGTTTAGTGATCAGGGTGCTATTAAATTCTTTGGACCACCTTTTTATAAAACCCAAGACTAAGCTGCTCTTGGTAGAAATATAGTTGATATGAGAAGCAAAGTCCAGCTTGGTGTCAAATCTAATCCCGAGATCTTTGACAAAATTAACACGGGGGACACCCTCATTAAAAAAGGAATAGCTATAAATTATAGGATCACGTCGCCTACAAAATGTCATGACTTCGCATTTACTAATATTAAGAACCAGGTTGTTGTTAGCGCACCAAGAGTAAAAGGTGTCGAGGTCGACTTGCAAAAGTTTGCAGTCCTCCATACTCTTTATGTGACGGTACAATTTGATGTCATCAGCATATATCAGGATTCTGCAGTGTCTTACCTGGGACACACATGTGGTATCGATATTATAATTTCGATATCATAATATCCACAATATCATAATATCGTCAGACCCGTGACACACATAAATCTAGTATCGAAGTAGTTTGCTTTGACATTTGTGTTTCCATTTGATTTTGGAGTAGCAAGCGGCAAATAATTAATATTTCAATGTTGTTAAAGTTGATTTGTCAAAATAATCAGAACATAAACAAAGCACGCGACTATAGTGAGAAAACACTATAAACACAGAATCTCACAAGCAACTGACAACTTTTTTGTGAGGAAAATTTTCCGGCAGAGGCGCTGTGCACAGTAAAAATAGTGTATATTACCTTAATACCACCTAAATTTAGCAAATCTCATACTACGTATAAATTAGATTGTCAACCTGGTATATTGCTAGTATTGGGTGACACACATGTAGTATAAACGTAATATTTCGAATATTGTAATATCGATACCACATGTGTGTCAAGGGTATTAGCAAGGGAACAATGTCATCAATAGAAAGAATAAAGAGGATAGGGCCAAGATGACTGCCCTGAGGGACACCGGATGACGCCTCTATGATAGCGGATTTGGATCCACGGAAGAGAACTTGGTAGGTCCTGTCAGCTAAGTAGGACTGGAACCATATTTGAAGAGCTTGAGGTAAGCCTAACTTTCTTAGTTTGAAAAGTATAATGGAGTGGGAAAGCTTGTCAAATGCCTTACTAAAATCAGTGTAAACACAATCAGTTTGACAACCGGAAGCAAAGCCTTCGACAGCATGGGAAGTGAACTCAAGGAGATTGGAGGTAGTGGAACGAGCTGGAAGAAAACCATGTTGGTTCTTTGAAATAAGTTTCTTGCAGATGGGCACGATTGCAGAATAAATGATTGATTCAAAAGCTTCGGTATGACAGACAGCTTGGCAACTGGTCTGTAGTTCGATATTTCGTTCTTGCTACCACTTTTGTGAATAGGAATTATGAACGAATTCTTCCAAAGAGTAGGGAAGTACCCTTTATCCAGGGACTTTTGAAAAAGGGTTTTCAGTGGAGACTGGAGAACCTCCACACAGGATTTAAGGACAGCAGGAGGGATACCGTCAGGGCCGGAAGTGAAATCGTATGGGAGTTCATCAATATGTTTCATGATATCGTCAATGGAAATTGAGAGAGACAAACTAGTAGCCTCTCGGTGTAGAGTTATGTGACGAAAATTATTGTCATTAGGCTGAAAATTAGAAGGGGTGAAAGATTGATGAAAGAATGAAGCAAACATGTTGCAAATCGAGGAAGACTCACTACTTGAGCAGTTAGTGTGTTGCATAGTATTTGGGTAGTTATCAACTTTTTTCTTGGAGTTGACAAATTTAAAGAAGTTTCTAGGATCAGTATAAACCTGGTCCCTCATGCTGCTGAGATATTCGCCATACAGAGCAGAAGAGAGTAAACGAAATCTGTTATAGCAATCAGTAAATGTAATAAGACTCGGAGAGTCCTTTCTCTTTAAATAGGTCTTCCAGAGTCTATTTTTCTGATTCCTTAAATGCTTCAGCTCATTATTATACCAAGGTGGAGTAGAACTGCGCAATTTATGGGGCTCAAAAGGTACACATGAAGATGAAGCAATAGCTTCATATAGTACGGCATAAAACCGTGCCACATCGACATCCAACTCATTTGCGGAAAGTAAGCTGTTGAAATCAGTCAAGGCAAGCTTAGATGAGAGTTCATTAAAGTTAGCCTTCTTAAAGTTGAAGGAATGGGTTACCGCCTCCGGACAAGGATTGTTTTTTGAGTTCAAGCAGTAATTGAGCGAGAGAGGAGGGTGGTAATTGTCAACGGAGGTCATGACTATTGGACTGGGTTCAACAATCATGTTTCCTGAGTCAGTAAAGAATACAAGATCCAACTGCCTCCCTAACACATTAGTCACACCACTCATTTGATTAAGGCCAAGTGAGAATAAGGAATTGAGAAAACAGGATTCCTTAAGGCCCCCATACACGGTCAAATTGGCTGTACAACCAGATTTTCATCAAACCTATAAGCGCAATGTATTTTGATCGGCCGACCGGCCCACAATCGATAGTTTTGGTTGTACAACCGCACTTCGCTGTACAACCAATTGGACCGTGTATGGGGGCCTTTAGAATTAAAATTTCCTTCGGGGAGGTAGTTATCGTCAGCTTCGTCAAATACCCACTGAATATTGGGTAAATTGAAGTCGCCAAGAAGAAGTAATTCATCACCAGTGTTCATCATATTCAGGCTATAATCAACACAGGAGATGAGAATATCATAGAGGTTTATACCTCCATCGTCAAGTGTGCTTATCATATCTGGTGGGATATAGCACAAGTCAAACGACTAATAAGAGCTTTCCTTGCTCTGAGGTCAAAAGCAGAAGCAAACAAATCTCTACTTCCGCCGCTTCCCCTGCCCAAAAAGAGCGTTGCTTCCAAAGGTATGCTTCCCGTGCACTTAATAAACGGTGACGTATGAATCCAGACCTAAAAGCTTTTGATAAAGCAGCAAGTTTTGCATGGAGCAAAGGAACTTTTGTGTAGCGAATTGCTATTATGTTTGTGACACACACAGGATTAATTTATTTTTGCGTGACTCTACCTTTTTCATCCCTTTTGAAAGCGGACGTAAATAATTTGATGCAGCAAAGTTTCGTGTAAAACATCCGACCTTTTTCATTTACGCACACCTCCTTCGAAGAACTTCGAAGTCTGATGACATACTATATCTTCATATACAAGTTGCGGCAAAAGTCCGGCAACGGTCCGATATTTCCTGTCGGGTAGGTTTTCATGAAAAAAGTTTCGAGCAAAAGCTGCTCAACTTGGAAGGTCGTTTGCCCACAAAACTAGTGGTAAATCTAAAATTTCATATGACAACCCCCAGTTTTTCGCACGGATTATGATCCTCCTAAGAGAAATTTCTGCACCACCAAATGAAATGTTTTTGGCATAACTTTGGTTATTCATGATTTTTGGGGCTGCAGGGAAGCTTCGGATAAAAAAGTTGCTTGAGACTAAAATTGTAAAATATAAGTGTGTAAATAATAAACTATCAAATGAAAGATTATTTTATTCTATGTTCTTACAAATTCGTTAGTATCATTAATTCTACAACGATCTCCTTAAACCTCTTTTCTAGTTGATAATTTCTAATTTATACCTATTTTTAGGCCGGCTCCTTGGAAGAACACTGAAAGAATCTTCAGTACTCGCACCATTATTCAGCTACTTTCCAGAATTATTTTTTGACCATAGTTTTCAGGCTCCAGAACAAAATCAGTCTTTTTAAGACACTATATTATAAAAGTAGATTGTTGGATTTTGGTTCTGGTCTCCTGACTAGTTCAAAGTCTCAAACAAAAAAACTTCACCTTAAAAAACTTATTAATAAATAACCTGTGCAGTGTTTCCTGTAAAACTTTCAAATTTTTTGAGTTATATATTCTTAGAATACCTCCAAAATAAAAACACATAAATAAAAAGATGACATTTCACGGATATTTTAATCACAAAACTTTAATCTTTAAAACTAGTTTTCCTTTTCGGTTCTGTTGTTGATGTTCATTGGAGGAAAACAAGAATTATCCACTAGTGCAGCCACAATACCCAGCAAACAGATAAATCCCCAGTTTTAATCGCGTGCATTATTTTTTGAATGGATTTTATGGATAATTACCAGATTAAGTTTGCTAATTAAATTTTTTTTCTTTTAGAAAATACTTTTACTATTAAGATTTTGTGTTCTTAAAAAATTGGTTGAAGGCCGAGTCGGTTCTGAAAAATAATTAAATGTTGTATTGGGGATAATTTTATTCGATTGTTCGTTACTTTTTTAGCCTTCAATAAAATTGCATTTCGTACTACAAAGGTTTGTTTTAACGGAAAAACAAGTTGTTATTTACTATTTACAGCGATGCTAAATATGTTTTCATATGAAAACTAAGACACCCTTTACTACAATTCGTTTTCAGTTATGATAAAATATCTGGCCAAAATGTATGCATACGTTATTTGAAAGAAAATGATCGCACAAAGAGCACGCTAGAAGCAACGGAAGCTGGCACTGATATAAAGGATGAGCCTGCTGATGACGAGAAACAAGGTGACGAATTATATGACTCTTGAGACCCATATTACCGCTATGCATAACATAAGCGATATAAATTCCATTTTAAAAATACTGCAATAAACTGGTCAGAATTCAGAACTCATTAGGACGCCATAGCGACGTCGTCGGCAACGTGGGAATAACTACCCAGGCAACCTATGCCTTTCTCAGTTCAGTCTCGGTCATCGTAATAAACATGGGCGATTTGAATCTTCACATTAAATCTTTCTGTATCGAAGCTCATTTTCTAACGCAAATATTTAGGTTTACAATGGCGGCGGTTGGATACTGAGTGAGTGACGTGCAGCTAAACTCGTGTGCATTTTATTGGTAACGTCGCCAGCTCGCCAGAGCATCCAGACTCTACCACGGAACCCCATATATTTCAAATATTCGCTCTCCGTCAGCTAATGGAAGAAATAATTCATTGTGGCAAACGAACTGTCGTCGTTTCCATCGATTTCAAATCCGATTTCGATTGCATCCATTGGAACAGCTTGTGGGAGAGCCTTGGAAGCCGAACACGTGCCATTGAAAATCATCCAACTTCTCCAAGCGTCGTACGATGGCTTAACAAGCGGCGTTCGTATTCGAAGCGACTTATCGGAGGAGTTCCCATTTGATACTACGACATCAACTTCGTAGCCATCTTGATGTTTGCCGAGGATAGCGCTGTCTTTGCCAACACGGATCAACACGAAGCAACGGACATCTTATACGACATTTTCCGCATTGCCCAGTCATACAGTTTAAAAATCAATGCTGAAAAGATCAAAGTGCTTACAACGGACGATCAGGGTCCGATGTTTAAATATTTGGGATCATTGGTTGAGGAAAAGAAAATGGTATCGTTCACAGCTTCGACCAGACAGCAGCAACATTCGCCTCGCTCAAGTGGTGCATAAGGAAACGAAAAAATACCATGAAAACGAAATTACGCCTTTACCGAACGTTGATCCTTCCGATTCTTCTTCATGGATCGGATATACGTGGACACTACTCAAGCCAGACGCCAACAAGCTCGAGGTTTTCCAAATGCAAAGCTTGAGGCAGTTCTCCGTGTCTCACTCCGTAATTGCCTTCGAAACGAGACAGTTAGACAAGATGCGATCAACAGACTCTGATCGACGAAGAAATACAAAAACGGTGACTACGGTGGTTTGGACATGTTTGCCGAATGGATGATAACCTTTTGCCACGTAAACTTCTCTGGCGAGATCGTCCGGCAGACGAAGACGGCAGTGAAGAGAGAGCGACTTATAAAAAATCAGCTATTATCAATTATCGAGGCTCGAGACGTCGTCGAGAATGGAAACGAATCGTGAATGGAGCTCGAGACCCAGCAGCACCGACAGCAGCGTATCCGTTGCGGGGACGTCTCGCTCGGACCGCCAGCTAACTGACCAAAGAAGAAGAAGAAGACATTTCAATACAAATTGTTTGAATACGTAGCTGCAGACGTCGTCATGGCGCCTAATGAGTTAGGGTCCTAAGGCAACGACTAAAAACGAGTTATAAAATGTTTCTGACCATTGACCTCTTCAAAGCCAAAAATGGTTTTTGTCCATTTGTCGTTGTCCATTTCGATGAACATTTTCACCGGTCGGTTGATTCGATATTAAGAGATTATTTCTTTCTCCCAATTGAAAAGACATTCATTTGATCAAACATATTCCATTGTATAAATAACTTTCCCTATCTTTTCTGCAAGTATTTAATTCTTAACACTCAATAAGTTCATATAGATGGCCCCAGATGGCAGAACTGAGAGCTGTGGGATTTAACAACTGCACATAGGTCCACCAAGAAAAGAAAAAAAGATTAGTATTAAATGCAATATATGGCCTTTAAAGGAGTGAACGAAGGAAAAGTAAATTTCAAAATGCCCTTAAGACGTGGTGCTCTCTGTTTTCCTGGTGGTACCTTCACCAGCTGTATTTTCTCGGGTGACGTACCTCGTTCGAAGCAATGTTTGGAATTTTGCTACCCTTCCACACAACACTGAGTTGTAACTTATTCTCCAAATGCCATCAATCTGGTCAATTTACAGGATTTACCTTTGGAATCTTCCTATAAATACTTCGTCTATGTTGTTCAATGGCTCCACTTCCAAATCATATAGTAAGAAGAAAGGCCTTGTTAGTGTTATATAGATGGGCTTTTGTAACTAGAAAAACTCGTCTACTGCTTCTATATATTGTAGGTGTCTATCGTTATGTTTTGTCTGCTACTCCTGACTATTTATGCCCACATACACTTCATTTTGACTCTCGTTTATTTCCAACCCGAATTTTTTTTGTTGCTTGTTCAAGCACCTTTCCCGCATTCATATGTAAAACTCAATGAATCGATTGAATCTCCGTCGGCAAATTTTTCATAAAGACCTAATCACATTATAATAGCCATCATCAAACTTTTACATATAGTTTCACCACTTATCACACACTGGCATAATTATCACTTTTAATAATATAGTTCATCTTAAGATCGCCTATCTTTCATATTAAAAATTAAAACGTATAAAATATCAAAATTGTCTCACCCAAAAAATTTTTTTTAATACTCACCTAATCCAAAGATCCTAGATAAAAGATTAATGTCTGCCGTGCTAATTATAAAAAAAAAATATACATGTTGTTCAAATGTGCCAAAAATAAACAAAAGTCTGCGCTTAAATTATAATTAATAGGTCTCAAAGGCTTTCAACAAAAACGACTAGCACCAAAAAATAAAAAACAATTTTCAACTTATTTAAATAAAAAATCAGTTAAGTCCAAATAGTGATAAAGATTACCACTACGAAATGTTTGTAATACTGAGCTGGTGACCTATTGAATATGCAAAAACCAAAGAGTCCAGTTCGAAACAGGTTTCGTTTCTTGATAACAAATCATTAAAGTGTCAAAAAGAGATGGACCAATCCATCTTTCATACTTTATTGTCTCCGCGAGCAAAATTGTCAACAGAAAAAAGGTTACAGGCGATTGCGCAATCGACAACAACTTCACTTTTTCTGAAAAAATTCTCGTAAAATTCGCCGCTTACAGCCACGAAAACGAGCAAAAGAAAAATATCGAAATTTCGAGTTGCGAAAATTTTTTAGTTAATTTATTTATTTTTTTAATTTTTTTCATTTTTATTTTTTGTTTTGTTAATTATGATATAAATCCGAGATCATATCGAAGCCGCGGCTTTGTTCGGCGGCTTATTGCAGGTGAGATGACCATAGTCCATTGTGAAAAACAAAATAAAGACGCCTTTTTTTTCTGCCCGAAGATCGCACTGCCATTGAGCGCCAATAAAAACTGCATGACTAATGAAAGCTCCACTTATCGAATCCCAATCGAGATAAAACTTGACCGGGAAATGGTGCTGCAGAGCTTACTATATAAATGCAGCCGGTTGGTATAAATCAGCATCAGTAGAACTTCTACCGCTTAAGATCTTGAGTCAAATCCTAAAGAAAACATTCTAACTCGAAAAATGAAGACTTTCATCGCTTTCGCTTTCGTTGCTGTTATCGCTGGCACTTATGTAAGTTTTGTGAATAATTCATATTTTCATATAAATAACCACCAAAATTCACATCCAACCAGGCCTTCACCGAAGAGCAAATTAAACTTGGAGATGCTCATGTAGAAGCTTGCATCAAGGAGATCGGAGTTGATGCCGAAGCTGTTAAGAAACTAAAGGCAGGCGATTTCTCCAACAAGGATGAAAAGGTCCAATGTTTCGCCAATTGCTTCCTCGAGAAGGCTGGTTTCGTGAAGGATGGAGCATTGATTGAAGATGCTACCATCGAGAAGTTGAGCGCTGATGGTAAAACTGATAAGCCTACAGTTGAGAAGATGGTGGCCGCATGCAAGGGTGAAAAAGGAGCCAACAATTGCGAAACTTCATTCAAACTCTATGAATGTTACGTAACCAAAAAAGTAGCCTAAGATGGAAATGAAACGTTCCAATGTGATTTATTGTACAAAAGTTTAAAGACGTTAATATTTGAAAGAAATATTTTTAAAATATTATTGTTTTGATTAAATGTTAAATTATTGTTAAATAAGTTTTTTTTGTGTTTTTTAACTACTTATATACTTATCCACTCAATCGCAGTGACTTATCATGAATCCGGAGATCGCATTAAATTCGTGGCGTTGAGAATGCACTAGTCCTACATCAAACTATTCTGGACTCACTAACTCTTCACGTTGACGCATCGTCATAGGTGCAACAGAACATCAAATCACAGAACATGGATGAAGTTGAAACACTGAACTGAAAAGAAGTATACAATGTACATAAAACAGCGAACTTCTGGTGATGCATCAATGAATGCAACATTTCAGGAATATTTTGGAAAGGCGAGAAGTTAGTATGTTTATGAACTATAAACCGTTTTCTTTCGCTTTTAGACAAAAATTCAAAAAAGCACCAAGTCAACATCGATAGGCTAGTATTCAACTGACATTCGATACATTGAAGGAAAGTCCAACAAAGTAGCAGATCTAGAATTGAGAAAATAAATGCAACAACGGAGACAATAGATTTCAAGATATATGGAAAAGCCTAGTCAAAAATGGCGACAAATTAAGGGATTTGCTACGAGATCAAAAAGCAAGCTCGTCCTTGCTGTTGAAGGAGTTTGCTGTACGACATAAGATAAGTGGAGAGTCTACTGCAAAGACAAAATTCGACCTTACGCTCCTAAACCACTCCGACAGTTAGTCATAAAAAACTACACTATCTGGATCAACCGGGGTAACCTTAAGAACAGGCAAGTAAGCGACTGATTCATTGAAAGAGTCCACAGAACTCGAAATGTGGCGATCATGTGCTACCAAACAAAAGACTGGGATATTGCCTGCGCCAAAACTATTGGAAATGTCAAAATCGTGAATACAGCGAGTACTCAGTTTTATCATTAATACTCTTTGGCTGGCGAACAGCAACCACTACGGAATTGGTTTTTGGGACATAATTGCTCTTGCAGAGACATAGAGGTCGCGCCAAAAGAGTTGATGCCGGAGCGCGCAGCTGGGGAAATTAAAGCTGCACACAAATAAAAATTGCGCACATGTGGATAAGAAATGCGCTTATGTATTTTCAAATTTCCCCTTCGAAATTTGTTGCGACTAGGCTAAGGGACGGGAACGGCATGCGGGGATTCTACTGCGCATGGAAAACGCGACTTTCTCGGCATCAACTCTTTTGGCGCGACCTCTAATTGCTTTTGCACCACGAAAGTAGATTCGAAAAGGGCGCAACGCCACTCTGTTCGTTTAAAAACCTAAATCACCCGCTCATTTATATTCTCAATTAGTCTCACTGCCACTCTTGTCGTGGCCAGATGCTATGGGATGTCCTTGCCCGTAAACGAATTTGGAAGGGGAAATTACAATGCACTAATACGTACCCTTATATTTATATATTTACATACGCAAAATGTTAATGTGTGTGAAACCGTTATTTCCCCGCCTGCTCGTAAAATTCCCAATAGTTTTGGCGTAGGCCATAAAAGGAAAGAATACCTAAGAAGAAAAAACATATAAGTAAACCACAAAAACGGTAAGTCTCCAAACATAAAACCAAACGGACCTTTGCAAGAAACCAGCACCAACAGGGAGCGTCACAGAACATCATCATTCCAAGGCGATATCGCTGTCACTAGGAGGGAGTATGTGGCAACAGCTTCCGAAATCAGTCCCCGTTACATAGTAGCGTTGCTGTCAAAATTAAAATTATGTAATTAAATGGGGCTTGCTACATTGCACGCAATGCAAAGCAACGCAACGCAAAGCAAGAGTTGAGCAAAGTCCAACTTTTACGCGAGTAACCTAACATTTGGCAATTTAAAAAAGTGTCAGTTGGTTACATCAAGTTGTACGAAGTTTCAATAAGCTAATAATTTAAGTTTTTTAATTTTAAAACCAATTTTCACACATTTTTAATACGCTTTTATTAGCTTCACTTGTAACTATGTAATAAAATCTTGGAAATTAAATTTGACCCACTTTCCGGTTTCCGATTAAGCTGAAATTTTGCATACATGTTTAGTTTGGATGACAATGCAATCTGACCATTTTAAAAAAAAATCAAGATGGCGGTTCCAAGATGGCGGCCGAATTTTGCAATTGTGCTCCCCGACCCCCGATATGGGTATCTAATGAAAGGATATGACAAGTAGAATACTATTATCTATGTGGAGTCACTCCAAATTCAAAATGGCGGCCGAAACAAAATGACGACGAACCCAAAATGTGGATCGCCTTTTTCTTTACAACGCGCTTGGTATGGGTATCAAATAAAATCTTATGAAGAGTGTAGTACAGTAAGCTGAGTGACATCATTTTAAATCTAATATGGGGGAATACTTATAAAAATACCTGGTTGCCTGTAAAGTCCGTATACGGGCGAAGTTTTTACGTGACAACGTCTTGAGACTTGAGAGTTGAGACTTGAGACTTGGGACTTGAGACTTGAGACTTGAGACTTGAGAGTTGAGAGTTGAGAATTGAGAGCTGAGAGTTGAGACTTGAGACTTGAGACTCGAACAGAGCGATGAGTCATAAGGTAACGGAGAATTTGCTGATAACTTTTTTGCGAATGACTCCCAGGGTATACCGATTTATAAGACTTTGTCACGTCAATAGACTAAAAAGTAGAAAATAAAAAAAATAGTTTAAAAAAACTAAAAAATACGCTTTTATTTTAAAATGAATTAAAAAGTAAAAAATAATTTTGAATGTAAAGTTTTTATTGCTTCAGCTAGTATATGGAAACAACCTACCTTTCAAAATGTAAAAAAGCGTGGGGCGAAAAGTTCCGATGTTAATAAAATATGTGGCATATATATGAATATAGGTAAAGAGCCCCACGCTTTTTTACATTTTGAATGGTAGGTTGTTTCCATATACTAGCTGAAGCAATAAAAACTTTACATTCAAAATTATTTTTTACTTTTTATTTCATTTTAAAATAAAAGCGTATTTTTTCGTTTTTTTAAACTATTTTTTTTACTGTTAAATTTTTGAAAAATATTATGGACTTTATCTGTCAAATAACGCAACGCTAATCTGAACCAGAATGTCCAATGCTCGTTGCATTATCTCTTCCTCAGGATTTAAGTGTACAGGTGCCCTCTGAACGCTCACATGTTCTGCCTATACAAAAGAAAGGGGACTCAAAAAGTTCCGTTTATTATCGTACTACGTCAAATCTAAATCCCACACCATCTCTGCCGGTGTTTCGCAGGGAACTATTTTGTCCACAGCTTTTTTCAACCCAGTCGTATATTGAACTCAGTATCAATAGAGGCCATAAGAATCGAGTTAAAACCTGCGTAACTTTTTTTCATCTGTGTTAGTGGACAGTGTAGAACTACTGTATACCTCTAACCGAGGCCTTCCATTCAAAGTTTAACACTTATCTTACGAATCCGTTAGGAGATTAAAGTTGGTCATAGGAGGATGGACGGACAGAGCCTTTGTATAGGCTTTTTTTTTCGGGGGAAAGCCTAAAAAGAACTTTTTTGCATATATGTATATCTAATATACATTCTACACGTAGATACTTTTGGAACACGTTCTGCGTAAAACTTATAACCTATGATATTCGATTTCCCATTAAGATTGACATTAACGTAATAGCTTGCTCAAGATCAAAATGCCTACTAACAGTAACATATATTATGCAACCTGAAATTTGATGAAATTGATTTCCTGTAGGTAATAATCCTTGAAACAAACTGCCTATACCAAAAAGAACAAGAAAAAAAAAGAAATTATATACGGTCTCACGGAATTACTCTCAATTTCTTTCCCTTAAAAAAATCACCAGGAAGGTAGAAATCAGTCCTGAAAACGTTACTATTTCCGGCGTTAAACCTTAAATTTTCCAATTCAGGCTACTAGAATTCATCCCACGGGCGAATTTAAAACAATTTATCCTTGGGCACGTGACCGGCATTACAAATGGCGGCCAGAATTGTGGATGACACGAAAAGTTGCACCTTCTTCCGTAAAACAAACATCCACTGATCATTCGACCCATTTAACAATGAGAACACACAATTATCCCGTCCCCTGCGCCCCCTGCGTCAGCCACCCGGGAGGATTGTTGTACCGTAGTTCCTTTGGCAATTACCCTTTCCCCATTCGCCATTACAGGAATTGCCTTGACTTTTAGTAGATCCTTGCGCGCCTATGTGTGGGTATTTAGTCGTGAAACATGTATGCGAATCCGAATTACTCCCAAATAAATGTGCTCACCGGCCGCACGGCAAGTGTTAATTCGATTATGCGGGATCTGCTCCCTCTCTCTAGCCGTGTATGCTCTGCCTCCCATATAGTCCTGCAAGTCCTGGCAGTCGTTTATTTTAATTTGAAAAAAGCACGAAGAAGGAAATCATTAGGTCTCCACCCGCACAGCCCCAGAGGATGGAGCAATGCGGTGCAGGAATTCGGTTAACCGTTTAATCAATTTAGCTACGTTTACAGCTTTTTAATTACATCACTCCCATTCATTTTGCGTAGGTACTGGGCCGGCATCTATGCCCGAGCAGGAGATGGGGTTAAGGACGTGCTGGATGGGTGCGGACTGCTCCTCTGGTCATACTCGTGATGGGATTAACGACACTGACGGGAAGAGATGTTAAGAGCCTCACACCAAATCCAAAGGAGTGCTGCCACCGTAATTGGAAAATTTAATTACGTAAAACCAACCAATCTGTTTGGAGTCACGGCCTTAATCAGTCAAATTACCTTACATGGATGTGGGTGGACCA
The DNA here is from genome assembly GCA_949987705.1 of Thereva unica. Classification (NCBI taxonomy): domain Eukaryota; kingdom Metazoa; phylum Arthropoda; class Insecta; order Diptera; family Therevidae; genus Thereva; species Thereva unica. The sequence continues at coordinate 12,222,162 of OX465281.1, read as the reverse complement.
TGTAAGAGGTTTATTAATTCATGGCTTTGGTTAAAGATTGCTAAATGCCAATTGAGGTTGTTATTCTGGTCATTGCATAGCAGTACCGTAGTATACGTAGGTGTAAGGAGCTTATAGTTGGAGAATTCAAGCTGTGCGAGACGGGAACCCGCAACAACTGGGAGATCCTGGTCGGAGCTGAGAGCTGTCGCGCAAAACAGAGTCCGCTAGAGGGCAACTGTTTCTGCCCTATGTCCCATGAGGGATTAAAGGAGCGCAATGATGATGATGAGACGGGAAAAATCGACTAACCCCTTGGCTTTTTTCATGCAGAGGCAAAATCTAGAGTACTACTAGAGATTGACTAGTTACTAGTATAAACGTTTTTAAAAGCCTCCAAGATCTTTTTCTCTATTATACTATCTGAAAAAATCCGCTCTTCTCCTTTTTGTTTTTTAAGCAAGGTATTGGGCCCAAGGAGTACCACAGCTGCGACGAGGACCTGCTGTACCAGAAGAAGCCGCACTGCCTGGAATTTTTGAACCCCTTGGAAAAATTCAGGAGCCTGTCTCTAAAAAAATTGTCACTTTGACTTATTTGGCGAAGTTACGAAATCGATACTCGATATAGTGACCGAGATATGGAAGGCAGATTCGTTTTGGTCTCCTTTCTCGAGAAAACCTGCATATGGAGCCTGATTCCTTTTGATCCTCCCTAGTCGGGCTGCAATGTCAAGTGACTAGCACAACATTGTATTGTATTGACATCCTTTCTGCTGAGCTTGAAATTTACTAATGCAGATATGGAACTCCAGTGTTCGGTGTAATTCAAAGTGTTCGATCGTATAGGTCCCTTTTTATCAAACTTGTAGCTGCCCCAACAGTCGATGACGGGCCTATGTATGCAATCAGTGCCACAACCCTGCTCAGGGGGAAGTGAAAGGAAAGGGGTTGGGGACCAAACCAATATTTAATTTTCAAAAATAGTAAACAAGGTATTTGTAGTATAATAAGATAACATGGGGCAAGGCTGGATCGACTGAAGGGTGCGGGAGATAAAGACCCAACCGGGCCCAACGAGTAAACAGGAAACCACCCCTATGGTGGCACTAAAGGGAGTATACTACCTTGAAGGTTGCTCATGAGTAAGAACTGGTTTTGGCGTCATTGAAAAGCATCGGATTTACTGAACGCGTACACCTATATAGGGGGACTAAGCATCTCCTAGATATTTAAGTTTACTCTAGAAGTAGCAAGGTTGTGTTGATTTGCATTCATGGGATTACCGTTGTTGAGGGCATAATTGTGATATTTTTGTACAAAAGCGTTATGGTACCAGGACGGTTTTCCTCTCTTTCAGGGAAAAAATAATAAAAGGGTTTTTTTCCAGAATGATGGGCTAAGGTCCCACGATGGATTGGCGGCGACGATGTCTCTCGCTACTGAAAGTGTACTTGACTCTATTCAACTAGGTACTCAGCGTCCGACGTTCGGATGAGTGGTGTTGCAATATGTTAGGTGGTATCTCCACGACCTCTCGGCGAACCAGCCCTACTTTTGAGGCCTCGGGTACCGCCGATGTTCAGGTTTCGATGAATTGAAAGATGCTTTGTGCGGTGAGCGGACGTCGGCCGTGTGTGATAATCAGCAAAATCACGCATAGAGGAAAGCCGGCTTTATTTATCTCCTCGGGTCTACTGCACCAGATCATCTGCGGGATACCCAGATTTTTCCCTTCGGACCCAATGTCCCGAGCAGGGCCGTACCTGGGTATATGGTCGCCTCTAAGACAAAATCGTATAAAGGCAAGATAAATGTGTAGAATTGGGGCTTCAGGGTGATTTTTGAGTGCTTTATTAATTTCGTTGTTGCGCCCAAGTCGGGATAATTCACTTTGAATACCAAAACATTGTGTGAATCGATCTTAGCCAGGATTCTCAATTCGCAACCCCTTGGCGATTTAACCCCCTTTTATTTTGGCCGTGTCCGTGTCGCGCAATGAACGCTGCCCAGGCCCGGCTCTGGTCCCGTGGTAGTACCCGCAATTCTGCCAATATCTCGGGGGTACTAGAGATAAAACAACCGTATTATTACCTATGGTTGTACCGTTTTACAACGTCCTGTTCTTTTATTACTCTCAACACTTCTCCTTCGGTGTAACTGGAAGTAATCGCATTCTGATTGCTCATTCGTTTAGCTCCTCCTGTAGAGTTCACGTTGTTGCTGTAACTTGTGAAAACCAAGAAAAGGATTGTTTTTTTTAAAGTATGTAGCAAAATACGAATATACATGCCTCAGTTTTTATGCTTGGATAGAATCTACGAACTTGACGTATAAAACACAAATCATACAATCTTCCAATCTCTCGTTCTACAAGTCTAAAGCAGCCTGTGTTTAGTGATGTGTATAAATACCCAAATATTTTGCGTATTCCAACTCGACGGCGTATAACCCTCATATTCCAGTCAGTGCACAATACATCCTTGCTAAAACAGCCAGAAAAACGTACGCAAATCACTGTGCGAACAGAAAAAACAGCCCGGGAACAATCACCAGTTGCTTTCAAATTTACCTTATTTACATTTCAATTTTTTATTTAAATCAACCTATTACTCAATAACTATGCAACCATTTGGAAATTATTAACATAAACGATATCTCCTTTCTCCACGAGCGCCAAGCAGCAGCAACAGCAAAAGGAATCTCTCCTGCAGTCAAACGCAGAGAATATTTCCTGACGACTTGACAAACAAAACAGCGCCGAACAAAAGAATAAGAAATTCTGAATTTGTTAGAGACTAAGGCGCCGTCTTAAGGCTCCTCTGCGTCTTCAGGCGAACCGACGGGCGGGGGTGGACTGCTTCGTCGGGAACGAACCTAAGGGTGGATGGTGGAAGGTAGCAGGGCCGTGGCACAAACTCGCAAGGGAAATGACTGAAACCCCCGTGAAAGTGAATATTCAACTGAAAACAAAACAGAAAACATTTCACGGCTGTCAAATCTTCTTTTTTTTTTGGATCCTTTGGAAATGTGGGAGTCGGGCGCCGGTCGCCGGGCCGGGGGGTTGCGATGGAATCGGCACAAAGTGGAATGAATCAAATTATCATACTACATTACACTTTCTCACTAGTTTCCCTCGTTTTTATTCGCTTTTCTTTTTCTCATACTACTACCCGGGATGATGGCTGCTTCTCAAACCTGTCATGGGAATTTAAGTTGAAATGGGAATAAACGTTAAATTTCCCTTATTATTGTTAATTTCGGTGTTGGCGGTAAAATAGATTTTCCACCAGCAGCACTGGTGATGGAAAAATATCATCGTTTATTATTATTTGATGTCTGCTCTGTACATAATCTCATTTTAATCTGTAATATGTATTCAGTTTTACACTACACACTCTGCCATGGTTATTTAGAGACGTCAAGTATTTTGTTGATGATGTTTCTGACACTTTCAACTGTGGAGTGTGTTACCAAATAAGCTTAGTGAAAATTTGTTGGGATGGGTACGGGCTACTTAGAATTATACCAACACTGAAGAACAGTGTTAACTCTTGATGATGAGCAATAAATTTCAACAAATTGCCAATATACCCACAATTAATGAATAATGTGTGTCTACCCATTTTCTAGCTGATCAATAAAATCAGTATTAAATGGAATCGAATCCTAAGCCCACTGCTCTACCCAAAGTTTCTGGTTTGATATAATTCCAGGTTCAGCGATCTGTTCCGTAAAGCTGAAAATTGTAGAACGTCCCGGTTGAAAACCATCGCCGAGGAAACTTTACGATCTCAGCCTTTTCTTACGACTGAAGACAGGAGGTCCAGTCCTCGGACGATAGTGTCAGATTCTAACGCCCGCCGCACATGCCCACACTCGCATTGGTCGACACGAGCCGCGTGCGAGTGGCAGTATTTGAAACCAATGGCCCTGTACCGAACTCCGCATTTGCTCTCACGTGTCGATTTCAGCGCGGACATGAGCGTGTAGCGCGTGTCGGCTAGGTGATCGAGACACTAATTTCGAGTGGCAGTGGCGCGAGTGTTTGGAATGATGAAGGAATTAAATGAAACAGTTCGAAGCGGAAAATGTATATACGAAGTAAAACACCCAGATTTCAAGAATGCAAAATTAAAGGATTCTATTTTGAAATTCATTCCTAGACAATCTAAAATAGTTTTTGAATTTTGCGTCTGAAAACTCGGAAGTTAAGTTAAATTTTCCATGGGTTTCCCTCTGAACATGTAAGAGCTCTTCCAGTTTTTTTCAGATGCTTTCCTTATTAACAAAAATCTATAGGTATAAAAACTCGTTATCATTGTCAGATATTGAACTTAAGTCTATCGCGCCCATCTTGAATGCCACTGACTGATGTACGACTCGTGTTAGCAAATGCGGACAAACACGTGTCCACCAATGTCAGTGCCACATTACCGCAGTGTCGTGAACGAGTGCGAGTGTGGGCATGTGCGGCGGGCGTTACTGACTAAACTCACCAACCCTTTTTTCATGACGTTCAAGTCCACACTCGAAGAGGCATTTCCTCCTATTGCCAGTTGTGTCCACTTCCGCTGCCCACACTGGAGGTGCATGTTGAAGTACCGAACTAGCCGCTCTTGTGATGAGGATGCGTTGGATTGGCCTGGGCTTTTATATATAAGACATCATCCTCGCGAGTGCTGCTGTCATTGTGAAAGCTTTTTCCGCCGTGCCCGCCAAGTGCACCCCGAAGTTGAAACTTCGGTCAATCATCATCAGTCACAAATACCTAAATACGGGCTGCGAGCAGATGACGTGGTCACTTGGTTTCACGACTATGATCGTGGGGCTTGTTGATTGATGTCATCGGTGAACCTAATAACAATCGCTTCTCGCAGGAGGTATAGCGCCAGTACTTTATCATACATGATGATACACAAAAGAGGGCCTAGAATAGAACCTTAGAGAACCCCGTAAGTTATCCTATACTCCCTTGTCTGGCTATGAGTGTAGTGGCCTACCTACAAGAAATTTTATCGCAATGCGTAATAGATACTTCGGTGTAGCGAGCTTTTTTAACGCCTGGACATTCTTGCTCCACTTCGCCGTGTTGAAAGCATTTTTCACGCCAAGGGTTATCAGCTCCCAACTCTTTCTTATTCACGTCCATCGCTGCCCTTGCCAAGCGCTTCACCATATTGATAGCATTCCTTGTTTATCTAGCCTTTCTGAAACCGAATTGAGCTTCCGACAAGCCGCCATCCCTTTCTGCACTTGGCCTGTAAGCAGACGGGTCCCGTGGGATCTTACCCGGCTTGAGGATAACCACGAGCTTTTGACGCTTCCATTGCTCAGAGAACACTCCTTCACTCAGGCACGCTGTGAATACTTGGGCGAACCCACCCAGGGGCGACGTAGCAAAATCATTGTGGGTGGGAAGCACGTGAACAGATCCCAGCGGGAAAAGGAGTGCTCCAAGAGCCATCTTGGAGCGCACCAAAAGGAGCATAGAGTGCTCCCGTTGCCATACCCGTTCTATATTCTTTTTAACATTGCATGTCATTGCGAGGGAGCATACGTTTTTATGCTCCCAAAAAGCGTTGTTGGAGCATTATAAAAAGCTTTTTAAAAAAGAAATATTCATGGGCGCCTGTGGGGTATGTGATCCGGTATCGAAAAGCTTTTATTTTGTTTATCTTTTGCAATTGCCTTTTTCTTTCCAAGCCCGAGAGTGGCTTTACCAAAGCAGTCCCCCAACTAAACTCTATCAACTTCCAAAGCTGCTTGTCCTCCGTATCGAACGAGAGCCGGGCTATTGAGTTTGCTAATGTCATATTATATGGGCATGAAGATAATTGCCCGTTTCCTTTTTTTATATAAAATTTATGAAAACTCTAAGAAAGCTCCCTTGAGAGTGCTCCAAGTGCACTCCCCTGTGCATCGCTCCCAATTTTTCCCACTGGGGATAACCGTTAAAATGTGAAAAGTTAATCGGTCAATGTATTTACCAGCAGTCTGATGAGTTATATGGTTTTAAATTCTTTGGTTATGAGGTTATGCGGGTCTAATAAAGCTATCGCCACCTATGCCCCTATGAGGCTAGCCGCACTGCCTCACGTGGACCCGGCGTGGAGCGTAAGGCCCACACAGGGCATCTAACATCTTGCCTCATTCGCGCCTCGTCCTACTAAAACGAGTGTCATTTTACCAATGCGGTGCCCCAACTGAGTACTTATCACGTCCAATGCTGCTTTACTTCTGCAATTGAATCAGAATCGGTCTAAATGAAACCCTTCACGGTCATCAACACAATTGCCTCAAATATGAAGCAATGCAACAACAAATACAAAAAGGTATGAGCTTGAGGGGTTTTACATTAAAGCTTTTTAAAAATTTTTCGTAATACGTAAGACAGATGCTGGGAAAGCTCCATTTTATTTGTAAAAGGCCAGAACATGGCTTGTTTTGTAAATCTTATGTGAACCAGTACACTTCTAAAGAGATCTTTGCGATCTACTCATGTGGCTATCCATGAGCTGGTACCAATAGAGATTGGCATGTAGGGTACACCTAAGTCTTTTACTTGTGGCCTACAACTGTGTCCACAAGGACCAGGTCAATCAATCCTGTTTCCAGGTGAAAGCTCGACTGGATCCTAAACTAGCACTCCAGCTGGATACGAGGTCAAATGCTACGTTCATTCGCCTTGACGCGATGGCAACTATTTAACGTGTCTTCACGATTGCAACATCATTTGCGTCACCTTGGATGAAGAGGTTTTGTGCACTAAGCAGCTCTTGCATTTCACCCACGACAAACATAAGACCCCTCGATGCAAACATCTTGTTGCTTCAGTGCCCTCCAGAGAAAACTTCCTAGAATCAGTGACCATTTATCTGCTAGTTGTCAACAGATTAATCAAAAGTTTATTTAGAATTAAAATTTTTGTTAAGAATTTTTCTTTTCAGTTCTGTTTACAACTGGGATTGTGCAGCTTCTTATCTTATCGGCACTGGTTGGGCTGCAACAAGGCTGCGAAAATCTCCCTTACTTTTCTAGGTTGATGTTGTTGACAATATTTACCATTCTTTATTATCACTTTTCTCTCCATATCTCAACTGCTTTCGTCGACCCACATCCCTGGGCTACCCACACCCACGCATAACTTCATATCACAACCATGGGATTATATAAATACGGAACTAAAAGAAATCTTTGAAGTATTCTCGTCTCGTTAATATAAGTAAAAAAAAGACGAGAATAAAGAGGACAGAAAACGCTAAAACAAATTCAAGTAAAACCTTTATCCCAGGATCCCGAAATCCTGAATCCCAATACACACAGGAAGGATAACGTGATAAGCTGCTGGTAACAAGCATTGAAAAGTAACTAAAGGCCGAATTGCGCAACGGTTACGTCAGTAGCAGGACTGAAATTCTCATCTGGTTTTTCGAGTGGTTGGAGAAATTCGCGGGGGAGGGGGGGGGGGGTGACTGGGGCTGGGCCACGGGGGGGAGTGGGTGAAATGTAGTCTTCAGTTTTACATGTTTAATGATTTGTTAATTGGATTTTCGTTTCTATCCGTTTCATTTCACATATCCCAACCGGCGGGCCTCCTCCTGTTGTTTATTCAGCTTTCAGCACCATTTCTGCAGAGGAGTTCATGGTAAACACGACAAACACGAGCTTAGTAAATGTATTGGAAATTCTGTTTGAATCAGCGGATATCCTGGAAATTAAATACCCAACCCCCATCCCACTACCCCCCACTCGTTACACACCGAGATCGAGCTGAGCTGAGCACTTACAGCAACAACAACAACAGCACACACAAACAACAACGCACACATTATACTTTTAATAATTTGGAAGGATACGCCCGTTCCGTTTTCGCTGATAGCAACAAATTTCAGTGAAACATCAGCATGAAGGAAGTTTAATAATTAAACAAATAACTCCGAATTGGATCCTTAAAGCAGACGCAGACATTCTGTATGAAATTTTTACATGAAGGCATCTTCAACAGGATTTCCGATGGAGCAATGGAGCATTGCTTTGTTTACTTTTTTTTCTGCCCGGGTGCTAAAGAAAAATTCAATAAAAGCTCGTATTTTTTTATCCTTGGGAGAGAGAAACGCCAATCAAAGACGTTTTTGCGGTCCAAAAGAAAAAAAAAATGTTCCTTGAATCCTTGAATCCCCATCGCTACGTATTGCTAACCTCCTCCTCTGTTCTGCTCCTTACTCCACTTTCGTTGTAGTAAATATGTGGGCTTCGGAATCAGCTTTAATGAAATTTGTCTGGAAAATTCTTTTGCTCTGCTTAACAAAAAATTTTCAATTGCTTTTCTTTTCATAAAGTTTTTCTCTAAGAGCGTAAGGAGCCGGCATATTGTCCCGATCCCGACTGTTTCTTAACTTAAAAGGCGAAATTTTGTATTTATAAAAAAAAAATTATATTTATATGTATATAGGATCTTGGTGTGTTTAAGTGTTTTTGATTTTATTTTGTGTCTGAATGTTCTGTAAAGGACTGTAATGAAAGCAAATCAAATTTTCGGTTCGGCGATTTCAAACAAAGAGAAGATGAATCCTCTTTGGGACGGGAGAGTTTCTTTCTAGAGGGCAAACACTGGTTCTTGCACTTTCATTTTTCTAGGCGATGTCGATGAGTGTTTTCACAAGAAAGAACGGTACTTCAAAAGGAACTTTTAAACTGTTTATTGGTGAATATTGTTTGTAATTATGGGCAAAGTTTACCTTAAGGTCCAGACAGACATTAAGAAGTGGTTCAACTCTGGTAGGAAGGTAAATCGAAGGGTGTGCTTTAAAAGAATTGCAAATGACAGGTTGAACTTTGAACTGAAAACAAACTTAGAAAATAAATTTGGTACCAGAAAATAGCAACAGATTAACACAGACTAATAAAATTATTAAGAGCTTGGGCTACTATGTGACCAGAATATTAATAGCTATGGGTCAAGTTGTACTAGAATATTATAATATAACTAGCTGGGACCCGGTACGCCTTGCTGCACCCATAAGCCAATAGTAAACAATAAAAACCATCCATTGACTTAGTATTTTTCCAGTTATGAATTTAAAGCAGATGAAGTGCCTCAAAGAACATGGGTCTAACGGTATAACGGTATATTGAGTATACTACATTGCCTATTGTATTCTACTTATCATACCCTTTAATTTGATACCCATGTCGAGGAGGTTGTGAAGAAAGTGGTAATCCGTCCTCTTGAGACGGCCGCCATGGATCTAACGGTGTATTGAGTACACTATATTGCTTATTGTATTTCAGTATAGTTTCAATAGTGTCATGGCCTACCTATTGTTTGACATCTGCGTAAATTTAAAATTTTCATTAAATGGAATGATTCAATTTAATGACAATTTTACATTTACAAAGCTGTCAATCAATAGATAGACCATTAAGCTATTGAAACTAAAATGAAGTGAAAATCCCTAAAATTACCAACTTTTTAGATTTTTCAGCTGTTTCTTTTGGTTAAAGGTATAAAAAATAGCCTACGACCTATTCTCAGACCTACCAAATATACACTAAAAATTTCATAAAAATCGGTCAACCCGTTGCGAGGGAGTTCTGTAATAAACACTGTGACACGAGATTTTTATAGATATAGAAAGAATATAGGTATAGAATATCTAGTATAACCCAGATGGAAGAGGTTACAATAAAGACCTAGGAAGAGATATAAAGATGACAGAGAAATGGACCCACAGTTTCGACTACCACCTGGAAAAATAAAGCTTAAGACCGAGAAGAATGGAAGAAGATTCTTCACAGTAATGATGATGATCAAGTATATCTGAATATCAAAACACAAGTGAATAGTCTTGAGTCCCAAATTACTATAAAATAGCTCAATACTTGTGCCAGCAGATCATTACACATCAACAAAAAGCCTCGGACTGTCATAATCTACGTATAACCATAGTATGTATTAATCTGTTAGATGATCTAAATACTTTTTTAACTTTTGTGTGGTTGGATTCTCGAGCGACCTTAACAAAAATTACACACATCCCAAATGATGGTCTTACAACGGGCGAATGGCGGCCACTTGGCTTTTTAACGGGCATACGATGGCCGTAGACCGGGTCCGCACAAGCAGTGTGTCCACACAATGGTAGTGACCGAGGTCCGCACAATATACATACATACATTAACTCTCAAGGTTTAGCTGCGGTGACTATCGTGCCAACAGATAGTCTCTGTGCTTTCCCATATATACAAGGGTCACACAGGATTATCTACTTTGACTTTAATGCCCCTCTCTATCTCTCAAGCATTCTTTAGCATGATGCTTGATGACCCCATCACTCGTGATAAATCTGCAATCTAGAACTATCTGAACGAGCTACATTTGTTCTATTGTATCACCAACTAGAAAATTCCAGCTACATATCTCGACGACTTCAAGGGAAGAATAGAAGAGAGCCATGGCTAGAGTTGGGCTCTAGTGCTACTTGTTGACGTGACAAGTCAAAATAAATGTTGACTGATAATTAATTAATTTTGAGATGACAGGAAAGCAAAGCATCCTATATATGGCAGTTCTAATACTATAAAAATTATAGTGAAAGTTATCAAAAGCTCGCCTACTAGAATATTACAGCGAGCTTGAATCAAGGAAACAGTATAAAAGGCGAATTCCAGGAAATATAAATCATTCTTTACCTACAAGTGGGATTCACCACACCGGGTAAGGAATCTAACACAGATAGGGTTAGATACGGTTTGGAAGAAGTCACCGACATTAACCTTTGTCCTGAAGATCTAAACCAATACTTCTTATCTCATCATTTGCCGGACCCGACTAACCCCTCCTTCACTCCCTCACCCGATGGCTTCAGCTTTCGTTGTGTGGACTCCCTCGAGGTCCTCACTGCCCTAACTTCTGTTAAATCTAAAGCAACTGGTAGTGATAACATCTCACCGAGGTTTCTAAATATGCTCATTCCTTGCCTGTTGCCCGTCTTAACTCACATTTTCAACTCCTGCCTTACAGCTTCTAAGTTTCCCTCGTCTTGGAAGCTTGCTGTTATTATTCCAATACCCAAATGCCCATCTCCTGCCTGTCCTTCTGATTTTCGGCCTATTAGTATTCTTCCATTTCTGGCTAAGGTTCTGGAAAAGTTGATAACAACTCAGATCCTTGAGTATTGTGATCGTCTTCGACTCATAAATGTTTGGCAGTCGGGATTTCGCAAGCGTCACAGCTGCGAAACTGCTCTCCTCAAAGTTACAACTGATATCCGAAACTCTCTCGACGCTCACCACGTTTGCTGCCTATTGCTGCTCGACTTCTCTAAAGCCTTTGATAGCGTTAATCACTCTCTGCTTTTGCAGAAACTCTCCTCTCGTCTCCATTTTTCTAGTTCTGCTATCAAACTCATGGAAAGCTTTTTAACCAACCGCGCTCAGAAAGTTATGCTTGGTGGTAGTAGCTCCTCGATAGCTCGACTTCGTGCTGGCGTACCTCAAGGTTCTATTCTGGGTCCCCTCTTATTCAGCATCTTTATTAACGATCTTCCTTCGGTTGTAACTCATTCTAAGATTCATATGTACGCGGATGATGTGCAGCTTTATATCGCTGCGCCTAATGATCAAATTCAAAGACGTGTGACGGAGCTTGCTGCTGACTTACGCCATGTTTCTTCCTGGTCGACCTCCAACTTACTTCAACTGAATCCTTCGAAGTCTCATTGCATCCTTTTCTCTCATTCTGCCACTTTTCGTCCCGACCTCTCCGCTATCGCTTTAAACGGGGTCCCTTTAGCCTGTGTTGAGAAGGTAAAAAATCTAGGAGTTATCTTGAATGCCAAAATGACATGCTGCGATCATGTTAGTTCCATCATTCGCAAAACATACGGGCAACTGTCGAAACTTAGGTTCCATTGCGGTTTTCTCACTAGAACTGTCCGCTTGTACCTAGTGAAGGCACTAATTTTACCTCTTCTAATGCATGGTCTGTCTATTTTTCCCGCTCTCGACGCCTCCTGCGCCCGTAAACTTGAAATCGCTTTCAACGACTGTGTTCGTTTCATTTACAAGTTACGCCGTTTTGACCATATATCACCTTATTCTAATTCTGTTTTGGGCTGTTCTCTTAGTGATTACCGTGAGTATAGGCTTCTGCGTCTGTTTCACGATATCCTCCAGCATCGAAAACCATCTTATCTCAACCAGTTTGTGCAGTTCACAAGATCACTTCGAAATAATAGTGTGGTTATTCCGCGTTTTCATACCTTAATTGGTCAGCGATCTTTCTTCGTCCACGCAGCTCTGCTATGGAATTCACTCCCTATTGAACTACAACGTGCCGATTCAATGGGCATTTTCAGGAAGCATCTTTTCGAATTTATATCAAACAGGACTGTTTAGAGCATGATAACAATACCTTAAATTATTTTTAGTTATTTAATTAGATGTAACTAATTGTAATTCTTATTATTATTTTTTTTATTTAATTCATTTGTTTCTTCTTTTTTTTTCTCCCCGTTTACTCTATTTTTTTTTTTTTGTTATATTTTTATTATTTTATATTTTTTTTTTTTATATATTTTTTTCTATGCTTACTACTCTATGTTCACCAAACTTTTAATTAATGTACTGTAATTTAAGATTTTAATCTTTGTACATGTCCCACGAATTAAAATAAATAAATAATAAAAAAATAAATAACAACCCCCTTTTAACTGCATTAAGAATTTTCCAACCGATTAATCAAAAAAACCGAAACGTTATCTCCACCCCAAAACCGAACCGATTTCAAGGAATTTAACTCACAATGATTCAAGATTCGGTTTCTTTTCTGTCGTCGCTATAAATTCTATTGAACATGTCCTCAGGACGTTTTCCTCATTCCGACACATGACAATAATTTATGAACTTCCTTCCCGACGACTACCCGACAATCAAGATAAAAATAAAACGAAAAAAAATACTGCGAAAGAAAGAAAACAGGACTTGAAATTACAGAGCAACTGTCACACAATGAATTCAATACCTTCTCTGCCAGACAAAGTTGCTTTTCAGCAATAAGCAGCAGCACCAAGAAACTAACGGCCATAGTAGAGACTCGATTAGAAAGGGGTAAAACGACACTCTCTCGAAAAGGACGACGTTGTAGTTTACTGACAAACACGAACCCCAAGTCACACAGCAGGAGCAGGTTTCCTGTTGACACCCTCTGCAACTAAATCAACTCAAACGATTATAAATCTCCCGAATACTGAAATAAATAAGGCGGCAAATAGCACGGGTATCGATATGTCCTACGTTCTGTAAGGATATTCCAGGATATGCTCTACACACCCACCGCTGGATGGTATTCTGGCCAGTTTTACCATATACGTCATTTGACTTCCTTGAACAACGGACTAACGCCCTGTCCTGTCACAAGGTTCCCGTTTGGCCTCGTCGCCGTATGCAAATCGCAAGGATGTAAGGATTTTTCCTTAAGGACAATTTATCAGAAAATATTCCCTAAGTATTGCACCACCACCAATTCTTCGGTACCATCCAGAAATAAAACGGTGAAATGTCCCTCCCTAAAGAGGAAAATCCTTGAAGTTGAGAAAAATAATTTTACAGAAAGGAAAGGATCTGCCTCTCTAAAAAGGATGCAAAGTACCACTTCAGCAAAAGCAGTCCACAAAGTAGAATCCAGGACGGCTGGACGTGCCATTGGCAGGAGTCGTGGGGCAATGGCGGACATAAATAAAGGGAATTCCAGAAATTTATTTGTCTGAATGTTGAAAACTAGAATTGATATCTTGAAGTTATGGCAAAGGATAAAGAATAAGAGGATAAGGGCTCCGTGATGGTATCGACAGCGATACGCTATACGATACAATCCGCACTATGTAATAATCAAAGGAAGAATCGAAAGTTCGGAATTGCCCCCTAAATTTTCGTATCCTTACACAAGGATATAAATAAATATTTATCCTTTAAGAATTTTTTATTAGAGGGATGCGGGATTTTTGGGATCTCCTCGGATATTTATCTGCACTTGCTGCTTCTGCCAGAGCTTTGAGGCACGTTATATGCTTTCGTCTCAGGCTGCTGGATGGCTGGAAGGATGCTTCCGTCTCAGAGGACGATCGGGGGCAGGAGGAAAAAAAGTAATTTCTATTTATTATTATTTTTATCTTAAGTGGATTTTGTTTACAGTTAACTGGTTTATGAGGAAGGTCATATTTTTATTGAAATTTGCCTTTAGTTCGTTACTTTATGGAAGGTTGCTCACGTTGCTGTGAGAGAGAGCGAGTGGTGTGGAGCCAGTCTTAGCTATGTATATGGATGCCTTCAGTATGACCGGAGGTATAATTAGCATGAGGCGAGATGTTTTAATGCCACAGCTCGAGTACTTCAGATTTGGTGGTTATTTAACCGTCTGTGATGGATATTTAAAGCCAAAATATGGAATTTAAGAAGCTCGATCGATGTGGTTGCTTCGAAATCCAAGATAAGTTACTTCCTAGCTACGAGTAAGTAGGTGAGTAAGGTATCACATCTTTTGCCAGTCTGTCTCGGAGGTAGAGCGAAGGACCGAGGAGTTGTTTCAGTTGGTTCCAGTGCCATATCGAATAAAGCTCGCCCACTTCTGGCATGCACACTCCCGCCAAAGGCATGATCTTTTCCCCACAGGCATGCACTTTTTCCTGACCTGTACCGATGAATAAGTTCGAACATGATATTGCTCTTAAGCCTCAGTTTAACTCAAACGTTCTATACATGCTTAAGCAAGCCCTTATGCACTGTCTTTCGAATACCCTCAGCTTCTCCATATATGATGGGGATGATATGTTCCACCACACGGGGTGTAGGTGAGTATCGGTCTCACTAAGGTCTTGTAGCAATTCACCTTAACCCTTGAGTTAAGGTGTTTAATAATCCCCAGGTATCTAACCTCTATTTTCTTCTTTAACGTTTGCCCCGCATGGCTTCAAATAAGACACGTTAGCCAGTTTTTCCTAACATCGCGGGGAGCTTTATTAAAAGGGGTCTTACAGACGATCGTTTCGCATTCTCCCTGATTGATTTTATTAATTTCCAATCCTCAACATACCTCTCGATTTTGTCGAAATCATGTTGTAGTAGCGTTTGGATTACGTCAGTCTTTAGTCCTGTCCTGTATATAGTAAGGTCGTCGGAGCCAGGACGTTTGGAAGAAACTAAACTAAATCGCTTTTATAGATGTTAAAGAACAGCGGCGAGTTCACTGCTCCTCGTTGCAACTCATTTTTAATTTCTAGGGCTTGTGAGTAAGGTTCCCACTTTCAACGAGAAACTTTTCCCCGTTAGCATGTCTTAGATTAAGGGGATCGCTCATCTTATATCTGGCTGGCTAGTAATAGTCCTTCAACCCATACAGAGTCAAAGGCCTTTTCTAAATCAACCAGGCATGCTGCCATACCCTGTCTCTTGGCAAAGTTCCAGTGTCTGTCTGTGCCTTTTTTAGGCCGAAATCCGAACTGGTTGCCGTAATTATTTTATTTTCCTCATCCCAAATTGTCAGCGAACGATTAATTACAACTTCAAAAACTTTGCTGATCTTTGAAAATAAGCTTATTGGCCGGAGAATAGCTGCGATTGGCTTCTTTGTTTCCTTGAGGTATACGATATACCACAGCCGTTTCCCAGTTTTCTGGGAAATAGGCATTATTCAAGGAATTGTTAAACAACGTGGTGTAGTTGTTAATTGCACACGGAGGTACATAGATTCGTAAATTGAATCCCCGACGGCCCTGGGATATTGCCGCTGGGCAATCTTCATTGAACTCGATTCTCATATCTCCATACTCTGATTTCGTTCTGGAGGTTGAAGTAAATCGACTGAACTTGATTCTTCAGGTCGAAATTCGGTCGAACACTAGTATTTACCGAGTAGACTTCTCTAAATCTACTATGCCCCCGCACGCCACTAAAACGCTCACAATCTCCGGTATCATGGAACCTAAACCCCATTGAGTACTTCCAAGCACCAAAGTCTCACCACACGGAGCCCCATCGCATACCTCCAACCACGGTCACAACAAGCTGTCACCACACCCCGGGCCTAAACCGCATTACATAACTCCAGTCACCACAAGCTCCCACCATACCGTGGGCATAAACCTCTTTGTATACCTTCTAGCTTTGACACCTGCAGATATGCAAGGATCTCCACTGTGATGCAGGAACCTCTAAGCCTTACGGCGCCCATTAGATCATAGGTTTTGCTGTAAGTTTTGCTATGCTATGCTACGATTGATGTAATTCTCATTACTAATGGAATTGGTTGACGCTTGCATGAAGGTGTAATGGGCGCCTAATATTCCGGCTCGGGACCGATGAATGCAATGTGATTTGGCCATAGAAGTCCATGATCGGAAATGATTGGTTCATCCTGACGGAGCATCTCTGCCAGGAAAAGATATTATACAACTGAGTGTACTCGCTGGCCTGAGGAGATCGTTAAACGACCTTGGAAAATCTACCCGCTACAATGCAACCTCGACCCGATAACTTTAAATCACGGTTCTGGAAACACAGATCCAAGTCTCTGGCGTTGAAGATATGACAGGGGGTAGGCAGTTGACTTTTCCAGAATGCCAAATAGTTGGCTTGGTGTCATTTGCTCTGTTGTAGCTTTGACAAAATTTTACTGTTTTTACCATAGTAACTATACCACCGAAAGAAACAACTTTCTGTCTCTAGAGCTATGTTTTGCTTACAATACAAGACCAGGAAGATCGAATAAATCTGAAAGTATGCAGCACTCATTGCATCATAACCTTAACTACATAACGTGCTGGTCGTATAATAAAGGGTGACGGCTAAGCTTAGACTTTACAAAAAAAATTGCTTTAAGGTACACAAGGAACCCTTTCAAAACCTGGAACACACCCCTGCTTACAGGACGACTTTTCACGTCATTTCTAAACTTAACGAAAGCGACTCCAAGTGAGGATAAACCTCCGCAGAGCCACCTGCATTCCTCATAATATTTCACCTCACACCTTTTTTTTTTTAAATAATAATTTAACTGGACTGTACCGTAATGAATTAATAGGGAAAGTCCTTCTCCCGAGAGCCTTGATTAAAAGTCTTAACACCGCATTATAAATTTTACTTAAGACTGTTTAACTGTGGCCAGCATGTGAAAAATTACGTCTAGACTAAGCTGAGGGCCAAGCTGCTAAAGGAGCTCTCATCTCCGGCCAGAAATAAACTACCTTCATACACGAGTCCTTCATTCCTGCACGTAGACTCAAAAACGTACGACTTTTAAGGTTAAGCAGATTAATTAAGGATAATGGCAGTACGTGTGTTTGACTACAGTAATTTTGGGGTGGGGATGGGGCCATTTCAGTTTACCAGAACGAAGCAATTAAGAATTTAAGAAATGAAGTTTTGCGCTAAGCTTAAAGTCTCACAGATTCATTTGGTCTAGGGGGAGGGGGTAGTAAGATACACTCAGGTGGATTAATTATTAACAGGTGAGAGAGTGGGTAATGTTTATGGTTCGGTGATGTATTAGCTAATAAATGTGTCTGAGATTACTCCTCTACACATACAGGGAATATGTAATGGGTGATAGCCCAACAAAAAACTTGGTTCGATAAACTCTCCTCAAAGTCATATTCAACTAAGCGCGCAACACGGAAACTCTATTTATTTTTTTTTTTTATTTTTTTTTGCTACAATTTCCCCAAGTGCCAACATGGAAATCAATTCGGTTGGAAAGTTTTTTTGCGAGAGAGTTATCCTGACAAATCAACTCCATCCGTCGAAACTTTTTGAATACTGCAAGTGATATGTTCTCAATCAACAAGGAGCAGACTTAAGTACAGCTTCCTTCCGCTGTTCTAAAAAGTTTTTAAAATTCGTTTCTGTCGTCCTTCAGGATACTTGTCAGCATGCACACATCCAGTGACACGTATTCAATTCACTTCGGAGGGAAACTTTTAATGGATTTCACATTAGCCGAATAGTTTTATCTTGAAGGACTTTCCACAGAATAAAACTTCTCCGCAAGGCAAACGTTGACGGGACTGTGAGTGTGAGTGTGTGTCTTTTTTGTTTTTTTTTCATAGTTCTATTTTCGTCCTTTTGTCAGCTTCTCAGCGGGTAACTCTTTGTCTAACGCGTTTTAAGATGTCCAAGGCTGATTTTGCGCTGCTGACCTTATGGATTGGGAGTCCCTTTTTCCGGCGGAGGGCGAAAGTTTCCTTCGTTCTGTGTTAATTCTTTGGGGACGAATTTTTAAAGCAAAAAAGACATCTGCTAAAAGCTTGTTCTATAAGCACTAGAAGGACACCAAAAAAAAAAAAAAAGGATGAGGCAGAGCCAGAGTGGCTGTTGTTGGTGCTGAGAATTCCTATCCCTGTCCAAGGACTTTTACTATGGGACTAAAGTCTAAGGAAATTAGATAAACTGTTTGCTGACGTCTCTTGGGTGATGGAGTTTAACTGAAAACTTTTTTCCCTCTCTCAAAAATATAAGTTAAAACTTTTCCTGTGTTTATTGTTGTGCCTTGAAATAGGGCCACATTGGGATAATTCAGGTTTTTTTTTTTTGAAAATATTTTTATTTTATTTTATTTTTTCGTTTAGTATAAAGAAACGGAATTTAAACACTAAACTGATGTTATAAAATAGAGTTTATGTTGCTGTTTCCCTTGTCGCCGTTGTGAATACGTGAAAATTTCATCATAGTTATTTAGTTATAAAAGGTCCACGGCATGATCATACTAGGAATTTCAGTTTGAGCTATATAAAAACGTTTCAGAAAAGGTTAGAACTATCGTTGACTAAATTGAACCCCTTAACCCGGATTCTTCCGAATAAATTATAACTATGGAAATGTTGATGGAACTAGGCGAGAGAAAAAGACCATCAGAAAAAGATCACTCTTTTAACCTGTCACAATATTTCAATTAAAAATAATTGGATCCGTATTTCTTTTTCAGATTTCTACTAACAATAAATCTTCCTCTTCTTATCTCTTGTCCTCTTATTGGCTTTGGACTTTAAGCAGCACATGGTGAATTAATTAACTATACAGCCTGCCTGAAAAGACTAACTCTTCTCTTTATTTGAGTGAGGCATTGGTTTAAAAAGTGTCACCACGGTTACTACAAACCTTATATTTCGATCTGTAAGCCAAATTCCCCGGAATACCCTCAACTGTTTGCCTAGTAGTTTTCCTTTCAAATTTGACTGTTCAAGCTGAAAACGAGACTCTGCCAATATTTCAAATTTATAAAAGACGCATCGTTTCGATTTCACATCATGCGTAGGATCCAATTGTAGAATGATGAAACGGCGCTCCGGGCCGATTAAAAATGCAGTACGCATTTTATCGTCATAACATTTTGTTGGACTCCCCCTTCCGCGACCATCGAGCCATGCTTAGTAGTATAGCTATGTTGATCCGGTGCCACCTATTGAGCAATCGAGCTTTTCGTTTGTGTCTTGGGCTGAAGCTTTGGTTTGTGTCTTGGGATTCTCATATCACAGTACACCGTGAACTTCACGAAACTTGACTGAATTTATTCTGTTCTTTGATTCGAATCCTCTGCCGTACTGCATCTGCGCCAATGGTTTAATTTTATCTGCTGAAGAACTTCTAGAATTGGGATGCTCGTGAGTGCCGACCATCATAACTGTCTTTTCCTTCATAATATGGCCCATTAAATTTAGGGAACAAAGTGCCTTTTTTAGATACCAAGTCGCGACCCTTGTATATCCACGCGGGCTTGCTTCTTTTCTTCGAAAAGGTGCTCTTTTCTTATAAAAATCTGCTGTCTTGCTGCATGTCTCATTTCAGCACTTTTCCCTTCAAATCGCGAAACAATTTCCTCCTCGAGTATCTGTCTTAGATTATCCTCATTTGGCCTCCGCATGCATACATCTATAGGAGGTGAAATGGTGAATTTCCAGGAGCTCTACTTACCGTTAGTTAAGAGCTCGTTGCCGGTTTGGGGGTCGTTAATTGATATTTCAGACA
Organism: Thereva unica; assembly: GCA_949987705.1. NCBI lineage: Eukaryota > Metazoa > Arthropoda > Insecta > Diptera > Therevidae > Thereva > Thereva unica. Next base: position 12,202,165 of record OX465281.1, on the reverse strand, counting down.
GAACACTAATGGTCTGGTTTAACCTCACCGCCTTCACGTTGCTTTTGGAATGATCCACAAGGTACATGTATAGACTTCGTAGACTGTACGTCGATCTTCTGTTGACTGTACGTCGATATCCTCGAAGGGGTTCCATAGTCCTGCTTGTCTTTTCGTCTTCCTTGAAGCTAAAATACAATTGACGCAGTAGAAGAGAACGGACTCGATTTTTTTGCCTAGGTTAGGGATATAATAGCCCTTCCAAACGCAGGTGAGGACGAAGCTTACGAAGAGCTTTCATAATGGCGAGAGTCTCTAACCGTAACTAAAATAACGTGTTTCTGGGTCGTTGGTCTTGAAACTTAAGTGGAAGACTAGATAGGTCGTCTTCGGACTGATGCTGAAGCAGAATCGCGCCAAATCCAGACTTCCTTGCATCCGTAAGTTCCTCTGATTCTAACTTCAGCTGAAATAAATTGAGTACTGGCGCCTTACATAGTATATTCTGCAAAAGGTTAAAAGCGTCTGGTTGTTGGGGGTCCGACAAAAGATCTGATAACGGCCTTGTGACGGTGGAGTAATTTGGTACAAACTTCCGGTTACAACAAGGTTTCTGTTTTGAATAACAGATTTTCACCTAGTAAGGACATGGATACAACCACAAACAGTCGGTCTTCAAGAGTATAGCCTTTTCATCAATCTGAATATCTCAATACAAATGACTTAGAAGTACGGCATTTGCTAGCTTGGAACGCGTTACACTTATATTCTTAGTGACCCCGCGTCTAAGCGTCTAACCCTGTCGTCTAAACCCTCGTATGAAATTCCCGGATATTTTGGTAGCATGTTGTCGGCAAGCAAAAAGATAGATTGCTGCTCCTTCTTCACTTAAGCGAAAAGAGAGTTTCAAGTGAGCTTATTTCTAAAATTGTCAAACTACTACATGCTATATTTTTTCAATTAAGTTGTGCAAACTAAAATTAATCATCGATTTTGTAATACAGGAATTGTTCTATTTTAAATAGTTAGTACATTACAAATATGAATACAAACTTCAAAAATGCAGTCTGTAATTTAATTGATAAACACAAAAACAGAGTTAACAAATGACCCGGCAATGATTCAGTCAATGCCGCTTTATTCTGTCCAGTCACCCTCAAAATGGGCAGACAATAATGCCATAATTTATACAATTAACAAATTAATAAAATTTTAATGACTTTTATTGTATTCCAGTGTGTGATATAAATTTTGTTTTAATTACACTCTGAATAGGGGCCGCCAGTCATTAATGTGTTCGCCCGCATTAAAATAAGTGAAATTCTCGTGCAATTTTGGATTTGAGCAAAAATTTTGCATCGAATGTCACCCTAGGATGCAGCCGTGGCATTTTTAAATTGCAGCCAGGATGAGACAGACACCCTCGTGTTAATTACAATTCAAGTTTCATCAGCCGAAAGTCCTGATGGGGGTTGAAGCCTGCTAAGCCTGGGAATGGTGATGAAGGAATCCTTGGGTGGATAGGATACCCATCCGGTGGTGCAAGGACGAGAGATTGCAGCATATACATATAGTGTGATGTACTTTTGTTCTTTTCAACAGAATTAGACGCTCTTGATTTTGTTCCGGACTTGACAACCGGAAAATCACGAAACACTTAAAAGTGTTTCATGTCGTGTCAGGACATTATTCACCAGGACTCCAAGCATATGTTTGCATAAAAAAAGAATATTCTTCGTCTTCGCTTAATCTAAATGATGTTTCCTAAAAAAAGGGACACGTACCCTCTTAAACCCAGCCCTTCCTTAACTTAATTAAGCTGCTGCCGTTTCAACTGCCGGGTACCGCCGGGCTCGGGACCGGGAAGGACAATATTGTGTTGTGTCCCAACATAGCCATTGTCGGTGTGTTGGTGCCTCCCACCACCTGGTCTTGCTGTGTATATACTTATATAGTCGTTGTTAATATCTCTCTTAAACTTCTACTTATCATTTATCATTCGTCGGATGATAGAGTACTCAGGTTCGGTATCCCAAACAGAATACCCCCAAAACACCATGCTTCTCTCGAAAAGCTGCTGGAGCTGGATTTGGATTGTAACTGAATACTTAAAGAAGAAGAAGAACCATCTAGAATAAGAACGAGATGAAGGAGTAAAAACGGGACAGGAACGTTAAGGGTGTGTGAAGCCCATTAATAAAGCTCCTGGCAGCTGCTAAGTATCAAAAAGTCGTTAGGGCACTTCTTCTCTATTAATTATTATGAAATTTGCAAAGGTATAAAGATATACACGATTCTCTGCTTATATATAGAGATATGTGTGTGCGGGGGTGTATGGTTGTGTGTATAGCTAGCTGCTGGTTTCTTAGGTCCTTATCGCATAGCTCGAGGTCTGGTAATGTGGAAAAAAGGAGCAGCTTGCAAGTCATCTTTCCCATAATTTAGACAGATGGAGTCGTGCTTTCTGCTGAGTTAATAACTCCAACCAAAGACGATTTATGTCATATATTCGAATGGGAATTGTTGTTTTGTTAATTTTTATTTAATAGTATTATTTTAGGGAATTTCCTTAAAGTAACACATTTGTTTTTGATTATTAATGATAATGCCTTATTGATCCAATCTTAATAATTACTCGCTATGTCTACTTACGAATATTGTGGTAATCCATGGCACGGGATCTAAACCGCCGCCTCCTAACTTTCAAAAAACATTTGATGTATTCAACTAATTTTTAATAATAACACTATTTAAATGGCTGCCTTTGAATCTTCTGCAACACTCGACCTTAAATGATGCTGCAGCCTTTGTAAGACTTGCGCCCTAGGTATCCTCCTCGTTGTGTTAGCTCTCTTTAATTTCTTATAAGAGGCTCTCCTATATCTTCAACGACTTCATCCATCCACCTATTCCAATTTTTCGGACCATTTCTGTTAGTCTACTATTGAAAATCTGATCTTACAATCTTTTTCCAGAGGTTCGTGCAACTTGTCCGAGTCATCGTAGCCCAGCCTTTGAATAGAGAAGACGAGGAAGTGCAATTTATTAAACACGGGGAAACATTTTGGCAACACTAATGCATAGCATTCTTTACGTATTTGTGTCTGTAAAACCATTTCTATTGATAAGCAAGAGCGGTTCTGGAACTACACTTCATATTTCCATTTCCCGTTCCACCCCGGTGGCTTCACTTTCGCAGTTTCGCAACATCAGCTTTTGAGAATCAGGTTCATGTCTTCGCTAGGATGAGAGCTTATTTTGAAGGTAAAATAAAAAGGTAACCTAAGAGTTTAGGGGCCCGAAACTAGAGCCCAGAAAGGAAGTTCGACAGAGCGCAAATTTTCAACCAAAACTGTTTGTTTATATAAACTAAAAAAGCTCCAAAAGTATGATCAAGCCCAATGGATACCAAAATTTTCCCCATAAATATCTTAATCAAAAGTTAACTTACAATCACCCGAGTAAAAATAAAAGAAATGCCCTTAAAACGGGCGAACACCGGCCGCTTGACCTTTTAAGGAGCATATGATGGCCGTAGATGTCAATAATTAAAACTTGGAATCCGATTCGATCCTCTCACACGATTCCACCCAGGACACAGCGAAGATGAACTACAGATTTGATTTCCAGATCGAAGGCTCATCTGGCGCGGAAGCTCAATTAAGACCTAAACCAACCACAGCGAAGCAAAACTAAACTCCCCAGGCGAAAGCTCAGCGAAGTTCCCAAAAGCTCCCACCCCAGACCACAACCACACTCGAGCCCACAATCCATAACGTTACTGGTTGGGTACCCCAAAAGCTATACTACTAGAATGTTTTATTTAGTACTGATATTCACATTATTTCTTACAAAGCCTTGTAGCATTGTTAGTTTTGGTGACATCGCATGTCTTTGTCGCACACAGAGAATCCTGTGAAATGAAATTTGGAATTAGTAAAATTCAACGGCTTATTTCAAATGACTCTCAGCACAAAACATAATTCATTGCCGAACTTACAAACATTTTTAACATTCAGAAATTGTCAAAGGGCCACTATACTTACTTGTATATGAAATTCCATACCGAAAAATTCTTCTCAATTAAACAATTAGTTCTGGAAGATGTCCTGAGCCGGCATAGAGCGTCGTCTAAGGATCCATGGCCGCGCTGAAGTAGCAACAAAAACTTTAAAGAATTCAATTTATTTTATTTCACTCTAAATTTTCGCTCAGTTTCACAAATAACATTTAAAAGCAGAAAACCATAGAGAAAGGACACAAGCTCCTGGCTGTGAGGATACAATAAAATCAGGACTCCGTGACACTACGAATTAACGGCCGTAATTAAGGTCCGTTCTTCATGAGATTTTTTTTTCTATTTGTATTTTTCTCTCTTTCTCCCGCCCGAAAAAAGGGGAAAGTCCAGGCTCGGAAAATTTATTTTTATTGAAACAAAGGTTTTCCACAGAATTTTCATTGTAGAAAAAAACAACAAGAAAGAATTAGAGAGAAATTCAGGCATAGACGAAAAGTTTTTTCGTATTTTTGTATTTTTTTTAGTCCTGTTGTAGGTGGCATGTGAGGATATAGTAGAGGGCAGCGGCACATGTACATAGACAGGATATAACTTAGTTTTTTATCGTTTGTGTTTTTGTTTAAATTCCTTTTAGCTTTTTGGGGAAGTTTGTTTAGTTTGGAAACTGAACGGGAACTAGTGGAGACCCTTTCCGAGTACTTCTCGTGAAATATACACATTCATTTTTGATAAGATTAAATTGGTTTTCGTCGTGTCGAGGTAACATGTGTATTTTGTGGTTATGGGCAATTTCAATTATGGGTTGCAGAATTTTATGTGGTATGGGTGTGGGGTAAGATACTGCAATGGCGTTGAACGCTAATGTCAGACATGTCGATCCAAGAGATTCTAAGTTTTCGGGTTGCAGAATTTGAACAAGGTCGATTAAATTATATTGTAGTAAAGTATTGCGCTCTTACCGACTCCGGGACCATCTGGCGTTGTTCCAGATCCGGCCCCACATCTGTAGCAAGAACCAGTGAACCTGTAGCAGAGCTAGCAGCGAGACAGAGAAAAAACAGTCTTGCCGAGCCTAGAGTCAGAGAGGTAAGACAAGCCAAGAAGACACGCTCCTTGGAGAAAAAATTAGCGCCATTAGGGCACTCCAAGTTACCTTACACCATGCGAAAAAGGCATTCTCCACCCTGTACATGACTTTCGTGGAGAGGCATCTTACCCTATTCAGGAGCCTTGATGGAAACTCACTTTTGTCACGGCTAGTAGAAAGGAGGAGCTGGCCTCACCTTCACTAGCAGGCTTCTCTCCAAAAGAATTGAAAACTGGAGTGTTTTGGACGAAGCCTCAATGACGGATCATCTGAGTATAAAATTTGATAGTATGAGCCTCCCGCATATCCGCGCCGTTTCTTTGGTTTCTAAGAAAACTAACTGGTCTAAGTTTCAGGGGCTTTTCGCCTCGCAATGAGACCTGCTTGCCACTTATATCAGCCCAGTTGGTGAACTGGAGAATGCGGCCACACAGCTTACTGATGCTGTGATCTCTTGCTACTATGACAGGAGCACTGTCTCTTTCTTTCAATCGTCGCGTAAAGTGCTCTGATGGAACGACAGATTAGGTGCAATGGATATAGAGGTGGAGGTGAAGTCTTATCCCCGTTACTCTGGTCACTTCAGCTTTCCCAGAAGTTCAAAGATGGCGTACCAAGGAGAGTTTGTCGATCAACCCAAATAAGGATGTCCTGATAGCTTTATCAAAAGGCTACAAAGTGGACATAGGTCCTATCTGCATCAGAGTACCTCAGTTGAGTACTCAGATTCAGTCCAATATTTGGGAGTAAAATAAGACAAGAGACTGAACTGGAACGCTCAATTGGACTACGCGATCAGTAACTGGATGTACAATACCATTGTCAAACCCGTGGTCACTTATTCAGCTATAGTTTGGTGGCCGAAGACTAAACAGGTTAGGCCGATCCTCAAATGAAGCAAACTACAAGGATTGCTTGCCTGGAGGCTATCATTCTGCCGCCATAAGTACCTTTGGACTTCAGATCTCATCCAACTGGCCCTATACAGCCAAATGACACATGGGTATCCTTAACAATATCCCAAACATATCCGTTGATGCGTTTCCGACCATATGGTTGGTGAACTGCAGCTCTAAAGGAAATTCAGGGCTATTATCCCGGATCGTTCTGAGTGGGAGGAACTTATTCTTCGTGGGGATCCAAAACATCTCTACTGGTTTACCGACGGGTCAAAGATGGAACATGTTATAGGGGCTGGTGTTTCAGGACCCAACTCCAAGGTCTCTATTGCAATGGGTAAGTGGCCCTCCGTTTTTCAGACTGAAATACATATCATTGCAACCTGCGCTAGGGTTTAACCTTGTGAAAAGATTGAAAGGCGCCAACATTAAAATCTTTTCTGACAGCCAAGCTGCCATCAAATTTTTTTCCAGAATAGTTGCAGGGTGATTTACCGTACTCTATAACCTGACCAGAAGAAACGAGATGTCGCTCTACTGGGTCCCCGGACACTAGGGTATTGAAGGAAATGAGGCTGAAGATACCCTCACGAGGCAGGGGTCTGAGACGTTTGTCCAGGGTGCAGAACCTTTCTGTTGCATCTCTTGTTCCAAGTCCCTCATAGAAGAATGGATTAAGGGACTAAACCTAGCCTATTGGGAGTCAGTCCCAGGTTTTAGACTGGCTGAAGATCTAATAAGGAAATGTTGGCATAACTCTTTGCTTTAAGGGGCACTATCACCTTAAACAAAGCGGACCTAAGGCTTGTGGGCTATCTGACTGCCCATGCGGTATCACCTCCACAGCCTAGGGCTGTCTCAAGAAAGAGAATGCCGACTCTGCATGGAAGGCGCCGTAACTTCCACACATATTCTTTGTGAATCCCCTGCCTCTGATCTGGGTTAGAAGAAGAACGTTTATCAGAGAGTTTATGAACCCCGCTCAAGTCCGGTATTCAATTAAAGACCTTCTTGCCTTCGTCCGGAAATGGGGTACGTAACGGCTTAACTTGGCCGCAGTGTTAGCCATGTGGGTTGCCTGAAAAAAAGGAGGGATACCAGCAAGTTTAGCTTATACTATGCCGTCCGCCAGGCATATTTTTTAATGAAGTATCTCTTTTGAGAATGGTATAGCAGAATACACAGTAAATTAGCTAGTCCAACATAGATACTTGAGTCTTTTGGGATTCTTAACAGCCTCTCAATTCTCAGAACACTATATTTAACATAAATATTCTACTTTTGAATGACATAATACGACGGACGTATGTATCTAAGCTTTCGTCACATTAAAATTGTTTATAGCCCATATATATTTACATACACACAAAAACAGGACATCTACTAAAATTATGTCCCATCTGATTTGCGCGTCTCCTGTCAACACAAAACACAGAATACCATAAAATCGAAACGCACAAAAAAAAGGATGGCGCAAGCGATAAGCGCGTATCAACTCAAATCGATTCAACTTTAGTTACCAGCATGGGCACCTTTTTACAAAAAATAAAATCCCAGAACCCGAAAATGTTTCCATTAAACGTAAAACAGCTGAAAATAACAAAAAATCCTTCGAATTCACACATTATCATTGTCATTTTGGACATGTTAACATTCCTTGCCATAAAACGATAAAACTTGCGACTGGCTGTAAACCTGTTGGCATGTGGCATTAAAGAGGCCAAAATTGCTAGAAATAAATTTTTTTCGCCATATCCCAAAAGTTTTCTTTGTCTTTCGCCACCCCTCCACCCCCCCGAAAAAAGGCAACAGAAAGGTTTATGATAGTCCATAAAAAGAAGCGGAAGCACATGAATAGTATAGCAAGGCATAAAGGTATTTTATGGATTTTATAGCACGCAAGCACAATTCTCGAAAAATCATCAAAAAAATGTTTATGTCGTCCTTAAATCGGCAGCGCAAAGCTTTTCCTTTCGTTTATCGCTTCAGTATTGTGCAATTGGTGGAAGAAGGATGCTAAAAACCGTATCGATTTATAATTCAGGATTCTTATAAAAAATTAAATTTCAATTAACATGCCAACATTGCCCTGCTCGGGCGGTTCGTTTCCTGATAAACCAACAACAAAGCTGGCCTTAAGTGGGTTATCTAGTGCCTTCCTGCATACGCAGTTCCACTGAATTATTAATGTCCTTGTCAGAGGGCGTCTCTCGGATCCCTGCCATTATTTTTATGCCCTCTTCCTGGCATAGAATGCAAATTGAGAATGAGTCTATCTAGTTAATGCTATTAAGGAAATTGGGGCTAATACCTACTAAAAATTACTCGAAATTGAACAGGATAAAAGGGATTAGCCCTGGAAAAAGGAGGCGATACTCCCATGGAGGAGACATTTTCTCTCTATCTCTCTTAGAGGAAGATATCATCACATTTTAGAGCTTCCAAGTAAATTTTATCCATTTCTCGATGAAATTTTCAATTAAGCCAAATGCATGCCGGGATATATAGTAGTACCTTCTTGCTATGGCGAAACGTGAACAACCTAAGCGTTATGGCCTAGTTATTCTAGCAGTTAGCCCTCGAGCATTTTGGAGCGCACAAAAAACTAAAGTTGCACGAAATGAATTTTCACAATGAATTTTCCATGCAAGGCGAATTTTCATTTAAGGCCATGAAAAACGTTTTGTTTGGAACAATGGAATCGTTGAATGAAAAATTGCTCTGGAATACAGAAAAAAAGGAACGGTTCACGTAGGCAGATCCTATCCTCCTGCCGCAAGCATTTCTTTCATATGAAATATTAATTTTAGTAAAAAGAAATGGTCTGTGTTTGTTTGTTTCGTAAAAGTGCATTTTAGTCCATTCAATTGCAGTAGGATATTTCGATTATATTCACTTTGATTTCTTTATCTGTTCTCGATGCTATAAAGATAAGATTTATACAACTTTCCTGAAACAGTTAAGCTTTATCTGCAGGATATTAAAAACCACAACACAAGTTTAAAATTTAATAATAATCGAAAACGACAGTCTCTCGTTTACTCAACTAGATTTCGTTCTTTTTGAACAAAAGTTCGGTTGAGACCAATCTTGCCGAACTTTTTGAAGCTTTCCTATATTGCGTTAAAGGTTGGCGAATATGTCTTATGCCCACTGCTTCTTTTTTTTATGAAAAACCAAGCTTAGGTGTAACCCTTTATACTACCAGTCCGTCATGTCGTTCAGTTCATGGTGCAATGTCTAGTAGTAAGCTTGGTTTGAAGAATAGAGGAGAATAAGAAAGGTTAGAGGGGGTTTGGAGGGTGCAGAAGAAAATGACGATGAACCTCACGTTTGAACTCTAAGGTGTTGTACGAGTTCGGAAATACTGACTGCGGGAGATTATTCCACAGTCGAGTTGTTCTATTCATAAACGAACTTCTAAACCGTATTGTGCGTGAACGGGGGGGCTGTAGGGTATGGCGGAGAGCCGAGTGGGTTAGTCTTGTGTTGCGGGAAAAGTATTGCCGTGAAGGCAGGAGGTCCTGAATTTCAGTGGAACAGTCGCCATGGTAATAGCGATAAAGTACGGAGAGGGCTGCTACGTTCCTGCGGTGGGTTAAGGTCTCTATGGAGGCGCGAAAGGGGCCATCACCAAAGAGTTTGAGGGCACGATTTTTCACCTTGTCGAGACAAGCCAAGGTGGTTTTTGGGGCGCCTGCCCAGATATACGAGTTGTATCCGAGGCGTGGCCGAATGTAGGATTTGTATATTGTAGCCAATGCGGCTGGCTGGAGGAAGAATGCTGTAAACATGCTAAGGCGACGGCGACGGTGCACACAAATTAAAAAGCACACACAAGAATAATTATCTTCGACATCCGAATGCTACACACGCGCACAGGAATATACGAGAATAGCAACACAATCCCATGTCACACCGCCCAGGCAACTTTGAGGGGCGACGGCTACGAAATAGAACTTGGATTGATTGAGTCGCCACTCTCGGCGACCTTGTCGTCGAGTGGTCTGCATATTGTGCTGCACCCTTCATACTCATAGAAAAGCTGTGTGTTCTATTCGTTTTTGCCAGTTGCTGTGGAAACTATTTTCGCCCTTAGCATGTTTACAGCAGAACTTGCATCTCTTGAGAAATCCAAGTCATTAGGAGGCTTTTTTGGCGATTTGGAATATGTGATCATTCCATCACAGATGCTCCGTTAAAGTTACTCCTAGGATGTTGAGAGTTGAGTCAGCCGTTAGATTCGCTTTATCCACTGAGATAGGAGGAAGATCGGTACAATTTTTGTTGGAGATCAGACAGTACTTTGTTTTTGTGGCATTGAATTCGACACGGTTCATTTCGCCCCAATGAAGAATTGATTCGATATCACGGTTGATCGAAGTGGACATCAGTTGACGGTGGTAAAGACAAGCTCTGGCACGTGCTTGTCTTATATTGTCGAAGGAGTAAGAGAAATTCAGAGTACCGTCATTAGCGAAGCAGTGAAGTGGGTTGGAGGGGATTTATAGCAGATCATTAATGAAGATTAGAAAAAGTGCGGGTGAGAGAATCGACCCCTGGGGAGCTCCGGCCGAAATGACATGTGGGTTGGATTCGACGCCGTCCAATACTACCTTGAATGAACGGCCTGAAAGAAAGCTCTTAATCCAGTTCCTTAGAACTAAGTGTATACCAATAGCTTGGAGTTTATTCAACAGAGCTGGGTGCCATACTCTGTCAAAAGCCTACTGCTTCTTGAGTCCCTACTAGATAGTGCCAACATCTCACTCCTCGAGTAAAAATAAGACTAGCCTCCTATTATGGTGAAATTATGCATGCACAGTCAAAACGCTTGTTTGAAACCCAAATAAAGCACCTTACGCCCGTGTAAAAGGTCTGCAACAACCGAAATACGATATGTTCAGACTTTTCAAGACTAAAGGGAACAGAATTAGAGGTTTAAGATATTGTATAGGACGAAAAAACGGACCAATATTTTGGTGTTCATTAAAGGTGTTATTAGGATACTCAATAGACCGGTTCTCGTACGATTGCATAGGTGCAGCAGCATTGGACGTGGTTAGAGGTTAGTTGGGGGACCGTTTGTGAAAATGAGACTCGCATTTGGAATGGTCTATTACGAATATACATACATTAATATTTGTAACACAGGCGTGCTTAGATCTGCTGGTTAATTTTTAGATTTTCGTGCCAGCCGTGGAAGCGTGCAGGCCCATTTTTTCGCTATGTGGGTCCCACAGTCCCAGTTAACCAACTAAATTGTTTTTACTCGGGCATTTGTGTAGTGCCTTGTCCTGATATAAAGGATCTGGCAGAATGTACATTCGCTTTCCATTTGTTTGGTCAAGAGGACCAATCGGACTTGGATAGAACCCACCGGATGTTAAATGTCCGCGCCTGGACAGGCCAACTTTAAGCTGTTCCTTCGTGTGCGGCTAAAAATCATTAGGGCGTAGTTGAAAAGATGGCTTCTTGTCAGGCCAGTTGTTGGCTATACTTGTTTGCTTGATGTCGTGACATTTGTTGGCTTGATTTCCTGTCACTGCTTCCTGAATCACCATAGATAGAGGACAAAAGGCCAGTGCCGGATGATCCTGCTGAGCCCGGGTGGATAGTCGGACAAATACACATCCTCACTCTGAATCGAAAGATGAGCTGACGGTGCACAGAGCAACATGCATAGCCCCGCAGAGATCCGTCCTTAGCCCTCCTCCATTGACCACAAAGTATAATCATGTGTTGAGGCTACGTCTCCCAAAAGGAGCAGTTAATTGTAATAGAGTATACCCTTCTAACACAGAAGGCGTACTTCTAGGCTGGGCTAAGAAAGATTTACCCACTCAACACAATCAAGCGCTGAGATGAGGCTCACAACAAGCACTAAGTTACAATCAGGTACGCAGATGACATCCGGGTAGTGGTCATAGGACGAATTGTGAGCGACCGAAATGACCTGAAATGAATTCTAGTGTAGAAAGCGCTGGTCTAATACTTGCTGAGCACAAAAACTGAAGCTATGCTGATGAGCAAAGGGAGTGTCCATAAAGATTAAGGTAGGAAACAAATCATTCACTCACCGCCCACCCTAAGGTAGGTACCTGGGAGTGATGATCGCCCGGAGCACGGCAGCACAATTGAGCTACGACATCATGCAACTCTTGAGTGGATGCGGAGATTATAGGAAATACTGCCATGGTTTCGAGTATCCGGAAAACGCAAAGCGCAACTTCTTTTATTGTGTGAAATTCGACGAGTATAGAGCGGAATTGATCATTCGTAATCTGATTACAACAATTACCCTAAAAGGCTGTTTTTTTTACATGGTATAAGTTTTAGCAAACCAAAAATGATGTCCATGTCGACCTAATCAATACTATTCAAATTTCACAGTCTGTAGCTCTTAATTAAGCATTGATTTCTAAACTAATCTCGTCACTGAAAATCGAAACGAATATTTAGCAGCATGCTGGATAAACCTGTTCTGTTTAAGTAAAAATCTATAACTACCAACAAAATATATTCCCAATTCACCGGCATACACACCTACTACCTAGGAAAGAAATAGAATTTAATTTATTAACCTAAAGATAATTAAAAATTTCCCCAATCCTCCAGATTGCAGACAGAACATCTCGTAATAAATCAAATCCAATAAAGGTGATGCAGGATAGATATTTGCCCCATCAATCAATATACACCTGGCGACAAACGGTGCAGATGTTGGAATAATTTTAATTGGAAATTCCTGAACGAACAGCAACTTAGTGTCACACAGTTTTCTTTTTTGTCCTGGATACTCCGCAGATGTTGCACCTCGAACCAGAGAAAGCTATATGGAATGAGCAGGCGGATAACTTTCCTCGGAATTCTTTCCATTTGATAGCGTTTACCGGGATTCGTATTTTTTTTTCTTCTATATAGATAATGTATATAAATATGTAAGAAGAAGGACAAAATCCACAGATAAAAGGCACTTGAAAAGAGATTTATCATTTGATTCCACCTCTTGAAGATGTCTACTTTTGTTTCGATTTTGCTAACGAGTATTTGATGATACCGCGAGGAATAAGAGGCTTAAGAAATGTCAGAAGATTGGTTACGAGGGCAGCCCCATATGGCGCCATAATGACATAAACCATGCCCAGAAGAGGAGGTTCGGGTATCCTTCCGCCAGGGAGCATGGAACGACGAGGATAGAGATTACAGCTCGAAAGTAATCAGATGCTAATGTAAGGAGTCAAGGGCTGCACTCTTGCCCGAAAGGAATTAGTTCGGTTCATTTATTTTTGGATTCTATGAGAAATGCCTCAGCTGCATATCGGCTCATATCGCATGTTTATGCACGTTCAATATTCATGAGTGATTGCCCCTCGTTGGTTTAATACGCTTTAGACTAATTAAATTATCATAAACAATTTATATGATCGCATATATTATTAGCGTTGTACTTGTGCAATTGTTATAGCTTGTAATTGTGGCTATATTTTATGCGGATTTTATACAAAAACAAATTGCATTCATTTGATTGTTTCTTTGAAAGAATTTATTGGAAATGGATTCTAAGTATGTACATATTTCTAGAATACTCTAAAAGAGACCATAGGTAACTGCTCCCGCTTTACATCAAAGTGACTATGGAAAGTTGAAAAGATTTGTAAATTTATTTCCGCGTCTATCGAAGTACAAATTGGCCAAAACACGTATTTGGAATCCGACTACTAAGCCGTTACTTACGTGCTTACTGCTTCAAGAGGGCGCCTTTGTTTTGGCATATTGTGCCAACCCTGTCATTAAAAACCATTCTGTTAAGGCTTTTGATATTACCTAAAAAACTCGAGACGCTTTCCCTCTACTACCAGAATGTAAGAGGGACTAGGTCAAAAACTAACGACATCCTTCAGGCATCGATGGCTAGCGGGTTCGATGTCATAGCATTTACTGAAACCTGGCTTCATGAAGGTATTCTTAATGCGGACCTCTTTGATTCCTCTTACCAAGTGTTTCGGAGGGATCGTTACACTGACTCGGATGCTCGTGGAGGTGGCGTACTTCTTGCTTGTAGTAGCCATCTGTCTTGTAATCCAATTTCTCTTCCTAGTTTTTCTATCCACCTTGACATTGAGCTTGTCGCTCTTAAAATTACCTTATCAAAAATTAATCTCTTTCTGCTGTGCTGCTATATCCCACCAGATATGTTAAGCACTCTTGACGATAGAGGTAAAAATCTCTATGATATTCTCATCTCTGGTGTTGATTATATCTCGAGTATGATGGACACTGGCGATGAATTACTTCTCCTTGGAGACTTTAATTTACCCAATATTCAGTGGGTAACGGATGTAGATGACGATAACTACCTTCCTGAAGGCAACCTGAATTCTAAGGAATCCTGTTTTCTTAATTCCTTATTCTCACTTGGCTTGAATCAAATGAGCGGTGTATCTAACGTTTTGGGGAGGCAGTTAGATCTTGTATTCTTTACTGACGCAGTCAATATGACTGTCGAACTCAGTCCAACAGTCATGACGTCTGTTGACAGTTACCATCCTCCGCTTCTGCTTAATTATTGCTTCAATTCAGAGAATAAGCCTTGTCCGGAGGAGGTAACCCATTCCTTTAACTTTAGAAAGGCTAACTTTGGGGAGCTGTCATCTAAGCTTGCCTCGATCGATTTTAACAGTTTGCTTTCCGCAAATGAGCTGGATGACGACGTGGCACTGTTTTATAACGTACTATACGAGGCCCTCGTTTCTTGCGTACCTTAAGGCCGGTCCACACGCTACGTTTTGCACAACCTTTTAAGTCTGCGCAGTCTTAAGACGGAATAAAAACGTTGTAATTTTGAGCGTCCAGACGGTGCAGTCATATTTGCATTTTTCGCTCAGTCTTGTGTGATATCGTCATGGAGGAGGTTCTACTGTGGTCAATTTTTGCATGCTGTCTTGTTAAAAAAAGATTGGAACATCTAAAAAGAACCGGGCGTTCAAAGTGGTCGCGGAAATGGCTTCTAAAAAGGCGGGAATTTTCCCATATTAGATTATTGCTAGATTATTTCTCCCTGTTACTGTACTCCTTCGATTTAACAATCCAAATGCATGGGAAACTCTCATAAAGTGCAATAAAATCAGTTAGAAACTCCCGAGAACATTGCCGAAGGTCAGCCATCGTCGCGTGATTAGGAAAAACTGAGGGACAAAACGAATCGGAAAACGGAGCAAGCGTCCACATGCACCGACTTGTCCGCACAGATCATGGATTTCAAAGCTCATTTGCTCAGTTATCGCTGCAACTGTACCGTCTTCCCGCCGGACTCAAAACTGCGAAGTTTTCCGATCCACACGCAACGTTTTATCTGCAACGTGTTGAACTGCGCAGACAAAAGGTTGTGCAAAACGTAGCGTGTGGACCGGCCTTTATGAACCCCAAAAACTGCCCAGTTCTTCTCCACCTAATAATGAACTCAGGCATTTAAAAAATCAGAAGAATAGACTTTGGAAAACCTATTTAAAGAGAAAGGACTCTCCTAGTCGCAATTCATTTATCAATTGCTATAACAGATTTCGTTCACTCTCTTTTACTCTGTATCGTGAACACCTTAGCAGCATGAGTGATAAAGTGTTTACTGATCCTAGGAACTTCTTTAAATTTGTCAACTCTAAGAAAAAAGTTGATAACTACCCTAATACTATGCAGCACACGAACTGGTCTAGTTCTGAGTCACTTGCGATTTGCAACATGTTTGCATCATTCTTTCATCAATCTTTTTTACCTTCTGACTTTCAGCCTAATGACAATAATTTTCGTCACATTACCCCTAACCGAGAGCCTCATTTTTTACCTCTCTCAATTACCCTTGCTGATATCGTGAAACATATTGATGAACTCCCTTTCGACTTCACTTCGGGCCCTGACGGTATTCCACCTGCTGTCCTGAAGTCCTGTGCGGAGGTTCTCCAGTCTCCACTGAAAACCCTGTTTCAGAAATCCCTGGATAAAGGGTGCTTCCCTACGCTTTGGAAGAATTCGTTTATAATTCCTATTCACAAAAGTGGTAGCAAAAACGAAATATCGAATTATAGACCAATTGCGAAGTTGTCTGTTATACCGAAGCTTTTCGAATCAATTATCTATTCTGCGATCGCTCCGATCTGCAAGAGGCTTGTCTCAACGAATCAACATGGTTTTCTTGCAGGTCGTTCCACTACCACCAATCTTCTTGAGTTCACTTCTCATGCTGTCGAGGGTTTCGTTTCTGGTTGTCAAACTGATTGCGTTTACACTGATTTTAGCAAGGCATTTGACAAGCTCTCCCATTCTATTATAATTCTCAAATTAAGAAGGCTTGGCTTTCCGCAAGCACTTCTGGTGTGGTTCCAGTCTTACTTAGCTGACCGGACCTACCAAGTTCTTTTTCGAGGATCCAAATCAGTACCCATTGAAGCATCATCCGGTGTCCCTCAAGGAAGTCATCTTGGCCCTCTTCTCTTCATTTTATCAATTGATGACATTGTTTCCTTGTTAAGACACTGTAGAATATTGATTTACGCTGATGACATCAAGTTATACCGTCACATTAAGAGTATTGAGGATTGCAAACTTTTGCAAGCTGATCTTGACACCTTTTACTCTTGGTGTACTTATAACAGCCTGGTTCTTAATATTAGTAAATGTGAAGTCATGACTTTTAGTAGGAAACGTGATCCTATAATTTTTAACTACACCTTTCTTAATGAAGGTGTCCCTCGTGTATACTTTGTTAAAGATCTCGGGATTAGATTTGATAGTAAGCTGGATTTTTCCACTCACATCAACTATATCTCTTCTAGGGGTAGTTTAGTTCTGGGTTTTATAAAAAGGTGGTCCAAAGAATTTAACAACCCCTTGATTACTAAACACCTTTATATTTCTCTTGTCAGACCATTACTCGAATATGCGTCCCAGGTTTGGTCTCCTCACTACTCTGTGCATGTTAGAACTATTGAATCGGTCCAACGAAGGTTCGTTCGATTCGCACTGAATCATCTTCCTTGGGAAAACCCATTAGTTCTTCCATCTTATGAATCTCGGCTTAAGTTACTTAACTTAAGCTCTCTACACAAGCGCCGTGAGGTGGCCGATGTTGTTTTTGTTCATCAGCTCCTTAATGGAAAGGTTGACTCAGGTTTTCTAGATCACCGTGCATCGTTTAGAGTGAGTCGTTACAATCTAAGAGGACCACCTCTCTTACAAATCAACTCTTCTAATACGAATTACGGCAGATTCGAACTTGTCAATCGCATGTTCATTAACGTGAACAACAATATTCATGTGTTTGACGTGAGTATTGGTAAAGATGCCCTTAAAAGGAGTCTTTTCAATCTGACGTGATTGCGTACATTTTATGTTGTCTGGTGGGTTACATGTTGGATGCCCTTACTTTTTATTTTAATCTATGTTCAATCTCTACTAATATTTACTAATATTTTATGTTTTCATGTCTCAGCTGAGCCACGGCAGTGGTAAATATTTCTCAGCCCTGCTGGGAAGTGTGCCTTCTGTGTTAGAAGGGAAACTCTATATATGTATATACATATATATATGTATATATATATATGTATGTATGTGTATGCATTTATAGATTTTCATGCTTAGCTGAAAAGTGCGCCTTCTGGGCTAGAAGGGTTAACTCTTGCTATTAAAAAACTTATTTAGAACTTTTATCGGAAATATCCCTGGAGGAGACTCAATCTCCTTCTTGCTGTTTCAAGAGCTGCTCTTAAGAACCGATACCTACAATCTATTAGAGGCCGTACTATAAAAAGAGGGAATCTCAAAATCGTTGTGCGCAGTGAGAGTCGCAAGCTCATTCTATTTAGCTTGACGGGAATGAGGATATAGCCGGTCGAACTAATTTTAGATGGTCGATCATAAACGGGGCTCGCTAAGCGGCAAAAAATCTATGCACCATCAAATAGTTTGTTTATCCTATTCTTGTCAGGCCATTGGCAATTTCATTTCCGTCGTGGCTTTCGTGTCCTAGGATTCACATCAGTATTACATGGTACCCAAACCAGGCACAGGATGCCTAAGTAAATATGCTACTTTTCCAAATGCAGTCCGCTACAGGCATGTACCAATAAAAGACGTACGGTATGGTCCAAACGAACCACGGTATGCTCACACACTAGACTTAAAAGAGCAAAATTGGGACTTTAAAAAATTGCATAGGACGAAGAAAACGTGCAGTTATCTTGGCGACTAAAAAGTACACAGTAGGCCAGTTATCGTTCGATTGTGCAGGTCAATCAAATTTGGCCGGATGAGTACTTAGTTGGGGGACCGCTAGGTAAAGCGACACTAGCTTTTGAGATGGTCGATTATAAATATATTCCTATCTGTAACAGCCTGTAGCGGAGCGGTCAGGCGAACATGCTTTTCAAAAAATTAACCAACTAAATTATTTTTTTTTTTTTTTGGGATGTAAGCTACATAACAATTTGTAATCTGTCACTGCCACAAATCGAGTAATGCATACGTAGTTTGCAGAAATGTCAAAAAAAGTACTCATCGATTCGTAAGGAATCGAGTACTTTTGAACGAGGAAAAAGTACTCGTTGAGTAATTTTCTTTCGATACTACTCAACGAGTATTTAATCGTGTTCCCTTAACGAATTCCGTATCTCTACTTAATACAAGTCTGGACATACGCCTGAATGGAAGTGAAAAATGAAAAGGTGGGGATGGTAACAAAGGCCATTGGTATTTTGCACTTTGACCCGTAATAGCCCAGGCCTATTCCATTATTGGCTTTCGAACAATCCATATACCGTTAATCTGGACTGAGGAATGGTATCGGACAATGCAGGTTTAATTAATTAAGAATCGTCCATAATATCTAATTGCTTAATGGAGAACAGCCTTCATAGAGGCGATCTAGCGGGGAGAATGTGAGTTAAGAAAGCGGTGGTTCTTTTTAAGGCTGGGCAAGACACCTACAGAACCAAGAGGCAATAGCTTCTTGGTAAAACAGACATCTAGGGCTCTTGACGCAGTCTATGGCGACAAGCCCCTTTTCTCCATATTCCAGGCATAATTCGGTCCTGATCTTGGTGCTGATGTAATTCTTTCCTGTACTCCTGAGCTTCCAGCACTTGTAGCATCTCCTTAGTGCTTCCCGCTGCCTTATTTGGCAGACAATCCATCTTCGTGCAGGTCCTTTATCTTGATTGCCACCTCTGGTAGGTGCATGCCTCCATCTGCGCTGCTTCTCCTAGCAAAGTTTCGACCTTAAAGTTGTTTGCGTTTGAAAAGGGAGAAAAAACATGATCAAGACGAACTAGTGACAAAAAGGCATAGCAGCTTTATTCGCCATTAATGGGAAATTAGTATCCACAATTGAATTCAGATTTATTCTGGCCCAAGGTGCTTTGGTCAACTACTTATCGAATTAAAAAATGTTCTACCTAACACAGGAAGACGATCACTCCCATAACTCTTTAGGTAGTTGGACAAACTGCATGTATCTTTGGCTTAATACTGTAATGATTGTTAATACTGTAATGATTAATGCGCCATGAGTTTCAACGAACTGTCATTTGTAACGATTTATGCAGTAAGTTTACAGCGCGCCATCTATTAATCAGCCTTTGAACTAACTCTGGTTGAAGGCTTTAAACTTCTTTAAGTTTCTAGATAGTGCAAAGCGAAGTTTTGAACGTGGGAGAAATAGAAGCTCTCCAGATTGAAGTGGAAAGATCTAGAAATTGGATAAGGGATGTGCTTAAAAATATTAACAATGACGATATTTAGAGTCAGTTTTGATTACAAAAGCGATAAGAGTGTTTTACGTGAGAAAATATTCCCAGCGATGAAAGTGGTGAGAGAGAAGTTTTGTGTGATACTCTAATTAATTCTAGGAATCCGTTAAGCCGCAAAACCTTAACAATACGATTGATACTCTGTCGAAGGCTAAGTTTAAAACCCCCACCACTATTATATATATAACGTTCATGAGCTCTTCATTTAGTACATTTCTCATAATTTCAAATTTAATAAGCACACGAAGGTATTCAATAACTAATTACAATATCGATGTGACATAAATCAATTAGTAACGTTAACTGTCAAATTAATATGGATGTAAATAAAGATATGAATAGTCGCGAATGGGGGGGATGCAGTGCAATAATGCGAGCAAGTTAAGGGTTGAAAGCGGGGCAGGAGCATAATCTCCTGACATATGCGAATATAATTAAATTTCCTTTAATTATGTTCCGCTAATGATGAATGGTGGGTGGAAGACTGTGTAAGACTCTATTCGACACAGTCTACACAGCTGGATACACATCCTGCATTGGGGTTTTCGGGCAGGCGATGGTGGTGTATGTGCGAAGGATGGCGGCAGTAGGGTGGCCCGATGCCGCATTCAACCCTAAGAAATTACAATAATTCAGGATCTTACGTGATGTGGCGTGTCACTACTTTGATTGATGAATCGGGGTACCGGGGGCATGGCATGGCGGGCGGGGGTGTAATCGTGGTTTTGTTCAAGTTTTCTTCTATGATGACAGTAGCGAAAACTTTGACATATACTGTGTGATAGCAGATGTTTCATCTCCTCGGAGGAGAGGTCCTTTATTTTCATGTATTAGTCCCTTGACGAAGATTTTAATTAAAATTTAGGGATTTACTCGTGATGAGTTCATGAAAACTTGAATATATTTTCCGCGAACTAATTTTCGTCGAGTTTGCTTTTGTTGCCGTTGCGCTGTACACGAGATGAATTAAAGGAATTAAATTTCCAGGGAAAGAAGTCCTTCGACTGAGCAAAGTATATGAAAAAACTAAACTATATTTCAAGATAGTGTCACGGTACGACAAGTAATGAATTAACTCCGTGACAGATGATCAATTCACAAAACCATTGACATGTTTTCAATTTGTGAATTTTCCTTTCTCCGTCTGGCTTCCTGCTTCCCGGCGGCGTTGGCGGCAGAGATTCTCAGGATTCTATGATCTGTCATCGCTTTCCCTTCTTCGATTCCTCCGATTCAAGCAAAAGAAAGAAGACAGCAGCAGCAGCAGAAAAAATATCGTAGCAATCCGACTGCCGTACCGACTGCTTCCTTGGTCCTTACGGTTTCATGCGATTGCCAGGAAATTGGGGATAGCTATGGAACACAAGGACTACTGCGCCTGCAGCCTCGCAGACATAATGGCCAGACTTTCCACATCCACATTCACATCCGTTTTGCCCGGGCATACGTCAAATTATATGAAAGAAAGTGCACAAGACAGGGGTGAAAGTTAGATTGGAAATAAAAGAAAGAGGGCAGCACAAGCCATCTACCGAAAGAATAGAAATTGAAAAGCCCCGAGTTAATATCATTTAGGGTGGCTTTCCGGCCATACCGGTTTTCATCAGGATGTCCTATGTCTATACCAGTTAAGAAGACACACACACACACACTGCAGCTCCCGCTCTCCGATTTTGTGCCCAAAAGTCGGGGAGGACTTGTTCTTTTGAAGATTTGTCACTGTGGAAAAATATCTGACACATTATTTTAATTATCCCAAATGGATGAAGTTGTGAAAGTTTTTGATTTAATAAAACTAATGCCATCCCTTGAGGAGCTACGTATACAGTGGCTTAGGGGAGATGTGTGATCGATCCCTGTAAACATTCTGTTGAATACGTGGATGACGTGCTTTCTGGTGTATGCCACTGACAGTATGTGATTGATACTGTGACAGAATGTGGTGGAAGAAGAAGTATGAAACACTAAAGATGTGATTAGATTTCTAAGAAGTTTTGTTTGAAAAAAATTTAATAAGAAACTCTACTTTGATAACTTGTGGTGTGGTTTTGGGAAGGTGGTGTTGCTCATACATTATTTCATCAGAATTTGTAGGAAGTTGCAGCATTAAAGGCATGACTGTTTGAAAATGCTTTTGAGCATAGAAAAGACTTAAGGAACCTTAGAAAATTTAATTGAATACTATTTGTTTGGCTCGTGCAGAATAAAATACTTTCGAAAACGGGGCTCACACCACCTTTAAGGCAGCGGTACCCATATGCATTGGAGTGTCACAAAACAGATAATTTAAACTACTGCACATTAAGCGTGCCACCAAAAATTAGTTAAACATTAATGGCTATCTTAGGGATAAACTTTGGAAGCTAAAGGCCCTCTTTCACATACAAACCGCCAGCAGGTCGTGACCTTCAAGGGCAGGTTAGGCCCGATTTTAACATTTTAAGGCCCCATTCCCTTACAGGTTGTCAGCAGGGCATTGCCTTTAAGCCAGGTTGGCAGACACGGCCCGATGAAGCCCAGCCTGACTGAGGGATATGGATTTGAAACACATATGTACACAGGCGAAGACGACAGTTTAGCGCAGCAGGTTGTTTATTCAAGTGCAAAAATGTTTATAGACTCAACGAAACTTTCAGACTGAATAGAAGCTTAGATATTCAGGCCCGGACTGATGATAAATACCCACAGACATAAAAAAATTTATCAGGTTTTCCGGACTGCAGGCCCTCTCCAGTTGGCGGCCGGTGTGGGGTTATACTTGGCCAGTAATCTTCAGGCCATGGCCTGCCGGCGGCCTGTATGTGAATGGGGGTCTTAACATATGGATAATTTTAATTTAATTTACATTCCGAATTGTCTTTGTGCCACCAGAGATCTTTTTTCTAGGCACCGAGAACTACTCTAAGGTATCCTTCCCAGTAAGGCGAAGTAAAAAAAAATCTTTCCCGTAGTGGAAAACACTCTCGAAACTCAAGAAGCTAACAAGATAAATCTTCAATACTTGCTACAAACAAGGCCTGGGGCAACCTTACAAAGACTGCCTAAATCTGAAAGAGAAAGCCATTGCCTCGGCCAAGAAAGGTACCTGGTAGGGGTATTGCTAATCTTTCGAGAGCCAGACTATGCAGGATCTTCTAAAAAAAAATTGGCAGTTATAGGGACTGCCGATAGAAGTGAAAACTTAGAACTTAGATGTTGAAATTCGATTCTTTTGAAGTAATACAAAATTCTATATTTCTTGAAAGGACTAAATATTCTTGATTGCAGTATTTTCATTAGGACATTAACCAACTTATTAAAATATGTAGCACAAGTCGGGGACGGTCTGGCCTGCCTCCTTTTCAACCTGGCGTTGGAGAAAGTGATCCGAGATTCGGGCGTGACATCAAGGGGTGCAATCCTCCACAAGCCCACCCAATTACTGGCTTACGCAGACGACATTGACATCATTGGAAGAACAACAACAGCTGTACAAGAAGCTTTCACTCAGATTGAGCAAGCGGCAGGAAATCTGGGACTGCACATTAACGAAAGCAAAACAAAGTACATGGTGGCCTCGTCTGGAAGAACACCTAACATTGGTCCCACAATCAAGGTAGCGGAACACGAGTTTGACGTGGTAAAATCATTTACCTACCTTGGGTCAATAGTAGCAGCCGACAATAGCATGGAACCAGAAATACGCGCACGACTGCTAAAAGCCAACAAAGCCTACTATAGTCTGTCAAGGCTCTTCAAATCCAAATATCTAACCATAACGTCTAAACTTTTACTATATAAGACGATGGTCTTACCCGTTCTCACATATGCATCCGAAACGTGGGTGCTTAGCAAAAAGAGAGGAAAATACTTCGGAGGATTGTTGGCCCCGTATGTGAGGAAGGACGATTCCGGAGACTCTACAATGACGAGATCTACGAGCGCTATCGCGACATAGATGTTGTGAAGAAAATAAAGCTCGGTAGGCTCCGGTGGGCAGGGCATCTAGCTCGTATGAGTGAAGATGAGCCTGCTCGGAAAGTTCTCTGCGGTAAGAACTATGGGGTGCGACAGCGAGGGAGGCCCAACCTTCGCTGGAAGGATGGCGTGGACCAGGACGCTCAGAGTTTAGGGATGCCAAACTGGATGGCATCGGCTCAGAATCGGGACCGGTGGAGAGAACAGTTGCGCGAGGCCAGGACCGGATCCCGGTTATAGAGCCGTTAAAGAAGAAGAAGAAGCACAAGTAACTGCGTCTTCATTAATAAGTGTACTTTTTTCTATAAAATTTAATGCTGCTGCATCTTCAACCGATATCTCAGAATTATTTTTTAAATTATGTAATAATTGTAGCAATTTTGACCATCATGAAATAGCACTTATTGTAAAAAAGATACAATCGGGTTATGGTAACTAAAGTAAGAAATGAAAATGTTTGATTCAAATTTATCTAAGTATCGCGTAAAAACCGCATCGATCGTCGTTTTATATTTGGTAGTACTAAGTTTCCGATCATTGGACATATTTAAATTAAGTGTTGCATTTAAAAATTCAATTAATGGTAGATTTTTATCATCTGCAAAGTTAATATTGAAGTGTTCACTTAAAATCATCGGTACATTATCATATTTTTCGCCGAATCTTTTTTCGAGAATTTCAGAACCTTCTTTTGTATAAATCATCAAATTTCCAAATAAAAATTGTTGTATCTGTCTCATAGATTTTCCAGGCGAAATATAAACGGCAACCATTAATATGTATTGCCCATTCTCGGAACTGCAACGAGCAACGCATATTTCGCCTATATCAGAAACATTAACACCAATGCTTCTAATGAATTTAGTATGTACATATGTCCGTATATGAAGTAATGAAGTGTGACGTATCTTGAGTATTGTGATAAATAGCTACTCCTGCTGCTGGAACTTCGGGTCTTTTATAACTTACAACAAAGTTGAAATTCGGAACATCAAGTGGTTCTTCGTTTTTCATACGAGTTTCTGACAAAAGCAGAACATTTGACTTTTTTACGATAGCATAATTTTTTAGATCAGCTGCATCTGAAGACATCTTCAGGATCGAGGATCCAAACAAATTTGGAAAACAGATATTTAACACATCAGTCAAAATGACTGGTTTTATATTTTCATTTTCGATACTTAATTGAATAATAGTAGGCGGTCAGATTTATTTTTTTATTCAAAATCAAAAAGTTTTTGATTATAATCGATTGAGCGCGTGCGCCAGTCATGAGCATGTCGGTGACGCGAACCCATAACATTTTCCCCTATCAAAAAGTGCCCAACGCGGCTAAAGAAGTTTTCACTTCAAAAAACCCTCCAGTCCGTCCTTTATATAAAAGGGGAATGGAGTTTGGATGGAATTGCAGGCGAAGTCTAAAGAGCTACTAATGCACATAGATTTTCCCAGATGCAAAGACGAAAATTACTTTTGTCACAAGAAGATACACAAAGAGACCTGGGTATCGCCCGATGGTAGAACGAGGAATCAGATAGATCACGTGGCCGTTAGCCGCAGATGGAGAACTATTCTTGAGGATGTCAGGAGTTTCAGGGGAGCCGATACTGGAAGCGACCACCATTTGGTTGTAGCAACTATTCGCCTTAAAATCGCCGCAATCAGAAACGTGCAACATGATGCTATAACCCGTAGACGGTTTAACGTAGACCTTCTGCGGGAGAGCGTTAAAAGGCGGGAATTCGCTGGAAACTTTTTAGAATTATTAAACCAGCAAACCGTTTCTGACGACACAAATATTGAGGAATTGTGGAGTACGACAAAGGGCGCGATATTGACGGCTGCGGAAACAAGCATCGGTTATGTCCAAAGAAACCAGCAACACTGGATCTCGGACACAACCTGGCAAAAAATAGAACGCAGAAGGGCCCTCAAAAATAGACTTCACCAATTAGAACGGGAATACTCCCAATTACACCGGGAGGTTAAGAGAAGTGTCCGGCGTGATAAAAGGCAGCAGATAAACGAGCTCGCAGAAAAAGCGGAAAACGCGGCAAACACAGGCAACAGTAAGGTGCTGTACCAAATCACTAAACAGCTCTCGGGAAAGCACTCTACTAAAAAGCATGCCGTTAAGAGTGCGGACGGAAGGCTGCTGTGCAGCGACGAAGAGCAACTCCAAAGATGGAGAGATTACTTCTTCGCCGCCCTGAATGGTACACTTACACAGGAACCTCAGGAAAACATCAACAATGCACAGCCAATAAGAATCACCACCCGGGCCCCATCCAAGACGGAAATAGTAACCGCAATTCATGCGATGGCCAATGGTAAAACAGCTGGGAAAGATGGCATCCCGCCAGAATTGTTGAAAGCCGACTCAAGCCTCATAGCAGATGCGCTTCAGCCAATCCTAGATATAGCATGGAACACCTGTACCTTTCCGGAGGATTGGACGGAAGGTATCATAGTCAAAATACCAAAAAAGGGGGACCTAACAATATGCGACAACTGGAGAGGTATCTGTTTATTATCTACTGTGGGCAAAATTTTGTCCCATATATTACTATCTAGGATAAGTGAGGCAGTCGACCGAACGCCTAGGAGGCAGCAGGCCGGATTCAGGAAGGGCCGCTCCTGTATTGATCATATTAACACCTTGAGAATAATAGTGGAGCAGTCTACTGAATTCCGATCCCCCCTTTACCTTGCTTTCGTAGATTATGAGAAAGCGTTCGACTCGGTCAATAGGAGCTTTATATGGTAGGCACTACGGCGATGTGGATTGCCTGATAAAATAATAGAATTGATAAAAGCCCTATATAACAATTCCAAATGCAGAGTTCTCCATAATGGAAAATTATCCGACAGCTTTGAGGTGAGCTCAGGAGTACGACAAGGATGCCTACTTTCGCCTTTACTATTTCTTATAGTAATAAATGACATCCTTGTCGGCGCTCTAGATAATCGAACAGGCGGCATACAATGGGGTTTGGTAGACCGCCTTAAGGACCTCGACTACGCCGATGATATCTGTTTGCTGGCCCACAGACACCAGGACCTCAAAAACATGTTGAACAATTTGGCAACAGAAAGTAGTCCAGCAGGCTTAAGGCTAAATCCGACTAAAACTAAAGAAATGCGGATAAATGCAAACACCATTGAACGGACTGCGCTGAATAACCGTGACGTGGAACTGGTAAATAAATTCTGCTACCTCGGTAGTGTTATTACCGAAAATGGTGGGGCAGAAGAAGACGTAAGTTCCAGAATAAACAAAGCACGAGGCGCATATGCATGCCTGTCCCGCATATGGAGATCAACGGAGATCTCAACTAACACCAAATTGCGGCTGTTCAACTCCAACGTTAAGGCAGTTCTTTTGTACGGTTGCGAAACATGGAAAGTCACCCAATTCATCACAGGGCGCCTACAAGTCTTCATCAACAGATGCCTTCGTCGTA